>CM060912.1:1006092631-1006706381 GCA_030737875.1 Allium sativum | reverse complement strand
TAAGTTGATTTTTAATATACACATCCATGTTAATAAATTATTGAAAACCGTAGAAAATAATATATTTTTTAACATGAAAATTTCCATGATTGCGCCTAGGTCGAACGCCAGTTTTTTTTTACAAGTATAAAATATGTAATATATTATATTCATAAAATCCTTAGAGTGTTTTTCGGCCCCGTATGATAAGTATTGTATATGGTCGTTATGTGGATGTTTGTTTTTTAACATAACAGACATCTCTTAATATTCGTTTTTTGACCCCGTCTGATAAGTATAGTAAACATATATTACATCTCCACTAATAATTTAATGGAAATTAAAATTTACATGAACTGCAATTGTGAAACACTGAAAAATTAAAATCGATTATAGGATAAGACATCTCAGAAGGCATACCAGAAACCTCATAACAAAGAGGAGACTGCATAGCTACGAGCCCATATCGCCGCGCTTAAAGAGACCATCGCCATGAAGAACAGATGGAGCAGCTGAACCAGCATTTGGTAGAGTTCATGGTCAGTATGGATAGTTTCCTTCATCTAGTGTACCAAAGGAGAGCGATTTGAGGTAGTTACGTTTTGTTTTTATGTACATATACACATTGAATGGGTGAGGATTTGGTTGATATATTGTGATGGATTGTATATACCATTGCCGTGGATGCTGTTTTGGACGCTATGTCGGTTTGGATGGTGATTTATGTTGGTTTGTTATGTTTTGTTGGATGTTGTATATATTGGTTTATGTTGTGTATATTGGATTGTATGTGTATGATTTGGATTTAACATTACGTTTGGGTGTGTGTGTATATATATAGAGGAGGGTTCCATGGCACCCCTATTTTGGAGCACCCCATTAATAGCCACATATTTATATTAAAAAATTAGTGGGGGGAGAGAGAGTTAGTGGTAGGAGAGAGAAACGGAAATGTGTGGTGGAAATCAGGGGGCTAAAGGGGTGCTACACTATTTGGGGTGCTCTTGATCCTATCTCATATATATATATATATATATATATATATATATATATATATGAGTGTTATTATTATATATATGCTCGAAATGGAGTTGTTATTGATATATTTGAGATTGTGGATGATTGGAGGCAAGAAATCTAAAGTCTAGGAAAAAAGTATATCCGGATTTCTAACAGCTGCCAATAGCTTATAGGTCATCCATTTTCAATGGCTTTCAACGGAAAATTCCAACGATTTGTGATGGTTTCCAACGGTTGTTTGGTCAATAATTTCTTCCACATGTCCATAATAGACGTTGTTGGCCATTGGAAAACCCCCACTGATGATGTTAGAAAGCGTTGATAGCGATTTAAGTGGGTTTCCAATGCCTACCAATGGCCAACATCCATTAAAAACCACTGTTGTTCTTGTAGTGACGTTATCATAATTGAATGAATCTCCATGATTGTGTATGTTAACATTTTTGCACTTTTGATTATTACGCGTTCGTTTACCCAAATAAAATCGCATAACAATTTTGATTGTCTTGTATATCAAATTAAATTGAATCATGGTTTTGTTTAATTGTAGAGAATGTGTGTGTATGTGTATAATTTGTGAGTTGAGACCGATTTGAAACTCTATTTCTATCTCAAAAGACAGTCTTAAGAAATGTTTAAGATAGATATTTAGTTTTTAAAATTAAAATAAATTTTAGTTTCAAAAATATTTTGCGACTTGAGAATTAGTGACTTAAATTTTCGGTTGTTAGTCGGTCTTTTAATCATATTTAGAGACCGAACTACTTAATTAGAAACTCATTTGGTCAATCTTTAATTTTACCTTTTTGCAGTCTAAAGCACTCAGTCCATCAAAGTATTCAATTTTCTCATGCACTATGTTCATGCAAATAACATTACTATGTTCCATGTTGCAGCACTGTCCCTCAAACTATAATAATGCAAGACACTTCAATTTTTTATGAGTTCACTTTAGTTCAATATTGCTATGAATGATCCAGCTAGCTCTGACCAATCTATTCCAAATTTTAATGTCATATGTAGTTCTAACTTCTAATGCATCCATTGTCCTTAATAACCAATTGTAAATGCAAAACCACGTAATTGCTTTAGATGTAAATATAGTCCTACATATCCTACATCTACAACACAACGTTGCATATTTACATGCATTCATGCACTATAATTTCATGCTTATACATATATCCCACTTTGCTTTGAATATAATCCCATGTCCGATCGAACATTGATTAGAACTGCTCGTCCATTGCTTCAGTGGTTTCAGCTCATATGAACACCATTGTGTTACATTGTTCAAGTCAAGCGTCTATTTACTTTAAGCTTGAATTATACTTACTTAGTGTGTTGTTAAGCATGAATTGCAGTATGATGCCTGTTGCTTCAGTTAACTTTGCATATTTAGCCATAAGACTTTTTGACAACCCTTTTAATTTTATAATAATAAATTATTGGTGTTTTGCTCATTTAGAGGATCACTGACTAGTCGAAGGAAAAAAATCATTGATCGTCTTATTTAATTTCTCGTTAATTCAGTTAGTCCTTCGACCGTGGTAAATTCACCTCGATACTGTTAATTTATACCAATTAGAGAAAGTTCAATAATAATTTCAAAATCATAAGCACTTTCTATGAAACTTAAACTATATATATTATATAATAGACCATATTATGTTGTCTTATGTTAACAATTCTTTGCTCTACATTGTAACTTTTGACTTACACCAATTTTATTATTATACGCTTGTTTCATGAAGTTAAAGGGGTATATATTGAGATTGGTGATAATTCAATCAGATATATATTGTAGGAGACGATGTGTGCTTTATAGTGGAGAAGACAATACATGAACCGGAGTACGAAAGAAAACAGTGCAGCAGCTCAAGGGGCAGTTTGAGCACTACTTCAGCTCAGACGTATGAGGCTCCTTGTCAGACGTATGAGCTAATGATAGGTTTTTAACCCGAGAGCTTGGACAGACGCCTTACCATCCCAGTCGAACGTCTAAGCCAGGTTTTCCTATTTTTGACTGGTTATTTAGGGAATATATTTGTAAATATTCTAAGGGAAAAATTGGGTATTTTTCCTAGGCCTTCTATTCTCCTATATAAGTAGCTTCTAGGTTTGGATTATTTGTATCGGAATTGGATGGGATTGAGACCGAAATAGTTGATCTTAGGGTTTGTCATTGTTCCCCATTGTTCTCCTTCTCCAACAATATTGTAGTCAACTATATACTCTTTGCTTATCTCAATAAGGTTATTGATTCGTATTGTAGTTTGTTTACTTTTGGTTTTTGATCCATTAAGTGTAAAAAAGAATTAATTTTGGTGAATCAATAAAGATGGTGGTTGGGTGAAATATCTTGTGTTTGAGCATGTAATTTTATATTTGTGTTGTTTTTCAATTAAAATTGTAACAACCCGGAAAATCAGAACCAAATTAAAAAAATTATTTTTAGAAATTTTGTTAGAAAATGTGTCAGAACTTTAAAATTCCATTTTTAAATAATAATAAAGCTATTGAAAATCGCCATTTTACAAACGACCTCCGTTTTCGATGAAACCATTTTGGTTGGATCTGGAATGTCAAATTATTGCTAAGTTTATATTTCCATAATTTTTGGAATTAATTTGTGAGCGTGGTAAATTAAAATGTGTTTGGTAATTTCTGTTGAATTGGATCGACCGTTAAAAAGGCCATTTTTCAAACGATCTCCAAATTCGACGAAATTAATTTTGTTAAGACCGTATCGTCAAAACATAGCTATATTTATTTTTTGGGAACTTTTGAAGTCAGCATGTGGCCCCGGTATATTAAAATGTACAATCAAAATTAATAATTAAATGGTTTATATTTTAATTTAAAGAAAAATGGGCTGAAACGACCAAATAGGCTGATGAGACCTAGTCCATTGTGTCCGGAATAGGGGTATTTGGCTAGGGGCGACATTCGCTGGGCTGGATTTGGAGTTATTAGGAATTAACGGGCCTTTTAGTGATTAATGAATTAAATAATATTATATTATAAATACCCTAAACTTACCAAACCCTAATTACAAAACATAGCCGCCACCATCTTCATTTCCAATGGCCAGAAAAGCTCCAAACTTCCTCAATTAAAAACTCTCAATCCACTCAGTAAAACGCATCCCTTCTTTGGACAATATTGTAGCCCTCTCTCCATTCTTCACATCCATACGGATAACCCCTCCTATTATCAAGTACCCGTCGAGATCCAAGGCCAGGAAGTTCGGCCGTTTGCACCGCCACCCCGCCACCTAGGGTGGATCGAACTCGCCTCCATGGTCCTCCCTCTGTGCGCCGCTCATCCCCTCTCCGTCGTGGCACCGTTCGATTGTCGCGAAGTTGAACGTGTTGATCAAAAAGTTTAACCCTAAGTTTGAACCCAAAGAAAAACCTGTCGGCCTTGTTTCAGAAGGTAGAAGAAAGGTATTATTTTTAATTTAATTATATAATTAATTAAATTTAAAACATTATTAACACAATAAAAATCCTAACTTGTTCATACGATGTCGGAATCACATGAAACAGGAACCGTTTGGATCGTAGCACTGTCTACTATATTTTAGAAGCGACCAGGGGAATTTTAGATCAATCTATAATTTTTGAAGAATTCCAAAGCACTTTGAGATTTAAAACTAAAATTAATTATTATTGCGTTGAATTTTTTTTTATATACGCTATTAAAATTCAGTTGTGTGTTGTACGAGATTTGAATTGATTGATTTCGATTGTGGTGATTCATTGGATAGAATAGAAATTGTTTATACAATAAAATTTCTTTTATTGTATATGTGAATTAGGGAAAATTGTTAGACAATAAAATTTGTTAAAAAAATTGTTAGACAATAAAATTCCTTTTTATTGTATACATGTGAATAATAGAATTTGTTAAATTTGTTATACAATAAAAATAATCTTTTTATTGTGCATGTTAATAATAATCTTTTTATTGTACATGTTAAAAATAATCTTTTTATTGTACATGTTAATAATAATCTTTTTATTGTACATGTTAATAATAGAATTTGTTATACAACAAAAATAACCTTTTTATTGTACATGTTAATAATAATCTTTTTATTATACATGTTAAAAATAATCTTTTTATTGTACATGTTAATAATAATCTTTTTATTATACATGTTAATAATAGAATTTGTTATACAATAAAAATAATCTTTTTATTGTACATGTTAATAGTAATCTTTTTATTATACATGTTAAAAATAATCTTTTTATTGTACATGTTAATAATAATCTTTTTATTGTACATGTTAATAATAGAATTTGTTAGAATTTGTTGTACAATAAAAATAATCTTTTTATTGTACATGTTAATAATAATCTTTTTATTGTACATGTTAATAATAGAATTTGTTATATAATAAAAATAACCTTTTTATTGTACATGTTAATCATAGGAGCTGTTTGAATTTATTATATAATAAAAATAACCTTTTTATTTGTAAATGTTAACAATATAATTGTTATACAATAGAATTCCTTTTTATTGTATATATATGAAACATAGAAATTGTGTATAAATAAAATTCATTTTTATTTGCACATATGAAACATAGAAATTGTGTATACAATAAAATATCTTTATATTGTATATATATATATATATATATATATATATGAAACATATAAATTGTGTATAAATAAAATTCTTTTTTATTTGTACATATGAAACATAGAAATTGTGTATACAATAAAATATCTTTTTATTGTACATATATGAAACATTGAAATTGTGTATAAATAAAATTCCTTTTTATTTGTACATATGAAACATAGAAATTGTGTATGCAATAGAATATCTTTTTATTGTATATATATGAAAAATAGAAATTGTGTATAAATAAAATTCCCTTTTGTTTTTACATATGAAACATAGAAATTGTGTATACAATAAAATATCTTGTCATTGTATATATATGAAAAATAGAAATTGTGTATAAATAAAATTCCTTTTTATTTGTACATATGAAACATAGAAACTGTGTATACAATAAAATATCTTTTTATTGTATATATATGAAACATAGAAATTGTGTATAAATAAAATTCCTTTTTATTTGTACATATGAAACATAGAACTTGTGTATACAATAAAATCCCTTTTTATTGTATTTATATGATACATAGAAATTGTATATAAATAAAATTCCTTTTTATTTATACATATGAAACATAGAAATTGTGTATACAATAAAATTATCTTTTTATTTGTATATATGGATCATAGGAAATTGTCATATTGGAAATAATTGTTTATACAATAAAAATTTACTTTTCATTATATATATATATATATATGAATCACAAATTTATCATGTTTAGGGAAAATTGTTGAAACATTAAAAATGATAATTTTTAATGTATATTTAGATTCATTTTTAAAAAGAATCATGTTTAGGGAAAATTATTGAAACATTAAAAATGATAATTTTTAATGTATATTTAGATTCATTTTTAAAAAGAACCATGTTAGGGAAAATTGTTGAAACATTAAAAATGATAATTTTTAATGTATATTTAGATTCATTTTTAAAAAGAATCATGTTTAGGGAAAATTGTTGAAACATTAAAAATGATAATTTTTAATGTATATTTAGATTCATTTTTAAGAAGAATCATGTTTAGGGAAAATTGTTGAAACATTAAAAATGATAATTTTTAATGTATTTTTAGGTTCATTTTTAAAAAGAATCATGTTTAGGGAAAATTGTTGAAACATTAAGGATGATAATTTTTAATGTATATTTAGATTCATTATTAAAAAGAATCATGTGTAGGGAAGATTGTTGAAACATTAAAAATGATTCATTGATATAAATGACATGTTCATTAGAAAATATTTAGAGATTAAAAAGGACAATTTTAATGTATATTTAGTTTCATTAAAAATGATTCATTAATATAAATGACATGTTCATTAGAAATTGTTTAGAGATTAAAAAGGGACATTTTTAATGTATATTTAGTTTCATTAAAAAGGACATTTTACATGTTTATTTAGACAAAAAGGATTATATGTTAAAATAGTATTTGTAATCAAAAATGTTACATTTTACATGTTAGCAAAATAGGAAAATGTTTAAATGTTAATATATGTTTTGTTTGTTGAAAATATCACTTTTAACATGTTATTGAAATTGTTGAACGATTTAATATTTATATATAATATATAAATTAAAACTAAAATTTAACGAATCGCGTGCGGTAGTTCGCGTTTCGGAATTGTAACTTTAAACTATTATACCGAGAAATCCGACCGTCGGATTTTCCCAAAACTGGAACTGTTATATTCGCTTTGGGAAGATCTTTTCAACGATGTCAAATTTGCTAAAATCCAACGGTTAGATTTAGAGAAATGTGTAATTCAAATTTGGATAAAAACGGCAGCATGGCCATGTAACGACCTGAAACGTCGTTTGAATTAGGTGGGCTATTTTTGTATAAATAAAAATAGCGATAAATCGTTATAAAATAATACTAACGATATAAAATGATTTGACTTATATATATTCGAGAATTATTTGAAACGACCGAGTTCAATCTCATTTCAAATAATTATATGATGATTCAAGATCGAAGACATTGAAGACGGTGGTTGAAGACCGGCGATCTTCACATTGAATGGACGACTACTGAAGCCTTTGATTGGAGTTGCTGCCTTGAAAGGATTACAGTGGTATTGTCTGGACGTACTTGTTGATTGTCCAGATATGCGAGAGCCTCTCTTCCGTATTGGACATACGGGACGAGAAATAAGGTGTCTCCGGTTTCGTTCAGACCTAGGACGGACTTGTAAATAGATGCGTGTGTGACATTGAATTTCGTTCTATGTGAATTGATTTCTATTTAATATATATCTGTTTGGTAGCGGAGAATTTATTCTCTTGCTTAACACCCTTCTCTAAGACGTACGAGCTTAGAGGCTATATATGGATAGGCATCAGTCGCATGGCGTGGATTGTCAATGTGGCATGCCAAGATGCAAATGATCAAGACTTTTATTGAAAAGCAGAGCCTTGTAGTTGATGATCAAAGCATAGCTTTAATTAGCATAGCTTTGTGTATAGTGTTACTTCGCGAGCCTCACACCCCGGTATGAGCCAAAAACATTCATATATGAAATTGGTTAAACAATAAAAATTTTGTATATATACAAAATATGAAAAATATTCATATATGAAATGACAAGTGTTTGAAACAATAAAAATCACATTTTTATTGTATGTACAAAATATGAAAAATATTCATATATGAAAGAAAAGTGTTTGAAACAATAAAAAACACATTTTTATTGAATGTACAAAATATGAAAAATATTCATATAAGAAATGAAAATGGTTTGAAGCAATAGAAATTATATTTTTATTTTATTTACAAAATATTCATTGTGTGTATAAAATTTGTTAACAATAAAAATTCACATTTTTATTGTATATAAGAGATATGTTGTAACAACCCGTATTTTCAATAACCTGTTATAACATAAATCGAGGCAGAATTTAATTTATAAATCTGAATCAAGGGAAACGGGCTATGCCATTGCGTTCGTCTCGGAAAAATACGCGAAATAGAGTCCGAGTTTTCGAAAATCGGAGTCCGTATGACCCGATTAAGGCCCAACGAAGTTTTCAGAAAATTCAAAATAAAAACAGATTTCAAATTCAAGTTTGAATTTGGAAATTAGGGTTAGATTGGGCCAGGCGGGAAAATTCCCGCCAGAGCACCCAAGTCGACAGCCCTGTCGACTTAGGGGTCGACTTGGTTGGACCCAAGTCGACAGCCCTGTCGACTTGGCTGTCGACAGGGGGTGCTCGGCCAGTTTGGCCTGGTGCACCATCTTAGGGTTTGGCTGTGTTTTGGGGCTGTTTTCTGGAAGCTTCCGAGATCTGATGGTCCTAATCTAATTTAGGGTTAATCTAATGGACTAAAACACTTGCCTAATCTATAAATAAGACCCTAACCTAAGCCTAAATCAACATTATTCACTCATACAACTAAACTATGGCAAAATTTTACCTCTCATGGCCTCCACTCTCTTCATAAAATTCCTAAATAAATTTCTAAGTGATTTTCCATGCATACAAGTGTTTTCAAACTTGTATGAGCATCATTAGCTTGCATTCAAGTCAAGTTTCTATATTTGCATCATAAAGAAAGAGTTTTGATCATTTTGGCTCAAGGGTTTTTATGTTAGAGCTTGCATTTTGGGTCTATTTGATTGCATAAGGGCTTTGTCATATCTTTTGTGCCTTCATAAGTATTGTAAGCCCTATTCTACTTTCATACTTAAACTCTAAAGTTAAATGTATGATATGCAAGTTTGCCATGGTATGCAAGTTTACTATGTCATGTTATGCAAGTTTGAGATGTTATGATATGCAAGTTTTGTTATGCAAGTTTTGTTAAGCAAGTATGCCATGTTATGATATGCAAGTTTGCCATGTTATGATATGCAAGTTTATCATGTTATGTTTTGCAAGTATGCCATGTTATGATATGCAAGTTTATCATGTTATGTTATGCAAGTTTGATATGCAAGTTCGTCATATGATATGCAAGTATGTTATGCAAGTTTGGGATGATCATTTTGTTCATGTTATCATGTTATGCAAGCTTATCTTGAGTATATGGACATAAAGCTTCAAGCTTTATGTTAAAGGTTGCATTTTGGCAACATGTAAGTTATCATATCTTTTATGATAACTTGTATGTGAGGCCAAATGCGAACTTATGGCCATTTCTACATGTCATTTATCACCATGTATCACCAATATGCTAAGTTTGGTTTTATGCATGCTTTTGAGGCCTAAAATGTAATATGCAAGTATATGAACATATGTACATTTCATATGCCACCATGTTGAACTTGTGGCTTCAACACCTTTATGTCATGATTATGCCAAGTTCTCTCTTTCTATCCTTTATGCGCTATTGCGATATGTAAGCGATGGGATTGCGTTTGGGGTTGGGTAAACTTAAAAGACATAAAAACATAAGATTGGGAATTTACCTATTAAGTTAGGTCTACCCATTGGGAATTTACCTATTAAGTTAGGTCTACCCAATTGCTTGAAAATTTGTAACATGTTTTGGAAACATGATGGACATGACACTTAGAAAAGATAAGTGTGACCAACTCGAGGTTGGGTTGAGTTTGTAGCGTAAACCTACCCGGAACCGACCGGCTTAACTAGTTGCTACAAACAATAGGACCCAATGTGAGAAGTTGGCCATGTTGTACCTTGAACCCGAGGTTAGACCAAGTCGTGGTGTAAAGCTACCCGGACCCGCCCGGCTTAACTAGTAACCACGACAAGGTCTAATGTGAGAGGTTAAGGCGCATTAAATTAATTAATGCCTCATGATTAGGGTTAAGTCATGGTCCACTTAATACTTAACCAATTTGGGCTTGGTAGATTAATCAGGGGTTAAGTCGTGAACTCATCGTTACACTTAACCAAGTTAATCCATGATTAGCAAGAGGGTTAAACCGTACTTAACCCACTAGAAAAATCCTAGCAATGGGGGTCCACTCCAGCAGTAATCCCAAGTTCGTATCATTATGGCCCTAGTGTCTAGGCTAGGGTGTGGGGCACGAATTACTGAACTGGAGGTAAGTGACCAAAAACGACGGCAGAGTGGTACGCCGGTGTAGTTCCGGGCGGACTTATGGTCGTGCACGTAGTCCGAAGCCGGGGAAAACATGCACGGGTACCAGTAGATCGAGACTGTGCATGCATGTTTATGGTGTCCAGGGGTTGCCACCCTAGGGCTTGATACACCCGACGGGAGACCCGGCACAGTCTGACTACAATTATGTTTGGGCCGTATGGACACCAACACGTGATGAGTTAGGCTTATAGGGAGCCGATCGACTAGACCGTTTGGTTAGACCTTGTATTAGGGTCATTTCATGTTATTGGGCCAAAGCTTGGGCCAAGGGATCAATACTTGTATATTCAAGTCATGTTAGTTTGCTAGTACACCTGTGGTGCAAAACCTTAAACCTGATTATGCGATGACACCTTTATCTACCTTGTTGGTTAATCATCATGCTAGTATGTTGTTATCCGTATGATCATACCTGCTTCTCATGCCAGTTAACTTTATCAGTTTACATTGATTGTAGTAGGGCTTACTCAGTCTTTTTGACTGACCTGTTTTTCTTTCGCCTCTTTTCTTCCGTTCCCCCCCCCCCCCCCCAGGTTCTCAGGGTGGGAATATTGGAGCTTAGCTTGGATTTCTGATCGCTTGCTTGTGGGATTTTAGCTCATGTACGGTTGGACATGAAGCTAGCTATGGTTATCACTTATTTTGGGGATAGTACTTATGTATTTCAGTTTTTCAGTGATGTTGTTTTTATCTAGACTTGTGTATTTAGAAAGTTGACATTATGTTGTATCAGACTTGTTTTGAAATAGATTGAAATCTTCCGCTGTTTTACTTATCTTATTTACTCTGTTTACGTATATACATATGTTCTTGTTATGCCTTGATATATCATTATGCATGTTTACCTGATTCAAACGCCCCTCCAAAGCCAGAGTGCTTGCAAGAGTCACCCTGGCGAAGGTGGGGTGTTACATTTGGTATCAGAGCATATGGTTTACGAGAAGGAACAAAGAGGTTTTTAAGAAAACTTTTGGAAAACTATTTTCAAAACCAAGTATAAAGTATTTTCCAAAGAAAAGTCTAGTTTATTTTAAAGGCTATTCCCCAAAAGGCCATTAGCAAAACTCCTTCGTTTTCTCCATTCTGAATCTATCTTTTTCTTCGTTTTCAGTATGGCCGATAACTTTACTATTCCGGAGGGAGTGCACGTACCTGTTTGGTATAAGAGACTTTTGGAGGCTAGGGCGACCGAAGCCGGCCCCGCAGATGTTCCTCCTCCTCCGGTAGTTAATGTTCCTCCTCCTCCTTTCGCTGAGGTTCCTCTTCCTCCTCCCCCTCAGCATCCTCAAGTTGACTTCACGGAGATTTGCAAAGACCCCAAAGCAATGGGTTGCAAGAATTTCATTGGAACCGAGACTTATGTAGAGGCAAGAAATTGGTTGAAAGAAACCGAAGATCTTTTTACCTTCTTTGATATAGATGACCGTAGGAAGGTTTTATTAGCAGTGTGGTTGCTAAAGGAAGAAGCTGCACGTTGGTGGGTGGTCACCTCCGCTACTAGGCCAATTGAGACTTGGGATGACTTTCGGGGAAAGTTTGGACTAAGGTTCCTATCACTAAAGCAAGAGGACATGACTATTAGGGAATACATAGATAAGTTTAATCAACTGGATCGGGTCGGTTTAGACTTGGTTAACACAGCTCAGAAGAAGGCCCTATACTTTGCTCTAGGATTAAACGAGCCATTACATGGTTTAGCCATGTCTCATATACTCTTGGGGGCAACTTTCGAGAGTTTGGTGAATATGGCCCTACTCAATGAAGAAAATAGGAGTGACAAGAAGGAGGAGAAGTCTGAAGATAAGAAGGAAAAGAAGTGCTTTACTTGTGGAAGCTCGACTCATCTAAACAAGGATTGCAGGAAAAGGAAGGGCACTTGCTTTAACTGTGGAGAAATGGGACACTTCACTAGGGATTGCCCGAAGAAGCAAGGGCAAGGCCAGGGTCAGACTCAGCGTGCTGGACCTTCGGGAGGGCAAGTTCATGCTCTTAATGCCGCTCCAGTTCCCGATCGAGGTAGTATTTTTGTTGAGAGCCTTGTATATATTTCTGATTTTCCCAATTCGTACCTTGTTTGATTTTGGTGCATCGCATAGTTTATCTCATCTGATCTTGTTGATAGTTTGCACCTAAGTACTAGTCTAGTTAATGATCCCGTGTGTGTTTCAAATCCAATTGGGGGTTCCGCCCATTTGTCTATTATCTAGGTGGATTTGAATTCTCGCGTAATGCTTATATTCTCGGTTTCATGGGGTATGGGTTGATTTTTGGGCATGGATGGGTTGTCCAGTTTTGGAGCCATTCTTGATTTTTGAGAATAGGGTTGAGAGGCTCATGACTCGCCTCGGTAATACCCTAAAAATTTCTAGTAACCCTACGAGTCCCGTCATGTTGTGTTATCTTGAATCCCTCAACTCGTCTATCGATAGTTTGTAATCGGTGAGGGTGGTCCGAGAATATCCTGATATCTTGGGTGAAGTGAAGGGGATTACCCCTAAACGAGAGATAGATTTCCGCATTTATCTGGTTGATAATGCCAAGATAGTTTTGTGGCCGGTTAGGCACGTGGCCCCGCAAGATGAGAGTTAAGAAAGCAAGTCAAGGAGTTGCTTGAGAAGAACTTCATTAGATGAAGTATATCTGAATGGGGAGCGCCTGTAGTATTTACTACCAAGGCAGATGGTTGTCTTCGACTTTGTGTTGATTATCGTGAGTTAAACAAAGAGAATAGACAACCATTGCCAAGGATCGATGATTTGTTTGATCAGCTTGTAGGAACATCTGTTTTCTCTTGATCTTGCTACTGGATTCCATCAGCTCAGAGTAGCTGAGGATAGTATAGACAAGACTGCGTTCAGAACTCCAAATGGATTCTTAGAATGGCTGGTCATGCCATTCGGTTTGACTAATGCACCCGCCTACTTCGTGGACTTAATGAGTAGGGTGTCTAGGGAGTTCCTGAACGAGTTTGTGGTAGTCTTTGTAGACGATATCCTGACTTTCTTAAAGAACGAGGAAGAACATGTTAGACATCTCAAGGAGGTGATGGATACGCTTAGAGCGCATCAGTTGAAAGCCAAGTCCTCCAAATGTCATTTTGGAGAAAAAGAAGTTAGATTCCTTGGGCATATAGTGTCTAACCAAGGCTTAGCGGTGGATCCCGCTAAGGTAGTTGCAGTTCAGGATTGGAAGACTCCAAGGAATGAAACCGAAGTAAGAAGTTCTCTCAGTTTAGTTAGTTAGTCAGCGTCCCTTGAGCTTAGACCTACCCTTCTGGAGCAAGTGGGGACTTCACAGAAAGAAGACCCGCCGTTAGTCGAGATCATGGACAAGTTGATTCGAGGCGAGATGGTAAGTCACCTCGCTATAGATGACAAGGGATGGCTAAGACGCGATGAGAGAAAGAAGGTTCTTGAAGATGCACATCACCCGAGGAGGTGGCCGAGTTTGTCCCAAGGTGCATGTTGTGCCAACAGGTTAAAGGCCAAGTCATAAAAGCCCGGTGGGCTATTATATCCGTTGGAGGTCCCCGCAATGGAAGAGGGAAAAGCATCACGAAGGATTTCGTGGATGGACTGCCTAGGTCAAGGAAAGAGAATACGAGCATGTGGGTCATAGTAGGTAGACTCACGAAGAGCGCTCATTTCACTCCGGTAAAGAGCGAAAGGACTGCATCATAGCTAGCGACAGTTTACTTTCAAGAAATAAAGCAGTTGCACGGGGTTCCCTAAAGGATAGTTAGTAACCATGACTCAATCTTCACTAGCCAGTTTTGGGATAGTCTACGGGAAGTCATGGGCAAGCGACTGAATCTAAGTACGGCCTATCATTCGTAGGCGGATGGTTCATTTCGTTCAAGCATGAGTTATAGAAAATCTCGTTGGTAACGTGGATTGGTATTTTCAAGAAAAGTTCTGCTGCGTGGAATACTTTATAGTAAGTAAACGAGATCCAGGATTCACTAGTGAATTTTGGAGAGCTTGCATGAAACCATGAGGTCATAGTTATTTTTAAGCCAAGAATGATAGAAGAGTAAGTGAAAAAGGAGGACGAGAGGCGACAATGAAATGGGTTCCAACTCATATTTGGAAATAAGAGTTAAGAAGCTAAGAAATCATGAAGTAAAAGACAGTCAAAGCACAGTGGAGTTAAACTCAAGGAAACGTGACTTAGAAGATTGAAGGCTGGATACGCGCATCATATCTCTTTTTAAGAGTATATCCTTGATCCTTGTTTTCCGGTGAAACTTACTCGCATGTTATCTTTTTACGTATATCCTCTCGGTCCCATTCTCGGTCCTATTTCTGTCGGGAGGTATGACTTATTGGCTAGTAATACATGTCAAGGTTAGGAAGGGATTTCTTGTAATCCGAAAGGAGTATATCCTGCTTATCTTCCCGATCTCTTTGTAGCATATCTTTCTTTTGCTATCTATATCGTGTTAATCTTGTCATGAGAACCTTAGGTAGAAACCCTTTGGATGAAACATGTGTTTGAAACATGTTATGCTTGATGGTTGCAAGTGGTTGCAAGTGTTTGCAAGTGGTTACTCGTGGATGCATTATACACGTTAGGCACTAGATCGGCTCACACACTCCTCATATTGCATATGCATGAGTGTTTATGCTTATTCATGGATGAAAATTTTTGTGTTATCACATGGATGTTGCATATGGATGTATGTTATGTGCACACATATAGATGTTATACATTATGTTAGGAATTGCATACATATGGATTCATTTCACTAACATAATTTGCATTGATGATATTTGCATTAGATAAGTACATATACACACACCTTTGCATAAGTTCATACAACATTTAGAATCTTGTAAGGACAATGATTGCTCGTGGATGATGTTTTGAGTAGATGGATGTTGGATGGTAGGATACGTTCTTCCTAACTTGAAGGTTTCGGGGACGAAATCCTTTAAGGAGGGGAGAATGTAACAACCCGTATTTTCAATAACCTGTTATAACATAAATCGAGGCAGAATTTAATTTATAAATCTGAATCAAGGGAAACGGGCTATGCCATTGCGTTCGTCTCGAAAAAATACGCGAAATAGAGTCCGAGTTTTCGAAAATCGGAGTCCGTATGACCCGATTAAGGCCCAATGAAGTTTTCAGAAAATTCAAAATAAAAACAGATTTCAAATTCAAGTTTGAATTTGGAAATTAGGGTTAGATTGGGCCAGGCAGGAAAATTCCCGCCAGAGCACCCAAGTCGACAGCCCTGTCGACTTAGGGGTCGACTTGGTTGGACCCAAGTCGACAGCCCTGTCGACTTGGCTGTCGACAGGGGGTGCTCGGCCAGTTTGGCCTGGTGCACCATCTTAGGGTTTGGCTGTGTTTTGGGGCTGTTTTCTGGAAGCTTCCAAGATCTGATGGTCCTAATCTAATTTAGGGTTAATCTAATGGCCTAAAACACTTGCCTAATCTATAAATAAGACCCTAACCTAAGCCTAAATCAACATTATTCACTCATACAACTAAACTATGGCAAAATTTTACCTCTCATGGCCTCCACTCTCTTCATAAAATTCCTAAATAAATTTCTAAGTGATTTTCCATGCATACAAGTGTTTTCAAACTTGTATGAGCATCATTAGCTTGCATTCAAGTCAAGTTTCTATATTTGCATCATAAAGAAAGAGTTTTGATCATTTTGGCTCAAGGGTTTTTATGTTAGAGCTTGCATTTTGGGTCTATTTGATTGCATAAGGGCTTTGTCATATCTTTTGTGCCTTCATAAGTATTGTAAGCCCTATTCTACTTTCATACTTAAACTCTAAAGTTAAATGTATGATATGCAAGTTTGCCATGATATGCAAGTTTACTATGTCATGTTATGCAAGTTTGAGATGTTATGATATGCAAGTTTTGTTATGCAAGTATGCCATGTTATGATATGCAAGTTTGCCATGTTATGATATGCAAGTTTATCATGTTATGTTATGCAAGTATGCCATGTTATGATATGCAAGTTTATCATGTTATGTTATGCAAGTTTGATATGCAAGTTCGTCATATGATATGCAAGTATGTTATGCAAGTTTGGGATGATCATTTTGTTCATGTTATCATGTTATGCAAGCTTATCTTGAGTATATGGACATAAAGCTTCAAGCTTTATGTTAAAGGTTGCATTTTGGCAACATGTAAGTTATCATATCTTTTATGATAACTTGTATGTGAGGCCAAATGCGAACTTATGGCCATTTCTACATGTCATTAATCACCATGTATCACCAATATGCTAAGTTTGGTTTTATGCATGCTTTTGAGGCCTAAAATGTAATATGCAAGTATATGAACATATGTACATTTCATATGCCACCATGTTGAACTTGTGGCTTCAACACCTTTATGTCATGATTATGCCAAGTTCCCTCTTTCTATCCTTTATGCGCTATTGCGATATGTAAGCGATGGGATTGCGTTTGGGGTTGGGTAAACTTAAAAGACATAAAAACATAAGATTGGGAATTTACCTATTAAGTTAGGTCTACCCATTGGGAATTTACCTATTAAGTTAGGTCTACCCAATTGCTTGAAAATTTGTAACATGTTTTGGAAACATGATGGACATGACACTTAGAAAAGATAAGTGTGACCAACTCGAGGTTGGGTTGAGTTTGTAGCGTAAACCTACCCGGAACCGACCGGCTTAACTAGTTGCTACAAACAATAGGACCCAATGTGAGAAGTTGGCCATGTTGTACCTTGAACCCGAGGTTAGACCAAGTCGTGGTGTAAAGCTACCCGGACCCGCCCGGCTTAACTAGTAACCACGACAAGGTCTAATGTGAGAGGTTAAGGCGCATTAAATTAATTAATGCCTCATGATTAGGGTTAAGTCACGGTCCACTTAATACTTAACCAATTTGGGCTTGGTAGATTAATCAGGGGTTAAGTCGTGAACTCATCGTTACACTTAACCAAGTTAATCCATGATTAGCAAGAGGGTTAAACCGTACTTAACCCACTAGAAAAATCCTAGCAATGGGGGTCCACTCCAGCAGTAATCCCAAGTTCGTATCATTATGGCCCTAGGGTCTAGGCTAGGGTGTGGGGCACGAATTACTGAACTGGAGGTAAGTGACCAAAAACGACGGCAGAGTGGTACGTCGGTGTAGTTCCGGGCGGACTTATGGTCGTGCACGTAGTCCGAAGCTGGGGAAAACATGCACGGGTACCAGTAGATCGAGACTGTGCACGCATGTTTATGGTGTCCAGGGGTTGCCACCCTAGGGCTTGATACACCCGACGGGAGACCCGGCACAGTCTGACTACAATTATGTTTGGGCCGTATGGACACCAACACGTGACGAGTTAGGCTTATAGGGAGCCGATCGACTAGACCGTTTGGTTAGACCTTGTATTAGGGTCATTTCATGTTATTGGGCCAAAGCTTGGGCCAAGGGATCAATACTTGTATATTCAAGTCATGTTAGTTTGCTAGTACACCTGTGGTGCAAAACCTTAAACCTGATTATGCGATGACACCTTTATCTACCTTGTTGGTTAATCATCATGCTAGTATGTTGTTATCCTTATGATCATACCTGCTTCTCATGCCAGTTAACTTTATCAGTTTACATTGATTGTAGTAGGGCTTACTCAGTCTTTTTGACTGACCTGTTTTTCTTTCGCCTCTTTTCTTCCGTTCCCCCCCTCCCCCCCAGGTTCTCAGGGTGGGAATATTGGAGCTTAGCTTGGATTTCTGATCGCTTGCTTGTGGGATTTTAGCTCATGTACGGTTGGACATGAAGCTAGCTATGGTTATCAATTATTTTGGGGATAGTACTTATGTATTTCAGTTTTTCAGTAATGTTGTTTTTATCTAGACTTGTGTATTTGGAAAGTTGACATTATGTTGTATCAGACTTGTTTTGAAATAGATTGAAATCTTCCGCTGTTTTACTTATCTTATTTACTCTGTTTACATATATACATATGTTCTTGTTCTGCCTTGATATATCATTATGCATGTTTACCTGATTCAAACGCCCCTCCAAAGCCAGAGTGCTTGCAAGAGTCACCCTGGCGGAGGTGGGGTGTTACATATGTAAAAATGATCATTATTTGAAAAAGAATAGTCTAACAATAAAAATTCACATTCTTAATGTATATAGGAAATATCATAAAATATTCATGTTTGAATATGTTAACAATAAAAATCATATTTTTATTGTATAAACAGAATATGTAAAAATAAACATTGTTTAAAATAGAAAAGTTTAACAATAAAAATTTACATTTTTCTTGCATGTGAGAAGTGATGATAAATGTGTCACATTAAAAAAATTACATTTTTAATGTAAGGATTATCATTAAAAAGATTCATTAGTTAAATAGAAATGCTTAACATTAAAAGTTACATTTTAATGTAAGGATGATCATTAAAAAGATTCATTAGTTGAATAGAAATGTTTAACATTAAAATTACACTTTTAATGTAAGGATGATCATTAAAAAGGTTTATTAGTTGAATAGAAATGTTTAACTTAAAAAATTACATTTTTAATGTAAGGATGATCATTAAAAAGATTCATTAGTTGAATAGAAATGTTTAACATTAAAAATTACATTTTTAATGTAATAAAGTTTCATTAAAAAGATTCATTAGTTGAATATAAATGTTTAACATTAAAAAATTACATTATTAATGTGATAATGTTTCATTAAAAAGATTTATTAGTTGAATAGAAATATGTTCAACAATAGAAATTACTTTATTTTAATGTAATAATGTTTCATAAAAAAGATTAAAGTTTGAAATGAAAATATGTTTACATTAAAAATTACATCTTTAATGTATAAATGGTTCAATAAAAGGATTAAAGTTTGATTAGAATATGTTTACATTAAAAATTACATTTTTAATGTATAAATGGTTCAATAAAAAGATTAAAGTTTAAAATGAAAATATGTTTACATTAAAAATTACATTTTTAACGTATAAATGGTTCATTAAAAAGATTAAACTTTGATTAAAATATGTTTACATTAAAATTTACATTGTTAATGTAAAAATAAATCATTAAAAAGGATTCATTGTTTGAAAATGTTTTTACATTAAACTTTACATTGTTAATGTAATAATGTTTCATTAAAAAGATTCTTGTTTGATAAAAATATTTCAACATTAAAAAGTACATTTTTTTTATGTATGAATGATCATTTAAAATATTCATAGTTTGATGAAAATGTTGAAACATTAAAAATTACCTTTTTAATGTAAGTATGATCATATAAAATATTCATAGTTCGATAAAAATGTTGAAACATTAAAAATTACATTTTTAATTTAAGTATGATTCATTAAAATAATGTTAACTATATGTTAAAGAATAAATAATTTGACATCGTCAAACGAATTATATTTAAATATATATATATATATTATATAATTAAACTAATCGCGCGCGGTATTTCGCGATTTGGAATCGTAACTTTAAACGGTTATACCGAGAGATCCGACCGTCGGATTTTCCCAAAACTATAATCGTTGGGTTCGCTTTGGAAAGATCTTTCCAACGATATAAAATTTGCTAAGATCCAACGGTTAGATTTTGAGAAATGGGTAATTCAAATTTTAATGAAAATAGCGCCAGGGCCGCGTATTGATCTAAAGTGTCGTTTAATTAAAAGTAGCTATTTTTATATAAATAAAAATAGCGATAAATCGTTATAAAATATTATAAACAATATGGAATGAAGAGAAATGATTTGAATTATATATATACGCGAATTATTTGAAAAGGCTGAGTTAACCCTCATTTCAAACAATTGATCGACGATTAGAAGTCGAAGATATTAAAGTGGTGGTTGAAGACCAGCGATCTTCACATCGAATGGATGACTACTGATGCCCTGGATTGGTTAGCTCCCAGGAAAGGGTTAAAGTGGTAGTTGTCCAGATGTACTTTTGATTGTCTGGATATGCGAGAACCTCTCTTCCGTATTGGACATATGGAAGGAGGAATAAGGTGTCTCCAGTTTCGTTCAGACCCAGAACGGATTTGTAAATGGATGTATGTATGATATTGGATTTTATTCTGTGTTAATTGATTTATATTAAATATATATCTGTTTGATGGCAGAGGATTTATTCTCTTGCTTAATACCCATCTCTAAGACGTACGAGCTCAGAGGTTATATATTGATAGACATCAGTCGCATGGCGTGAATTGTCAGTGTGGCATGCCAAGATGCAAATGATCAAGGATTATTGTTGAAAAGCAAAGACTTGTGGTTGATGATCAAAGCTCGGCTTTAATTAGCATAGCTTTGTGTATAGCGTTACTTCGTGAGCCTCACACCCCGGTATGAACCAGATACGGGAGAAGGATCCAGGGAGAACATGCGTTTCTTTCTAGCTGGGAGTGGTGTCATGGTATGGAGCCTAGACATTTTTACTTATGTGGATGATGGAAAGCTAGGTACTTCGGATTTGAGTCCCTAGTGGCTCTTGATTTACGCCCCATAGGGCGGGGAAACGTATTGTTCAGGAATTATATATAATCCACTAACGTAAGTTGTGGACCGGCCCTGTGGCTCCTAAAGGCTCACCTGAGTCTGAGTCCTGAGACATGGGCTAGATTGTATCGAATTTGGTAAGGACAATCCTTTGCCTTGGTTCATGATGGAACTCCAACTTCCAATACGACACCGTGCGATTTTGATTGTAAACTAGTATGGCGACACAGTATATGGTAGCTATGCCGTCTATGATTGATACATTATGATTGAAATGTTTTTAAAACATATATACACTAATAATAATATCAAAACTATTTTATATGTATCAAGCATATTTTGTCCATTATAAGGTAAAACTCTATCCTCTGGTTTGCATTGCATTGTGTGATGGGACTTGAGTCTTATAATGGTTTCATTTTTCTAACAAGCATTGTGTTGTTTAAATGATTTACTTTATCTATGCACTAGCAATCCAATGGAGTAAACCCATTCCGCGTTAGCGGCGTGGTCCTGTGATTAGCCTTATTATTAAACACGTTAAGTAAGATTTCTCATACCAGTCCCATGACTGACTCGTAGTTTGTTATACTTCGCAAACCCGGGTGCCCTCTTTTCCACGTAGGCAGCCTTGTACAGGTTTTTAGCAGACTCATTGAAACGACCTGAAATCCCCCTTACGGGAAATCACGGATTGAGTTGAGAACAAGCCACATCGGAATGCAGATAGAAGAACGTTTCATTGTATATTACAACAATTCCATCGGAATACAAGAATATACAGAGTATGAATAAATATTACATAGAAAATATCAGAGATTTAAATTACATTTAAATACATCGCAGCGGAAAATAATACAAAACACGACTAGAATTAATACACGAATACAGAGCTTTATGAATATCGTTCCAGCTGTAAATCAAGATCCTGTGAATATAAATCTGCAAAACCAAAACTACTAGTTGCCCGTGTCAAAATAAGGGCACCCAAAGTTTAGGTTAAAACAATAAACTTCAGGTCAGTCATGTGACTGGTGTGAGAACTAAAACAGTTATTAATCTTTATTTTAAAGTGAGGTAAATCAAGGGACCACGCCGTATAACACGGAACGAGTTTCCTCCCAAGGATATCAGTGCATAAAACAATAGCGCAATGCTAAATAAAGAACAATGAAGCTATTATAAGACCCAGGTCCCCATCACACAATGCAACACAAGCCGGAGGATAGGGTTTTACCTTATAATAGCCAAAGAATGCTTGATACGCTAAATTTCATCTTTTATTTTTACTATAAGTGTATAGTGTATAAAACAATTTCAAATCATAAGTATCAATCATAGACGGCATGGGTACCATATATCATGTCGATAATACTAGGCTCTACAATCAAAACCGCAAAGTCACGTATTTGGAAGTTGGATTTCCATCTGTGAACCGAGGCAAAAGATAGTCCACTACCGAATTCGAGACTATCTAGCCCGAGTCTCAGGCTAGTACTCAGTCAAGCCTTTGGATCGTCAGGGCCGGTCCACCGATGTGGATTAAAATGCCTGAACACTGCGTTTCCCCACCCTTTGGGCGTAAATGAGCCAACAAATGACTCCATCAGCTTCACAGAGTCACCGATATATCCGAGGCGCCTCGCAACAGCGACAACCACATAAGTCAAACTCGTCAGGGCATGTAAAACCACTGACGCCACTTCTAGCTAGAAGGAAACGCATGCCCTCCCTGATGTCCTCTCCTGTTTCTAGTTCACAACTGGGGTGTGAGGCTCGCGAATCAACGTTACACAAAGCTATGCCACATAGGTCGTGCTTTGATCATCAACCACAAGACTCTGCTTTTCAACAGAAGCCTTGATCATTTGCATCTTAGCATGCCATACAGGCAGACCATTCCATGCAACCGATATCCCTCAGTCACACAGAATGATATCCAATGTCAGACACACAGTCCATCTACAAGTCCGTTCTGGGTCTGAACGAAACCGGAGGCACCTTGTACCTCGCATATCCATCGATCTCCAAGTACGTATGGACGACCACTAACTGATTCCCTCCTCTTGGGTGTACGACCCAATCAAGATCATCAGTAATTATCCAAACGACGTGAAGACCTCTGGTCTTCAACTACCGTCTTCATCTTCGACACATCGTCGAATCAGTTATTCAGAATGGGATAAACCCGGTCTTTCTGAATAACTCGCGTATATAATAAACAAGTGTTACACAAACGTAACATACACCTCATTCCAATTCATCAGTCACTAACCGTAAATTAGTAAGGGAACAATTCCCCAAATATTAACCCCGAATGCCGAAACCAACATCAGATCAATACCCAGGAAACCATTCATCTTAACTAATCTTCAGTTAGTTGTTAAATTTCACATTCTTAGGGAAAGGTTCCCATTAATTTTATCAAAGATAAATTCTTCTAAATTTATTCTTTAATCTTCTTTTGAATATCAATTCAAACTAGTCGGGATTAGCAAACCACACCGAAGTAATCATTTATTCTATTTCTCAATCCCAACCTATTCATCCCATGAAGTAAAACTGGTAATACTTCATATCTAACACCACGGTGTTATCGGTAAATTCAATTACCATTTCACGTTCAAATCTAATTAAAGATTTAACTATCGTCTGGAGTAAAACTGGTGATACTCCATTCTCGATCAATTCAATCTAATTAAAGATTCATTAAAAACCCCACTTGGTTTTAATCTTCCTGTCTTTAATTGGGTTAAAGAATCAATGTCATTTAAAACACGGTTCACGATAAACCCAAAATCACATTCCATTCTATCAGCTTTTAACCGTAAAATAGCAAGTGAGCAATTCCCTAAGTATTAACCCCGAAGGTTGAAACCAACATCAGATCAATACCAAAGAAACCGTTCAACTTAACTAATCTCCAGTTAGTTTCTAATTTTCTTAACTCCGTTGGGTCTAAGAATAGTATTATTGAAGATATCGTTCACGACAATCCAAAAATCAATTCAAATTCAAATTCAATTCCAATTAAATACCATTTAATTGGTAGACTTCATTAAATCTAAATAAAAAGATTTAATCTTTTTCTCAACTGGGTTTAAGGACAGTGTTAATGAAGACACCATTCACGACAAACCCAAATCACATTTGATATCAAATACAAGGCTCTGAATAGAAAATATATCAGCTTATATTCAATATCAAATTCTACGACCAACAAATATCGTATTGGAAATAACGATATAAATATATCTTTCAAATTCCCATAACAATATCTGTTTCATCACGAAATCCAACATCGAAATATTCCAAATACAATTTCGATTCAAATCCATTCCAATTCAATTATTGGAAATTCTGTTTACCTTTAAAACCATTTCAAATCCATTTTTATTTATTTTAAAAATAAATAGAATTTTAATTCTAGTTCAAAACTAGTTCATTTCGATAAAAATTTATTTTTATCTTTTCAAATATGGTGTGACGGCCGGGAATTTCGCTCGATCCGAATCAGTCGTTAAACCGATCTAGACCGTTCGAAACCCCTGATTGTTTGAGAACAAGACAAATCAGAACACAGACGGAAGAACATTTAATTGCTATTACAACAATTCCATCAGATACAAGAATATACATAGTATAAATGAATTAATTACATTCGATAATTATCAGAGATTACAATAAATACATAGCAGCGGAAAATAATACAAAGCACAACTGAAGGTGATATACGGATACAGAGCTTTCCGGATATCATTCCAGCTGTAAACCAGGATCCTGTGAATATAAATCTGCAAAACCAAAACTACTAGCTGCCCGTGCGGAAAATAGGGGCACCCAGAGTTTAGGTTAAAACAATAAACTCCAGGTCAGTCATGTGACTGGTGTGAGAACTAAAACAGTTATTTAAAACTTTACTTTAAAAGAGAGTAATTCAAGGGACCACGCCGTATAACACGGAACGGGTTTCCTCCCAAGAATATCATTGCATAGAATAAACAGCGCGATGCTTTTTCGAAAAATGAAGCTATTATAAGACCCAGGTCCCATCACACAATGCAACGCAAGCCGGAGGATAGGGTTTTACCTTATAACAGCCAAACATGCTTGGTACGTTTAAAACAAATAATTTGATACTATAATAAGTGTATAGTGTCAAAACAATTTCAATCATAAATATAAATCATAGACGGCATAGCATCCCATGCTACTATGTCGCCATACTAGGCTCTACAAATAAAGCCGAAATACACGTATTGGAAATTGGGTTTCCGTCATGGGTCGAGGCAAGGGGCAAGCTCCTCTCCGCTTCGAGACACTCTAGCAAATGCTCAGGACTACGCACTCTGGGTAGCCACTGGATCGGTTGGGCCGGTCCTCTCTTACGTTTGAGGATTGGCAATTCCTGAACACACGTTTCCCGGTCCTTACAGACCTATAATCGAGGCGCCTCATTCCAACAACCACAAAGGTGAAAAATATATAAATGTCAGGGCTGGTAAGTCACTGACACCACCAAAGCTAGAAAGAAACGTCGTGTTCTCCCAACGGTCCGTATCCCATTTTTAACTCATACCGAGGTGTGAGGCTCGCGAATACACGCTATACACAAAGCTATGCCACGTAGGCCGTGCTTTGATCATCAACCACAAGACTTTGCTTTTCAACAGAAGCCTTGATCCATGCAACCCAGTGTGCCACACAGGCAATTCATGCCATGCGATTGATATCTATCGATATATAACCTCTAAGCTCGTACGTCTCAGAGAAGGGCGTTAAGCAAGAGAATAGATTCTCCGCCGCCAACAGATATATATTTAACAGAAATCAATCAACACAGAATAAAATCCAATTTCAGACACACAATCCATTTACAAGTTCGTTCTGGGTCTGAACGAAACCTGAGGCACTTTCCTCGCATATCCATCGATCTCCAAGTACGTCTGGACCACCACCAACTGATTCCCTCATCTTGGGTGTACAGCCCAATCAAGATCATCAGTAATCACCCAAACGATGTGAAGACTTCCGGTCTTCAACCACCGTCTTCATCTTCGACTTATCGTCGAATCGGTTATTCCGAATGGATATAAACCCGGACTTTCCGAACAACCCGCGTATATTAAAAACACATGTTACACAAACACAACATATGCCTCATTCCAATTCAGCAACCACTAACCGTAAATCAACAAGAGAAAAATTTCCCAAATATTAACCCCGAAGGCCGAAACCAACATCAGATCAATACCCAGGAAACCATTCATCTTAGCTAACCTACAGCTAGTTTCTAAATTTCATATTCTTTGGGAAAGGTTCCCATTAATTTTATCCAAGATAAATTCTTTAAAATTTATCCTTTAATCTTCCTTTAGATGTCGTTTCAAACCAAATTATGGTTTTTCCAAACTAGTCGAGATTAGCGAACCGTACCGAAGTAATTATTTATTTTATTTCCCAATCCCAACCTATTCATCCCATGAAGCAAAACTGGTAATACTCCATATCTAACACCACGGTGTTATCGGTAAAATTAATTACCGTTTAACGTTCAAATCTAATTAAAGATTTAACTATCGCTTTGGAGCAAAACTGGTAATACTCCATTCTCGCTCAATTTCTAAATTTGATAATTTAGATTATCAATTCACATTTCAATTTAATTGCAGATTCATTTAAAACTCCTTTTACTGGGTTAAAGAACTAATGTCTTTTTAGAACACAGTTCACGACAAACCCAAATCACATTCTGTTTATTATCGGGTTAAAGAACAAGTGTTATTTAAAACACCGTTCACGATAAACCCACAAATCAATTCTATTTACAATTCATTTCAAATCCAATTTATTTATTTAAAAATAAATGGGTTTTAATTTTAGTTCAAAACTAGTTCATTTCGATAAAAGTCTATTTTTATCTTTTCAAATATGGGGTTTTTCATCCTAATTTTTCCCAAATCATTTCTTATGATTTTATACAAATTATTACTATTTTTAATAATTTTATCAAGGCCCGTACAGTCGATTTCCATCAACGGTCATCGAACTGCACTTACAACGACCTTTTCCAAATTTGATTTGGACGTATCTCCAAATCCAACTGTTAGATTTCAAATTTCTAATATTCGTTAGAAAGCTCTTTTCGATACGAACCCAACGGTTCCAGTTTTAGGAGAATCCGACGGTCGGATCTCCCGTAATGTCCGTTCGAAGTCAATGGTCAAAATTTATGAACTACCGCGGCGCGGCGCGTTCTATTTGGGCCATTATATTATATATATAATATATATTTCGTCGATTTCTATTTAAAATGAATTTTATAAATAGTTTTAAATTCGTTTCAAAAACAATTTCAACTTCCATTTCAATTCAAATCAAAATTAAATTTTTCCTTATAAATTCGTTTTAAAATTCATTTCTATTCAATTCAAATTTCAATTCAATTTGAATTCAATTCAATTTGAATTCATTTCAATTCGTTTTCAATTCAACTCGAATTCGTTTTCAATTCGAATTCGTTTTCAATTCAATTCGAAATCGTTTTCAATTCAATTCGAATTCGTTTTCAATTTAATTCGAATTCGTTTTATATTCGATTCAATTCAAATTGGCTTTATATTCGATTCAATTCAAATTGGTTTTCTATTCGATTCAATTCAAATTGGTTTTCTATTCGGTTCAATTCAAATTTCTATTCAAATTCAATTCATTTTCTATTCAATTCAAATTCAATTCATTTTCTATTCAATTCAAATTCAATTCGATTCGAATATAATCGATATAAATATCGTTCACGTCAAAATAGCGCATCTCTAATCAACACGGTTTTATATATTTCAATAAATTCGTTATTCTATTCAACAAATGAATATTTATTCTATTCAATATATGAATCTATATTTTGGTCAACACATGACTAATCTCAACGAATGACTACTGTCCATATGTGACTCTTTTTGTTATTTAATATATTTTTTATAAAAATTATGGTATCTATCGTTTGATTTAAAATCAGACTCCAACCGTAAATTAGTAAGAGAACGATTCCCTGAATATTGACCCCGAAGGCCGAAACCAACATCAGATCAATATCCAGGAGACCACTCATCTTATCTATTTTCCAGTTAGTTTCTAATTTTATATATGATAAAGATGTAAATTTGATTGTTAAAATATTTCGTTCAACACATGACTAATCTCAACGGATGAGTACAGTCAACACATGAACCTTTTCTTTATAGTGATAAAGATATAAATCTTATTGTTAAAATACTTCGTTCAACACATGACTAATCTCAACGGATGAGTACGGTCAACACATGAACCTTTATTTTATAATATTCTTTATTTTCCCGATTGGAATGAGGCCCAATCAATTACCATATAAAGTTAATTATATGGATTCCATACAACACATGTATATAATAGCAACGATAATGTAACAACCCGGAAAATCTGGGCCAGTTTAAAATTTTTATTTTGGCAATTTTAGCGAATTTTGATTATTTAAAATGAATTATTTTAAATAATATCGACGAGAAATTTATTTTCAATAGAATTCGACGTATATATAATATACGTCGTCGTTAGAATATATAATAATTATATATAACTATAAAAGGAATAGAAAATGGCGCGGTAGTTCGAAAATTCGATTTCTAATTTCAAATGAATATACAGAATTCAATATAAGTCAGAATTGAACGAAACAAGAAATATTTGAATCTGTATAACTGTATCTTTGTAACGAAGTTGACAAACTGAGATTTCATCTTAGAAATGATAAGATATATCCAGTTTAAAATTAGAAATAGTCGCTGTGGAATTTATATATATTTTTATATATATAAGGCCCTTAAAAATAGCAATTTTGCAAACGACCTCGGATTTCGACGAAACCAGTTTTGTTGGGTCCGTGGTGTAAAGTTATTGCTAGATTCCAAATTTCAAAAATTTTCGAATCAATATGTGAGCGTGGCAAAGGAAAACGCGTTTTGACCATTTCAGTTGAATTTAATCGACTGGAAATTGGCCATTTTTCCAACGGTCTCAGAATTCGACGAAACTAGTTTTGTTAGGACCGTATCGTCAATACGAAGCTAGAAAATATTTTTCTGGAATTTTTAAAGTTAGCATGTGCCCCCGGTAATTTGAAATGTACGTTTAAAATTCAATATAATGATTTAAATGTAAATTAAACGGAAACTGATTCAAATGGTCAAATCATCTTGCGATACATATCCCATTGTGTTCGGAATGGGGGTAAAACGCTATGGGCGACAGGCGGTGGGCCTCGTTTTGAGGTCGAAAATAAAAGTCAACCTTTTTAGAAATTAAAATAATTAAATAAAATAATAAAATTTAAAATTCTCTCCTATTACCTCTTAGGCCCCCCCCCTTTATAATTTCAGACTGAAATCGAAAAAAAAAAAAAAGAAAAAAAAATGGCGAACGACAGCGGGGGGGTAGGATCCGCCGCCGCCGCATCTGGAGGAGCGCCGCCGACCTCGCGATGCCCCCCCTCCCTATAGCCGCCCTCTCCTCTTCTTCCTCCCCTTTTCTTCCTTCTCTCTCCACCGCAGCCTCAGCCGCATAGCCCTCCGACGACCGCCGCTCCACCTTCGATTCGCCCCTCCATCCTCGCCTTCTCCTTCTTCCTGCTCCATCGCGCGAAGACCCCGCCCCCCCTTTTTTCAAAAAAAAACTCGCTGTAAGTAGTTTATTGTATTTTATTTTTATTTTAATTTCGATTTTAGGTTTAAAACAGATTTTCAAGAAAGGTATAAATCTGATTTTGTTTTAAAAGTTAAAACTGATTTTTATTTATTTTTAAAACTGAATTTTCGTTATTTTAAAAACTGTTTTTTTATTTATTTACTTTAAAACTAATTTTTATTTTATGTTGTAAAGTAAGAAAAATATAATCTTTTACATTGTAGAAAGATAAAGGTATGATCTTTATATTTTTAAAGTGATAAAAAATATGATTTTTATATTTTTAAAGTATTAAAAACATAATCTTTACTATATAGAAATATTAAGAATATGATTTTTATATTTTTAAAGTATTAAAAATATAATCTTTATGGGATAGAGAATATAAAAATAGAATTTTTATATATTGAACTTCGATAGAAAAATAGAATTTCTATATATTGAACTTCGATAGAAAAATAGAATTTTTATATATTGAACTTCGATAGAAAAATAGGATTTTTATATATTGAATAACGAAGTAAAAATGTGATTTTTACGTATATAGTGAAAGCAGCAACGAAGATGACGAAGAGGCGATAACGATGAAGACTTCTGCAGAAGAAGAGCCGTGGAGCTAAGATAGCTATATGTGAGAATTTCTCACCTTTCAATTTATTTTTCTAGTTATATATATACTAGGATGCAGACGGTGCTTAGTAGCACCCGACACCCGTCCACAGACCATGGACTTGTTTGTTTGACTGTTTGGTGATTGATTGCGATATTGGTTTGAATGTGATTTGTGGTGTGAAAAAAAATCGAATCGATAAATTGGTTAGGATTAGACGTGCGCCGTTATAAGGCGAAGGAGTAAGGCTAGGTTAGACCCTTACTCCAAATTTTGTGGTTTGCAAAATGAAATTGATTGATTGATGAGTGAATGGCGTGGGCCTTCACTAGACTGGGGATAAGGCTAGGCCTCGTCCCGTTTCTAGTATCGTGCCGTTATGCCGCCGAAATTTTCTAAAATAAGTTAGAAAAATAAAAATAGCATTTTATTTAAAGAATGAACCGAATAGAAATTCATAGGTTGGAATAAAATGTTTTATCGTTAAAAATATAATTTTTAACGTGAAGTGAATAAAATAAAATATTCATTTATAAACCGAACGGTTTGTTTATGTACACCTATTTGAATGACGTTGATTGGGTCGATAAATTTTACACATCGCCCAACTGCACAAATAAAATATGTGTTTGATTGTTTGAAACCCCACACGGGTGTTAGGATGAAATTTGAAGTTCACTCATCCTGATTGATTAAATATGTCGATCGATTGATTGACAGGCTGTTATAAGCGTTGAATATCTATATTTGATGCTTATACAGTGTAGTGCACTTTGGTTGATGGTTGATTATTTTCAATGCTATTATATACATGTGTTGTATGAAAATCCATATAATTAATTTTATATGGTAATTGATTGGGCCTCATTCCAGTTTTGAAAAAGAAATATTTGAAAAAGAAATATTTGAAATAGAATATTTGAAAATAAAGGAATATATGAAGCCGTGTTGATTAGATTGACGCCATTTTGACGTGAACGATATTTATATCAATTGAAAACGATTTCGAAATGAATTGAATTGAAAACGATTTCGAAATGAATTGAATTGAAAACGATTTCGAAATGAATTGAATTGAAAACGATTTTGAAATGAATTGAATTGAAAACGATTTCGAAATGAATTGAATTGAAAACGAATTCAAAGTGAATTGAAAACGAATTCGAAATGAATTGAATTGAAAACGAATTCAAATTGAATTGAAAACGATTTCGAAATGAATTGAATTGAAAACGATTTCGAAATGAATTGAATTGAAAACGATTTCGAAATGAATTGAATTGAAAACGATTTCGAAATGAATTGAATTGAAAACGATTTCGAATTGAATTGAAAACAAATTGAAATGAATTCAAATTGAATTGAAATTTGAATTGAATAGAAATGAATTTTAAAACGAATTTATAAAGAAGAATTCAATTTTGATTTGAATTGAAAAGGAAGTTGAAATTGTTTTTGAAACGAATTCAAAACTATTTATATAATTCGTTTTAAATAGAAATCGATGAAATATATATTATATATATTATATATATAATATAATGGCCTGAATAGAACGCGCCGCGCCGCGGCAGTTCGTGAATTTCGACCATTTATTTCAAACGGACATTACGGGAGATCCGACCGTCGGATTCTCCTAAAACCGGAACCGTTGGGTTCGTATCGAAAAGAGCTTTCTAATGAATGTTAGAAATTTGAAATCTAACGGTTGGATTTGGAGATACGTCCAAATCAAATTCGAAAAAGGTCGCTGTAAGTGCAGTTCGATGGCCGTTGTTGGAAATCGACTGTACGGGCCTTGATAAAATTATTAAAAATAGTAATAATTTGTGTAAAATCATAAGAAATGATTTGTGAAAGTTTGGGATGAAAAACTCCATATTCGAAAAGATAAAAATAGATTTTTATCGAAATGAACTAGTTTTGAACTAGAATTATAATTCTATCTATTTTTAAATAAATAAATTGAATTTGAAATGGTTTTGAAAATAACCAAAATTTCCAATGATTGCATTGGAGTGGATTTGAATCGAAATTGTCCTCGGAATATTTCGATGTTGGAATTCGTGATTATACAGGTGTTGTTATGGAAATTTGAAAGATATATATTTATATCGTTATTTCCAATACGACATTTGTTAGTCGTAGAATTCGATATTGAATATAAGCCGATATATTTTCTATTCAGAGCCTCGTATTGAATATCGAATGTGATTTGGGTTTGTCGTGAATGGTGTCTTCACTAACACTGTTCTTGAACCCAGTTGAGAAAAGATTAAATCTTTTTATTTAGATTTAATGAAGTGTACCAATTAAATGATATTTAATTGGAATTGAATTGGTATTGATTTTTGGGTTTATCGTGAACAGTGTTTTAAATAACACTTGTTCTTTAACCCGATAATTAATCGAATGTGATTTGGGTTTGTCGTGAATGGTGTCTTCACTAACACTGTTCTTGAACCCAGCTGAGAAAAGATTAAATCTTTTTATTTAGATTTAATGAAGTGTACCAATTAAATGATATTTAATTGGAATTGAATTGGTATTGATTTTTGGGTTTATCGTGAACAGTGTTTTAAATAACACTTGTTCTTTAACCCGATAATTAATCGAATGTGATTTGGGTTTGTCGTGAATGGTGTCTTCACTAACACTGTTCTTGAACCCAGTTGAGAAAAGATTAAATCTTTTTATTTAGATTTAATGAAGTGTACCAATTAAATGATATTTAATTGGAATTGAATTGGTATTGATTTTTGGGTTTATCGTGAACAGTGTTTTAAATAACACTTGTTCTTTAACCCGATAATTAATCGAATGTGATTTGGGTTTGTCGTGAATGGTGTCTTCACTAACACTGTTCTTGAACCCAGTTGAGAAAAGATTAAATCTTTTTATTTAGATTTAATGAAGTGTACCAATTAAATGATATTTAATTGAAATTGAATTGGTATTGATTTTTGGGTTTATCGTGAACAGTGTTTTAAATAACACTTGTTCTTTAACCCGATAATTAATCGAATGTGATTTGGGTTTGTCGTGAATGGTGTCTTCACTAACACTGTTCTTGAACCCAGTTGAGAAAAGATTAAATCTTTTTATTTAGATTTAATGAAGTGTACCAATTAAATGATATTTAATTGGAATTGAATTGGTATTGATTTTTGGGTTTATCGTGAACAGTGTTTTAAATAACACTTGTTCTTTAACCCGATAATTAATGGAATGGGATTTTGGGTTTATCGTGAATCGTGTTTTAAATGACACTGATTCTTTAACCCAGATAATGATTAAAACTAAGTGGAGTTTTAATGAATCTTTAATTAGATTGAAAAGATCGAGAATGGAGTATCACCAGTTTTGCTCCAGGCGATAGTTAAATCTTTAATTAGATTTGAACGTGAAATTTAGAAACTAACTGTCGGTTAGCCAAGCAGAATGGTTTTCTGGATATTGATCTGATGTTGGTTTCGGCCTTCGGGGTTAATATTTGGGGAATTATTCTCTTGATTAATTTACGGTTAGTGACTAATGAATTGGAATGAGGCGTATGTTGTGTTTGTGTAACACTTATTTAAAATATACGCGAGTTATTCGGAAAGACCGGGTTTATCCCATTCTGAATAACTGATACGACGATAAGTCGAAGATGAAGACGATGGTCGAAGACCGGAGGTCTTCACGTCGTTTGGGTAATTACTGATGATCTTGATTGGGCTGTACACCCAAGAAGATGGAAACAGTTAGTGATCGTCCAGACGTACTTGGAGATCGATGGATATGCGGGGTACTAGGTGCCTCCGGTTTCGTTCAGGCCCAGAACGGACTTGTAAATGGACTGTGTGTCTGACATTGGATTTCATTCTGTGTGACTGATATCGGTTGCATAGAGTGGTTTGCCTGTGTGGCATGCTAAGATGCAAATGATCAAGGCTTCTGTTGAAAAGCAAAGTCTTGTGGTGATGATCAAAGCACGGCCTTTGTGGCGTAGCTTTGTGTAACGTTTACTTCGCGAGTTTCACACCCGGTATGAACCAAAAACGGGAGAGGACATCAGGGGGGACTTGCGTTTCTTTCTAGCTAGAAGTGGCGTCAGTGGTTTTACACGCCCTGACGAGTTTGACTTATGTGGTTGTTGCGGTTGCGAGGCGCCTCGGTTATATCGGTTTCGGCCGAATGCATTCTGGTCGGCTGACGGACCAGACTTACACCCCATAGGGTGGGGAGACGTATTGTTCAGGCATTATAATCCACTTCGTGTGGACCGGCCCTGACGATCCAAGGTACGGTTGCGGCTGTGCCTGAGACACGGGCTAGAGCGTCTCGAATCGGTTGAGGACTATCTTTTGCCTCGGTTCATAGGACGGAAATCCAATTTCCAAATACGTGATTTTGCGATTTTGATTGTATAACTTATATCTGGCGACATAGTGGTATGGGGCATTCATGCCGCCTATGATTGATACTTATGATTTGAAGTTGTTTTATACACTATGCACTTATAATAGTATCAAATGATTTGTTTTAAACGTATCAAGCATGCTTTGGCTGTTATAAGGTAAAAACCCTATCCTCCGGCTTGCGTTGCATTGTGTGATGGGACCTGGGTCTTATAACAGCTTCATTTTTCTTTATTTAGCATTGCGCTGTTTGTTTTATGCACTGGTATTCTTGGGAGGAAACCCGTTCCGTGTTATACGGCGTGGTCCCTTGTTTTACCTAATGATTTAAAATAAAGATTAATAACTGTTTTAGTTCTCACACCAGTCCCATGACTGACCTGGAGTTTATTGTTTTAACCTAAACTCTGGGTGCCCTTATTTTGACACGGGCAGCTAGTAGTTTCGGTTTTGCAGATTTATATTCACAGGATCCTGGTTTACAGCTGGAACGATATCCGGAAAGCTTTGTATCCGTATATCTACTTCTAGTTGTGTATTGTATTATTTTCCGCTGCTATGTATTTAAATGTAATTTAAATCTCTGATATTTCTGTGTAATATTTATTCATACTCTGTATATTCTTGTAATCTGATGCATTGTTGTAATATACAATGAAATGTTCTTCTGTATGAGTTCTGTTGTGGCTTGTTCTCGAACTATCCGACGCTTTCCTCTACGGGGAGGTTGCGGGTCTTTACACGTGGTATCAGAGCTTTGGTTTACAAAGCAGAGAACAAGACACATTAGAACCGTACGAAAGAATTCATCAGATATTGGGTTAGTAATATCCAATTAGAATGACTCGTTAGAGATAGGATCATTAGTATCCTAGAACGAGTGTGAAGAGTATATTTCTTTCAAATGAAAACAAATTTCGTTTTGAAATTTTAAATCAATTATTCGTATTTGATCATTTATTTATATTGATTTGGACAATCCGATATATAAAGATTTTGCATATGCGTCTTGCAAATGTGTATTCGAAGTTTCAATATATTGGATAGATATAGAATCATACTCTAGTTGCCCGGGGATAATTCTGGTGATGGGGCACTGTCGCCAGTGTTTACTTTCGAGTAACGAAAGTGAGATTTCTATATATTTCCTATTGACTGGTGTGAGAACCAAAATTAGATAAGGCCTATTGTTGTGATTTGACATCAAAAATCTGATTTTTGACTATGTATCAAAATTATCAATTTGAAACGTTAATTCACTAATTGATTGATGTTTGTGTTGTTTGTTTAATTGTTTGATAATTTTGAACCTTTATGCCTAACTAAACCAAATATTGAACTATAAAGAAAATTGGTCGCATTTGCTTGCATATACATATACTTATATTGAACAGGTCATAGCAAGGAGGCTAGAGCCAGAGAATAAAATTTGTTTGCCCGACAAATAGGTACATGTTTACTACATAATTTCCTGTTTTGCTTGGGTGATGATGATTTTGTGAGCCTATTGGCTAGCCGCTTGGCTTTTTCTTTTTCTTTTTGAGATCTGAAGGACCGGGGAAGCTATTTGAAATTCCCCGATGCTCCCGGTGCAGGGGAGGTTATGGCGAAATTTTTCAAAAATTTAGGGTGTTAGCCAAATTTTTGAAATTTTGAAAATTCTCAGAAACTAAAGAGTTGGAGAATGGAAGCCAGATCGAACGTAGAGTTGAATAATCAAACCACTTTCGACTTTGTTCCTTTTCGGGGACGAAAAGTTTTAAGTGGGGGAGATTGTAACAACCCGGAAAATCTGGGCCAGTTTAAAATTTTTATTTTGGCAATTTTAGCGAATTTTGATTATTTAAAATGAATTATTTTAAATAATATCGACGAGAAATTTATTTTCAATAGAATTCGACGTATATATAATATACGTCGTCGTTAGAATATATAATAATTATATATAACTATAAAAGGAATAGAAAATGGCGCGGTAGTTCGAAAATTCGATTTCTAATTTCAAATGAATATACAGAATTCAATATAAGTCAGAATTGAACGAAACAAGAAATATTTGAATCTGTATAACTGTATCTTTGTAACGAAGTTGACAAACTGAGATTTCATCTTAGAAATGATAAGATATATCCAGTTTAAAATTAGAAATAGTCGCTGTGGAATTTATATATATTTTTATATATATAAGGCCCTTAAAAATAGCAATTTTGCAAACGACCTCGGATTTCGACGAAACCAGTTTTGTTGGGTCCGTGGTGTAAAGTTATTGCTAGATTCCAAATTTCAAAAATTTTCGAATCAATATGTGAGCGTGGCAAAGGAAAACGCGTTTTGACCATTTCAGTTGAATTTAATCGACTGGAAATTGGCCATTTTTCCAACGGTCTCAGAATTCGACGAAACTAGTTTTGTTAGGACCGTATCGTCAATACGAAGCTAGAAAATATTTTTCTGGAATTTTTAAAGTTAGCATGTGCCCCCGGTAATTTGAAATGTACGTTTAAAATTCAATATAATGATTTAAATGTAAATTAAACGGAAACTGATTCAAATGGTCAAATCATCTTGCGATACATATCCCATTGTGTTCGGAATGGGGGTAAAACGCTATGGGCGACAGGCGGTGGGCCTCGTTTTGAGGTCGAAAATAAAAGTCAACCTTTTTAGAAATTAAAATAATTAAATAAAATAATAAAATTTAAAATTCTCTCCTATTACCTCTTAGGCCCCCCCCCTTTATAATTTCAGACTGAAATCGAAAAAAAAAAAAAAAGAAAAAAAAATGGCGAACGACAGCGGGGGGGTAGGATCCGCCGCCGCCGCATCTGGAGGAGCGCCGCCGACCTCGCGATGCCCCCCCTCCCTATAGCCGCCCTCTCCTCTTCTTCCTCCCCTTTTCTTCCTTCTCTCTCCACCGCAGCCTCAGCCGCATAGCCCTCCGACGACCGCCGCTCCACCTTCGATTCGCCCCTCCATCCTCGCCTTCTCCTTCTTCCTGCTCCATCGCGCGAAGACCCCGCCCCCCCTTTTTTCAAAAAAAAACTCGCTGTAAGTAGTTTATTGTATTTTATTTTTATTTTAATTTCGATTTTAGGTTTAAAACAGATTTTCAAGAAAGGTATAAATCTGATTTTGTTTTAAAAGTTAAAACTGATTTTTATTTATTTTTAAAACTGAATTTTCGTTATTTTAAAAACTGTTTTTTTATTTATTTACTTTAAAACTAATTTTTATTTTATGTTGTAAAGTAAGAAAAATATAATCTTTTACATTGTAGAAAGATAAAGGTATGATCTTTATATTTTTAAAGTGATAAAAAATATGATTTTTATATTTTTAAAGTATTAAAAACATAATCTTTACTATATAGAAATATTAAGAATATGATTTTTATATTTTTAAAGTATTAAAAATATAATCTTTATGGGATAGAGAATATAAAAATAGAATTTTTATATATTGAACTTCGATAGAAAAATAGAATTTCTATATATTGAACTTCGATAGAAAAATAGAATTTTTATATATTGAACTTCGATAGAAAAATAGGATTTTTATATATTGAATAACGAAGTAAAAATGTGATTTTTACGTATATAGTGAAAGCAGCAACGAAGATGACGAAGAGGCGATAACGATGAAGACTTCTGCAGAAGAAGAGCCGTGGAGCTAAGATAGCTATATGTGAGAATTTCTCACCTTTCAATTTATTTTTCTAGTTATATATATACTAGGATGCAGACGGTGCTTAGTAGCACCCGACACCCGTCCACAGACCATGGACTTGTTTGTTTGACTGTTTGGTGATTGATTGCGATATTGGTTTGAATGTGATTTGTGGTGTGAAAAAAAATCGAATCGATAAATTGGTTAGGATTAGACGTGCGCCGTTATAAGGCGAAGGAGTAAGGCTAGGTTAGACCCTTACTCCAAATTTTGTGGTTTGCAAAATGAAATTGATTGATTGATGAGTGAATGGCGTGGGCCTTCACTAGACTGGGGATAAGGCTAGGCCTCGTCCCGTTTCTAGTATCGTGCCGTTATGCCGCCGAAATTTTCTAAAATAAGTTAGAAAAATAAAAATAGCATTTTATTTAAAGAATGAACCGAATAGAAATTCATAGGTTGGAATAAAATGTTTTATCGTTAAAAATATAATTTTTAACGTGAAGTGAATAAAATAAAATATTCATTTATAAACCGAACGGTTTGTTTATGTACACCTATTTGAATGACGTTGATTGGGTCGATAAATTTTACACATCGCCCAACTGCACAAATAAAATATGTGTTTGATTGTTTGAAACCCCACACGGGTGTTAGGATGAAATTTGAAGTTCACTCATCCTGATTGATTAAATATGTCGATCGATTGATTGACAGGCTGTTATAAGCGTTGAATATCTATATTTGATGCTTATACAGTGTAGTGCACTTTGGTTGATGGTTGATTATTTTCAATGCTATTATATACATGTGTTGTATGAAAATCCATATAATTAATTTTATATGGTAATTGATTGGGCCTCATTCCAGTTTTGAAAAAGAAATATTTGAAAAAGAAATATTTGAAATAGAATATTTGAAAATAAAGGAATATATGAAGCCGTGTTGATTAGATTGACGCCATTTTGACGTGAACGATATTTATATCAATTGAAAACGATTTCGAAATGAATTGAATTGAAAACGATTTCGAAATGAATTGAATTGAAAACGATTTCGAAATGAATTGAATTGAAAACGATTTTGAAATGAATTGAATTGAAAACGATTTCGAAATGAATTGAATTGAAAACGAATTCAAAGTGAATTGAAAACGAATTCGAAATGAATTGAATTGAAAACGAATTCAAATTGAATTGAAAACGATTTCGAAATGAATTGAATTGAAAACGATTTCGAAATGAATTGAATTGAAAACGATTTCGAAATGAATTGAATTGAAAACGATTTCGAAATGAATTGAATTGAAAACGATTTCGAATTGAATTGAAAACAAATTGAAATGAATTCAAATTGAATTGAAATTTGAATTGAATAGAAATGAATTTTAAAACGAATTTATAAAGAAGAATTCAATTTTGATTTGAATTGAAAAGGAAGTTGAAATTGTTTTTGAAACGAATTCAAAACTATTTATATAATTCGTTTTAAATAGAAATCGATGAAATATATATTATATATATTATATATATAATATAATGGCCTGAATAGAACGCGCCGCGCCGCGGCAGTTCGTGAATTTCGACCATTTATTTCAAACGGACATTACGGGAGATCCGACCGTCGGATTCTCCTAAAACCGGAACCGTTGGGTTCGTATCGAAAAGAGCTTTCTAATGAATGTTAGAAATTTGAAATCTAACGGTTGGATTTGGAGATACGTCCAAATCAAATTCGAAAAAGGTCGCTGTAAGTGCAGTTCGATGGCCGTTGTTGGAAATCGACTGTACGGGCCTTGATAAAATTATTAAAAATAGTAATAATTTGTGTAAAATCATAAGAAATGATTTGTGAAAGTTTGGGATGAAAAACTCCATATTCGAAAAGATAAAAATAGATTTTTATCGAAATGAACTAGTTTTGAACTAGAATTATAATTCTATCTATTTTTAAATAAATAAATTGAATTTGAAATGGTTTTGAAAATAACCAAAATTTCCAATGATTGCATTGGAGTGGATTTGAATCGAAATTGTCCTCGGAATATTTCGATGTTGGAATTCGTGATTATACAGGTGTTGTTATGGAAATTTGAAAGATATATATTTATATCGTTATTTCCAATACGACATTTGTTAGTCGTAGAATTCGATATTGAATATAAGCCGATATATTTTCTATTCAGAGCCTCGTATTGAATATCGAATGTGATTTGGGTTTGTCGTGAATGGTGTCTTCACTAACACTGTTCTTGAACCCAGTTGAGAAAAGATTAAATCTTTTTATTTAGATTTAATGAAGTGTACCAATTAAATGATATTTAATTGGAATTGAATTGGTATTGATTTTTGGGTTTATCGTGAACAGTGTTTTAAATAACACTTGTTCTTTAACCCGATAATTAATCGAATGTGATTTGGGTTTGTCGTGAATGGTGTCTTCACTAACACTGTTCTTGAACCCAGCTGAGAAAAGATTAAATCTTTTTATTTAGATTTAATGAAGTGTACCAATTAAATGATATTTAATTGGAATTGAATTGGTATTGATTTTTGGGTTTATCGTGAACAGTGTTTTAAATAACACTTGTTCTTTAACCCGATAATTAATCGAATGTGATTTGGGTTTGTCGTGAATGGTGTCTTCACTAACACTGTTCTTGAACCCAGTTGAGAAAAGATTAAATCTTTTTATTTAGATTTAATGAAGTGTACCAATTAAATGATATTTAATTGGAATTGAATCGGTATTGATTTTTGGGTTTATCGTGAACAGTGTTTTAAATAACACTTGTTCTTTAACCCGATAATTAATCGAATGTGATTTGGGTTTGTCGTGAATGGTGTCTTCACTAACACTGTTCTTGAACCCAGTTGAGAAAAGATTAAATCTTTTTATTTAGATTTAATGAAGTGTACCAATTAAATGATATTTAATTGAAATTGAATTGGTATTGATTTTTGGGTTTATCGTGAACAGTGTTTTAAATAACACTTGTTCTTTAACCCGATAATTAATCGAATGTGATTTGGGTTTGTCGTGAATGGTGTCTTCACTAACACTGTTCTTGAACCCAGTTGAGAAAAGATTAAATCTTTTTATTTAGATTTAATGAAGTGTACCAATTAAATGATATTTAATTGGAATTGAATTGGTATTGATTTTTGGGTTTATCGTGAACAGTGTTTTAAATAACACTTGTTCTTTAACCCGATAATTAATGGAATGGGATTTTGGGTTTATCGTGAATCGTGTTTTAAATGACACTGATTCTTTAACCCAGATAATGATTAAAACTAAGTGGAGTTTTAATGAATCTTTAATTAGATTGAAAAGATCGAGAATGGAGTATCACCAGTTTTGCTCCAGGCGATAGTTAAATCTTTAATTAGATTTGAACGTGAAATTTAGAAACTAACTGTCGGTTAGCCAAGCAGAATGGTTTTCTGGATATTGATCTGATGTTGGTTTCGGCCTTCGGGGTTAATATTTGGGGAATTATTCTCTTGATTAATTTACGGTTAGTGACTAATGAATTGGAATGAGGCGTATGTTGTGTTTGTGTAACACTTATTTAAAATATACGCGAGTTATTCGGAAAGACCGGGTTTATCCCATTCTGAATAACTGATACGACGATAAGTCGAAGATGAAGACGATGGTCGAAGACCGGAGGTCTTCACGTCGTTTGGGTAATTACTGATGATCTTGATTGGGCTGTACACCCAAGAAGATGGAAACAGTTAGTGATCGTCCAGACGTACTTGGAGATCGATGGATATGCGGGGTACTAGGTGCCTCCGGTTTCGTTCAGGCCCAGAACGGACTTGTAAATGGACTGTGTGTCTGACATTGGATTTCATTCTGTGTGACTGATATCGGTTGCATAGAGTGGTTTGCCTGTGTGGCATGCTAAGATGCAAATGATCAAGGCTTCTGTTGAAAAGCAAAGTCTTGTGGTGATGATCAAAGCACGGCCTTTGTGGCGTAGCTTTGTGTAACGTTTACTTCGCGAGTTTCACACCCGGTATGAACCAAAAACGGGAGAGGACATCAGGGGGGACTTGCGTTTCTTTCTAGCTAGAAGTGGCGTCAGTGGTTTTACACGCCCTGACGAGTTTGACTTATGTGGTTGTTGCGGTTGCGAGGCGCCTCGGTTATATCGGTTTCGGCCGAATGCATTCTGGTCGGCTGACGGACCAGACTTACACCCCATAGGGTGGGGAGACGTATTGTTCAGGCATTATAATCCACTTCGTGTGGACCGGCCCTGACGATCCAAGGTACGGTTGCGGCTGTGCCTGAGACACGGGCTAGAGCGTCTCGAATCGGTTGAGGACTATCTTTTGCCTCGGTTCATAGGACGGAAATCCAATTTCCAAATACGTGATTTTGCGATTTTGATTGTATAACTTATATCTGGCGACATAGTGGTATGGGGCATTCATGCCGCCTATGATTGATACTTATGATTTGAAGTTGTTTTATACACTATGCACTTATAATAGTATCAAATGATTTGTTTTAAACGTATCAAGCATGCTTTGGCTGTTATAAGGTAAAAACCCTATCCTCCGGCTTGCGTTGCATTGTGTGATGGGACCTGGGTCTTATAACAGCTTCATTTTTCTTTATTTAGCATTGCGCTGTTTGTTTTATGCACTGGTATTCTTGGGAGGAAACCCGTTCCGTGTTATACGGCGTGGTCCCTTGTTTTACCTAATGATTTAAAATAAAGATTAATAACTGTTTTAGTTCTCACACCAGTCCCATGACTGACCTGGAGTTTATTGTTTTAACCTAAACTCTGGGTGCCCTTATTTTGACACGGGCAGCTAGTAGTTTCGGTTTTGCAGATTTATATTCACAGGATCCTGGTTTACAGCTGGAACGATATCCGGAAAGCTTTGTATCCGTATATCTACTTCTAGTTGTGTATTGTATTATTTTCCGCTGCTATGTATTTAAATGTAATTTAAATCTCTGATATTTCTGTGTAATATTTATTCATACTCTGTATATTCTTGTAATCTGATGCATTGTTGTAATATACAATGAAATGTTCTTCTGTATGAGTTCTGTTGTGGCTTGTTCTCGAACTATCCGACGCTTTCCTCTACGGGGAGGTTGCGGGTCTTTACAGATAAATAACCAACCATCATCCAAAGTGCACAACACTGTATAAGCATCAAATATAGATATCTAACGCTTATAACAGCCTGTCGATCCATCGATCGACATACAACTAATTATTGGGATTAGTGTATGCCGTATTTTATCCCAATACCCGTGTGGGGTTTCAAACAATCAAACACAAATTTTATTTGTGCAGTTGGGCGATGTGTAAAATTTATCGACCCAATCAATATCAATCAAATCGGTGTATATAAACAAATCGGCCGATTTGTTTATAAATATTCATTTATTCACTCTCACGTTAAAAATTATATTTTTAACGATAAAATATTTTTTTCAACCTATGAAAATATTCTATTCAGTTCATTTATTAAATAAGATGATATCTTTATTTTTCTAACTTATTTTAGAAAATTTCGGCGGCATAACGGCACGATACTAGGAACGGGACAAGGCCTAGCTTTATCCCTGGTCTAGTGAAGGCCCACGCCATTCACACATCAATCAAATCAATTTCCAATCAAATATCTAACCAACTACACAACCAAACAAACAAGTCCATGGTCTGTGGACGATTGTGTCGGGTGCTACTAAACACCGTCTGCATCCTAATATATATATATGACTAGAAAAAGAAATTTAGAGTGAGAAGTTCTCACCAAAGCTATTCCAATCATCTCGACACTTCATTTATAGAAATCTTCATCGTTCTCGCCTTTTTGTCACCTTCGCTGCCCGTAGCCACTACATATATAAAAATCGAATTTTTACTTCGCTATTCAATATATAAAAATCGAATTTTTACTTCGCTATTCAATATATAAAAATCGAATTTTTACTTTGCTATTCAATATATAAAAATCGAATTTTTACTTTGCTATTCAGTATATAAAAATCAAATTTTTACTTTGCTATATGGAGAAAAATTCTATTTTTATAACGATGTTATATAGATAAAAATTCTATTTTTACAACGATGTTATATAGATAAAAATTCTATTTCTATCCCGCTATTCTTCATATAAAGATTTCGCCTTTTCAAAAATATAGATTTCGCCTTTTCAAAAAAATATAGATTTCGTCTTTTCAAAAATATAGATTTCATCATTATAAAAATCACCTCTTTATTTCAATGTATATATAATAAAAATTAGATTTTTATTTCGCTACAAATACAAAGATGATATTTTTATTTTCTCTATCTTATAAAGATTACATTTTTATAGTTCCTACTATGTAAAAATCATATTTTTAATCCACTACATATGTTAAAATCACGCCTTTCTCCATTTAAAAATATCGTCTTTCTTCCTTTAAAAATCTAATCTTTTCTATTTTAAAAATCTAGTCTTTTCTATTTTAAAAATCTAATCTTTGTTAAAAATAAAAACCGTATTTCATATAAACAAAAATCATAGCTTTATATTGCTAAAAATTCAACTTTGCGATGTTAAAAAGCTCGATTTCATGTTGTATAAAAATCAATGCTTCATGTTAAAAATCATACCTTTTTCTACAAACAAAATCTAATTTTTCTATTCAAACAAAAAGCTAATCTATTTTATTTTATATATATATAAATCAAAGCTTATTGAAAATAAATAAACGAAACAAAATAAATAAATAAATAAAACTTACATTGCTCGGGAAAAGAAAGGGGTTTGCTGTGGCGAACAGTGGAGGAGGATGGGGGGGTAGCTCGCGTCGGTCGTAAGAGGAAGGAAGGGGGGTGCGGTGGTCCAGGCGGGGCTTGGGGGTCTTTGCGTCAGGAAGTGAGGAGGGAGGAAGAAGAAGGGCGGCGCAGCAGAGGAGGGGGGTTCGATCGCGCGGCGGCACGATTGCTGAGGGGGGGCTGTCTCGCGCGGCGGTCGGCGCCGCTGGGGGGGGGGGGGGGGGTCTTCGACTTTGATCGTTTTTTTTTTCTTTTGTTTTTTTATTTTCTTTTCTGATTGATGAATCGGGGGGGCCAAGGTATAGGAGAGGGTGAGGAGAGAGGAGAGTTATTATTTAATTATTTTATTTTCCACCAAAAAGCAATTTTTATTTTTGACCTCAAAACGAGACCCACGGCCTGTCGTCCATAGCGTTCTACCCCCATTCCGAACACAATGGGATATGTATCGTAGGCTGATTCGATCGTTTCGATCAGTTTTCGTCAAATTTAATATATAACTCTATATATTGAATTTGAACGCGCATTTAAATTTACTGGGGTCACACACTAACTCTAAAAATTCCCGAAAAATATTTTCTAGCTTCGTATTGACGATACGGTCCTAACAAAACTAGTTTCGTCGAAATCCGAGGTCGTTTGCAAAATTCCCATTTTTTAGGGCCTGAATTCCATAGCGACTATTCAGAATTTTCAACTGGACATATCTTTTGATCCCCGCTATGAAATTTCGATTTTTCGGATTCGTTGGAAAGATATTCACAATTAGATTCTATTGTTTTTGGTTTCACTAAAATCTGGATTATTTTGCACCCGGTACATTCAATTGAAGTTTGAAATCGAATTATCGAACTACCGCGCCATTTTCAATTCTATTTATAATTATATATAAATATTTATATTCTAACGACGACGTATATAATATATACGTTCGAATTCTATTCAAAATAAATTTTCTCGTCGATTTTATTTAAAATAATCTATTTTAAATGTTCAAAATTCGCTAAAATTGCCAAAATAAAAATTTTAAACTGGCCCAGATTTTCGGGTTGTTACAATCTCCCCACTTAAAACTTTTCGTCCCCGAAAAGGAACAAAGTCGAAAGTGGTTTGATCAATCAACTCTACGTTCGATCTGGCTTCCATTCTCCAACTTTTCAGTTTATGAGAATTTTCAAATTTTTCAAAAATTTGGCTAACACCCTAAATTTTTGAAAAATTTCGCCATAACCTCCCCTGCACCGGGAGCCACGAGAAAATCCCGAAATTGCCATATAGGCCTTCTGATCTCAAAAAGAAAAAGAAAAAGCCAAGCGGCTCGCCAAGCGGCTAGCCAATCGGCTCATAAAATCATCATCACCCAAACAAAACATTAGACTATAGTAAACATGTACCTATTTGTCGGGCAAACAAATTTTATTCTCTGCTCTAGCCTCCTTGCTATGACTTGTTCAATGTAAGTATATGTATATGCAAGCAAATGCTACCAATTTTCAATACAGTTCAATATTTGGTTCAATTAGGCTAAATGGTTCAAAATTATCAAACAAATAAACAAACATCAATCAATTAGTGAATTAAAGTTTCAAATTCATAATTTTGATATATACACAAAAAATCATGTTTTTGATGCCAAATCACAACAAATAAATCTATGTATATAAGTTTTGGTTCTCACACCAGTCTAATGGAAATATATAGAAATCACACCTTCGAAACACGAACATAAATTTTGGTGATGGAGCTCCATCATCAAAATCATCTCCGAGCGACTATAGTGTAATCCTATATCTATCCAGTATATTAAAACTTCGAATATACGTTCATGACGCGTATATACAAAGCCTTTATATATTGGATTGTCCATATTCAAAATAAATAAATAATCAAATACGTTTAAAATGGTTTAAATTTCCAAAACAAAATTGTTTTCAATTGAAAAATATACTCTTCACACTCGTTCTAGGATACTACTGATCCTATCTCAAACGAGTCATTCTAATTGGATATTACTAATCCAATATCTGATGAATTCTTTCGTATGGTTCTAATGTGTCTTGTTCTCGAGCTCTGTAAACCAAAGCTCTGATACCAAATGTGACGGCCGGGAATTTCGCTCGATCCGAATCAGTCGTTAAACCGATCTAGACCGTTCGAAACCCCTGATTGTTTGAGAACAAGACAAATCAGAACGCAGACGGAAGAACATTTAATTGCTATTACAACAATTCCATCAGATACAAGAATATACAGAGTATAAATGAATTAATTACATTCGATAATTATCAGATATTACAATAAATACATAGCAGCGGAAAATAATACAAAGCACAACTGAAGGTGATATACAGATACAGAGCTTTCCGGATATCATTCCAGCTGTAAACCAGGATCCTGTGAATATAAATCTGCAAAACCAAAACTACTAGCTGCCCGTGCGGAAAATAGGGGCACCCAGAGTTTAGGTTAAAACAATAAACTCCAGGTCAGTCATGTGACTGGTGTGAGAACTAAAACAGTTATTTAAAACTTTACTTTAAAAGAGAGCAATTCAAGGGACCACGCCGTATAACACGGAACGGGTTTCCTCCCAAGAATATCATTGCATAGAATAAACAGCGCGATGCTTTTTCGAAAAATGAAGCTATTATAAGACCCAGGTCCCATCACACAATGCAACGCAAGCCGGAGGATAGGGTTTTACCTTATAACAGCCAAACATGCTTGGTACGTTTAAAACAAATCATTTGATACTATAATAAGTGTATAGTGTCAAAACAATTTCAATCATAAATATAAATCATAGACGGCATAGCATCCCATGCTACTATGTCGCCATACTAGGCTCTACAAATAAAGCCGAAATATACGTATTGGAAATTGGGTTTCCGTCATGGGTCGAGGCAAGGGGCAAGCTCCTCTCCGCTTCGAGACACTCTAGCAAATGCTCAGGACTACGCACTCTGGGCAGCCACTGGATCGGTTGGGCCGGTCCTCTCTTACGTTTGAGGATTGACAATTCCTGAACACACGTTTCCCGGTCCTTACAGACCTATAATCGAGGCGCCTCATTCCAACAACCACAAAGGTGAAAAATATATAAATGTCAGGGCTGGTAAGTCACTGACACCACCAAAGCTAGAAAGAAACGTCGTATTCTCCCAACGGTCTGTATCCCGTTTTTAACTCATACCGAGGTGTGAGGCTCGCGAATCCACGCTATACACAAAGCTATGCCACGTAGGCCGTGCTTTGATCATCAACCACAAGACTTTGCTTTTCAACAGAAGCCTTGATCCATGCAACCCAGTGTGCCACACAGGCAATTCATGCCATGCGATTGATATCTATCGATATATAACCTCTAAGCTCGTACGTCTCAGAGAAGGGCGTTAAGCAAGAGAATAGATTCTCCGCCGCCAACAGATATATATTTAACAGAAATCAATCAACACAGAATAAAATCCAATGTCAGACACACAATCCATTTACAAGTTCGTTCTGGGTCTGAACGAAACCGGTGGCACTTTCCTCGCATATCCATCGATCTCCAAGTACGTCTGGACGACCACCAACTGATTCCCTCATCTTGGGTGTACAGCCCAATCAAGATCATCAGTAATCTCCCAAACGATGTGAAGACTTCCGGTCATCAACCACCGTCTCCATCTTCGACTTATCGTCGAATCGGTTATTCAGAATGGGTATAAACCCGGACTTTCCGAACAACCCGCGTATATTAAAAACACATGTTACATAAACACAACATACGCCTCATTCCAATTCAGCAGCCACTAACCGTAAATCAACAAGAGAACAATTTACCAAATATTAACCCCGAAGGCCGAAACCAACATCAGATCAATACCCAGGAAACCATTCGTCTTAGCTAACCTACAGCTAGTTTCTAAATTTCATATTCTTTGGGAAAGGTTCCCATTAATTTTATCCAAGATAAATTCTTTAAAATTTATCCTTTAATCTTCCTTTGGATGTCGTTTCAAACCAAATTATGGTTTTTCCAAACTAGTCGAGATTAGCGAACCGTACCGAAGTAATTATTTATTTTATTTCCCAATCCCAACCTGTTCATCCCATGAAGCAAAACTAGTAATACTCCATATCTAACACCACGGTGTTATCGGTAAAATTAATTACCATTTCACGTTCAAATCTAATTAAAGATTTAACTATCGCTTTAGAGCAAAACTGGTAATACTCCATTCTCGCTTAATTTCTAAATTTGATAATTTAGATTATCAATTCACATTTCAATTTAATTGCAGATTCATTTAAAACTCCTTTTACTGGGTTAAAGAACTAATGTCTTTTTAGAACACAGTTCACGACAAACCCAAATCACATTCTGTTTATTATCGGGTTAAAGAACAAGTGTTATTTAAAACACCGTTCACGATAAACCCACAAATCAATTCTATTTACAATTCATTTCAAATCCAATTTATTTATTTAAAAATAAATGGGTTTTAATTTTAGTTCAAAACTAGTTCATTTCGATAAAAGTCTATTTTTATTTTTTCAAATATGGGGTTTTTCATCCTAATTTTTCCCAAATCATTTCTTATGATTTTATACAAATTAGTACTATTTTTAATAATTTTATCAAGGCCCGTACAGTCGATTTCCATCAACGGTCATCGAACTGCACTTACAACGACCTTTTCCAAATTTGATTTGGACGTATCTCCAAATCCAACCGTTAGATTTCAAATTTCTAATATTCGTTAGAAAGATCTTTTCGATACGAACCCAACGGTTCCGGTTTTAGGAGAATCCGATGGTCGGATCTCCCGTAATGTCTGTTCGAAGTCAACGGTCAAAATTTACGAACTGCCGCGGCGCGGCGCGTTCTGTTTAGGCCATTATATTATATATATAATATATATAATATATATTTCGTCGATTTCTATTTAAAACGAATTTTATAAATAGTTTTAAATTCATTTCAAAAACAATTTCAGCTTCCATTTCAATTCAAATCAAAATTGAATTTTTCCTTATAAATTCGTTTTAAAATTCATTTCTATTCAATTCAAATTTCAATTCAATTTGAATTCATTTCAATTCGTTTTCAATTCAATTCGAATTCGTTTTCAATTCAATTTGAATTCGTTTTCAATTTAATTCGAATTCGTTTTCAATTTAATTCGAATTCGTTTTATATTCGATTCAATTCAAATTGGCTTTATATTCAATTCAATTCAAATTGGTTTTCTATTCGATTCAATTCAAATTGGTTTTCTATTCGGTTCAATTCAAATTTCTATTCAAATTCAATTCATTTTCTATTCAATTCAAATTCAATTCATTTTCTATTCAATTCAAATTCAATTCGATTCGAATATAATCGATATAAATATCGTTCGCGTCAAAATAGCGCATCTCTAATCAACACGGCTTTATATATTTCAATAAATTCGTTATTCTATTCAACAAATGAATATTTATTCTATTCAATATGTGAATCTATATTTTGGTCAACACATGACTAATCTCAACGAATGAGTATTGTCCATATGTGACTCTTTTTGTTATTTAATATTTTTTTTATAAATTTATGGTATCTATCGTTTGATTTAAAATCAGACTCCAACCGTAAATTAGTAAGAGAACGATTCCCTGAATATTGACCCCGAAGGCCGAAACCAACATCAGATCAATATCCAGGAGACCACTCATCTTATCTATTTTCCAGTTAGTTTCTAATTTTATATATGATAAAGATGTAAATTTGATTGTTAAAATATTTCGTTCAACACATGACTAATCTCAACGGATGAGTACAGTCAACACATGAACCTTTGCTTTATAGTTATAAAGATATAAATTTTATTGTTAAAATACTTCGTTCAACACATGACTAATCTCAACGGATGAGTACGGTCAACACATGAACCTTTATTTTATAATATTCTTTATTTTCCCGATTGGAATGAGGCCCAATCAATTACCATATAAAGTTAATTATATGGATTCCATACAACATATGTTTATAATAGCAACGATAAATAACCAACCATCATCCAAAGTGCACTACACTGTATAAGCATCAAATATAGATATCTAATGCTTATAACAGCCTATCGATCCATCGATCGACATACAACTAATTATTGGGATTAGTGTATGCCGTATTTTATCCCAATACCCATGTGGGGTTTCAAACAATGAAATACAGATTTTATTTGTGCAGTTGGGCGATGTATAAAATTTATCGACCCAATCAATATCAATCAAATCGGTGTACATAAACAAATCGGCCGATTTGTTTATAAATATTCATTTATTCACTCTCACATTAAAAATTATATTTTTAACGATAAAATATTTTTTTCAACTTATGAAAATATTCTGTTCAGTTCATTTATTAAATAAGATGATATCTTTATTTTTCTAACTTATTTTAGAAAATTTCGGCGGCATAACGGCACGATACTAGAAACGGGACAAGGCCTAGCCTTATCCCCGGTCTAGTGAAGGCCCACGCCATTCACACATCAATCAAATCAATTTCCAATCAAATATCTAACCAACTACACAACCAAACAAACAAGTCCATGGTCTGTGGACGATTGTGTCGGGTGCTACTAAACACCGTTTGCATCCTAATATATATATATATGACTAGAAAAGGAAATTTAGAGTGAGAAGTTCTCACCAAAGCTATTCCAATCATCTCGGCACTTCATTTATAGAAATCTTCATCGTTCTCGCCTTTTTGTCACCATCGCTGCCCGTAGCCACTACATATATGAAAATCGAATTTTTACTTCGCTATTCAATATATGAAAATCGAATTTTTACTTCGCTATTCAATATATAAAACTCGAATTTTTTACTTTGCTATTCAATATATAAAAATCGAATTTTTACTTTGCTAGTCAATGTATAAAAATTGAATTTTTACTTTGCTATATGGATAAAAATTCTATTTTTACAACGATGTTATATAGATAAAAATTCTATTTTTACAACGATGTTATATAGATAAAAATTCTATTTCTATCCCGCTATTCTTCATATAAAGATTTCGCCTTTTCAAAAATATAGATTTCGCCTTTTCAAAAAAATATAGATTTGGCCTTTTCAAAAATATAGATTTCATCATTATAAAAATATAGATTTCATCATTATAAAAATCACCTCTTTATTTCAACGTATATATAATAAAAATCAGATTTTTATTTCGCTACATATACAAAGATGATATTTTTATATTCTCTATCTTATAAAGATTACATTTTTATAGTTCCTACTATGTAAAAATCATATTTTTAATCCACTACATATGTAAAAATCACGCCTTTCTCCATCTGAAAATATCGTCTTTCTTCCTTTAAAAATCTAATCTTTTCTATTTTAAAAATCTAATCTTTTCTATTTTAAAAATCTAATCTTTGTTAAAAATAAAAACCGTATTTCATATAAACAAAAATCATAGCTTTATATTGCTAAAAATTCAACTTTGCGATGTTTAAAAGCTCGATTTCATGTTGTTTAAAAATCAATGCTTCATGTTAAAAATCATACCTTTTTCTACAAACAAAATCTAATTTTTCTATTCAAACAAAAAGCTAATCTATTTTATTTTATATATATAAATCAAAGCTTATTGAAAATAAATAAACGAAACAAAATAAATAAATAAAACAAACTTACATTGCTCGGGAAAAGAAAGGGGTTTGCTGTGGCGAACAGTGGAGGAGGATGGGGGGTAGCTCGCGTCGGTCGTAGGAGGAAGGAGGGGGGTGCGGTAGTCCAGGCGGGGCTTGGGGGTTTTCGCGTCAGGAAGTGAGGAGGGAGGAAGAAGAAGGGCAGCGCAGCAGAGGAGGGGGGGTTCGATCGCGCGGCGGCGCGATTGCTGAGGGGGGGGGGCTGTCTCGCGCGGCGGTCGGCGCCGCTGGGGGTGGGGGTCTTCGACTTCGATCGTTTTTTTTTCTTTTGTTTTTTTTCTTTTCTGATTGATGAATCGAGGGGGCCAAGGTATAGGAGAGGGTGAGGAGAGAGGAGAGTTATTATTTAATTATTTTATTTTCCACCAAAAAGCAACTTTTATTTTTGACCTCAAAACGAGGCCCAACGCCTGTCGTCCATAGCGTTCTACCCTCATTCCGAACACAATGGGATATGTATCGTAGGCTGATTCGATCGTTTCGATCAGTTTTCGTCAAATTTAACATATAACTCTATATATTGAATTTGAACGCGCATTTCAATTTACTGGGGTCACACACTAACTCTAAAAATTCCCGAAAAATATTTTCTAGCTTCATATTGACGATACGGTCCTAACAAAACTAGTTTCGTCGAAATCCAAGGTCGTTTGCAAAATTCCCTTTTTTTAGGGCCTGAATTCCATAGCGACTATTCAGAATTTTCAACTGGACATATCTTTTGATCCCCGCTATGAAATTTCGATTTTTCGGATTCGTTGGAAAGATATTCACAATTAGATTCTATTGTTTTTGGTTTCACTAAAATCCGGATTATTTTGCACCCGGTACATTCAATTGAAGTTTGAAATCGAATTATCGAACTACCGCGCCATTTTCAATTCTATTTATAATTATATATAAATTATTTATATTCTAACGACGACGTATATAATGTATACGTTCGAATTCTATTCAAAATAAATTTTCTTGTCGGTATTATTTAAAATAATCTATTTTAATGTTCAAAATTCGCTAAAATTGCCAAAATAAAATTTTTAAACTGGCCCAGATTTTCGGGTTGTTACATATGGAGTTTTTCATCCCAATTCTTCACAAATCATTTCTTATGATTTTACATAAATTATTACAATTTTTAATAATTTTATCAAGGCCCGTACAGTCGATTTCCATCAACGACCATCGAACTGTACTTACAGCGACCTTTTCTAAATTTGATTTGGACATAATTCCAAATCCAACCGTTAGATTTCAAATCTCTAATATTCGTTAGAAAGCCCTTTTCGATACGAACCCAACGGTTCTGATTTTAGGAGAATCCGACGGTCGGATCTCCCGTAATATCCATTCGAAGTCAATGGTCAAAATTCGCAAACTGCCGCGGCACGGCGCGTTCTATTCAGGCCATTATATATATATATATATATATATATATATATAATATATTTCATCGATTTCCTTTCAAAACGTATTTTATAAATTGTTTTAAATTCGTTTTCAAAACGATTTCAACTTCCATCTCAAAATTAAATCAAAGTTGAATCTTTCCAATATAAATTCGTTTTAAATTCATTTCAACTCGATTTCAATTCAAATCGGTTTCAATTTAAATCGATTTCAGTTCAATTTCAATACATTTTAAATTCAATTCAAAACGATTTCAATTCTATTACAATCTAATTCGAATTTCAATTATTTTCAATTTAATTCGAATTTCAATTCTTTTCAGTTTAATTCGAATTTCAATTCTATTCAGTTTAATTCGAATTTCAATTCTATTCAGTTTAATTCGAATTTCAATTCTATTCGGTTTAATTCGAATTTCAATTCATTTCAAAATATCAGATTTTGAAATCACTTTCGATATTCATTACAAAATGAATAAAATCGATATAAATATCGTTCACGTCAAAATGGCATCAATCTAATCAACACGGCTTTTATTCAACACATGAATGTTTTCAATTCAACACATGAATTTATTTTCTAAATTGGAATGAGGCCCAATCAATTACCATATAATGTTTATTATATGGATTCCCTACAACACATGTATATAATAGCAACGATAAATCATCAACCATCATCCAGAGTGCACCACACAACTACATAAGCATTAAATATAAATAATTAATGCTTACACAGTCTGTCGACCAATCGATCGACATACAGCTAAATAATTGGGACTAGTGTACGCCAAATATCATCCCAATACCCGTGTGGGGTTTCAAATCAACAAACACATATTTTTGTTTGTGCAGTTGGGCGATGTGTAAAATTTATCATCCCAATCAATATCAGTCAAATCAGTGTATATAAACAAATCGTCCGGTTTGTTTATAAATATTTATTTTATATATACGTTAAAATTTATATTTTTAACTATAAAATATTTTATTTCATTCACCATCACACAATCAAATTTCACTACACAACAATCAAACAAACAAGTCATCCATGATCTTTGGACGATGGGTGTCGGGTGTTGCTAAGCACCGTCTGCATCCTAGTATATATTTCAACTAAAAAAATAAATTAAAAGTGAGAAGTTCGCACCGAGGGTTCCATTCCTCCATTTTATTTCTGAAATTCAGAACATCTGGATCTGGCCATACTTCCAACGCAGTCTTCTCCACGCTGTTCATGTTAAAATCACATTTTTAATATGATGTTCTATACATTAAAAATCATATTTTTAATACTCTACCGATATAAAAACTCATATTTTTATTCCTTCTATAACATAAAAATCGTATTTTTATTCTTTCTATAATATAAAAATCATATTTTTATTCTTTTTATAATATAAAATCATATTTTTATTCTTCTTCTAATATAAAAATCATATTTTTACTTTGCTACATACATGGAAAAATTATATTTTTCTAAACAAGTTATATTCATATTTTTCAACACAAAATTATCTATATAAGAATATACATTTTAAATACAATGCTATATATAAATATATATATTTAAAACTGATTTTAAACTAAGCTACTTAAATTAAATTAGAAACAAATGAAATAATGAAAAATATAGATTTACCTTTAATTGAAGGAGGGGGGATGGGTTTCGATGCTGGTGTCGCGGCAGGGGGTGTGATGGAGGAGCGGTGGCGGGGGTAGAGGCGTCAGAGGCCAGGGCGGCGAGGATGCGGTTAATTGGGGGTTAGGGCTTTCAAATTCGGGGAGGAAAGGGGGAGCAGGTGACGGGGATTGGGACTGGAGGGGGGACGCGACGCGGTCACCGAAGGTGGAGGGGGCGGAATCGCGGTGGGCGACGGCGATGGCCCCTGAGGAGGCGGCGACGAGCTGTTGATGATCGATGGTTTTTTTATTTCTTATTTTCTTTCTGGACTGAAGTTTAACGGGGGGTTTGAGAGAATGGAAAGAGGGGTGAGGGTTTTTATTTTTAATTAATTAATTAATTAATTTAATTCCAAAAAGAAACTTTTAATTTCGACCTCGAAATCGAACCCACCGCCTGTTGTTCATAGCTAATTACCCCCATTCCGAACACAATGGGATATGTATCGTAAGCTGATTCGATCGTTTCGATCGGTTTTCATCAAAATCAAAATATAACTCTATATATTGATTTTGAACGCACATTTCAATTTATCGGGCCCACATACAGTCTCTAAAAATTCCCGAAAAATATTTTCTAGCTTCGTATTGACGATACGGTCCTAACAAAACTAATTTCGTCAAATTCTGAGACCGTTTGAAAAATGGCCATTTACAGTCGCTTAAAATCAACTGAAACTGGTCAAACGCGTTTTCTTTTGCCACGCTCACATATTGATTCAGAAAATTACTAATTTTGAAACCTAGCAATAACTTGACATCATGGATCCAACAAAAGTGGTTTCGTCGAAAACAGATATCGTTTGCAAAATTTCCATTTTTAAGGGCTAGAATTCCATAGCGACTATTCTGAATTTTCAACTGGGCATATCTTTTGATCCCCGCTATGAAATTTCAATTTTTCGGATTCGTTGGAAAGATATTCTCAATTAGATTCTAATATTTTTGGTTTTGCTAAAATATGGTTTATTTTGAATCCTGTACATTCATTTGAAATTCGAAATCAAATTTTCGAACTGTAGCGCCATTTCAGGCTCGTTATATAATTAAAATAAATTAATTTGTTTTAACTTCGTTGAAAATAAATTTTTCGTCGTTATTATTTAAAATAATTCATTTTAAATAATCAAAATTCATTAAAATAGCCAAAATAAAATTTTTAAATTGGCTCAGAATTTCCGGGTTATTACACTCATCCTGGATAGCTATGGAGCTGAAGATGGATCCTATCATTTCTATTATGTTGTTCAGACTTCATTTAGTATATTATGTTTAATTCCGCTGTAGACATTTTATATTAAGCTAAAAACTGTATTATGTACTAAGTATGATCCTATTATGCTGTGTAACTCTGATGTTAATATTATTTCCTGTGTAACTTTGATGTATTTTATATGGTGTAATGCTATGATTTTGTTCTGCTGTTATTGTTTATGTGTTATATTCCAATGATTATCCTTACTTTCATGGCACGGGGGTTTGGGGTGATCACAGTTGGTATCAGAGCTTTGGTTAACCTTAGCTCCGGAATATAACATATTAACGAACTCGTTGGAAATAGAATTAGTAGTATTCTAAGATGAATGACTCATCATAGATAGGACTAGTATTGTCCTAGAATGAGTATAGCAGAATAAAATACACCCCCATAGATTCATTTATATTTAAATATATGTCTCTATGCTTTACAATATCTTTTCTATTGGCCTGACTCTTTGTCTGCTATTTGCAGACATAGTAGAAAATGAGTGGCAGAAACAGAAGAAGTAATTCTTTGGTTCAGCAATCTAATGAGCCAATTGTGCTCCCACAGTCAGAATCAGATCTAGAAGCTCTAGTAAAGAAGTATCGAAATCTGGGTGGAGTACCATTCTCGGGCAAAGAGTCTGTTATTGAAATACAAGCATGGATGCGTTCTTCGGAGAGAATTTTTGAAGGCTTAAAGCTGCGAGATGATCAAAAAAGATTAATATCATCTTGGGCACTCAAAGACGAAGCTTTAATCTGGTGGAAAATTGTTACTGAGGAAAATCCAGAAGGTAATATTACCTAGGATAGATTTAAAGAAATTTTCAAAGAATAAATTATTCCTCTAGAAGAAACTGAGCGACTATATGATGATTTTTACAATCTGAAACAACGAGATATGACCATCCAGGAATATCGGAATAAATTCAATGAGCTTTCCCGTTTTTTCCTAGAACTAATTCGAGATCCTATAAGGAAAATTTTGAGATTTATCAACGGACTTCAAAGAAGGTATGAAAGCAGAGTAATCGCTTATGTGAATCTTCCCTTTTCTAAGATGATACAAATGGCTTATCGCTATGAGTATCTTGATAAGCAACATGGTTTGGAAGATGAAGAGGAAAGCATTTCTAGCAGCAAAAGGAAGTTTGAAACTGATAGTGTGAGGCAAGTACAAAGCCTGAGGTCAGTAAGAAGCCTAAAGCTGATAAGAAAGGAGTTAAATATAAGGAAGAACCATTAACGACTGCCATATACAATAACTGCAATAAGCAAGGGCATTTGCTAAGGAATTGCAGATCTTCGAAGAGCCAAAGGAATGTTGAATCTAAATCCAATAAGAAGTTGCATGAGAGCAGAAAATGCCATAAGTGCCACCAGTCTGGTCATATTGCGAAAAAATGTCGGCTATCAAGGAAGTCTGAAGTAGCTCATGTAAATGAAGTGGCAGAAACTCCAACACCCCCAGCTAGTCAGCAAAGGCCAAATGTTTTGGAAGGCACTCTCACTGTCAACAATATTCCTGTTACAGTATTGTTTGATACGGGCGCGTCGCAAAGCTTCATTTCGAGTAATACAGTCAAGAAGCTAAATCTAAAATTAAGGAATCTTAAAGAATCGATTAAAGTTCATAATCCAATCGGCGGTTCTCTTGTTCTTGGTTTGTATTGTAAAGTGCCTGTCTCTTTTTCCCATTATCGGTTTTCTTGCACCTTGATCGTTATGGATTTTTCTGAATTTGATATCATTCTTGGGCTGGATTGGTTAACTAAATACGAGGCCGAAGTTAAATGTGCAGAAAGAGTTGTTAGAATTAAAACGGAGCTTGCAAATATTGTTATACCCTACGTAGGCTCAAATTCAGACAGAAAAGAATTTTGGGCTGCTCTTGAGGTTTCTCCCACTGTTATTGAAGATATTCCTGTTGTTAAGAATTATGCGAATGTGTTTGGAGAAGTTGATAACTTACCTCCGCGAAGAGAAATTGACTTCAGGATCGATCTCGTTCTAAATGCAAGACCAGTTATGCATCCTATTCGAAGAATGTCATGGAAAGAGTAAAAAGAATTGAGTAACCAAACTCGATAGCTCTTGTGGAAAGGTCTGATCAGGCCTAGCTTTTCAATTTAGGGTGCAGCAGTAGTCTTTGTCCCGAAGTCAGACGGTACTCTCAGACTATGTGTTGATTACCGAGACTTCAACAAGCAGACGCTGAAGAATAAATATCCATTGCCCCATATCGATGATTTATTAGATCGCTTGAATGGAGTGCAAGTATTTTGTAGAATGGACCTAGTTACAGGTTTCCATCAACTGCGGATTGCCGAAGAATGTGTTCCTTTGACAGCTTTCAGAGGTCCAGACATATTTTATGAGTGGTTAGCAATGTTGTAACAACCCGTATTTCGATAACATGATTAAGAAGAGAATCAAGGCAGAATTTAATTTTAAATTCTGAATCAGGTGAAACAGGCTATGCCATTGCGTTCGTCTCGGAAAAATACGCGAAATAGAGTCCGAGTTTTCGAAAATCGGAGTCCGTATGACCAAGATATGGCCTCGCGAAGTTTCACGAAAAATTCCCAAATTAAAGGATTCTTAATTAAGTGAAATGGGTTGCGCAGAGAAATATATATATATTGATATATATATATATATAATTGAAAATTAAATAAATAAATATGCAAAAATGTTCAAAACAGCGAATTGGGAGAGGGGAATAACCGAACCGGCCGATTTTTGAGGTCGACCCGAACCCGCTGGGTCGACTAGGGGTTAATCCAGGGTGTTTGGCTGTCAACCCGTGGGCCGATTCGCTCAAATGCAGATTTTGCATTTGGATGGTTCTCATGGTTCATCTTTAATCTAAAGGCCCTAGATGGTTCCTACACTTGACTTCTTCCCCAAGACATACTTTGGTGGCTTGGATTGAATCTAGGTTTAATCCTATGGCCTAAAACACTTGCCTAATCTATAAATAATCCCCTAACCTACCCCTAAACCCTCATTATTCATTCATGCAACTAAACTATGGCAAAATTGCTACTCTCATGGCCTCCACTCAACTATCCTAGCCTCCACTTCATTTCTATGAGAGGTTTCATGATCATGAGAGTATTAGAGAGTCCCTATGTTAGTATGAGAGCTTCTCAAGTTGATTTCAAGGCAAAAGCTTTGATCTTTGTTCATAAAGATGGTATTTTTGTTGATTTGGAGTGTTCATCTTTGGGTTTTTGGGTGATGGCATTCATAGGCTTCATCACAATCTTTGTTTTGCATTTCGATTTGTGCCTTCATAGCTATGTAAGCCCTTCCCTACTCTTAGATATTAACTATGAAGTTAAATGTTCATGTTGAAAGTTTGGGTTTGATTAATTAGAATGATGCATGCTATCATGTTATGCAAGTTTATGAAGTCATTATCTTGATCTTATGAACTAAAAGCCACAACCTTTATGTTGAAATGTTGCATTATGCAACATGAGAATCTTCATAATCATTATGTCAACTTGCATATGAAGTCATAATCCTTATATGATGATATATGCGAGTTTCTAGCCATCATTCCATGTCTTTTGTCACCATGATTCGCTTATGTACCAAGTTTGGGTTGATGCATGTTTTTGAGGCTTAAGAATGTAACATGCAAGCTAATGAACACATTTGTGCCTCATTTGCCACCATGATTAACTTGTGGCTTAATACCCATTTTTGTCATTCCTTTGCCAAGTCTCTTCTTTTAATCCATCACGTTGTTGCGAACGTATATGCTAGTTTAAAAAGCGTTGGGTCACATTATGGGGAAACATAATGGCATGAATATGACTTGGGTAAATGGGTATAAACATGACAACATGTAACGTTAAATATGACATGTGTTTATACTTGAAAACATGACTTGAAGTATAACATGGAAGTTGACATGTAAGTATGCATAAAAACATAAGCTTGGGAATTTACCTATTAAGTTAGGTCTACCCAATTGCTTGAAAACTTGACTATGAACATGACACTAGACTAAACATGAAAGTGGCCAACTCGAGGTTGGGTTGAGTTTGCAACGTAAAACTACCCGGAACCGACCGGCCTAACTAGTAGTTGCAAACAATAGGACCCAATGTGAGAAGTTGGTCATGTTGTGCTTGAACCTGAGGTTAGACCAAGTTGTGGTGTAAAGCTACCCGGAACCGACCGGCATAACTAGTAACCACAACAAAGTCTAATGTGAGAGGTTGGGGTGCATTAAGTAATTAATGCCACATGATAGGGTTAAGTTAATTTGATTAATGACTCTTAACCAAATATGACATGGGTAAATGGGTTAAGTAAATAGGTTAGGCTAATGATACTTAACAAAACATGACAAGGTTGGGTAGGTTAAGTGATTTGATTTGCCTAATGACGCTTAACCATTTTTATACGACTAGTGGACGGGGATTAAGTTAACCAACACTTAATCAATCCAACATGATAATTTGGCAAGGTTAAGTAACTTTTCTTAATGACACTTAACCATACAAGATGATTAGGGGATGGGGTTAAGTAATTTGCACCTAACTAATCCGACACGGTAATTAGATGGGGTTAAGTAATCCACACTTAACTAATCTAAACACGGTAATTCGATGGGGTTAAGTTAAACACTTAACCAATTTAAACTCGGTAATTCAATGAGGTTAAGTAACCAATACTTAACCAACTTAACGTGATAATTTAATGGGGTTAAGCAACTTATACTTAACCAATTATACATGATGATTTGATGGGGTTAAGTAACTTACACTTAACCAATCTAATACACAGACCTGATAAGGTTAAGTCACAAGACCTTTTTAGAATATACTTAACCATTGTAGTACGATTAGAGGATGGGGTTAAGTCAACCTATACTTAACCAATCCGACTCGATAATTTGATGGGATTAAGATAATTTATGCTTAATCGATCTAGCAAGATAATCCGATAGGATTAAGGTAAGCTAGTACTTGACCAATTTGACTTGATAGGGTTAAGTCATGAGCCTCTGGGTACACTTAACCAACTTGTGGGACTAAGTCTTGAACTTAAATACTTAGCCAATCTTTGGCGTGATTCGTGGGCGGGTTAAGTCATGGACTTGAATGATAACACTTAACCCAATAGACAAACCCTAGCTAGAAGAACTAGGTAGAAAACCGTGGTTAATCAAGGATAACGGGAAAGGAAGCTAAGTGGTAAACCTTAGTTAAGGGTAACTAAGTAATAATTCTTAGCTAAGGACATAGGGCTAATTCTCAAAACGAAGAGTAACCTGATACGGTAGGTCATCACTTAGTATACGAGGGGGAGCAAGTTATCTGACTTGGATAAAAGCTCCAGCGCACTGGGTGCCGAAGTGGAAGCTTCGGGGGACGTGAGGATATTCTTGGGATCCCTCTGTGGGCTACCAGGTAATTATACTAGGCCCATGAGAGGTTAAGGTCTGCGTTAGAAGGACCAAGAGTATGCCTTGGTTGCTATGCGAGCAACCTAAAGACTGGGATGGATTAGCGTGGAGTCGACGATTCTTGTTTTTGCCCTGGATAGCGCATCGCCGACTACCTACCATCTTTAGTCAATCGTGTACGTGCGGAAAGGCAGGAACCCCCAACAGACCATGTGCTTGCTATCGAGTCATGGGTGAGGTTGGCCCGTAGGAAAGTGGGCTATAGTGGGGCCGTGGAGTGGTTCTTATACATGATTTTTCTTGGATTGCCTTTCAGTAGTTGAGGGAGGGGTCACGTGGGACCATAGCCACGGGTACAAAAACAGACCTTGATATCTGCATCGGCAGACGATTTAAAGCTCCCGACCGAGTTCCGTATTTCTTGATTTGCCCTGGCACGGAACTCGGATGGCACATTGGGGAACATGTGCATCTAGACATGGAAAACGATTCACGATACATACGTGGGATCAAGGGCGCGGTTGACGGGTGGCGTAATCCCTAGTGGTCCTAGGTGGCCAAAACCCAAACCGAGACACGGAAACGTTCATTAGGTAGCATAATCCCTAGCGGTCCTAGGTGGCATAAATCCTAAGTGGACGCGCGATAGTTCATGGTAAGGAAACACAACTAGATCAAGGGTTGCAGTCCAAAACAACTTCAAGGATAAACCGTTTACATGGGAAAGCCCGTACAGCCTACGGCAAAGGACTGAACTTATACATGGAAAGAAACATATGAGTTGAGTAACCTATATATGCGGCATATTAGGTTGACATGGACCATTACACGACTTTTGAGTAAGGGTCATTCACGGATAACACGTAATACAGTTGGGGTACTAGTACGGTAGGTGCAGAGCAGATATACAGGATAGATGCCATGGGACGTTATACGCGATAGATATCTTGGGATATTATACTTGATAGGAACCTGACAATGTGATACCTTGTTTTATCTTGACACCGTAGTTTATCACGACACCCTAGTTTATCTGAGTTCAGTAGTTCATCCTGTTATTTTGATTTAGCTTATCTATCTTGTTATCATGCTTATGTTCATCTCAGTTTCTCATGTCAGTTAACTTTACTAGTTTTTATACTAATAGTAGATAGGGCTTACTCAGTCTTTTTGACTGACCCGTTTTGTTTCGCCTCTTTTCTTCCGTTTCCCCCCCCCCACCCCTCCCCCAGGTTACAGGGAGGAAACACTGCTGTTTAGTTCGGACTTCTTCTGCTTGAAGGTCATCATGGATGGCTTGGACTTTTCCTGGCTATGGCTACTTTACTGTTTTTATTTGGGGAATAATTTATGAAAAAGTCTTTATGCTTCTTTACTATTGCAAGATAGGTTTTGATGTACTCTGATGTAAAAGGCTTTAGACCTTATGTATTCATGTTTATGAAAGTTCGATTTTACTTCCGCTATTTTATATGTTCTGTCTTGTGATATTTCTGTGCATGTTTACCAATAATGCCCCTCTAAAGCTAGTGCATTCCTTTGTGAGTGACCCTAGCGGAGGCCGGGTGTTACATTTGGTATCAGAGCAGAAGGTTACCAGACTGGGCAAAAGTTTTTAAAGACCTTCTGAAAACTATTTGAAAATCGTTTATAAAGAAGCATTTTTCAAGAAAATTTTCTTTTAAAAGAAAAAGGCTATTCCCCAAAGGCCATTAGCACTATCCTTGTTTCCTTAATTGAATCTCTTTTCCTTTCTTTCCTCCATCTGTAGTCACAGTGGTTTTAACTGCGACTAGTCTTTTCTATCTACGAAAGTGCTTTCCATGCGATGGAGGTGGTTCTCGAGAGACCAGTGGCCGCTTTATAAGAAAGGATAGTGAGAAAGAGGATAAAGGATACGAGCTTAAGGATGAGCAACTGGTTGGTATGGCTTAGTCCTCAAAGGAGGGAGAAAGATGAACAATGAAACCCATGACGAGAGAGTACCTTTGGCATGGTAAAACGGGGTGGATAGTTAAGTATTATGGGACAAGGACAAGATCATCGGGAGGGTAATAGTATGCTCTTATTTCTAGGGTACCTCGGAAGGAGGGTAACGATCTTGTTAAAAGTTTAGTTCTTCTTTTCTATCATCCCGCCAAGACTTTGTTTTGATCCCCGCATCATTTAAGTTTGCTTCGATAGTTGAGTCTCTGCACCTTAAGTACTAGCGTAATAGAGAATCCCATTTTTGTCTCAAGTCCTGTGGAGAACCGGTCCATTTATTCATGACTTGTTTTGGATTTGAGAATAACATGCCTCGGTTATGGATGAAGTGGTTATCCAGTAAGGGGTGCCACTCTCGGTTTTGATAGGAGGGTAGTTAGACTCTTTGACTAGCCTTGGTAATACCCTCGAAGTCTCGTGTAACCTTTTTGGGTTCGGTCATGATTAATTACTTAGAATCCCTTGATGCCTTTATTGGAAATTTGAAGCCCGATCGAGTGGTGTTCGCCGATAAGACGGATGGTTTATTTCACTTATGCACGGGTTATGGAAATCACCCAAGTAAGTGCGCTTGATAACCTGGTTGGCATCTGTTTACTTTCAAGAGAAAGTTCTTCTACGTGGAATACCTTGTGGTACGAGGTCCGAGATTCACTAGTGAATTTTGGAAAGCTTGCATGAGATCATGAGTACGCAGTCATGTTTGCGTCAAGTATTCTAGGAAAAGGATAAGTGCAAGTGGAACGAGAGGCGACAAAGAAATGAGTTCTAGCTCATGTTATGGAAACAGGAAATAAGAAGCTGCGAAATCGTGAAGTTAAAAGACGGTCAAGGCACGATGGAATTAAGCTCAGGAAAGACGACTTTGATGGTCAAAGACTAGATACGCGCATGATATCTCTTTTTGGGAGTATATTCTTGATCCCTGTTTTCGGTAGAGCTTACTTATAGGCTATCTTTTGTGGACATCCTCTCGGTCCTATTTTCTGTTACAAACCCCGTAAGGAGTTTGTCTTGTTTATCTTCTCGACCCTGTTTCAGGGAATCCTAGGTAGAACCCTATGGATGTAAACATGTATTTGAAACATGTTATGATTGATATGGTTGCAAGTGGTTGCTCGTGGATGCGCGAATACACATTAGATACTAGCTCGACTCGGTCACATTTCATATTGCATATGCACGAGTATTTATACTTGTTTATGGATGAAATCGAGTGTATTATCATGCGGTTGTTGCATATGAATGAATGATTGTGCACACATATAGTATCTATATGACTAGGACTATTTGCATACACGTTGGATACATGGCACTATACATATTTTTGCATTAGAAAGATTATTCAGGCCTGATCATTAGCATTAGCTAAGGAACATGTACACACGCGTCTTGCATGTATTCATACAGCATTAGAAATCATCTAAGGACAATGGTTGCTTGTGGATGATGTTTTGAGTAGATGGATGATGGACGGTAGGATATGTTCTTCCTAACTTGGAGATTTCGGGGACGAAATCCTAAAAGGTGGGGAGAATGTAACAACCCGTATTTCGATAACATGATTAAGACGAGAATCAAGGCAGAATTTAATTTTAAATTCTGAATCAGGTGAAACGGGCTATGCCATTGCGTTCGTCTCGGAAAAATACGCGAAATAGAGTCCGAGTTTTCGAAAATCGGAGTCCGTATGACCAAGATATGGCCTCGCGAAGTTTCACGAAAAATTCCCAAATTAAAGGATACTTAATTAAGTGAAATGGGTTGCGCAGAGAAATATATATATATTGATATATATATATATATATATAATTGAAAATTAAATAAATAAATATGCAAAAATGTTCAAAACAGCGAATTGGGAGAGGGGAATAACCGAACCGGCCGATTTTTGAGGTCGACCCGAACCCGCTGGGTCGACTAGGGGTTAATCCAGGGTGTTTGGCTGTCAACCCGTGGGCCGATTCGCTCAAATGCAGATTTTGCATTTGGATGGTTCTCATGGTTCATCTTTAATCTAAAGGCCCTAGATGGTTCCTACACTTGACTTCTTCCCCAAGACATACTTTGGTGGCTTGGATTGAATCTAGGTTTAATCCTATGGCCTAAAACACTTGCCTAATCTATAAATAAGCCCCTAACCTACCCCTAAACCCTCATTATTCATTCATGCAACTAAACTATGGCAAAATTGCTACTCTCATGGCCTCCACTCAACTATCCTAGCCTCCACTTCATTTCTATGAGAGGTTTCATGATCATGAGAGTATTAGAGAGTCCCTATGTTAGTATGAGAGCTTCTCAAGTTGATTTCAAGGCAAAAGCTTTGATCTTTGTTCATAAAGATGGTATTTTTGTTGATTTGGAGTGTTCATCTTTGGGTTTTTGGGTGATGGCATGCATAGGCTTCATCACAATCTTTGTTTTGCATTTCGATTTGTGCCTTCATAGCTATGTAAGCCCTTCCCTACTCTTAGATATTAACTATGAAGTTAAATGTTCATGTTGAAAGTTTGGGTTTGATTAATTAGAATGATGCATGCTATCATGTTATGCAAGTTTATGAAGTCATTATCTTGATCTTATGAACTAAAAGCCACAACCTTTATGTTGAAATGTTGCATTATGCAACATGAGAATCTTCATAATCATTATGTCAACTTGCATATGAAGTCATAATCCTTATATGATGATATATGCGAGTTTCTAGCCATCATTCCATGTCTTTTGTCACCATGATTCGCTTATGTACCAAGTTTGGGTTGATGCATGTTTTTGAGGCTTAAGAATGTAACATGCAAGCTAATGAACACATTTGTGCCTCATTTGCCACCATGATTAACTTGTGGCTTAATACCCATTTTTGTCATTCCTTTGCCAAGTCTCTTCTTTTAATCCATCACGTTGTTGCGAACGTATATGCTAGTTTAAAAAGCGTTGGGTCACATTATGGGGAAACATAATGGCATGAATATGACTTGGGTAAATGGGTATAAACATGACAACATGTAACGTTAAATATGACATGTGTTTATACTTGAAAACATGACTTGAAGTATAACATGGAAGTTGACATGTAAGTATGCATAAAAACATAAGCTTGGGAATTTACCTATTAAGTTAGGTCTACCCAATTGCTTGAAAACTTGACTATGAACATGACACTAGACTAAACATGAAAGTGGCCAACTCGAGGTTGGGTTGAGTTTGCAACGTAAAACTACCCGGAACCGACCGGCCTAACTAGTAGTTGCAAACAATAGGACCCAATGTGAGAAGTTGGTCATGTTGTGCTTGAACCCGAGGTTAGACCAAGTTGTGGTGTAAAGCTACCCGGAACCGACCAGCTTAACTAGTAACCACAACAAAGTCTAATGTGAGAGGTTGGGGTGCATTAAGTAATTAATGCCACATGATAGGGTTAAGTTAATTTGATTAATGACTCTTAACCAAATATGACATGGGTAAATGGGTTAAGTAAATAGGTTAGGCTAATGATACTTAACAAAACATGACAAGGTTGGGTAGGTTAAGTGATTTGATTTGCCTAATGACGCTTAACCATTTTTATACGACTAGTGGACGGGGATTAAGTTAACCAACACTTAATCAATCCAACATGATAATTTGGCAAGGTTAAGTAAGTTTTCTTAATGACACTTAACCATACAAGATGATTAGGGGATGGGGTTAAGTAATTTGCACCTAACTAATCCGACACGGTAATTAGATGGGGTTAAGTAATCCACACTTAACTAATCTAAACACGGTAATTCGATGGGGTTAAGTTAAACACTTAACCAATTTAAACTCGGTAATTCAATGAGGTTAAGTAACCAATACTTAACCAACTTAACGTGATAATTTAATGGGGTTAAGCAACTTATACTTAACCAATTATACATGATGATTTGATGGGGTTAAGTAACTTACACTTAACCAATCTAATACGCGGACCTGATAAGGTTAAGTCACAAGACCTTTTTAGAATATACTTAACCATTGTAGTACGATTAGAGGATGGGGTTAAGTCAACCTATACTTAACCAATCCGACTTGATAATTTGATGGGATTAAGATAATCTATGCTTAATCGAGATAATCCGATAGGATTAAGGTAAGCTAGTACTTGACCAATTTGACTTGATAGGGTTAAGTCATGAGCCTCTGGGTACACTTAACCAACTTGTGGGACTAAGTCTTGAACTTAAATACTTAGCCAATCTTTGACGTGATTCGTGGGCGGGTTAAGTCATGGACTTGAATGATAACACTTAACCCAATAGACAAACCCTAGCTAGAAGAACTAGGTAGAAAACCGTGGTTAATCAAGGATAACGGGAAAGGAAGCTAAGTCGTAAACCTTAGTTAAGGGTAACTAAGTAATAATTCTTAGCTAAGGACATAGGACTAATTCTCAAAACGATGAGTAACCTGATACGGTAGGTCATCACTTAGTATACGAGGGGGAGCAAGTTATCTGACTTGGATAAAAGCTCCAGTGCACTGGGTGCCGAAGTGGAAGCTTCGGGGGACGTAAGGATATTCTTGGGATCCCTCTGTGGGTTGCCAGGTAATTATACTAGGCCCTTGAGAGGTTAAGGTCTGTGTTAGAAGGACCAAGAGTATGCCTTGGTTGCTATGCGAGCAACCTAAAGACTAGGATGGATTAGCGTGGAGGCGACGATTCTTGTTTTTGCCCTGGATAGCGCATCGCCGACTACCTACCATCTTTAGTCAATCGTGTACGTGCGGAAAGGCAGGGAACCCCCAACAGACCATGTGCTTGCTATCGAGTCATGGGTGAGGTTGGCCCGTAGGAAAGTGGGCTATAGTGGGGCCGTGGAGTGGTTCTTATACATGATTTTTCTTGGATTGCCTTTCAGTATTTGAGGGAGGGGTCACGTGGGACCATAGCCACGGGTACAAAAACAGACCTTGATATCTGCATCGGCAGACGATTTAAAGCTCCCGACCGAGTTCCGTATTTCTTGATTTGCCCTGGCACGGAACTCGGATGGCACATTGGGGAACATGTGCATCTAGACATGGAAAACGATTCACGATACATACGTGGGATCAAGGGCGCGGTTGACGGGTGGCGTAATCCCTAGTGGTCCTAGGTGGCCAAAACCCAAACCGAGACACGGAAACGTTCATTAGGTAGCATAATCCCTAGCGGTCCTAGGTGGCATAAATCCTAAGTGGACGCGCGATAGTTCATGGTAAGGAAACACAACTAGATCAAGGGTTGCAGTCCAAAACAACTTCAAGGATAAACCGTTTACATGGGAAAGCCCGTACAGCCTACGGCAAAGGACTGAACTTATACATGGAAAGAAACATATGAGTTGAGTAACCTATATATGCGGCATATTAGGTTGACATGGACCATTACACGACTTTTGAGTAAGGGTCATTCACGGATAACACGTAATACAGTTGGGGTACTAGTACGGTAGGTGCAGAGCAGATATACAGGATAGATGCCATGGGACGTTATACGCGATAGATATCTTGGGATATTATACTTGATAGGAACCTGACAATGTGATACCTTGTTTTATCTTGACACCGTAGTTTATCACGACACCCTAGTTTATCTGAGTTCAGTAGTTCATCCTGTTATTTTGATTTAGCTTATCTATCTTGTTATCATGCTTATGTTCATCTCAGTTTCTCATGTCAGTTAACTTTACTAGTTTTTATACTAATAGTAGATAGGGTTTACTCAGTCTTTTTGACTGACCCGTTTTGTTTCTCCTCTTTTCTTCCGTTTCCCCCCCAGGTTACAGGGAGGAAACACTGCTGTTTAGTTCGGACTTCTTCTGCTTGAAGGTCATCATGGATGGCTTGGACTTTTCCTGGCTATGGCTACTTTACTGTTTTTATTTGGGGAATAATTTATGAAAAAGTCTTTATGCTTCTTTACTATTGCAAGACAGGTTTTGATGTACTCTGATGTAAAAGGCTTTAGACCTTATGTATTCATGTTTATGAAAGTTCGATTTTACTTCCGCTATTTTATATGTTCTGTCTTGTGATATTTCTGTGCATGTTTACCAATAATGCCCCTCTAAAGCTAGTGCATTCCTTTGCGAGTGACCCTAGCGGAGGCGGGGTGTTACAAATGTCGTTCGGCTTATGTAACGCTCCTGGTTACTTTGTCGATCTGATGAATAGAGTATTTCACGATGTCTTGAATAAATTTGTGCTGGTCTTCATTGATGATATTTTAATCTTCTCTAAGTCCACTGCCGAGCATGAAAAGCATTTGGAAGAAGTTTTGGAAATTCTGAGGAAGAATGTATTAAAAGCCAAATTTTCTAAATGCATATTCTGGCAAGAAGAAGTGAAGTTCCTCGGTCATGTAGTAACGAAGGAAGGAATTCCAGTGGATCCAAGTAAGATCACAGCCATTTGAGATTGGAAGCAGCCTAGCACGCCTACAGAAGTCAGAAGTTTTCTAGGATTGGTTGGCTATTATCGGAAATTCGTTAAAGATTTCTCGAAGCTATCTAGTCCATTGACGAAACTTACCAAGAAACATACAAAGTTTAATTGGACGCCTGAATGTGAGGCAGCTTTCCAAGAGTTGAAATTAAGGTTAACTACTGCTCCAGTTTGACTATTATCAATGGCAATCAAGATTTGATAGTCTATACAGATGCTTCGATTGAAGGTGTTGGTGCGATATTAATGCAAAGAGGCAAAGTAGTTGCTTATGTGAAACGACCCGAACTTCCCCGACCTCCGAAGAGAAGAGAAAGAACGAATTGTTTTGAGAACACGACAAATCAACGCATATAAAAGAACATTTCATTGTATATTACAACAATGCATCAGATTACAAGAATATACAGAGTGTAAATGAATATCTCACAGAAATATCAGAGATTTAAATTACATTTAAATACATAGCAGTGGAAAATAATACAATACACAACTAGAAGAGATATACGGATACAAAGCTTTCCGAATATCATTCCAGCTGTAAACCAGGATCCTGTGAATATAAATCTGCAAAACCAAAACTACTAGCTGCCCGTGTCAAAATAAGGGCACCCAGAGTTTAGGTTAAAAACAATAAACTCCAGGTCAGTCATGTGACTGGTGTGAGAACTAAAACAGTTATAAATCTTTATTTTAAAGTTAGGTAAATCAAGGGACCACGCCGTATAACACGGAACGAGTTTCCTCCCAAGAACACCAGTGCATAGAACAAACAGCGCAATGCTAAATAAGGAAAAATGAAGCTATTATAAGACCCAGTTCCCATCACACAATGCAACGCAAGCCGGAGGATAGGGTTTTTACCTTATAATAGCCAAGAATGCTTGATACGTTTAAAACAAATCATTTGATACTATTATAAGTGTATAGTGTATAAAACAACTTCAAATCATAAGTATCAATCATAGGCAGCATGAATGCCCCATAACACTATGTCGCCATATATAGGTATACAATCAAAACCGCACAGTCACGTATTTGGAAATTGGATTTCCATTTATGAACCGAGGCCAGGGATCGTCCTCAACCGATTCGAGACAATCTAGCTCATGTCTCAGGACCCAGACTCAGGTGGGCCTTGGATCGTCAGGGCCGGTCCACCGATGTGGATTATTATGCCTGAACAATACGTCTCTCCGCCCTTTGGGGCGTAAATGAGCCAACGAATGGCTCCATCGGACCCGGATCGTCCGATCTAACCGAGGCACCTCGCAACAGCAACAACCACACAGGTGAAAAGTATATAAATGTCAGGGCTGGTAGGTCACTGACACCACCCTAGCTAGAAAGAAACGCATGCCCTCCCTGATGTCCTCTCCCGTTTTTGGTTCACAACCGGGGTGTGAGGATCGCGAATTCACGTTACACAAAGCTGTGCCACACAGGCTGTGCTTTGATCATCAACACAAGACTTTGCTTTTCAACAGAAGCCTTGATCATTTGCCGCTTAGGCATGCCACACAGGCAATTCACTCCATGCGATTGATATCCATCAATATATAACCCCTGAGCTCGTACGTCTCAGAGAAGGGCGTTAAGCAAGAGAATAAATTCTCTGCTGCCAAACAGATATATATTTAATAGAGATCAATCACACGGACTAAAATCCAATGTCAGACACACAGTCCATTTACAAGTCCGTTCTGGGTCTGAACGAAACCGGAGGCACCTAGTACCCCGCATATCCATCGATCTCCAAGTACGTCTGGACGATCACCAACTGTTTCCATCTTCTTGGGTGTACAGCCCAATCAAGATCATCAGTAGTCACCCAAGCGACGTGAAGACTTCCGGTCTTCGACCATCGTCTTCAACTTCGACTTATCGTCGTATCAGTTATTCAGAATTTGATAAACCCGGTCTTTCCGAATAACTCGCGTATATTTTAAATAAGTGTTACATAAACCCAACATACGCCTCATTCCAATTCATCAGTCACTAACCGTAAATTAATCAAGAGAGTAATGTCCCAAATATTAACCCCGAAGGCCGAGACCAACATCAGATAAATATCCAGAAAACCATTCTGCTTGGCTAACCGACAGTTAGTTTCAAAATTTCACATTCATAGGGAAAGGTTCCCATTAATTTTATCCAAGATAAATTCCTTGAATTTATTCTTTAATCATCTTTTGAATTTCGATTCAAATAGTCGGGATCAACGAACCTTACCGAAGTAATCATTTGTTTTAATTTCCCAATCCCAACCTATTCATCCCATGAAGTAAAACTGGTTATACTTCATATCTAACACCACAGTGTTATCGGTAAATTCAATTACCATTTCACGTTCAAATCTAATTAAAGATTTAACTATCGCCTGGAGTAAAACTGGTGATACTCCATTTCGATTGTTTCAATCTAATTAAAGATTCATTAAAACTCCACTTAGTTTTAATCGTTAACTGGGTTAAAGAATCAGTGCCATTTACAACACGGTTCACGATAAACCCAAAATCACATTCCATTAATTATCGGGTTAAAGAACGAGTGTTATTTAAAACACTGTCCACGATAAACCCAAAAATCAATATCAATTCAATTCCAATTAAATATTATTTAATTGGTACACTTCACTAAATCTAAATAAAAAGATTTAATTTTTCTCAACTGGGTTCAAGAACAGTGTTAATGAAGACACCATTCACGACAAACCCAAATCACATTTGATATTCAATACAAGGCTCTGAATAGAAAATATATCGGCTTATATTCAATATCAAATTCTACGATTAACAAATGCCGTGTTGGAAATAACGATATAGATATATATCTTTCAAATTTCCATAACAACATCTGTATAATCACAAATTCCAACATCGAAATATTCCGAAGACAATTTCGATTCAAATCCACTCCAATGCAACCATTGGAAATTCTGGTTATTTTTAAAACCCTTTTTAAATTCAATTTATTTATTTAAAAATAAATAGAATTTTAACTCTAGTTCAAAACTAGTTCATTTCGATAAAAATCTATTTTTATCTTTTCAAATATGGAGTATTTCATCCCAATTCTTTCTAAATCATTTCTTATGATTTTACACAAATTATTACTATTTTTAATAATTTTATCAAGGCCCGTACAGTCGATTTTCATCAACGGCCATCGAACTGCACTTACAGCGACCTTTTCCAAATTTGATTTGGACATAATTCCAAATCCAACCGTTAGATTTCAAATTTCTAATATTCGTTAGAAATTTCTTTTTGATACAAACCCAACGGTTCCAGTTTTAGGAGAATCCGACGGTCGGATCTCCCGTAATGTCCGTTTGAAATAAATGGTCGAAATTCGCGAACTGCCGCGGCACGGCGCGTTCTATTCAGGCCATTATATTATATATAATATATATTTCGTCGATTTCTATTTAAAACAAAGTTTTAAAAATAGTTTTGAATTCGTTTCGAAAACAATTTCAACTTCCATTTCATTTCAAATCAAAATTGAATTCTTCCTTAGAAATTCGTTTTAAAATTCATTCCTATTCAATTCAATTTGAATTCATTTCAATTTGTTTCCAATTCAATTCGAATTCGTTTTCAATTCAATTCGAATTGGTTTTATATTCAATTCGAATTGGTTTTATATTCAATTCATTTTGAAATCGTTTCCAATTCATTTCATTTCGAAATCGTTTTCAATTCATTTCAATTCGAAATCGTTTATATTCAATTTAAATTCGAATTCATTTCTTTTCAAAATTTCAGATTTGAAATCACTTTCGATATTCATTATAAAATGAATAAAATCGATATAAATATCGTTCACGTCAAAATGGCGTCAATCTAATCAATACGGCTTCATATATTCCTATTTTCAAATATTCTATTTCAAATATTTCTTTTTCAAATATTTCCTTTTTCGAAACTGGAATGAGGCCCAATCAATTACCATATAATGTTAATTTTATGGATTTTCTATAACATATGTACATATCAACAATGATGAATAATCAACCATCATCCAAAGTGTATTCTACACTGTATAAGCATCAAATATAAATATTCAACGCTTATAACAGCCTGTCAATCAATCGATCGACATACAACTAAACCATCGGGATTAGTGTACGTCAAATATCATCCCAATACCCGTGTGGGGTTTCAAGCAATCACACACAGATTTTTATTTGTGCGGTTGGGCGATGTGTAAAATTTATCGTCCCAATCAATGTCCTTCAAATAGGTGTACATAAACAAACCGTCTGGTTTGTAAATGAATATTTATTTATTCACATTCACGTTAAAAATTATATTTTTAACGATCAAACTATTTTATTCAACCTATGAATATTATATTCGGTTCATTTATTAAATAAAATGTTATCTTTATTTTTCTAACTTATTTTAGAAAATTTCGGCGGCATAACGGCACGATACTAGAAACGGGACAAGGCCTAGCCTTATCCACGGTCTAGTGAAGGCCGACGCCATTCACACATCAATCAAATCAATTTCATTTCACCAAACAATTCAATTCAATCAAATAATCTAACTAATTTATGCAATCAAACAAACAAGTCCATGGTCTGTGGACGATTGTGTCGGGTGCAACTAAGCACCGTCTGCATCCTAGTATATATATATAACTAGAAAAAGAATTTTGAGTGAGAAGTTATCACCTAAAGCTATCCAATCATCTTGACTCTTCTTTTATAGAAATATTCGCCAATCTCGCCTTTTGTCACTTTCTTTTCCCGTATTCTCTACATATATAAAAATCACATCTTTACTTTGCTATTTTATATATAAAAATCGAATTTTTACTTCGCTATTCAATATATAAAAATCGAATTTTTACTTCGTTATTCAATATATAAAAATCGAATTTTTACTTCGCTATTCAATATATAAAATTTCGCCTTTTCCATTTCAAAAATCTAATCTTTTCCATTTTAAAAAATCTTATCTTTTCAATTTTAAAAATCTTATCTTTTCTATTTTAAAAATCTTATCTTTTCTATTTGCAAAAGAATCTAAACTTTAAAAACATACAAATCTAATTTTTAAAATCATACAAATCTAATTTTTAAAATCATACAAATCTAATTTTTATTCTAATAGTATTCATAATAAAGGTATAGGAGAGGGTGAGGAGAGAGAGGAGTTCTAATTATTTTATTTTATTTTATTTCCCTAAAAGTTGACTTCTACATACGACCTCTAAACGAGGCCCGCCGCCTATCGTCCATAGCTAATTACCCCCATTCCAAACACAATGGGATATGTATCGTAAGCTGATTTGATCGTTTCGATCTGTTTCCGTTAAAATCAACATATAACTCTATATATTGAATTTGAACGCGCATTTCAATTTACCGGGGTCACATACTAACTAGAAAAATTCCCGAAAAATATTTTCTAGCTTCGTATTGACGATACGGTCCTAACTAAACTAATTTCGTCGAATTCTGAGACCGTTAGAAAAATGGCCATTTTCCAGTCGATTAAAATCAACTGAAATTGGTCAAACGCGTTTTCCTTTACCACGCTCACATATTGATTCGAAAAATTATGAAATTTGAAATCTAGCAATAACTTTACATCCCGGATCCAACAAAAGTGGTTTCGTCGAAATCTGAGGTCGTTTGCAAAATGTCCATTTTTAAGGGCCTGAATTCCATAGCGACTATTCAGAATTTTCAACTGGGCATATCTTTTGATTCCCGCTATGAAATTTCGATTTTTCGAATTCGTTAGAAAGATATTCTCAATTAGATTCCATTATTTTTGGTTTCACTAAAATCCGGATTGTTTTGCACCCGGTACATTCAATTGAAGTTTGAAATCGAATTATCGAACTACCGCGCCATTTTCAATTCCTTTTATAATTATATATAATTATTTATATTCTAACGACGACGTATATAATATATATGTTCAAATTATATTCAAAATAAATTTCTCGTCGATATTATTTAATATAATCCATTTTAAATAATCAAAATTCGCTAAAATTGCCAAAATAAAAATTTTAAACTGGCCCAGATTTCCGGGTTGTTACATTATGCTAACCGTCAGTTGAAACCCTATGAAAAGAGATATCCCGCTCATGATCTTGAGTTGTTTGCCATCGTGTTTGCTTTGAAAATATAGAGGCACTATCTTTTAGGTGAGAAGTTCGAATTATATACAGATCATAAGTCATTAAAGTATCTGTTCACCTAGAAGGACTTGAATTTGAGGCAGCAGCATAGGTTAGAATTTCTTGCGGCATACGACCTGAAACACCCCACCTCCGTTAAGGTCACTCATAAAGGGAATGCATTAACTTTGGTGAAGTATTTTAGGTACAAGGGACAGATAATTTACAAGACAGACATATAGACAGCGGAAAATTGAAATCATTTCATAAATAACGTGGTTCAGTCAAAACATTACAAGCATTGTCTCAAAACCCAACTTCTAAATTATTACAATAAAACATCTGTCTTGATTTAAAACTCCAAGTACATAAAGAAGCATAAAACAGTAGTAAAGTAGCATAAATCCCCAATAAAAGTGTAATCACGGCCATAGCCCAAGAAAAGAGAATCCAAGCAATACATCTACTCTCTTCAAGCTGGAAAAGGTCTGCACAAAGCTGAAGTATTCCCTCCCTAAGGACCTTGGGGGGAAACGAAAGAAAAGAAGGCGAAAGAAAACTGGTCAGACATAAGCCTGGTAAGTCCACTGATTATTCAGCATGTAAACAGGTAAAAGGATCATGACATGAATAAACTGAACATAGGACAATACCATAGCAATAAGATAACATAAGATAAGGCAAGATAAACTGAATATACTATCGCACTCATTTCCATTTCTCTACACCTACTAACGAATGTTTCAATTACCATCATGTGTTCATAACAAAGTGATCCCTTTTCCGATCGGCTTCTACTCGCATGCATTTATTACTTGTGTCATTCGGCCCCGCTTGATTGTAGATACCTGTGCTGGTCCCGCCATAGGGTGTATCAATTCCTACGGTGGCAACCCGACACAAATTCAAGATACACAGTGTATACTACTGATGCCTAGTGCCTGCTTTTTCCACTCCGGAGTACGTGCAGGCCCATACTTCGCCGGAACCTACACTGCTACACCACCCGCCGCTATTTTGACCGCTTATAATCAGCCCAGTAATCGTGCCCCACCCTTCCTAGTTCAAGGTACTGTGATACATCTATGTGGGTTACTGCTGAAATGGGTCCCCGTTACTAAGGTTTCCTATTCAACATGTTATAACAGTTAAGTGTTCTCAAATTAACCTAACCCCACCCATCTGTTTAATTAACATGTTGTATTGGCGAAGTGTTGCCTTAATTAACTTAACCCTACCATTCTTAGCTTGTTCGTCCCTTAGCTTTAATTCATTCAGCACCAACCTCTCACATTAGATCTATATTGTTGCGATCGCTGGATGTGCCGAGCGGTTCCGGCCAGCCTTACACCGCAACTCAATCTAACCTCGGATTTTTGGGCTTAATGCACTAACCTCTCACATTAGATCTATATCATTGCGGTTGTTGGATGTGTCGGGCAGTCTTACACGGCAACTCAATCTAACCTCGGGTTAGGCATGTTCATCTTTGGCCAATTTACATATTTGTCATATGTGTCCAAGTTTAGGTCTTTTTATATTAATATTCTCCGAATGTACTCAGTACAAGTTTTATACCACATTTACTTGTTATGCCCAAAAAAATTCTCAATTAAATTATACCCAATTTTTCCCGCATTATAATCGCACGTACAACGAGATTCAATCTATGTTCCGAATGAACCTAGTGTTCATAAAGGAAAATAAAAAAGGAAAAATAGAGAAGGAGCATAAGAATTGACATAAGGAAAAATAGGCATGTAAACGTGTACCCAGTTCAAGAATCATATTTCCAATGGGCATGTTGTACATTAATAATAAGTGCGGGCGCGCTAAGCAATTTACACCATAGGTATAAAGATTAGATAGAATTGGACTTAAGAGAATCACTAATTTTGATGTACAACATGATAAGTTCCATTATATCAATCACAATAGTCTCATAGGCATAGGATGTACAACATGATTAGTTCCATCATATCAGTCACAACAGTCTCATAGGAATGGTAGGTTCCATTATGTCAATCACAACAGTCCCATAGTCAAGATAGGTTTCATTATGTCAATCACAACAGTCTCATAGGAATAGGCAATTCAGATTTGAAAAGGGATAAGCACGAATCAAAATTAGGTATAGTTCTAGATCCGATTATTACAGTCATGATTTCTATTAGGTGTTCAAATCGGAATAACAACTGAACTTACAGAAAAAGAGCGGATCTTGTATTCCGGGATCTGATTTCTGAATTTGCTAAGCTTAACCCTTGATGTAGACGTTTGATTCTCCAGTTTGGATTTGGTTTGGAGCTTTCTAACTTGATTTCTAGTTCAGAGAAGATGGAAGATAGGCTAGCTTAGACAACGACAACATGACGGCTTCATAGAATGAGGTCTAGGGTTGAGGTTTGGGGTGATTATATAGAAGTTTAGGATTAATATGGGCCTTTAGATCAACCTAGGAGTCATCAGAGCTATCTAGTCCAAGAAAATGCATCATCTGGCAAATCAGAAGTCGCCACGTAGCCCTATGACTCAGAAATTCATCACTGTCCAGCACAGTTGGCAGGGGTCGACCCCTACGGGGGGGTCGACACCCATGTCGACACCCCCTATAGGGGGTCGACTCCCATGTCGACACCCCCTGGGGGGTCGACACCTCTGAGCGAGAGATTTCCCACTCAGCCAATTCCTGAGTTTTTGAATTTTGAACTGAAATGATTATTTAATTATTATTTTTAATTTATTTTCTGCTTACACTATAAATCTTCTAACCTCCATAACTTCTTCATACAAAATCCGATTCACGCAAACTCGGACTCTATCTCAAGCAGAATTCCGAGACGAACACAATGGCATAACCTGTTTCACCCAATTCTTCTTCTAAAAATTAAGTGTTCTTAGATTTGTTAATTTTAATATTCACGGAAAATACGAGGTGTTACATTCTCCCCTCCTTAAAGTATTTCATCCCCGAAATCTCTAAGTTAAGAAGAATGTATCCTAACATCCAACATCCATCTACTCAACCATCAATCACAGGCATCCATTGTCCTTAAAAGATTTCTATTGCTTTCATGATCATATGCATAGTGTATGTATATGTCCTTATCTAATGCAAAATCAGACGGTCTACTGATTCAGTTGACCTCCTTGATGAGAATCATGTCGGTGCTATGAGTCCATTATGTATGCAATTATTCCTAATCGTATTTTTGTAACTTATACATGAGTGCACAATCATTCATACAAATGCAACATCCATATGATAGCACATCAAGTTCCAATCCACATACAAATACATATATGCATATGCAATACGAAAGTGACGGAGCCGATCTAGTACTTAATGTGTGTGTATATGCATCCACGAGCAACCACTCGCAACCACTTGCAACCATCAATCATAACATGTTTCAAATACATGTTTACATCCATTGGTTTCTACCTAAGGATTAAGAATAGGACCGAGGAGATATACTTAAAAGATAGATAAAAGCATGCATAAACTTATGGAAAAAGAGATCAAGGATGTACCCTCAAAAAGAAAAGGGTAGGATGCGCGTATTTTGTCTTTAGTCTCCCAAGTCGCGTCTCCTTCAGCGTCACTCCACAGTACTTTAACTAGCTTGACCTCACGATGGTGTAGCTTTTTAACTTCTGTACCCATGATACGAGTTGGAACACTTCTCACCATCGCTTCTTGCTCCACTTCTACTTCCTCTAGTATGCTCGGTTCCACAACTTCTGCGAACTCATGTAAGCACTTCCGCAGATGAGAGATATGAAAAACATTATGAACTCCATCCAATCGTTCGGGCAGCTCTACTTTATAAGCCATCTTCCCAATCCTCTCAATGATAGGAAATGGCCCTACAAATCTTGGTGCCAATTTTCCTACGGACCCAAAGCGAATGACATTCTTCAAAGGAGATACTTAAGAAAAACTCTGTCTCCACCCTCAAACTCAAAGTCGGTCCTTCTTTTATCAGCGTAGGACTTCTCTCTATCTTGTGATGTCTTCATTCGTCTTTGTATCAAATCCACCTTCTTTGAAGTTTCTCTGATCATGTCAGGCCCAAGTACGAGCTTTTCTGTAGACTCCCACCAACAAGTTGGTGATCGGCATGGTCTTCCATATAAAGCCTCAAAGGCTGTCATGCCTATGGTGGCTTGGTAGCTATTGTTGTGGGCGAATCCAGTAAAGGAAGATGATCCTCCCATGTTCCTCCAAAATCAAGAATGGACAATCTCAAAAGATCTTATAATACTCTGTTCACCCTTTCCGTCTGATCATCGGATTGAGGGTGATAGGCAGTGCTTAAGCGTAGCTGTGTGCGTACTGCCTCTTGCAAACTCTTCCAAAACTCGCTCGTAAAGATAGGATCTCGATCACTTACTATTCTAGAGGGTATTCCATGCAGTCAAACCACCTCTTTAAGATAAATGGATGCTAACGATGAGGCAGTCCTCCTACTCTTAACAGGTATAAAGTGAGCGCTTTTAGTGAGCCCGTCCACTATTACCCAAATGATGGTATTGCCTCTTCTTGACCTAGGAAACCCATCAATAAAGTCCATCGAAATGTTATCCCATTTCCACTTTGGGACCTCTAGAGGATGAAGCAAACCACCTGGCTTTTTCTGCTCTACCTTGACTTGTTGACATATCAAGCATTTAGAGACAAACTCAACTACATCCTTCTTCATGCCATTCCAGAAGAAAACTCTTTTTATGTCTTTATACATCTTGTCCCCACTTGGGTGTATGGTCAACTTAGAATGGTGTGCTTCTTCGAGAACAGTTTTCACCAAATCCCTTGCTTGTGGGATGCATAGTCTTCTGTCCCGTCTCAACTCACCCTTGTCATCGATGGAGTATCTATTGAGGTGACTAGAAGTCTCACCTCTAATTATCTTATCCGTCACATCAACTAGCTGAGGGTCTTCACGTTGCGTGGTTCCTATTGAGTCCAAAAGATTAGGCCACACCTCTAGCGATGCTAACAAACCAGGTACAAATTCAAAGGAGGGTCTAAAGTCGAAGTTTGCCATGTACTCCAAGCTTTGCCTTTCTACAAAGAGAGGACTTAAGGTAATCTTTTTCCCACTTAAGGCGTCTGCTACCACATTGCCCTTGCCAGGGGTATAAGCAATCTCAAAATCGTATGAGGCAAGAAATTCCATCCACCTTTGTTGTCTTAAGTTAAGATCTTTCTGTGAGAAAAGGTACTTTAACGATTTATGGTCAGTAAACAATTCAAACCTTTCTCCTAGCAGGTAATGACGCCATGACTTAAGAGCAAAAATGGGCAGCTAGTTCTAAATCATGAGTTGGGTAGTTCTTCTCATGTACCTTCAACTGCCTTCCCCCATAACAAACTACCTTGCCTTCTTGCATCAAGACAGCGCCTAGTCCGGTACCACATGCGTCTGTGTATACCGTAAACATCTTACTTCCATCAGGCAATGTCAGAACTGAGCCGTTGTCAGAGCCCTTTTTAGTCGTTGGAAAGCAACATCACAATCCAAATCCCAGGCAAAAGCTAGGTTCTTCTTCGTTAACCTAGTAAGTGGGGCTGAGATCTTCGCAAAGTCCTTAATGAACTTTCTGTAAAAGCCCGCTAGCCCGAGAAAACTTCGTACTTCGGTTGCATTCCATGAAATCTTCCAATCTTGCACCGCAACTACTTTTGTGGGATCCACAGCTATCCCTTCTTTGGACACCACATGTCCAAGAAACCATACTTCTTCTCTCCAAAAATGGCATTTGGAGAATTCTTCTTTCAGTCGATGTGCTCGAAGAGTATCCATAACTTCCCTTAAATGCAGAGCATGCTCTTCCTCACTTTTTGAGAAAATCAAAACGTCGTCCACGAAGACCACTACAAATTTATTAAGGAACCCTCTGAACACCCTACTCATCAAGTCTACGAAATAGGCGGGTGCATTTGTCAAGCCGAAAGGCATGACAAGCCATTCGAAAAAACCATCCGGGGTCCTGAACGCGGTCATATCTATGTTGTCTTCAGCCACTCTTAGTTGATGAAATCCGATGGCCAGATCTAGTTGGGAGAAAACCGAGGCACCTACGAGCTGGTCGAACAAGTCGTCTATTCTAGGAAGTGGGTGCCTATTCTTCTTGGTCAGCTTGTTTAGCTCCCTATAGTTCACGCACAGGCGAAGTGAACCATCCGCTTTGGTTGCAAACACCGCTTGAGCACCCCATTCAGAAATACTCCACCTTATGAACCCCTTTTCAAGCAACTCTTTAACTTGCTTGTTGAGCTCATTCCTTTCCCTTGGAGCCATTGTCTAACGGGTAAAGCAACAAGTTTTGCATTATCAACAAGGTATATGCGGAAGTCTATCTCTCGCTTCGGAGGTAAACCCTTCACCTCTCCAAAGACATCCGAGTATTCACGGACTACTCTAACAGATTGCAAGTTTTCAACAGACGCATCAAGAGATTCTATATAGCTAAGCATAACAGAATTCATGGGATTACAAGAGATTTTGAGAGTGTTACCGAGGCGAGTCATAAGTCTAACCACTCTCCTTTAACAATCAAGGATGGCACCATTACTGGATAACCAATCCATGCCTAGAATCAACCCATAGTCCATGAAACCCAAAACATAAGCATTACATCTAAACCTAACGCTTAGTATAGAAATTTCCAAATCCAAACAAATCATTGTCAAATAAGCCGAACCCCTAATTGGATTTGAAACAACCATGGGATCCTCTACTATACTGGTATCTAGGTGCAGAGATTCAACTAAAGCAGTAGATATAAAAGAGTGCGATGCGCCAGAATCAAAAAGAGTACGAACTGGATGATCAGAAAGATAAACTAAACTCTCAATAGAAATATTTCTACCTCCTTCTTGCGGAGGTGCAATGAGAGCGTGAATTTTCCCTCCAGAAGTAGATCCAGTCCTCTGCCCTTGCCCTTGCCTTCTTAGGCAATCCTTAGCCATATGTCATGTCTCGTCGCATTGAAAACAACCACCCATCTTCCTTTTCTTCTTCCTGCAGTCTTTAATTAGATGTCTAGGTATGCCACAAAATTTACACTTCCTTGGAATCCGTCTTATGATTCTGCGATCCCTCCACTTTCTTGTCTAGAGGTTCTTCCACCTTTGCCTCTTTCTTGCCATCCTTGTCTTCCTCCTATAACAGTGCCATGTCCACCAGTCTCTCAAAAGTCGCACCCATAGGTATATGGGACATAGCTAGGCTGTGCAGTGGATCATTTAACCCTTTAACGAATCAAAGAGCCTTTTTATATGGAGTGTTTACTAACTCCAGTCCGAATCTAGTCAGCTGGTTGAATTGGTTGACGTATTCCTTAACTGATAGACTTCCTTGTTTAGTGCTAAGAACTTCTCCATCTGTAGACTTCGTTCAGCTTGCGAGAGGAACTCCATTTCAAATCTCATTCTGAAATCCTCCCAAGTTTCAATTGTTCCCTCAGCATTAGTAACTTCCCACCAGTAAAAGGCTTCGTCCTTAAGTAACCATATAGCCAATTGTATCTTCTGCCTATCGTCCACTTCGAAGATAACAAACAAATCTTCTATTTCCTTGAGCTAGTTTCTTGCTTCCACAAATGACTCAGTCCCATCTAAGTTCTTTCCCCCCATAGCTCAAAAGTCTCTACATATCTTCGAGAAAGCATTCACACATGGAGGACGAGGAGGAGGAACGGCTGTAACTGGGGGAGGAGGAACGTCTGTTGGGCCTGCGTCATTAGCCCTAGCCTCCAGATACCTTCTAAACCAGCCAGGTATCGGTACGCCCTCGGGAAGATTAAGATCCCCAGACATGCTGAAACGAAAAGAAAAGGTTCAAAACAAAGGATAGAAAGATAGTGCATATGGCTTTGGGGATTATGCCTTTAAAATAAAACAACACTTTTCTTGAAAATGCTTCTTTAAACTTCTTTTTGAAAATAGTTTTCAAAAACTTTTTATCTGATCTGGTAAACCACCGCTCTGATTCCAAGTGAAACACCCCACCTCCACTAAGGTCACTCACAAAGGGAATGCATTAACTTTGGTGAAGTATTTTAGGTAAAAGGCACAGATAATTTACAAGATAGACAGTGGAAAACTGAAATCATTTCATAAATAACATGGTTCAATCAAAACATTACAAGCATTGTCTCAAAACCCAACTTCTAAATTATTACAATAAAACATCTGTCTTGATTTAAAACTCCAAGTTTATAAAGAAGCATAAAACAGTAGTAAAGCAGCTAAATCCCCAATAAAAGTGTAACCACAGCCATAGCCCAAGAAAAGAGAATCCAATCAATGCATCTACTCTCTTCAAGCTGGAAAAGGTCTGCACTGAGCTGAAGTATTCCCTCCCTAAGGACCTTGGGGGGGAAACGAAAGAAAAGAAGGCGAAAGAAAACTGGTCAGACATAAGCCTGGTAAGTCCACTGATTATTCAGCATGTAAACAGGTAAAAGGATCATGACATGAATAAACTGAACATAGGACAATACCATAGCAATAAGATAACATAAGATAAGGCAAGATAAACTGAATATACTATCGCACTCATTTCCATTTCTCTGCACCTACTAACGAATGTTTCAATTACCATCATGTGTTCATAACAAAGTGATCCCTTTTCCGATCGGCTTCTACTCGCATGCATTTATTACTTGTGTCATTCGGCCCTGCTTGATTGTAGATACCTATGATGGTCCCGCCATAGGGTATATCAATTCCTATGGTGGCAACCCGACACAAATTCAAGATACACAGTGTATACTACTGATACCCAGTGCCTGCTTTTTCCACTCCGGAGTACGTGCAGGCCTATACTTCGTCGGAACCTACACTGCTACACCACCCACCGCTATTTTGACCGCTTATAATCAGCCCAGTAATCATGCCCCACCCTGCCTAGTTCAGGGTACCGTGATACATCTATGTGGGTTAGTGCTGAGATGGGTCTCCGTTACTAGGGTTTCCTAATCAACATGTTATAACGGTTAAGTGTTCTCAAATTAACCTAACCCAACCCATCTGTTTAATTAACATGTTGTATTGGTTAAGTGTTGCCTTAATTAACTTAACCCTATCATTCTTAGCCTGTTCGTCCCTTAGCTTTAATTCATTCATTAAAGCACCAACCTCTCACATTAGATCTATATTGTTGCGGTCGCTGGATGTGCCAGGCGGTTCCGGGTAACCTTACACTGCAACTCAATCTAACCTCGGGTTTTTGGGCTTAATGCGCTAACCTCTCACATTAGATCTATATCGTTGCAGTTGTTGGATGTGCCGGGCGGTTCCGGGCAGTCTTACACCGCAACTCAATCTAACCTCGGGTTAGGCATGTTCATCTTTGGCCAATTTACATATTTGTCATATGTGTCCAAGTTTAGGTCTTTTTATATCAATATTCTCCAAGTGTAGTCAGTACAAGTTTTATACCACATTCACTTGTTATGCCCAAAACTTTCTCAATTAAATTATAACCAATTATTCCCGCGTTATAATCGCACATACAACGAGATTCAATCTAAGTTCCGAATGAACCTAGTATTCATAGAGGAAAATAAAAAAAAGGAAAAGTAGAGAAGGAGCATAAGAATTGACATAAGGAAAAATAGGCATGTAAAGGTGTACCCAATTCAAGAATCATATTTCCAATAGGCATGTTGTACATTAACCATAAGTGCGGGCAAGCTAAGCAATTTACACCAAAGGTATAAAGATTAGATAGAATTGGACTTAAGAGAATCACTAATTTTGATGTACAACATGATAAGTTCCATTATATCAATCACAATAGTCTCATAGGCATATGATGTACAACATGATAGGTTCCATCATATCAACCACAACAGTCTCATAGGCGTGATAGGTTACATTATGTCAATCACAACAGTCTCATAGGCAAGATAGGTTTCGTTATGTCAATCACAACAGTCCCATAGGCAAGATAGGTTTCATTACGTCAATCACAACAGTCTCATAGGCATAGGCAATTCAGATTTGACAAAAGGATAAGCACGAATCATAATTAGGCATAGTTCTAGATCCAATTATTATAGTCATGATTTCTATTAGGTGTTCAAATTGGAATAATAACTGAACTTACAGAAAAAGAGCGGATCTTGTATTCTGGGATCTGATTTCTGAATTTTCTAAGCTTAACCCATGATGTAGACGTTTGATTCTCTAGTTTGGATTTGGTTTGGAGCTTTCTAACTTGATTTCTAGTTTGGAGAAGATGGAGGGTAGGCTAGCTTAGACGTGGACAGCATGACGGCTTCATAGAATGAGGTCTAGGGTTGAGGTTTGGGGTGATTATATAGAAGTTTTGGATTAATATGGGGCTTTAGATCAACCTAAGAGTCAATAGAGCCGTCTAGTCCAGGAAAATGCGTCATCAGGCAAATCAGAAGTCGCCACGTAGCCCTATGACTCAGAAATTCGTCATTGTCCAGCACAGTTGGCAGGGGTCGACCCCTACAGGGGGTCGACACCCATGTCGTCACCCCTATAGGTGGGTCGACTCCCATTTCGATACCCTTGGGGGGTTGACACCTCTGAGCGGGAGATTCTCGCTTAGCCGAATCCTGAGTTTTTGAATTTCGAACTGAAATGATAATTTAATTATTATTTTTAATTTATTTTCTGCTTACACTAGAAATCTTCTAACCTCCATAACTTCTTCATATAGAGTCCGATTCACGCAAACTCAGACTCTATCTCAAGCAGAATTCCGAGACGAACACAATAGTGTAACCCGTTTCACCCAATTCTTCTTCAAAAAATTAAGTATTCTTAGATTTGTTAATTTTAATATTCACGGAAAATATGGGGTGTTACATTCTCCCCTTATAAATAGCCATTTTGCAAACGACCTCCATTTTTGACGAAATCGCTTTGGTTGGATCCGGAATGTCAATTTATTTATAATTTTAAAATTCCATAATTGTTGGAATTAATATGTGAGCGTGGCAAAAGAAAACGTGTTTGTCAATTTTAGTCAAATTGGATCGGCTAGAAAATGGCCATTTTTCAAACGGTGTCCAAATTCGACAAAATTAATTTTGGTAGGACCATATCATCAAAACATAGCTAGATTTATTTTTCGGGAATTTTTGGAGTCAGTATGTGGCCCCGGTAAATTAAAATGTACGATCAAATTAAATAATTAAATGTTTTATATTTTAATTTAAAGAAAAATGGGCTGAAATGATCAAATGGGCAGATGAGACCTAGTCCATTATGTTTATAATTGGGGTATTTGGCTAGGGCCGACATTCGCTGGGATGGATTTGGAGTTAGTATAGTTAAATGGTTTTTTTAAAATTAAAAGAATAAAAAATTAAAAATATAAATTAGAAAAAAATCAAAACCCTTGCCATCGTATAGTTGTCGCCCCTTCTCTAATCAATGGCAGAAACAGTTCATCTCTTCTCTCCTCAATATTTCTTGATCCACTCAATGAAATTCTTCAGTTCTTAAGGCAATTTTGTAGTACTTTTTTTGTCCTTCAAATCCATACGGATCTCAGCACCCATCGTCGTGTATAGTGCTCGAACCACCCTCTCAAACCACTGCCGTCGCGAGGTCATTTCCGCCTTCCACAGGCGTGCGAGCTCAACGCGAGGAGGAGGCCCTGGTGCGCCTCTCAGAGCCCTCTGATGTGGTGGCATTGGAACGACGCGAAGTGTCAGGGTTTGATCGCAATTATCAGCCCTAGTTTTGAACGAGTTTGAAATCGTGCTGCCTGGAAATAGATTGAAGAAGAAGGTGTTTTTATTTAATTAATTTATTTATTACATTTAAAATGTTATCAACCTTCATAAAATCGTATCTTACTCATACGATAACGAAATTCGATGACACAGGAAATATTGGAATCATGGCATCGTACACGACATTCTAAAAGAGGCCGGAGAATTTTTGGAGCTTTCTACAATTTTGCAAGGAATAAAAAGCAATGTGAGATTTTTGAATTCAAAAATAATTGAATAAAATTATATTAGGTTGCAGACGGAGTTTAGTAACTCTCGACGCCGTCGACCACAGACCATGGACGACTTGTTTGTATTATGGTGTGAAATTGATTGTTATTGTGTGTGATTGATTGTGGTTGAAACAAAATTGATTGTGATTGTGGAAAATTTACAGTTTTGTGAAAATAAATTGTATTATGAAAATAAAACCCTTGTATCACCGCGAGGCCTAGGACAGTAGAGGAGTCGTACAAAGGACGGTGCCGGTTTTAATTACCCTGCCGTTATAATGTCGAAATTTTATGAAATATTCATGTATTGAAATATTCATGTTTTTTGAAAATAAATTGGTTAAACAAACAAATTTTCATTTTTATTGTATATATACAAAATATGAAAAATATTCATATATGAAATGACAAGTGTTTGAAATAATAAAAATCACGTTTTTATTGTATGTACTAAATATGAAAAATATTCATATATGAAATGAAAAGTGTTTGAAACAATAAAAATCAAATTTTTATTGAATGAACAAAATATGAAAAATATTCATATAAGAAATGTAAATGGTTTGAAGCAATAAAAATTATATTTTTATTTTATATATAAAATATTCATCGCTTGTATAAAATTTGTTAACAATAAAAATTCACATTTTTATTGTATATCAGCGCAATGGGACCGTTAAGACTCCCAAGGGAAAGTTATCGTAGCATAGCTATGAGCTAGTGCAGTGGAGTCATCATGACTCCATGGGGCAAAGTGGACATAGCAAAGGATCAGTGTAATGGGGTCATTATGACCCTAAGGGTAAGGTGATCGTAGCAAAGGATCTGGTGATCAAAGTGGTGGATATTGTATACTTTACGCACTGAGTGAGAGATGTGAGGTTGATTGCTATGTTTGATGTTTGCTATCACCATGACATGCACACCCCATTTTAGACCTTATGTTAGTGTTACCTTAGAGTACTGTACATCCTGAAGTGCTAACTCTTTGGTTGCAGGTCCAGGTTTAGGTATGATTGTTTATACCTGTTATTGTTTTGTTTAGCTGCTATCGCTCATACCAGACTTTTGTCTGACCCAGAGTTTTATGTCTCTTCTTATTACTCTGGGTGCTCCTAAATGAGCAGACTAGAGACATGTTAGGTGGTATGCACAAGTAGTTGTCCGGAGACGAGTAGGAGGCTTCCACGTACCATTTACATACTTTCTCCCTGTGTTGTTGTTGGTCACTGCTTTAGGCATTAGTAGTGTACCTTTCCTTTTTTGCTTTAGAGACAGATTTCGAAGTTGTAATAATGATGGTTTGGATCATAAACTATATTTTGGATTTCGCTACTATGATGGTTTAGTTTTCAGCTTATACACTGTCTCGCTTGTTTTATGTCAAGTTATGTTATTATTATATTTTGTTCCATGCGCTGTGAGACATATTACAGGTTCTTTGTTAGTTCATTGTTTCAAAACCCTTTTCCTTTGACGGCCGTCTTGTGCTGGTTGGACATCGGTACAGCGCATTTCGAAGAAATGTCAGCTGGTGTAGGGTGGGTCGTCATAGGGAATTTCAATAACCCAACTATGAAAGTTTGCAAAGCTCTTTTTGTAGTCTATGGAAAATAAAACATCAATTGGGCTCAAGTTATTTTGGATGAGTTTCGACCTAAAAAATTTCCAATAGGTGTAAATACATTATATCATGGAATTTACCTTACACGTATTTTTAAATTCTTTGACTTGATATTAAAGAAGAAGAGTTTGTCTCCAAAAATGTTTTTAATATTTTAAATACATCTCTTATGAAGATTCCACTAGTATTTCAACCAAATGAAACACTTATGGAAAAGGAGGAAAGCTTTGCTTATGAAACGGAAGAAGAAGGAGAAGGAATGGAAATCGAAGAAAGGGAAGGAGATGAAAATACTTCCTTAGAAATCATAAAATATCTCGCTAGTACCTCCAATCCATCCAATAAAATCCTTCTTTAGAATCAAAAGATTATAGTAGAAAATCAAAAGATTTTAAAGAAGTCATTTAGTAAGAAAATGGAAAAGATCTCCATAAAGATGAACAAAGTTCTTTGGAAAAGTAAGTTGCAAGCTTGGATTATCATCATCTTCCGCCGAATTCTAGTTTTATTTTCATGTTGTAGTAGTTTCTATTCCTATCGTATTTCAATTCCATGTTATGTATCATTTCTAAGTATCATTATCTATAATTATCAGTGAAGATCTTATATTTCTGTTCATTATCACTAAAACATCTCGGAAATGTTTAATTATTACGTTTAGAATGTTTAAATATAAACCAAAACACAACACAAAATTGCAAATTCAAAATTTTGAATGGTACATGTCGATATGTATTACCCCTATGTCGACATCTAACTACCAAATTTTCAAATTTGTTTGAATTCAAAAATTGTGTTAACCAACATGTATCCATTCATTTTTAACGAATTCCAAATTCTATAAATACCTATTTCTTTCGTAAAAGGTTATCTTTCCATCTCTCCTTGATATCCGTTCATTATATATTTATTTTATCAACATAATGGCTTCTCCAATCCATAACTTGAGTGAAAATCTCAAAGAGACACTCCATTCCTTCAAAATTATCCTTTCTATTATTCTCCTCAATCAATATCATTTAGAATTGAGTCAAATGCAGATGATTAAAAACCAAGAGAATCATTTCAGTGATATTCATTGGATGATCTCTGCACTCAACAAAGAAGAAGAAAATAATAATTCGAAAGGAACTCTTACCAAAGAAACCGAAGAATGAGGTGCTTTAAAGGTTGATCCTACCTTTGGAGAAGAAGGATAGGTAGAAGTTCCAAGAAATGTTCAAATTTATGCTTGAATATAGTGTGCTTGGTATATTTAATATGAATTTAAATTGATTGCATGTGAAAAGTTGAATTTGAGTTAATGGTGTGTAAAAACATGATTTGAATTGGTTGTATAAATTGGTTTTGATTGAGTGTTAACATTATTCTAGTTTAATCTTGATATTGCTTATTTAAATCTAGATATTGTTTGTTTAAGTAGTACCATAGATTAAAGGGGAGTATTAGAGTTATTTTTTAGTTTATATTAGATTTTATATTAGTTTAAGGAGGATTATTATAGATTAAACATAGTTATATAATTGTTGTTGATGACAAAGTGGGAGAATTATAAAATAGGGCTTATATTAAAGGGGAGTTATTAGTTTCAGGAGTTGTTGGAGTTAGGAGTAATTAAAGAATAAGGTACCAAGTAAGTATATGGTAAGTATATTTTATAAACAAAGGTCATCATCATAAAAAAAGGTTAGATTGTTAGGGACTGAGATAATGGTTTTAATGACAACAATCTTTTAGCTTTTCTAACTATTACTATAAAATATATACAAACATTATTATCTAAATATTCCTTTAAGTCGTAATATACATAGAAATTATCAATGAAGATCTTCTATTTTTGTTCATTATCTCTAAAATATCTTTGAAATGTTTAATTGCTATGTTATGAATGTTTAAATATAAATCAAAAACACAATACAAAATACAAAATTGTAAAATTTAAAATTTTGAAGGGCACATGTTGACATGTACCGCCCTCCATGTTGACATCTAACTACCAAAATTTCAAATTTGTTTGAATTCAAAATTTGTCTTAACTAACTTGTGTCCATTCATTTATAACGAATTCTAGATCCTATAAATGTTTATTTCTTCTTGCAAAAGTTCTTTTAATTTCTCCTTAATATCCATTCATTATCTATTGATTTCATCAATATAATGGCTTCTCCAATCCATAATCTGAGTGAAAATATCGAAGAGACACTCAATTCCTTCAAAAACATCTTTTCTATTATTCTTCGCAATCAACCTCTTTTAAAATTGAATCAAATGTAGATGATTAAAAACCAAGGGAACCATTTCGATGACATTCGTTGGATGATCTCTACACTAAACAAAGAAGAAAATAACGATTCGAAAGGAACTGTTGCCAAAGAAAACGAAGAGTGGGATGCTTTAAAGGCTAGTCCTATGTTTGAAGAAAAATGATGGGTAAAACATTCAAATTTATGCTTGAATATATTATGCTTGGTATGTTTAATTTAAATTGATTGTGTGTGAAAATTTGAATTTTAAATAATGGCATGTAAAAACATGATTTGAATTAGTTGTATAAATTGGTTTGGATTGATTGTATGATTGAGTGCTAACATTATTCTAGTTTAATCTTAATACTACTTTCTTAAATCTAGATATTGTTTGTTTAAGTAGTACCATAGTTTAAGGGGGAGCATTAGAGTATTTTTTTTAGTTTAGATTAGGACTTATATTAGTTTAAGGTGGATTATTATAGATTAAACATAGTTATATTTTCTTGTTGATGACAAAGGGAGAGAATTATAAAATAGGGTTTAGATTAAGGGGGAGTTAGTAGTTTCAGAAGGAGTTATTGGAGTTTGGGGGAGTAATTAAAGAATCAAGGTACTTGATAAGTATATGGTAAGTATATTTTATAAACAAAGGTTTTCATCATCAAAAAGTGGAAGATTGTTAGGGACTAAGATGATGGTTTTGATGACAACAACCTTTTAACATGTTTTACTATATGATATATATATGTATACTAATATTATTATATATGTATATGCAGAACATATACGCATGTATTTTATACATGTATTGATTATTGAAGAATATAAATTAAAGATTCAAGATTGTAGATTACAAAGACGAAGAGTTCAAGACTGAAGACTCATGAGTAAACAAGAATTCAAGAGTACAATAAAGATATTAGGATAAGTAATAGAGTCTAGAATTTTTGTTAAAACCCCATAATAGCACTAAAATCTTTATTCCAATTCTCTCACCAATTTTGTCTTATAATATTTCAAGAATCTTTTATTTCCAAGTTGATTTCAAAATTACTTCTTTTTTAAATATAAATATCCTGATTATTTAAATTATTTCCAGAATTTTAATCTAACTCCTGACTTAGATATTTTAGATTTTTTATTTATACTTTATATTTTAATATATGATTATGTTTAATATTTAATATTAAGTTTGATTAAATTCATATTTATAGTTTTTGTCTTAAATTTTTAAGTTTCTCATATTGATATTTGTAATTTTATATTAAGTTTGGATACCACTTTTATAGATTATAAAGATATGTTTTTAATTTATATTCTTACTTCATTATACTATTTTAATATTTAGGAAAATAGTTTGTTTAAACTCCTGAATAACATTGACTTATTTAAACATTTTTTCCATTATTTTCAAAAATTTGAATTTCAAAATTACATAGGGCATGTCAACATGTACTACCCTATATGTTGACATCATAGAAGCTTTTCTCAAAAAATATAATTTCAAAAGAAGTCTCTATTTGTTTAAACCTTTTTCTTAAGAGACATGACTATTGATTCCCTATAAATACCCATCTAAATTCGTTTTTTTGACCAACTTTTATTATCTTCTTCTCTCCTTTTCTCCTCTCCATTTATATTCTTGAATTTTAAAATTTCCATAAAAAACTATGCCGAAATTCAAAGAGAATCAAACCAGATCATTTCTAGTTTAATTCTCTATCACCCTCTCTCATAGATCCAAGTGCTATTCTGGGTTATAGGAGTATTTGTAATCAAAGACTGAAAGATCAAAGTCGTATCGAGTCTCTCTACCAAACTCTTACTGAAAAAGGTGTGGTTGTAGCCTATTCAATTCAAATGGGTGTGATTGTAGCCTGTAAATCAATTAGGTGATCTTGTAGCCTGGCTAAATCAAGAGAGCGCCATGTGCTCGGAAGCAGTTAGGTGTGGACCTCAGACTGGATGTAGGGTAACTCTGAACCAATATAAAATCCTAGTGTTTTCTTATTGACGTCAAAAGTTGGTCTAATGAAAATCAACCACCAAAGTGTGTTAACCACACACAGTCACAGACACAGAGTGCAAGAAAAAGTAAATGAACACAGGAGGCACAATATTTTTATAGTGGTTCGGTTTCAACCAAGCCTATGTCCACTTTATAATCTCTTTTTATACTATCGATTGCAGGTTACAGTTGTTTTGATTAAAAGAAAGTAGAGAAAGAAGCGGTTTATACAAAAAAAATCCTTATGTTAAAGATTTGAAGTGTACGGTAGACTATTTGTGGAGTGCCAACCATGAATTTTTCAGTGGAGGATTTTTTTTGCATGTTTTCTATTTCTGTTAAGGATGTATTTATAGGCGAGAAGGTCGGCCAGGTTGAATGTAACATGGCATGCATCTTTTCTTAGTCGGCCACATGTAACTCGATCTTATAAAGTAGTTATATGCGGAGGGACCCGGTCTCCTGTTAATGAATAGTTCTCCTCAAGATGTGTGGCATAAGTGGAACTTGAAATCTGGTGCATGAAAAGTAGTGCAGGTCAAAGCTGGCCATTTATGTAGCCTTTGGGGTAGGACTTCATCTTGTGGTACACGCTTTAGCTTGATATTTCCGATCCGACATTCCAGGCTTGATCCGATATTCCAAGAGTGATTCGATCAATTGGTCGGTTTTGACTTTGGAAGTGAACATCAATTCTGGAGGAGGATATCTTGGTCTGTTAAAAGATCAATTCAGGTCGAACCATAGTCAATCGATCTACAATGAAGGTTGATATCCGAGAATGAGTTTTGATCTTGAGTTGTGACGGCTTTTGCCAAAAAGTTGGTCAACACTTTACCCTCTAGAACATATCTTTTTGGTAAAGGAAGATGTGTTCTAGATCTTCCAGAGAGTGGAAACCCATTAGAAATCCGAAAAGTCATGGTTACGCCGAACCATATTATATGAAGGCCAGAAAACCGATGACCAACGATGATTGTATTAAGGCCAAAATACCGACGACTGCTGAGGATCGTATTAAGGTCGGAAAACCGACAATCGCTGGAGGATCGTATTAAGGCTGGGAGTCCAAGAATGTGAAAGAACCAGTGATCATGTCGAATCGATCTTAGAGAATAACAGAAGGACCGGGACCTTGCCGAGTCAAACAATATTTGTAAAGGGTTTGAAATATCCATGCCATATCTTGGCAATGTTGTTCGATATTTTCAAGCATAAGCCATGCTTGGATGTATGTTGGGAGTATAAATCATACTCAGCTTATGATCAAGTTTTTTGGTCAAATCCTGACAAGGTAGCTTAGTTCATCAAGTATAAGCCATCCCCGGAAGTTTTAAAGAGAGGTATAAACCATACTAAAAAAGCCCAAGAGGGATATAATCCATATCCTAAAATTTAGTGATGGATATCAACCATACCCTAGAGTTCGAGCATAATCCATACTCATTTGGGACAAGAGTCGGGATTGGTCCGCTAGGTATAAGCCATACACGGAAGTAGAGTATAAACCATACCTGGGCATGATAAGAGAGTTTACTTTCCAGGAATAAACCATACATGTAGTTCTGATACCAAGCATCAACTGTACTCGGGATTTAGTAGTGTTTAGTTATCAAGTCCTGACAAGGTTTAGTTCGAGTATCTTCCATACTTTTATTGGGGAAGAAAGAAGTTTGACATATCTTGACAAGTAGAATTTTAGGAAAGGTATTGACCATACCTTAGGGGATAAGCACAAATAATGATCGGTTTGGGAGAAGGTAAGGTTCGTCACATCACGAGTGAATTGTATATCCAAGTATCATCCATATCTTAAAGATGAGCATAAGCTATGCCCGCTTATGGACCGAGAACTTTGCCATATCCTAACAAAGTATTTATAAAACATAATCCGTGTTCGAGAAATAAATTTTATTTATGCGTAAATTGTTACAAAATCAAAGGTAAATCCTGATCGATCTATGGTTGAATCCAGAGCATGCCTTGGGATTATATCCTAACCCCGTACGTGTGTAGTTCAACCCGGCCCTTTTATTCATGGAGTAACTAGGCTATATAAAAATTTAAATAGTGGTGGATCCCTTATATCCTAAGAGATGGAGAAGAATGATCTAATCCTAATTAGTTGATGATGATACCACGAGTGCTAGCCTTGGGTTTCTTCCATTTCCAAGGAGCATGGAAACCATTCTGAGGAGCATTGGAGGGACAGTGTGTTTGCCGCGGATCTCTTGGCATACTTAGGTAGCTTTCCACATCCAACTCGTTCTTCGATGAGATCGCACAAGTGCCTACAGTCATTGGTGCCATGTCCTGCCATATCATGATACTTGCAGTGATTTCCTGACTCACGTTCTCTTTGGATCGGCTCCCTCCTGGGAGGCTTTGGAAAAGGTAGGGATCCTCGCACATCGAGGTATATATCCAATAGGGAGAAGTTGAGCTCGGTGTATTGATCTTACTTGGGTTCTTATTGGAACCGCACATTCCAGACATTCTTTTCCGAGGCTTTCCCTTACCCTTGTTTTGGACAACTGCTGTTGGTCCCTCATCCTTTGTGACGAGTACATCAAGATTTTCCATCTCGATGTTGGCATCTTCTTGTCAGAGGAATCTATCGGCTTCGGAGTAGAAGTCTCCAATGTCTCTAGGAGGGTCCCTCTGGAGGGAGATCTTGAAATCAATTCGATCCAAAACACCAGCCATGGCGGCCATATGCACCATCGATAGATCGAGTCGATCGACCGATACTACAGCCGCGTTGAATCATTCTAGGAAGGAGCGTAGGGCCTCGTCGGACCGCTTCTTGAAGGATGTGAGGAACATGATGCTTTTCGGTCGAGAGATGTGAACTCTCAAGTGTTCGATGAAGAGGGTGACCAACATATTCCAACTGTTGATGGATTCAGTTGTTAACTGTCAGAACCACATGCCTAGAATATTGGTGAGAAAAAGAGGGAAGCACTTGGCCATGACATTGACCGATGCTGATAGCACTTCCATGTGGCGCATGTATCGCATGAGATGTATGGTCGGGTCGGTCCCGCTGTTGTAAGGTTCCAGGACTGGAAGCTTGAAGTCCAGAGGGTTGCACGGGTTTTTGATTTCCCGTGTGAATGGACTGCGATGGACATTATTCACGTCCTACTGAGAAGAGGTGCCTCTGGTAAAGCGCTTAATGATGCTTGCAATTTGACTTTCATCCCCGAGAAGTTGTTGCCACGAGTCTAATTCTGCATTGGGGACATTGGTGAGAGTCCCAGTACGGGGTAAAAGCATGCCGTAAGTTCTTGAGGTCAGTTCGGTACGACCCGCGAGTGATGGGTGGAGGTGGTCCCCAGCCTCGGTTATATGTTCCAAATTGTCTGAGGCTCCTTAGTTGACATGTGCGTTGGTCTGGACCATACCCGTGCCTGTAGGATTGGACCGGTTTGAAGTAAGCGTTATTCACTCGCGGTTCCGTACTGCCCTCCCTCTGGGCGATGTCATGGTGATTTTTAGTAGTGTTTACCTTCCTCCTACCTGGATCCGGTATGGTAGAATGGTCTTAGTGAGACGGAGGGTTGCTGCCCCTAGCTAGGCTTGGATCATCCTGTTAGGAAGGTCGAATGGAAGGAGGCATAAGACGAGTTTGTGGTAAGACACAGGGTCGAACCGGAGGTTGCATCGATCCATGTTCTGGTTAACCCAGGAGTTGCATTGATTCAAGAGCTGCTTGTCCAAGGAGTTGAGTCAACCCTGGACTGGAGGCAAAATGGTCGATCAACCTAGGGCTAGGTCTTGGCCGACCTGAGAATCTGCAGCTACTCCAGCTTCATTGGTTGTTGGGAGTGATGACCTTAGATTTGGTCGATCGGGAAGTGAAGTTGAACCTGGTGGGAGCATAACTGTAGACCTATCTGGGCATGGATTTCGTTAGATTGAAGTTAGTGGTTGCCCCAATTTAGCTTCGTGCAGGAAGTGATGCTTGGTTGCTCGGTCACCCTACCATTTGAGCAAGGAAATCATTCATCATTTCCTACGGCTTTATGAGGAGTTCATCTTGATGTGTCATCAGAGCTTTGAGTTCGGCGAGAACTCCATCCATCTCATCCTTAGTTAAGTATTGGGATGGTCGTCGTGAGAGGAAGGCCTCTAGCTTACCTCCGTTGCTGCTGCTTCTGCTGCACCGGCGGGTTGAGATGAGCATGACAAGGTGCCGCATCCTTCTTTCATTTTGCCGAAGGTCGAAGGTTCGGGCCCCTTCCTGGCGTGCCAAAGTGTTGACGTCAAAAGTTAGTCAACCCCCAAAGTGCTTTAACCACTCACAGTCACAGTCGCAGAGTGCAAGAAAAAGTAAATGAGCATAGGAGACACAATATTTTTATAGTGGTTCGGGTTCAACCAAGCCTACATCCACTTTATAATCTTTGTTTATACTGTCGATTATAGGTTACAGTTGTTTTGATTGAAAGAAAGCAGAGAAAGAAGCGTTTTATACATAAAATCCTTGTGTTAAAGATTTAAAGAGTTGAAGTAATAGGCTATTTTTGGAGTACTAACCATGAACTTTTCAATGGAGGATTTTTTTTTGCATGTTTTCTATTTCTGGTAAGGATGTATTTATAGGCGATAAGGTGGGCCGAGTTGAATGTAACGTGGCATTCATCTTTTTCGGAGCCGGTCACATGTAATTTAATCCTATAAAGTAGTTGTAGGCAGAGAGACCTGGTTTCCTGCTGATGAACAGTTCTCCTCGAGATGTGAGGCATACGTAGAACTTGAAATATGGTGCATGAAAAGTAATGTAGGTCAAAGCTGACCGGTTCTATAGCCTTGGGAGTAGGACTTCGTCTTGTAGTACACACTTCAGCTTGATATTTCCAATCTGACATTCCGCGCTTGATCCAATCTACCAGGAATGATTCGATCGATTGGTTTTGACTTTGGAAGTGAACATCAATTCTAGAGGAGGATATCTTGGTCTTTTAAAAGATCAATTCGGGTCGAACCATAATCGATCGATCTACAATGAAGGTCGGTATCCGAGAATGAGTTTCGATCTTGAGTTGTGACGACTTTTTCCAAAAACTGGTCAACACTTCTTTCCTTTATTGCTTTTACTTATTATTTACATCAACGTATTATTTTGTGTTTGATTCATATCTGTGATTTTCATTTGATTATGTTAAATTCAAAAAGATTCCAAAAATATCATAAGTTTCATTAAACACTATTCACTCTCCCTCTAGTGTTAAGTTAGCCTTAAGATCTGTGATCTACATTTCCCAACATTATCACCTTAGAAATCTAGTAGTGTATTATTGTCATTCATGTATTTATTCTTTTATAACATGTTGTATATGTGGTTTATATAAACCATTTGTGTATGTAGCATATATACATGTTGTATTTTGATATTGTACTTATATGTATTCTGTTTTGTGATATGTTATCTATGATGTGTTGTAATTTGTTCTGAATATAATACTTAACCATCGTAGTTTTATATTAGATGATTCGAGTACATCGATCCACTTGAAGTAAGAAAGAAAAATTATACACCAAATCGATGTATTCGATATTCATCTAATACAAGATTACGGATGGTTGCTCCTAACCAACTTTATTCTCCACTCTAATAGACAGTATTACTCTATAATGCTTTTATTAGAATAAACCCCGGGGGTGGGCCTCACCTTTTTGATATTATTTGAATTTTGTACGTCTATATGTATTTATTTAAAGAGTTCATCGACCTTTTTATTGCTTGCATCGAATGTAGGTTTTTCCATTAATTGCTTGAGACATGATTCATAAATACGATGTGGTTCATAATCATTTGATATAAGGAGTTTAATCCTTAAAACGTGGCTTAGTCCATAAATCCAAATTAATTATAAGAGCATCTCCAACCCACCTAAAATTCTTTTGAAACATGGATGTCAAGTAAGCAGTTGACAAAAATTGTTAAATTCTCTCTGTCCAATAGCATTGCGTATACAAAGTGAAAGAAGAAAATATGGAACAAAATGTCTACTCCTGGACATTCAACATCACATTTTAAAAGGTTCCATGTCATGTTTTCTGTTACTGCTTCTTCCTTGTCTCTATTTTCTCCATTGCTGAATAATTCTTTTCCTCTTTTCATGAATGAAAGATGCTATCAGATCCATGAAATACTACGTTTGTAACCTACTAAATTCTCCCTTTTCCATGATTAACCTATGTTAAAGTTATCTCTTTATTCATCTATGTTCAGGGACCTATACATATAACGTATGGAAATGGAAGCTTGGACATCTATGCTGGGTCCAAAAGCTCGCCTGATGCGTCTGTAACCTTGGTGCCCACCTCTTTGTTTCAGTATATGCGGTTTAATTATCTTGGACATCTTTTCTACGTTTCAGTATATGTGATTTCTCATCTTTGCTTCTATTAATTTTCTCTGTTCAAAGCAATGTTTTATCCATTCATAGCAGATATATGTTAGTAGGGGTAATTAGCAAGAAACAATAATTTAGCTCCAGTTTATTTTATAAATAAAATAAAATAATAAATAAATGGTTAAGGACCACATTTAGGATTGGAATAAGATTTTAGTTGACGTTTTCACCATCTTTAACATTGTGAAAGAATGGATGACACATAGGATTTACAAGACATCAAATGCAAGATAGGTTGGAGATGCTTTTAATACATTAAATACTTCTTATCACGTAGCCAAATCAGCCAATGTCACTATTCTAATAGATTAATTTAGCAATGAACATGTTTACAACCAATATTTCATAAATAATATTTGTTGTGTTTATGAAAACAAATTTGTGTATTTGTGTGCATGTACTGATAAGTATTATACAGATTCTCCCACTACTTCTACCACTACTGCGATAGCGTGTAAAATATGAAGCTTCGTTTAACTACTTATTATAGGCTATTTATTTCTTTTACCATAATTATATTCAAGAGCTTCTGATCAAATATAATTGTAACACCTACCCCCCCCCCCCTTAAGGTCACTCACAAATGGAATGCATTAACTTCAGTGGAGCGTCATAAGTGTATAAAACAGATAAATTACAAAACAGACAAAATTTAAATAGCGGAAAATAAATAAAACTTTACTTTATTGATAAAATAGCAACTTGGTAAATCAGCTTGTACAAAGATTGTTTTCCAGCACCAAAACACCAATACCCATTACAACGAAGCATCTTTCTTGTTTAACAAAATAAAGAAGCATGAAATGACAATGATATTCCCCAATAAAGCATGATCCAGCCATAGCTCTGGAAAGGAGAGTCCAAAGCAATACATCGTCTATCTTCGAGCTTGGAAAGAAAACTGAGCTAAGTGGTAATATTCCCTCCCTGTGAACCGGGGGGGAACGGAAGAAAAGAGAGCGAAACAAAACAGAGTCAGACATAAATCCTGGTAAGTCCAGTGACTTTCAGCATGTAAATAGGTAAAAGCATCATGATTTGAATAAACTGGATACCAGTCATAACCATGATAATAAGCATAGCAAGACAACAAATGATGATCGTTAGATATGACAAGGTAAGATACACTTAATGCGCTTTGGTTCTTTCTCTGATTTCCTATTTTCTCTGCACCACCCAACTAGCATTCTAACTAGTGTCTTTTATAGAACGATTCGTATTCCCTACTAGTGTCCCAACTAGTATCTTGTGAAAAAGGATCTGTATCGCCTACTAGTGTCCCAACTAGTATCCTATGTTATATAATAAGGTGATCCCAACCACACAAATATGGTAGCCTTCAGGTGTACATCTAGTATGAGGATCTTACCTCAATCAGCTTAATTACCATGAAGATGTTAGACGTACCCTTACTACCCTATCGATCGGCTCCCAACTTGTATTAATTTTCCTTGTGTCTGTGTCAATCGGCCCTCTCTTGCGTATAGATATCCTGTGTTGGTCCCACCATAAGGTGTATCAATCCTTATGATAGCAACCCGACACGATTCAAGATGCACAGTGTATAACTACTGGTACCAGTGTCTGCTTTTTCCACTCCGGAGTATGTGCACACCCGTAATCCGTCGGAACCTACATTGACGTACCCCCTGCCGCTATTTTGTTCGCTTATAATCAACCCAGTAATCGTGTCGCACCCTGCCTAGTTCAGGGTACCGTGATACATCTATGTGGGTTACTGCTGAAATGGGTCCCCGTCACTAGGATTTCCTACGGTCTATTCGTATACCCCCCAAATTGGCTAAGTGTTATCAATCCATTCAGGTTAACTTAACCCATCCACACGTCATGTCATATTGGTTAAGTATTTCTTATGAATTTAACCCTTCTCGTTCATCATGTTGTAATTGGTTAAGTGTTTTCTATTAACTTAACCTTGTTCATTCATCATATTATATTGGTTAAGTGTTTCCCCTTAGCTTAATCCCATTCGTTCATCATGTTATATTGGTTAAGTGTTTCCCATTAACTTAACCCCACTCGTTCATCCATGTTATATTGGTTAAGTGTTTCCCATTAACTTAACCCCACTCGTTCATTATGTTACGTTGGTTAAGTGTTGCCCTTTTGTGTTAACTTAAACCTACCACTTGTCATGTTACATTGGTAAAGTGTTGCCCTCTTGTGTTACTTAACCCTACCACTTGTCATGTTACATTGGTTAAGTGTTGCCCTCTTGTGTTACTTAACCCTACCATTTGCCATGTTACATTGGTTAAGTGTTGCCCTCTTGTGTTACTTAACCCTACCACTTGTTATGTTACATTGGTTAAGCGTTGCCCTATCACACATCATGTTATATTGGTTAAGTGTTATCCTCTTGTGTTAACTTAACCCTACCATTCTTAGCATGTCTGTTCATTAGCATTAATTCATTCATTAGTGCCTCAACCTCTCACATTAGAACTGTTGTTGCGGTTGCTAGATGTGTCGGGCGGTTCCGGGCAGATTTCTACCGCAAGCTCATTCTAACCTCAGGTTTTGGGCTTAATGCGCTAACCTCTCAATTAGATCTATATTGTTGCGGTCACTGGATGTGTCGGGCGGTTCCAGGCAATCTTACACCGCAATTAAATCTAACCTCGGGTTAGGCACATTCATCTTTAGCCAATTTACATATTTACTATACATGCCCAAGTCTAGGTTTTATATGCTAATTACCCCAAATTCACAAAACTAGTCATGTTCCACTTCCCAAGTTATGCCTAACAAATTCAATTTACAAGTTATTACTCAAAATAGGTTACACCCAATCTTCCCAAATTTGCAATAATAGTCATGCCCCAAAATCGCAATATACATTATGCTTGACGTCCAAACCAATAGTTATGCCTAATCTAGATTAAATATTTCAATTTACCCCAAGTTCGCAACAATAAAATTTATACCCCCAAATCACAAGTTACAAATTATATCCAACAATTTCACTGAATATGTTATGCCCAATTATTTCACCGAAAACCTTGTGCCCAATATTTACCCAAAATATTCCCCGTATTCCAATCGTTCGTATTTCGCGATTTCAACCAAGGTTCGAAGGTAACCCAGGTTTATAAAAGAAAAAGGAAATAGGGGAAGAGATAGAAGGAGCATAAAATAAGAATAGGCATAAAAATAGGCATGTAACAACAGACCTAATACAAGAGATTTAGATCCAACAAAGATAGATTCTTGAATAAACTGATACAATCATTATCGCAGGCATAAGAATAACATCACAAAACCAAAGAGGATTATAAACCTAATGTACAATAAAGATAAGCCTGATTTAATCAATAAAAATAACCTCTAAGGCATGTAAAGACATAGATTCAATAGAAGGATAGGGATAAATCTGAAAAGATTATCTTACAATCAGGCATAGACTACGATTCATTATATTACATGTCAAGATTAAAATTAGGTATTCAAATCTTAAAAAAACATGAACTTACATTGCTAGGATTAAGAAAAGATAATTGAATCTTTGTTGTTGTAGCAAAACTAGTCTTCTAATTTGATTTGAGGCTCTCTAATTTTCTTCTTGAATTTAGGTTGAAGAATGACGGCTAGGCTAGTTTGGGGATGAACAGTATGACGGCGCCATAGGCTTTGAACAATAGAATTAGGGTTGGGTTATGAGTATATATAGATGTCTAGGATTATTAAGAGCCTTTAGATCAACATAGGGTCCATCCAAACCATCAAGTCCAAGAGAATGCGTCATCAGGCCAATCAGAAGTCGCCACATAGCCCTACGACTCAGAAATTCATCACTGCCTCGTCAGTCAGATACAAAACGAAGTATTTCACCTAGATCTGGGGGGTCGACACCGGGGTCGACACCCCTATAGGGGGGTCGACACCCCTATAGGGGGGTCGACACCTATGTCGACACCCCTTAAGGGGGGTCGACACCCTCTGGCAGGAATTTTCCCGCCCAGCCTGTTTTTGGCTGATTTTGAATTTTGAACCCATTTTTGACTTTCTGGACCTATTTCTGAAGTACTGAACCCAATATATATATATATATATATATATATATATACTCTCCCCTACATGTATACAAACTTCTAAGGCTTATAACTTCTTCATACAATGTCCGATTTACGCAAACTCGGACTCTATTTCGAGTAGAATTCCGAGAAGAAAGCAATGGCGTAACCCATTTCAATTAATTCCCACTTTTAAAATTAAGTATTCTTTAATTCGTTACTTTAGTATTCACAGAAAATACGATGTGTTACATTCTCCCCTCCTTTAAAGGATTTCATCCCTGAAATCTCTAAGTTAAGAAGAATGTATCCTAACATCCAACATCCATCTACTCAACCATCAATCACAGGCATTCATTGTCCTTAAAAAGATTTCTAATGCTTTCATGATCATATGCATAGTGTGTGTACATGCCCTTATCTAATGCAAAATCAGGCGGTCTACTGATTCAATTGACTTCCTTAATGTGAATTATGTTAGTGCTATGAGTCCATCATGTATGCAATTACTCCTAATCGTATTTTATAACTTCTACATGAGTGCCCAATCATTCATACAAATGCGAAATCCATATGATAACACATCAAGTTTCAATCCATATACAAATGCAAATATGCATATGCAATAGGAAAGTGACTGAGCCGATCTAGTGCCTAATGTGTGTGTATATGCATCCACGAGCAACCACTAGCAAACACTTACATCCACTTGCATCCACCAAACATAACATGTCTCAAAAACATGTTTACATCCATTGGCTTCTACCTAAGGATCGATGATAGGACCGAGAGGATACACTTAAAAGATAAAGACTAGCATGCAAATAAACTTTACAGAAAAAGAGAGATCAAGGATACACCCTCAAAAAGGGTATGATGCGCGTATCTAGTCTTCAGCCTTCTAAGTCGCATCTTCTTGAGCTTCACCCCATTGTGCTCTGACTGTCTTAACTTCACGATTGCGTAGCTTCTTAATTTCTGTTTCCAAAATATGAGTTGGAACTCATTTCATTGTCGCCTCTCGTTCCACCCCTTCTCCTTCTAGTATACTTGGCACTACAACTTCTGTTGTGTCATGCTAAAAAGGTCTTCCAAAATTCACTAGAGGGTATTCCATGTGGAAGAACTATCTCTTGAAAATAAACAGATTCTGACCATGTTACCAGGTGTAATTATTAAGGTGATTAGAGGTCTCTTCTCTACTTAACTTATCCATTGCGTCAACTATCTGAGAGTCTTTTCTTTGTGAAGTCCCTATTTGATCCAAAAGCGTAGGCCTTACTCCTAGCGACACCAACTACTAACTTAACCAAAGGTTTTGAAATCGAAGGTTGATATATATTCTGAACTTTTCCTTTTCACATAAAGAGGACTTGAAGTCAACCTTTTTCTTCTTAAGGCATCTGCTACGACCTTACCCTTCCTTCTTACATCAAAATGGCGCCTAGTCCCATGTCGCATGCATCCGTGTATACCGTAAACCTTTTACTACCGTAAGGTAAAAGTCAAAACTGGGGTCGTTGTAAGAGCCCTCTTCGATCGTTGGAAAGCGACATCACAATCAATACCCCGAGCAAAGGTTAATCCAGTAAGTGGGGCTAATACCTTCACAAAGTTCTTAATGAACTTCCTATATTAGCCCGCTAGTCCAAGAAAGCTTCTTACTTCTGTTGCATTCCTTGGGACCTTCCAGTCTTGCACCATAACTACTTTTGCGGGATCTACTGCTATCCCTTCTTTGGACACCACATGTCCTTGAAACCTTACTTCTTCTCTCCAAAAAATGACATTTTGGAGAACTTCGCCTTAAGTTGATGTGCTCGAAGTGTATCCATGACTTTTCTTAAATGCAAAGCATGTTCTTCCTCGTTCTTTGAGAAAATCAAGATATCGTCCACGAAGACTACTACGAACTTATTAAGGAACTCCCTAAACACCCTACTCATCAAGTCAACAAAATAAGCGGGTGCATTCGTCAAACCGAAAGGCATGACGAGCCACTCAAAGAAACCGTCAGGGGTCCTAAAAGCAGTGTTGTCTATACTGTCCTCAGCTACTCTTAGTTGATGAAACCCTGTAGCCAAATCTAGTTGGGAGAAAACAAATGCACCTACAAGCTGATCAAACAAATCATCTATTCTTGGAAGTGGGTGTCCATTTTCTTTAGTCAGCTTGTTTAATTCTCTATAATCCATGCATAGGCGAAGTGAACCGTCCGCTTTGGCTGTAAACACAACTGGAGCACCCCATTCAGAAATACTCCGCCTTATGAACCCCTTTTCAAACAACTCTTTAACTTGCTTGCTGAGCTCTTTCCTTTCCCTTGGAGCCATGTGTCTAACGGTCAAAGCATCAGGTTTTGCATTATCAACAAGGTATATGTGGAAGTCTATCTCCCGCATCAGAGGCAAACCCTTCACCTCCTCAAAGACATCCGAGTATTCACGGACTACTCTAACAGATTGCAAGTTTTCAACAGACGCATCAAGAGATTCTAGGTAGCTAAGCATAACAAAATTCATGGGATTACAAGAGATTTCGAGAGTGTTACCGAGGCGAGTCATAAGTCAAACCACTCTCCTTTCACAATTTAGAATGGCACCATTACTGGATAACCAATCCATCCCTAGAATCAACCCACAGCCCATGAAACCAAAAACGTAAGCATTGCATCTAAACTCAACGCTTAGTATAGATATTCCCAAATACAAACAAATCATAGTTGAATGAGCCGAACCCTCAATAGGATTTGAGACAATAATGAGATATTCTACTATACAAGTACTAAGGTGCAGAGACTCAACTATGGAAGCAGATAGAAAAGAATGTGAAGCTCCAGAACCAAACAAAGTTCTAACAGGATGATTGAAAAGAAAAACTAAACTTTCAATAGAAACGTTCCTACATCTCTTAGGTACACTAGCAGTGAGAGCATGCAATTGCCCTTTAGAAGATTATGTCCTTTGCCCTTGTCCTTTGGGCAATCCTTGCTAAGATGCCCTGCTTCACCATACGGAAAACAACCACCCGTCTTCTTCTTCCTACAATTAAATGACCCGCTATACCACAGAAAAGACACTTCCTCTTGTCGTGGGATCTATTACTTCTTCCCCCTTCTTATACTCTAATCCCTTGTTTGTGATTCTTCCACTTTGGCCTCTTTCTTTTCACCTTTCTCCTTCTGCGTGGATTAAGCCATATCAACAAGCTTCTTATTCTTGAGCATGTGCTCCTTAGCCCAAACTCCCTTATTCTTAACCTTACTACCCTTGTGTAGCTTGTTGACAAGTTTCTCGAAACTACCTCCATCGTACGACAACCTACAAAGCTTGAAAGAAAATTAGCCGTAGGTGAAACTACTGCGGCTACAGATGGAGGTTAGACACTACTTCGCCCTCGACATGTGCCATATGCCTACGAAACTATGGTGAAAAGAAAGGAAGAAGAGATTCAGATAGAGAATCAAAAGATAGTGCATATGACTTTGAGGAATATGGCTTTTAAAAATGATACTTTTCTCTTGAAAAACGCTTCTTTAAAACATGTTTTAGAAAACACCCCTTTAAAAATATGCTTTTGAAAAATCTTTTATCTGTTCTGGTAACCTTTAGCTCTGATACCACGTGTAACACCCCACCTCCGTTAAGGTCACTCACAAAGGGAATGCATTAACTTCAGTGGAGCATCATAAGTGTATAGAACAGATAAATTACAAAATAGACAAAATTTAAACAACGGAAAATAAATAAAACTTTACATTATTGATAAAACATCAACTTGGTAAAACAGCTTGTACAAAGATTGTTTTCCAGCACCAAAACACCAATACCCATTCCAATGAAGCATCTTTCTTGTTTAACAAAATAAAGAAGCATGAAATGACAATGATATTCCCTAATAAAGCATGAGCCAGCCATAGCTGTGGAAAGAAGAGTCCAAAGCAATACATCGTCTATCTTCGAGCTTGGAAAGAAAACTGAGCTAAGTGGTAATATTCCCTCCCTGTGAACCTGGGGGGGGGGGATGGAAGAAAAGAGAGCGAAACAAAATAGGGTCAGACATAAAGCCTGGTAAGTCCAATGACTTTCAGCATGTAAATAGGTAAAAGCATCATAACATGAATAAACTGGATACCAGTCATAACCATGATAATAAGCATAGCAAGACAACAAATGATAATCGTTAGATATGACAAGGTAAGATACACTGAATGTGCTTTGGTTCTTTCTCTGATTTCCTATTTTCTCTGCACCACCCAACTAGCATCCTAACTAGTGTCTTTTATAAAACGATTTGTATTCCCTACTAGTGTCCCAACTAGTATCCTATGAAAAAGGATCTGTATCCCCTACTAGTGTCCCAACTAGTATCCTATGTTATATAATAAGGTGATCCCAACCCCGCAATTATGGTAGCCTTCAGGTGTACATATAGTATGAGGACTTTACCTCAATCAGCCTAATTGCCACTAAGATGTTAGATGTACCCTTACTACCCTATCGATCGGCTCCCTACTTTTTTAATTTTCCTTGTGTCTGTGTCAATCGGCCCTCTCTTGCGTGTAGATACCCTGTGTTGGTCCCACCATAAGGTGTATCAATCCCTATGATAGCAACCCGACACAATTCAAGATGCACAGTGTATAACTACTGGTACCCAGTGCCTGCTTTTTCCACTCCGGAGTACGTGCACGCCCGTAATTCGTCGGAACCTACACTGACGTACCCCCTGTCGCTATTTTGACCGCTTATAATCAGCCCAGTAATCATGCCCCACCCTGCCTAGTTCAGGGAACCGTGATACATCTATGTGGGTTACTGCTGAAATGGGTCCCCGTTACTAGGGTTTCCTAGGGTCTATTCGTATACCCCCCAAATTGTCTAAGTGTTATCCATCCATTCAGGTTAACTTAACTCATCCACACGTCATGTCATGTTGGTTAAGTGTTTCTTATTAACTTAACCCTTCTCATTCATCATGTTGTAATTGGTTAAGTGTTTTCTATTAACTTAACCCTGTGCATCCATCATATTTTATTGGTTAAGTGTTTCCCCTTAGCTTAACCTCATTTGTTCATCATGTTATATTGGTTAAGTGTTTCCCATTAACTTAACCCCACTCGTTCATCATGTTACGTTGGTTAAGTGTTGCCCTTTTGTGTTAACTTAACCCTACCACTTGTCATGTTACATTGGTTAAGTGTTGCCCTCTTGTGTTACTTAACCCTGCCATTTGTCATGTTACATTGGTTAAGTGTTGCCCTCTTGTGTTACTTAACCCTACCACTTGTCATGTTACATTGGTTAAGTGTTGCCCTCTTGTGTTAGTTAACCCTACCACTTGTCATGTTACATTGGTTAAGCATTGCCTTATCACACATCATGTTATATTGGTTAAATGTTACCCTCTTGTGTTAACTTAACCCTACCATTCTTAGCATGTCCGTTCATTAGCTTTAATTCATTCATTAATCCCTCAACCTCTCACATTAGAACTATTGTTTGCGGTTGCTGGATGTGCCGGGCGGTTCCGGGCAGACTTCTACCGCAAACTCACTCTAACCTCGAGTTTTGGGCTTAATGCGCTAACCTCTCACATTAGATCTATATTGTTGCAGATGCTAGATGTGTCCGGCGGTTCCGGGCATTCTTTCACCGCAACTCAATCTAACCTCGGTTTAGGCACGTTCATCTTTAGCCAATTTACATATTTACTATACATGTTCAAGTCTAGATTTTATATGCTAATTACCCCAAATTCACAAAACTAGTCATGTTCCAATTCCCAAGTTATGCCCAACAAATTCAATTTACAAGTTATTACTGATATACACGTAAATGTGTATATTTCATCCGCATATTTATCTTATTTTATCTTTTAAATAATTGATACTGTGCATTTATAGTTGTGTTTATAGATTATTTTTGATGAATCGATTAATGCACTTAATTGTTGAAAAGCTTGAAGAATTTGTGCAAGAAGAGTGTTGAATTTTAGAGCTGGATTTAAGCTTGAAGATTGAAGAAAGGTTGCTATTCAATCGCCTTCTGCTGCATATTTTAAAGACAAGATTCAATGCTTTTCCATAATGATCACTTGGAGTTGTTATTCATTCTCAAGGCAATCGGAGTTGAAGCCCGCAACCTATTTTCCATGACATCTGCATGCATTCACATTGGTCTAGTTGCTAATTGGGCTATGTTATTTGTCCCATATCATGTAATTTGCAAGGCTTCTCATTCATGCACTGCACGCGTTCACATTGAGCTATTTGATTTATGCGCTATTTTGGAAAAGAGGTTTTGTCCCACATTGTGGAATTTGCCAAGTAGTCTTTGTCATATCAGCTATAAATACATTGTATCTCATTCATTGTAAAAACACATTTAGTTTTATTCTGTAATTCTTTTCTTGGAATAAAACCCTTCTTCTCCCTTTCTCTCAGTTGTTATTTTATTTTATTTATGTTCATGTTATTTAGTTTTTATTTCTCTTCTTCTTTAGCTATGTCTAGCTAATCCCCTTTGATTAGGGGGTGATGACGCTAATAGATATGATTCAGCATGAATCACATAGCCAATAGATGAGGACTTTATACATGTAGATCTGGATCTGAATCAAGGGTTAGATCTGAACCTTCATATTTTATGTCGTTAAAGAGCTATGCTCCTTCACAGGGTATATTCGTGTTCGATAATTATCAAATTTAGATCTAATTTTAGGGTTTTAGAAATTAATTAGTGAATTTGTCCTGATACTCTGTGGTTGTTTAAGAGCTCAGCTCCTGCATAGGCTATGCTTGTTGTTATTTACTTATTTGTTTCTAAGAACCTAATTATCGTTGATTCATGTGTGTGACAGAAGCATGAATTAGATCTATATTCATTTGTTGGCTATTGATAAATTCACAAAACTAGTCATGTTCCAATTCCCAAGTTATGCCCAACAAATTCAATTTACAAGTTATTACTGATATACACGTAAATGTGTATATTTCATCCGCATATTTATCTTATTTTATCTTTTAAATAATTGATACTGTGCATTTATAGTTGTGTTTATAGATTATTTTTGATGAATCGATTAATGCACTTAATTGTTGAAAAGCTTGAAGAATTTGTGCAAGAAGAGTGTTGAATTTTAGAGCTGGATTTAAGCTTGAAGACTGAAGAAAGGTTGCTATTCAATCGCCTTCTGCTGCATATTTTAAAGACAAGATTCAATGCTTTTCCATAATGATCACTTGGAGTTGTTATTCATTCTCAAGGCAATCGGAGTTGAAGCCCGCAACCTATTTTCCATGACATCTGCATGCATTCACATTGGTCTAGTTGCTAATTGGGCTATGTTATTTGTCCCATATCATGTAATTTGCAAGGCTTCTCATTCATGCACTGCACGCGTTCACATTGAGCTATTTGATTTATGCGCTATTTTGGAAAAGAGGTTTTGTCCCACATTGTGGAATTTGCCAAGTAGTCTTTGTCATATCAGCTATAAATACATTGTATCTCATTCATTGTAAAAACACATTTAGTTTTATTCTGTAATTCTTTTCTTGGAATAAAACCCTTCTTCTCCCTTTCTCTCAGTTGTTATTTTATTTTATTTATGTTCATGTTATTTAGTTTTTATTTCTCTTCTTCTTTAGCTATGTCTAGCTAATCCCCTTTGATTAGGGGGTGATGACGCTAATAGATATGATTCAGCATGAATCACATAGCCAATAGATGAGGACTTTATACATGTAGATCTGGATCTGAATCAAGGGTTAGATCTGAACCTTCATATTTTATGTCGTTAAAGAGCTATGCTCCTTCACAGGGTATATTCGTGTTCGATAATTATCAAATTTAGATCTAATTTTAGGGTTTTAGAAATTAATTAGTGAATTTGTCCTGATACTCTGTGGTTGTTTAAGAGCTCAGCTCCTGCATAGGCTATGCTTGTTGTTATTTACTTATTTGTTTCTAAGAACCTAATTATCGTTGATTCATGTGTGTGACAGAAGCATGAATTAGATCTATATTCATTTGTTGGCTATTGATAAGTGTGAATCCAATCTATGTCATTATCCCTTAATTGCTTTCTCTTATTATATAAATCTCTCTTTTTATTTAATTGTTGTTATTTTTTGTGTTTTCAGTCAATCAAAATCCTGGAATAACTTGATTAGATTTATTAATTAAAATATTTTTGGTCCCAGAGTTCGACACCCTCTACAACAATCCTTGTTGTTTAGGAAAGTCGAACGGATCTTACAGTTGTTTACAATTGTTTGATTTGTTCACAAACAAATTTTGACGCCGTTGCCGGGGACCAAAATAATTTTTATTTTCAATTCCTTCGGGTTATAGTTTTATTTTATTTTTTAAAAAAAACACAAAAATATTTTTATTTTACTTCTTTTGTTTTCTTTTTATAGATAGGAAAAAAATATCGTTGGATTTGGTAGTAGATCGATGACTGTAATCATCTGGAAAAAAAATCCTTTCTAATTCCTTGTTTTGTATTCTGTCAGTCTTTTCTTGCAACATATCCTTTTCAACTTTTCCTCTTTTACATATTTTTCTGTTTATACAACAATAAAAAAATTAAAAAAAAATCCTTTTTGTCAATTTTCTCTTCTACTTTTGATATCCTTTTACTGTTTCTCTTCTCTGCCACTTCTTCATATATTTTTTTCTTTTTTTTCTTTTCCACAACACTCTTCCCATCACAACCGCAGTCCACTACTGTCAAACCATCTGCCTCATACAAGCAAACCCTCTAAGCCTACAACCTTTGCCACTTATACTTTCACCACCAATCGAGACAATACTCCCACTCATTGTTCACCAGCAAATCAATCATTACCTTGGTTGGAGATATTCTACATCATAACCATCACTACGTTTCCCATCTTCATCAGTAATCAAACAACTAGCCCTTTAAACCACCGAACCACTGCCTCTTAATCTTTCTTCCAAATCGCTTGAACTCAACCACCGTATGGAAACCAAAACCAAAATCGGACCAAAACCCTTGCTTCTTCCTCACATTCATCATACTGCATCAATTCCAAACCGGCACTCCAGCGTGACCATCACCTCGGCGTCTCCGATCATGCCCTCTACAACCAAAATACAGCAGATGCAGCCTCCTCATCATACAAACCACCCTCTCCTCTTCATCTCATCACTTCAGTTCACCACTCTTTGCTGCCTGCAACCCTCCATCAACTTGATCCATGCCACTTTGCAATACCATAAAACCACATTCGAAAGCCACAGGACATCAACACCACAAACTGCACGCCTGTCCCACCAAACATCATTAACCCAATCATCAAGGACCAACAGATCCAAAAAAGAAAAAAAAACTCCATCGCGAATCACCAAAAAGTCACAGCGTCCAATTCAACAACCACTTCACTCACGCAATTCCGCTCATCCACCACTTCAGCAACCCCACAGTCAACCTCAACAACACCAAAAATCAAATATGCCGTCCCAAAAAACCGAACCCTACAGTTCAGCACTGCACCCAGTTATCAATTCCAAAACCGAACCCAATTCCCTCTTCTTCCCATCACCAAAACCTCCTCCAACAATCATCGACCGATACCCAGCATCAAACTCCCTCGATAAAAACCCCATCGCAATCTCAGATAACTTTAGCAAATTCCTGAACCCTTGCTTTGAACTGTAACTACAGCAGCCACTCCCTTTTCGCGATTTCATGAATCACGAAAATCCGACCTCCACAGACCCAGCTCAATCCGTGAATTTTGACTTTGGAATTTTGGGATTTCGATTTTTGATTTTTAATTTTGATTTCGTCTGGAAATTTGGAATCACTATTTCGGCTTTTGGGTTGATAAGAATAGAAGCCTGCTTTACTGTTTGTATTGGGAAGTGATACCGGTAATAGAAGTGTGTACTTGTTCACTGCAGGCCTTGGGTTAGCAATACGGTTTTGGCGTTTTGCTCCATTATATATTGTTTTAACAGGTTGTCTTAATGGGCCGTGAGAATTAGTTAAGCTGTGAAAAGGATTTATTTAAGTTTCAGTGGGCCAAGGCCTGGGAAATTTTCTGTTTGGGGGGTGTGCGAGGTTTATTTTCCTTTTTCTTTTTATTTTTGCTGTTGGATTTTGTTTCGGTCCCATTGTGTGTCTATGTTTGTTTGTTATTTCATTTGCCATCCATCGACATCTCCTTAAAAAAATTGTCTTTCTTTTGTTTAATTAGGGTTTGGTAGTTTAGTTTTGTTTCCATTTTATTTTTCACTCATTTTATTTTCATTCTAATTTTCATTAAAAAAAAAGGGAAGAAGATTTTTCGAAAACAGGTACAGTTGAAATTAGAAAAAGGTCTTAAAAAAAAATTCCATGTCGCAGCGCAGTCAAGAAATTAATAGGAGGCAACAACAACATAAAGCGGCGGATGATTCAGAATTGGAGTGGTTGCACACCAAGTGGGGTGTGAACGCGCTAGCACTACTCAATTGCACTGGACGGACTACCGATCTAGGTGAGATTTTTCTAAACTCTACAGGGACTGCTGCTGCAAATAAAAAAAATATAGACATTGCTTGTAGAAATCTTCTGCAAGTGTAGCGGCTTACTTGTAAAATCTTTTAATTTCTGTGATTATTATTTTTGCATCTGTATTCATTCTGTTAAGGGCAATACCCCAATTCACATAAGGTGAGGGATTTCGTCACCCTTTCCTTAGCCCACAAATTGCATTTCATCGTAGAATCTAACTAATAATAACGTTTACACGTTGGACTTAAGGGAGTCACGGGCTCATCTAGGGCTTAATTGTATTTTGATAGTTGATTCATTTGGAACGAATTATTTCTTGGTGTCTAGACTACAGCAAAGAATTAACCGTTTATAAATATTACAGTGATTCGTAAATATCGGTTGTTACTCTGAAGGTACTTAAACCTTCGGCTGCATTGCTAGGGTGATTCCTGGTGCACCGATAACTCCTGTCCGTTAACTGGCTGAGAAATCTTTTATTCTAAGTAATCAAACGTGTCACCATATAATTTTGGGTTAGGAGCTATTAAGGACAGAAAATTTCATTGTAGTCAATCTCTGTGTATTTGATTGTTTTGTGTATTGAAAAAAAAAATTCCTCAAAAACAAATAAAAAATTGAAAAACAAAAAATAAATAAAAATTTTAATTTCTTTTTATTCTTTAGCCCTCGTTAGTTCTGTAGGTAGGAATTTTCCAAAACTCCCATTTTCAAAAAACTTTTCTTCTATCTCTCACCTCTTTCTGAATTTCTCTATTGTCTAAATTTCTTTGGCGAACTCATTTCTTCTTCTTTCTAGTGCATGCAAAATTGGACCCGTGACCAAGAATCTCGTCATTTAGTTAGAATCAGACCACCTTCTCTTCCCCCAAAACCCGCTTTTCTCGACCAACCTTTAGAAATGGCTAATGAGCCCGCACCTCGCACCCTGATGGATAGAATTCTTCCCGATAGAGTTTCTGTCCCTTCTTGCATTCAGTTACCCAATCCTGTGGGTAATCACTTTGAAATCCAATCGAGTCAGATAAACATCCCTCCCAAATTTGGTAATTTTTCTCATGACGACCCATATAGTTTCTTAACCAAATTTGAATATGCTTGTGCAACCTTTAAATTACAATAGTTATGTGAGGATGGTATTAAACTTTGTTTGATTCCATTCGCACTAACTGACTCTGTAGAAAAATGGTTTCTCAGCTTGCCCCCAAATTCGATTAAAAAATGGGATGAATTTACAGCAGTTTTCCTTAAAAAGTTCTACCCCCCGAAAAAACAGCTAGAGTCAGAAACGAAATCACCAATTTCCACCAAAAAGGGGGTGAATCTTTTTGGCAATACTTCGAAAGATTTAAAGAATTGTTGTTAAGTTGTCCCTATCATGGTTATGAAACATGGTCGTTATGTCAAACTGTATACGATGGACTCGGTAATAGTTCTAGACAAATGTTAGAATCCATGTGTCAGGGCAATTTTCTAAAACAGACTGACGTAGAAGCTTGGGAATTTATGGACGAGTTCGCAGAAAAATCGAAACAATGGGAACGAACCAATGAAAAATATCTCTATTCGCGATCTAGTAGTAATTCTGTCGAATCCTCTTCTTCTTCTAATACTCTTGTTGATGCCATCCTGAACGTTGTTAGAACACACACTTAGTCTAATAACGTTTCCCAAGCTATGTGTCATATATGTCTTGACACTAATCACATGGCTGATGACTGTCCCCAGTCCCTCGAGCAAGTAAACGCTTTCAACGGACCCTACAACCACCTAAATCTTTCTTATGGTCCGAATAACCCTCTGATGAACAGACCTTCGAATCGAGCATTTCCGAACAATGCTGTGAACCCTCCTCTTAGACAAAATCAGTACATTTAGAACCATGCACCTTTCCATAATCAAACGGTTGCACCCCAATATGAAAAACGCCTTTCTACGATTGAGGGGAATTTATCTGAGTTGAGCAACCTATTAGCGCAAATGACTAAGCAAAGTGTTGAAAATCAAAACAAGTTAGACAACTCCTTGCAATCATATATGCAAAACATGAATCAACAAATGAGTGAACTTCAAAAACAAATGTCCCAACTTAACGCTAGATTAAGTGAAAGGGAAAAGGGTACGTTTCCAAGTCAACCCATTCAAAACCCTAAAGGACAAAATTCAAACCCCAACCAAATTCACATCATTCAAGATTCAAATGTTAGTCACTTGAATGTGGTCACGACTCTTAGATCCGGCAAAAATATTGACAACCATGTGGTCAACCCAAATGCTTTACCGGACAATCTTCCTAACTCTACCAAAAATTCAACCAACTCGGTTCAGAACATTGAGCCAATTTCTGACAAGGACCATCCTCAAACTCAAATAGCCCAACCCACTGAGTTGTCTACTCCATTTCCTTATAAACTTTGACCTAGGAAAAAGACGGATCAGCTAGAAAAGATCCTTGAAATATTTAAGGAAGTTAAAGTGAACATTCCTCTTTTAGATATTATACAATAAGTTCCACAATACGATAAATTTCTAAAAGATTTGTGCACTCAGAAACGTCATACACATGTACTTAAGAAAGTGTTTCTAGCGGCAACTCTAAGCGAAGTCTTGTCCCAATCAATGCCAGTGGAATACAAAGATCCTGGCTGCCCCACAATATCATGTACTATTACGGAAAAGAAAATCGATAGATGTCTGCTAGACTTCGGTGCAAGTGTTAACTTGCTTCCATATTCCGTCTATCGCCAATTAGGGCTAGGAGAACTGAAACCCACCAAGGTTACCCTTCAGCTTGCTGACCGTTCAATTAAGAAACCTGTGGGCGAAATCGAGGATGTATTGATCAAAATAGGCGAATTCATCTTTCCAGTTGATTTCATTGTCCTAGAAACTCAATAGGTAAGCAATCCTGCAAACCAGATCCCTTTGATTCTAGGACGACCCTTCTTAGCAACCTCTAATGCGCTTATCAACAGCAGAAATGGGTCTATGAAACTTTCTTTCAGTAACATGACTATTGAGCTAAACATCTTTAGAACCGAAAACTCTCCTAACTCTTACGTAGATCAGTTTTCTGAAATTCATTCAGTCCACGACAATGAACCCGAGCTCGACCATCTGAATAACGAAATTGAATCGAATTACGAAACCTTGTTTCAAGATATTCTCGAAAATGTCTCTGATTCGATTCCTATCGAGCCGCTCATAATTGAGTCTGTCCCTCAACCAGTTTCTTCAGTTGAGTCGTCCCCAAAATCTGAACTCAAAGTGCTGCCCAGTCATCTTAGGTATGCTTACTTAGGAGACAATGAAAATTTTCCTGTCATTATCGCTTTTGACCTTACTTTAGAGCAGGAACAATTGCTCCTTCCCATCCTTAAGAAAAATAAGGAAGCAATTGGTTGGTCCATGGCTGATATTAAGGGGATTAGTCCTTCGATAGTCCAACATCGAATCCACCTTATAGATGATGCCAAACCCACTCGTGATCCCCAGCGTCAACTAAACCCCATCATGAAAGAAGCAGATCATGCTGAAATCCTTAAATGTCTTAACAATGGAATCATCTACCCAATTTCTGATAGTCAATGGGTTAGTCCGATTCATTTCGTACCTAAAAATCAGGGATTACCGTGATCCAAAATGAAGCTAACGAGCTTATCGCAACTCGCACCCAGACCAGTTGGCGTGTTTGCATTGACTATAGGAAACTTAACGCTGCAACACGTAAGGATCATTTCCCTCTGCCATTTATCTATCAAATGTTAGAACGACTAGCCGGTCACGAGTACTATTGTTTCCTTGACGGGTACTCAGGTTATAATCAAATCCCTGTCGCTCTTGAGGACCAAGAGAAAATCACTTTCACTTGTCCATTTGGTACATTTGCGCACCGTCGTATGCCTTTTGGTCTATAACGCACCTGCAACCTTCCAGAGGTGCATTATTAGCATTTTTTCCGATATGATCGAGCGATTTTTGGAAGTTTTTATGGATGATTTTTCCATCTTCGGGGATTCTTACACTGAGTGTTTACATCATCTGGATCTTGTTCTTAACTGTTGCAAAGATAAACACTTAACGTTTAATTGGGAAAAGTGTAACTTCATGGTCAAAAGTGGCATAGTTTTAGGACATATCATCTCTAATAAAGGAATTGAAGTAGACAAAGCCAAAATTGAGGTTATCTCGAATCTTCCCATTCCCAAATCCGTTAAGGACATCCGATCCTTTTTAGGTCATGCTGGCTTTTACCGTCGCTATATAAAGGATTTTAGCAAAATCACTCGACCTTTGACCAGTATTCTAGGTAAGGATGTTCCTTTCGACTTCAATTCTGATTGCATTTCATCTTTTGAGCATCTTAAAAATGAACTTGTCTTTGCCCTGATCATCTGCTCTCCTAATTGGAAGCTGCCTTTTGAAATCATGTGTGACACCTCGAATTTCGCCGTTGGCGCTGTCTTAGGACTACGTATCGATAAGATTCTTCATGTCATTTACTATGCAAGTAAGACTCTAAACGATGCTCAAATCAATTATACAACCACTGAAAAGGAACTCTTAGCAGCCATTTTTGCTTTAGAAAAATTCAGACCTTATCTAGTTGGCTCACACATCACTGTTCATACTGATCATTCCGCACTTAGGTACCTTTCTCTAAAAAGGATGCTAAGGCTCGTCTCATTCGTTGGATTCTTCTACTTTAAGAATTTGACATTACCATTAAGGATAAAAAAGGATCTGACAATGTTATTGCGGACCACTTGTCTCGTCTTCCAAATGCCCCGTCTTCTTCTCTTCCGATCAATGAGAATTTCCCTGACGAACAGCTATTTTCTCTATCCACTGATCCTTGGTTCGCTGACATTGTCAACTACTTAATCACCAAGCAAACCCCTTCGTTTTGGTCAAAGCAGGATAAACACAAATTCTTTTCCCAAGTGAAACATTTTTTCTAGGACGACCCCTATCTTTTTAAGTATTGTCCCGATCAAATCATTCGAAGGTGTGTTCCCGACTCTGAAACTCACAGTGTCCTCTCTTTCTGTCATGACCAAGCCTGTGGTGGTCACTTCGGTCCCAAAAAGACAGTCGAAAAGATTCTCCAATCGGGTTTCTACTGGCCCAACCTTTTCAAAGACGCCTACGAATTCTACAAAACTTGTGATCGATGTCAATTCTTAGGGGAACCTTTACATTCTTTTAGCTGTCGATTATGTGTCTAAACGGGTCGAAGCTATTCCAGGCAAAACAAATGATAACAAGGTTGTTGTGCGCTTCTTAAAAGAAAACATCTTTTCTAGGTTTGGCACACATCGCACAATAATCAGTGACAACGGAACACACTTCTGAATCGTTCTTTTGAAGCCCTCTTTATCCACTCCTTACCATCCTCAAACTTATGGGCAGGTTGAAGTATCGAATAGGCAGATTAAACAAATCCTTGAGAAAACTGTGAATCGAAATCGCAAAGATTGGTCCTAAAAGTTAACCGACGCTCTTTGGGCTTACCGCACTGCTTTCAAAACAAACTTAGGTATGTCCCGTTATCGGTTGATTTTTGGTAAGCCGTGTCACTTGCCAGTTGAACTCGAACATAGGGCGTTATGGGCAATAAAAACTTTAAATCTTGACTTAGAGCAAGCAGAAGAACTTCGGAAGCTTCAACTTAATGAACTTGAAATTCGAAATGATGCCTATGAAAATGAACGAATTTACAAGGACAGAACAAAAGCTTTTCATGATAAATCAATTTTACGTAAAACTTTCATGCTAGGTCAAAAAGTTCTGTTATATGACTCAAGATTGCATTTATTTCCAGGTAAGTCAAAAAGTTTTTCTTATATTGGTATAGTATAGAACCTTGTACTGATTTATTTTCAAAGGTTCAAAAATGTCACTTTTTATACCAATGTTACACTACCCACTCTGTACTTGTTTAAAGGTAGGATAACCATATACCACATCTTATTTTATATGGGTTATGTATCTTTCGAAACATTGCTTATCATTCCTTTTAGCTTTTTACATAAACATCAATCCAGACTTGTGTGTTGAATTAAAGTTATAGAAGTAGAGTAACTAGGGCACAAAACTTTCCTTTCATGAAGTGTTGGTTATGATTCACTTAGTAGAGGAGGAATCAAATGAAAGAATATATGGTATCATTTCATTTCCACTCATCATTCATTGAGCAAAAAGAAAAAGAAGAAGAAAAAAGCAATAAAGAGAAAATCTCTGAGAATAAAATAGTCATTCATCATTTTTGACTATAAAGCATTTCCATTCCATCCACATCCATCATACAGTACTTAGAAGTGAGGATTGTAGTTGAGAAGATGAAAGGAAACAAAAAAAATGTTCATACATGCCTTAGTATTATTTTATCTTTTGTAGCTTGATGTTCAACTAATACACTTGCCCTCTTATCTAGAATATTTTTAGAACTTACAAAATTCTCCTTCATCTATGCATAACTCACATCCAATACATTACAGATACACTGGTGCAAAACTATTAAAAAAAAAATTCAAGAAAAAAATAAATAAATAAAAAAGTTGAATAAATGATTGGGTGCACATTGTCGATATGTAGAACTTTGGTTAAGATCACGCTCTTAACCTTCAAGATAATTACAGTGTTATCAAGGAATTACGATTCAGCTTGAAAAAAATTATTCATTTTTGCACCAACAATGGGATAGACAATTTGGGATTGAACCGTTATTATTGGAGTTAGGTAAAGTCCTTGGAATGTGAAAGACATTAAATATATTGTTTGATTAATCCACGTACTTAAGACGCTTTGGATTTTGTAGGTAGTATCCGCTGAAAACCCTCACAAGACAACACTCGTCCAACTAGGGACACCTAGGGGTTTAACGGCTTGTTGCATAAGCTAAATGCAATCGTGTTTCCTACGAAAGTGTGACATATCTTAGTTTATTCGAGGACGAATAAAAAGATAAGTGTGGGGGTATTTGATATACACGTAAATGTGTATATTTTATCCGCATATTTATCTTATTTTATCTTTTGAATAATTGATACTGTGCATTTATAGTTGTGTTTACAGATTATTTTTGATGAATCGATTAATGCACTTAATTGTTGAAAAGCTTGAAGAATTTGTGCAAGAAGAGTGTTGAATTTTAGAGATGGATTTAAGCTTGAAGACCTGAAGAAAGGTTGTTATTCAATCGCCTTCTGCTGCGTATTTTAAAGACAAGATTCAATGCTTTTCCATAATGATCACTTGGAGTTTTTATTCATTCTCAAGGCAATTGAAGTTGTAGCCAGCAACCTATTTTCCATGACATCTGCATGCATTCACATTGGTCTAGTTGCTAATTGGGCTAAGTTATTTGTCCCATATCATGTAATTTGCAAGGCTTTTCATTTATGTGTTGCACGCGTTCACATTGAGCTATTTGATTTATGTGCTATTTTGGAAAAGGGGTTTTGTCCCACATTGTGGAATTTGCCAAGTAGTCTTTGTCATATCATCTATAAACACATTGTATCTCATTCATTGTAAAAACACACTTAGTTTTATTCTGTAATTCTCTTCTTGGAATAAAACTCTTCTTCTCCCTTTCTCTCAGTTGTTATTTTATTTTATTTATGTTCATGTTATTTAGTTTCTGTTTCTCTTCTTCTTTAGCTATGTCTAGCTAATCCCCTTTGATTAGGGGGTGATGACGCTAATAGATATGATTCAGCATAAATCACATAGCCAATAGATGAGGACTTTATACATATAGATCTGGATCTGAATCAAGGGTTAGATCTGAACCTTCATATTCTGTGTCGTTAAAGTGTTATGCTCCTTCACAGGGTATATTCGTGTTCGATCTAACAATTATCAGATTTAGATCTAATTTTAGGGCTTTAGAAATTAATTAGTGAATCTGTCTTGATAGTCTATGGTTGTTTAAGAGCTCAGCTCCTGCATAGGTTATGCTTGTTGTTATTTACTTATTTGTTTCTAAGAACCTAATTATCGTTGATTCATGTGTGTAACAGAAACATGAATTAGATCTATATTTATTTGTTGGCTATTGATGAGTGTGAATCCAATCTATGTCATTATCCCCTAATTGCTTTCTCTTATTATATAATTCTATCTTTTTATTTAATTGCTGTTATTTTTTGTGTTTTCAATCAATCAAAATCCTGGAATGATTTGATTTTTGTCCCAGAGTTCGACACCCTCTACAACAATCCTTGTTGTTTAGGAAAGCCGAACGGATCTTACAGTTGTTTACAATTGTTTGAATTGTTCGCAAACAATTACTCAAAATAGGTTACACCCAATCTTCCCAAATTTGCAATAATAGTCATGCCCCAAAATCGCAATATACATTTTGCTTGGCGTCCCAACCAATAGTTATGCCGCATCTAGATTTAATATTTCAATTTACCCCAAGTTCGCAACAATAACATTTATACCCCAAATCACAAGTTACAAATTATGTCCAATAATTTCACCGAATATGTTATGCCCAATTATTTCACCGAATACCTTGTGCCCAATATTTACCCAAAATATTCCCCGTATTCCAATCGTTCGTATTTCGCGATTTCAGCCTAAGTTCGAAGGTAACCCAGGTTCATAAAAGAAAAAGGGAATAGGGGAAGAGAGAGAAGGAGCATAAAATAAGAATAGGCATAAAAATAGGCATGTAACAACATACCTAATACAAGAGATTTAGATCCAACAAAGATAGATTCTTGAATAAACTGATACAATCATTATCGCAGGCATAAGAATAACATCACGAACCAAAGAGGATTATAAACCTGATGTACAATAAAGATAGGCCTGATTTAATCAATAAAAATAACCTCTAAGGCATGTAAAGACATATATTCAATAGAAGGATAGGGATAAATCTGAAAAGATTATCTTACAATCAGGCATACACTACGATTCATTTTATTACATGTCAAGATTAAAATTAGGTATTCAAATCTGAAAATAACGTGAACTTACATTGCTAGGATTAAGAAAAGATAATTGAATCGTTGTTGTTGTAGCAAAACTAGTCTTCTAATTTGATTTGAGGCTCTCTAATTTTCTTCTTGAATTTAGGTCGAAGAATGACGGCTAGGCTAGTTTGGGGATGAACAGTATGACGGCGCCATAGCCTCTGAGCAATATAATTAGGGTTGGGTTATGAGTGTATATATAGATGTCTAGGATTATTAAGAGCCTTTATATCAAAATAGGGTCCATCCAAACCATCCAGTCCAAGAGAATGCGTCATCAGGCCAATCAGAAGTCGCCACGTAGCCCTACGACTCAGAAATTCGTCACTGCCTCGTCAGCCAGATACAAAACGAAGTATTTCACCCAGATCTGGGGGGGTTGACACCCCTATAGGGGGCATCAAAACTTATGTCGACACCCTATGGGGGGTCGACACCTATGTTGACACCCCTTAAGGGGGGGTCGACACCCTCTGGCGGGAATTTTCCCGCCCAGTCTGTTTTTGGCTGATTTTGAATTTCGAACCCATTTTTGACTTTCTGGACCTATTTCTGAAGGACTGAACCATATATATATATATATATATATATATATATATATATATATATATATTCACCCCTACACGTATACAAACTTCTAAGGCTTATAACTTCTTCATACAGTGTCCGATTTACGCAAACTCGGACTCTATTTTGAGCGGAATTATGAGACGAACGCAATGTTCCCACTTTTAAAATTAAGTATTCTTTAATTCGTTACTTTAATATTCACAGAAAATATGGTGTGTTACAATAATAAAATCATATGAATAGCCTTTGTAGAATAAAAATATCTATTTTATAACGCAGTCGAGCTGAAATTATATTTCGCATCCCGCGTAAGATATCTTTGAGTATTTCATGCGACTCTTGTTTCCAATATCCTTATGTAAAGAACATGTGACAATTGGCTCTCTTAATTCCAGATATGCCTTAGCTATGTCAACTTCTGTATATTTGCATTCCTTTTTAAAATTGTCAAATCATTAAAAGAAGATCGTTGTTATAGCCACTTGCATTGGATATACAATATTGCATTGTACTTTATTTGCTATTTCCAATGAACGAATACCATTGAAGTTTCTTATATTACAAATCGCGACTGTTCAACATATATATGGGATCAAATATAGATCGAAAATATTTATATCACTGTATTACATAAAAGATCTAAACTTATAACGATAATGCATAGTCTCAAACAAATAAATACTTAAGCAATCAAGGTGTAATTGTTTTAATAGTTTTATAAATTGTATCTTGCCTGTATTTTGATGTGATAACATATCAAAGATTTACTGGCAAGTGTATTTTATAATTTTTGTATTAATTTTTAATTTAGTTCATTTGCATATTTTATTTGATAGACGTTTTTTTTTTCAATTTCATTCATTACACTAAATTTTTTGTTTAGATTGTTGACCTTTATAACATATGTTCTTCAAATATTGGAAATGTTAAGTTTTATCATTTCAATTCTTTACTAAGATTTTCATGGATTGTATGTTTCTCAAAATAAAAATAAAATTGTGGACATCTCTCAATTTCTCTGATGGGCATCAAGATTCGTTTGCAACGGCCCAGATTTTCAGCCGTTTTATTTAATTTTTTAAAATGGTTTTAAATGTTGTTCTGGAATTTAATTTACTAATTTTGAATATTTTATTAATATAGATAACATGATAATAATTTAATTCTAAAATAGTCGAGATTAGTTAATTTTGATGTATAATGTAAATTGGACAATAAGATATATTTATTTTAATTTGTTTTGAATTATATTAATGATTTCGTTTATTAGACGATGTTAGAACGTATAATTTATAATTTAATTATAAAACGAGTTGCAGCAGCGCGGTAGTTCGTAAGATAACATTTTGAACTTTAAATGGTTGTATAGTATCCAATATAAATCGGATTTCTTTGAAACAAGAAGTGTCCGAATCTATAGGATAATATTTTTCTAACGGAAGTGAAAAATTGATTTTTCATGTGCTAGATATTGTTTTATGTCCAAATCAAATTTTCAAATAGTTGATATGGAACTTGTTAATAAATTGTAACGATTTATTATATAAATAAAAGGATTTTTAATATATTGAATATCGATTTGGCTTGAAATTCAACTTGGAGTATTTTATTTTGGAATTACATGAAATTCTGCTCGTGTATGACTGAATATAATATTTTATTATTATTATATTGAGGTATTTTAAAATTGATTTATTTTAATTTAAATTGGACCCTTAAAAAGGGACTTTATTCAAACGACATCCATTTTCAACAAAACAAATTTTATTGAGTCCGCAATAGCTAATTATTGTTAGATTTCAAGTTTTGCTCCAATCAGAGTTATTTTGTGAGCATAGCAAAATTAAATGCAAATAAATTGATCATTTGGACTCGAACGAGCGCCTTTTGAGCAAACTGACTTGGAATTCGATGCAACAGTGTCATTAGGACCATAATGTCAAATTATATCATAACGTCCATTTTTGTCACAAACGGAGTTTGCATGTAGCCATAGAAATCAATAAATGTCGTTCACAAATGGCAATAGGCACTGAAAATATCGTGAGTCATTTCGCTAAAATATTGTTGGTCTCTTCATTCATCAAATCAAATAAAATAAATTAATTAAATTATTATTGTTGCCACCTTCCTTTTTTGAAACTTTTCTCTATGCATTTGGTTTTTCTCCTTTCCTCTCATTCTATGTGTTCGAACCAATGCTTCGTTCCTCTCTTCATTCTCAATTCAGCAAAACAAATGCTATCTGCTCTTTGTTCTCTTATTTAATAAACAACGAAGCCCCTCTTTATAAACACAACAAGTTTTAACAAAATTAAACTAACCCATATATATAAACCAAAGCCATTCTATTTCATTTCTTCGAACCAAACAAATAGCTGAAGTCTAATTTTGTGTCCCTATAGCCGCCCTCATATATATATATATATATATATATATATATATATATATATATGAGGAAGGTTCCGCTACACCTCTTATATTGCACGTGAACTCTCCCCCTTAATCTCTACCACCCATTTCCCCACTCATTCTCTCTCTTTCCATTTCAATATTATTTCTCAGTGGGAAGAGAGAGAATGAGTGGGGAAATGGATGGTGGAGATTAAGGGGGAGAGTTCACGTGCAATATAAGAGGTGTAGCGGAACCCTCATATATATATATATAATTTAAATAATTTAAACCACACTAGTATATATTAACTAACCAGTTACATTTAATTACCATTAGCTGTCATTATGCAGCTGAAATCCACGTGGTTACCATCTCCCATACTCATCCATTTCCTGAACCGAACCCAATTTCCAGTTTGCCTCCAACGTTCTCCGACGTCGGACCCTAGCGAACTTCTCCAGCCCCTCCTGGTCTCAACCGCTGCCTTGCTTCTCGCGTTCACCATGAAAATCCAACCGACTCTATATACGCTTCTGCTCCTCCACGAAAGAACCCTCGTGCATTATTTCAATACCTTGAAAAACTTACTTTCCCACTCATACTGTTGAACCCGTACACAACCAAGCTCCTCCCCTATGTGCTGACCAACGATCACCGGAACTCGGGTGATCATCACCACTGCGAGCAACACCTTGCTTTGGTCACCAAGCTGGCCAGAACCCTCTTGCTTCGCTATGGTTGAGCTTTCCTCTCACATATAGTTCGTATTATATATATATATATAGAGAGGAGGGTTCCGCTACACCTCTTATATTGCACGTGAACTCTCCCCCTTAATCTCTGCCATCCATTTCCCTACTCATTCAATGGGTGGTGGAGATTAAGGGGGAGAGTTCACGTGCAATATAAGAGGTGTAGCGGAACCATCCTCATATAGAGAAGGGTTCCTCTACACCTCTTATATTGCACGTGAACTCTCCCCCTTAATCTCCACCACCCATTTCCCCACTCATTCTCTCTCTCTCCTCATATATATATATATATATATATATATATATATATATATATATATTCGGAGCAGGTAAGTTTCGAGTTTTATGAGGAGAAGAAGAATGTGAGAAGAAGGCAGGTGCAGATGTTTGGATGGGCTTGGGCCCTTTCAGTTTAAAACAAAAAAAAATTAAAGGGGTTTGATCAACGTTGGTTATGGGCTGAGAAGGTGTTTGCAAGGCTTGGGCCTTAACGTGTAAAAAGAAGTATATGAAGAAAAAATGGAAAGAAAAGGCTTGAATTTTGAACTGGGATAGAAGTCAGGAATGGGAAATCGGGAGTTCGTAAGCATCAGGAAGGATTCGAAGGAAACTGTGTGAGCATAGAATGACGTGGCAATGGTATAGTCTACTAATCAAGTTAATTAATTAAATTATTAATCTAAGTCAACTACATTCATATTTAGATGTTGTTAAGAGAATAATTCGTCCGTTTTTAATCAGAATCGCGTAAAAACAGATTCGTTGGAATCGCATCGAAGGGTACTACGCTGCTGAGAAGGTTCGAATGGAATCAAATGCAATCAGAATTCCATTTAATTTTAAACGTCTGTTTAAAATTAAAGGAAACAATTCTAAAATCAACAATCGAAAATGAAGGTGAGTTAACTCTCACACTTTTCTGGAATCCTATGATGTGATTAAATTCATATAACTAAATTTAATCGTTGATACTATAAATTGGATGTTTGAATGTCTATTGTTGATTTAATGGTTGACATTAATTATATTATTGTCAATCATTATATTAGATTAAAATTTCTATCTTATTTACTGTTATGAGATGATATTTTTGAAAGGGTCGGTTGTGTACGACTTATGCAGGATCTATAATATGGCTATGCGGAAAGTATGTGATATACTAACTTGTATATTTACAATAGTTATGCAGGTAAATATTTAATGTAAAAGATCTCACAGAAGCAATATCACAGATAAGCAAGTATAGCAAATGCAGTAAATAGGAAAAATCACACCAGGGATTTTTATACTGGTTCGGAGCACCGTCCTACGTCCAGTCTCAGACTTCTATCAGGATTTTCACTAAACAACAACCTCACTTCACCCGGAGGAAACAGGTTTACAATACCCGAGCAGCCGAACGGGATTTCACGCCTCTAACAACACGAGGACTTCAATACTTGCCTCTTATAACACGAGGACTTCAACACTTGCCACTTATAACACGAGGACTTCAACACTTGCCTCTTATAACACGAGGACTTCAACACTTGCCTCTTACAACACCGAGGACTTCAACAATAATAAGATTTTGACTTTGAATGTGTTCTTCCTTCAACACTGATTTGTCAACAATTGAGTACACCCTTCCTATAATCTTATCCTCAAATGTAATTTGATGTTTAGTAAGATTAGGAAGTAAAATATCGAGTTGAATCACAAGTGTATGAAATATGCTTGGTGATTCAAACGATTATTGAATGCTTTTGACTGCTTTTTGAGTGAAAAGAATAATGCAAGATAGATCAGAAAATAGAGAGTAAATTCGGTAATTTGGATGATTGTAAAATCATGTATTTATAAAGATCGAGAGGTTGCAAATGTTGGTGAAAAGATGCATCTAAAAGGAGTGATTATTCATGAAGAAAAATGGATGCAACTCTTAAAGAAAGAAGATGACTTTTCATTATAACGGTCAAAATTCAAAAACCTGTTGACCTATAGAATTTTATAGGTCGACATGTTTTTAGCCGTTGGAATTCAAAAACCTGTTGACCTATAAAATTTTATAGGTCGACCTATTTTTGACCGTTACAATTTAAAAACCTGTTGACCTATAAAAAATTGTAGGTCGACATGTTTTCGGTCATATGCATAAAAAATGTCTTCATGAGTAGTATTTTCAAACAATTAGAAGTATGATTATTTGAGGATAGATTTTAACATTTTATAACTCTAAATAATCGACTTCTAACCTATGAAGTCATCTTGTCTTCTTTTTGTCGATGTAGGAGCTTCTTCTTGTCATAAATCAAAATAACCATCGACGCTTCGACTCAACATTCTCCCCCTTTTTGATTGATGACAACTTGGCATAATAAAGGTATTGTTCCTTGTATATTGCTCCCCCTGTATATATGCTCCCATTGAATTATACAATCTGCATAGCACTTGTTAGTAACACTTTCTCCCCCTTTGTCATCGACAAAAAGGGTATATAGTATTGCAAAAATGATAGTAACAACAATATTACTATAAGGTTTTCTCCCTCTGGATACAAGCTCCCCCTGAATTTCTGCAACATTTGTTATAATATAAATAATCTTACCTTTTGATTCCTGCATTAACAAATGTTAGCATACATATACTTTTACCATATCAAGCATATAATTTTTAAATAGTATATGTAATCGGTCGACAGTGAGGAAAGGTCGGTCAACAGATTAATTTTCTGTCTGAAAAAAAAACATTATAATCATTGATCGGTTGACAGGGAGAACTAGGGCGGTCGATAGAAAAACGTTCTGGATGATATTCGAAAACAATTTTGAATTGGACCGGTCGATAGGAAATAAAGGGGCGGTCGACCGTTAAAAGTTCTGTTTGAAAAGGAATGTAAATTTTTAAATGTAGCGGTCGACAGGTGTATATTGGCATGTCGACAGGTCAAAGTTCTGGAAGATTTTCGAATGTATTTTCTAGCCCAACCGGTCGACAAGACTTAATTGAGCGGTCGACCGTTTAAAGTTCTGGTCGAAATTGTAGTTACTAGTTTGCCTTGACCGGTCGACAGGAGCATTATTGGGCGGTCGACAGCTTAACTTTCTGATTGAAAATTAAATAACAAAAAGAAAAAAAAACTTTGACCGGTCGACAGCTTAGTATCTGGCAGTCGACAGGTTCTGAACACTTTTGCATTTTCTGGCTTCTCTTGAACATTTTCACACTCTTCGGGAGATCATGTGCAATTTGATAAACTGAAATTTGTATTCAAAGATATTTGGAGATATCGAAATTTTCTTTTTGTTGTGGTGTACCTACAAAGAATATGATGTATATACATTTGGTACCCACTTGCTTTGTTTGGGTCCATGGGTTAGATGGAAGGTAACCAAACCCAAGAGGGTTTAAAGGAACCTTTAAAGATAAAATTTTCGTTATTAACTACCGAATCAAAATAATCATCGATATATTTTTCTCTGTTTTTCCAACTTACAGGAACCCAAACACTTAAGTAATCTCTATTGATGTTCCTTTTCGTACTTCTAGATCTATTATATAGATCTCTAGTCATAGAAGTATTCGAATTTCTAGAATAATTGGGTCTTGGATGTGTATTAGTACTAGCAGTGATATTCTTATTGTACATGAAAGCATATCTGGTACTATTTCTAAGATTAGTATTATTTCCAAAGTCGCTATTGACATTTTTCTTTTGAGATTTCACAACAGGTTTTGGTTTGGAAGATAAACTAAGATTTTTCTTAGCTTTGTTCTTTTGCATTATTTTCTTCTTTCCATAACCAAGATGCTTCTTAATTTCTTGGTTTTTATATCCCAAACCTTTCTTATTTGAAGTAGATTGTGAATTCTCAATAATTTTTGTCAAATTTTCTCGACCTTTGTTAAAGTTAGAAACATTTTGAGTAATGTCATCTAATTTTGATTGTAGACTAGCTTTTTCAAGGTCTAGAATCTTGACTTTTGTTTTAAGCTCATGATTTTCAGTAATAAGAACATCATTCTTCTCTTTTTGAACTTCAATTTCTTGAGTCAAAAGAGATAGTTGAGAATTAGAATTAGAAAACGATTCTTGAGCCTTTTCAAGTTCTTCTTCTAATATTTTCTTCTCATCTTTTAACATATCTCGTTCTAATTCGGATCTATTCAACATTGTCTTGACTTCTTTTAACTGATATTTTGTATCTTTAAGTTTAATCATTACTTTATCATAAATATCAAGCATATCCTCAAGAGTAGGAATTCGTACCTCATCCTCTGTTGTCATAAAACATACATTTTCTTGTTCAGTGTCTGAGTCACTTTCGCTATCAGATGAAGATGAGTCTGAATCATCCCAGGTTACTGAGAAAGCTCTCTTCTTTGATTTGTCCTTCTTGAATTTTTCGGAATTCTTCTTATTATCCGGACAATCTTTATGCACATGTCCCTTTTTGTGACAATTGAAACATTCCATATTTGAAGATGATGGTTTATTTGATCCAAACTTCCTTTTGTCGTATCGACTAGCTTTTCTTTGCTTCAAAAACTTCTTAAAGCCTTTTGCAATAAGTGCTAAGTCTTCATCTTCAGAATCTGAAATGTCTTCATCTTTTTCGGCATGAAAAGCAACATTTTTCTTTTCTTCTTTTTGTTCTCTTCTAGCCTGTAAATTTGCTTCATAGGACATTAGATTTCCTATCAACTCATCTGGCTTCATGGTAGAAAGATCATTAGCTTCTTCTATAGCTAATACTTTTCCTTCCCATTCATTAGTCAGTGAGTGTAGGATTGTTGAAACTACATCAAAGTCAGAATATTTTTGTCCTAACCCAATAAGAGCATGATGAATAGTTTGAAACCTTGAATACATCTCATTGATTGTTTCATTTGGCTTCATTTTGAAATTTTGGAATTGACTTTTCAACAAAGCTATTTTTGCTTGTTTAACCTTGTTAGTACCTTCATGAGTTGTTTTTAGCGTTTGCCAAATTTGATAAGCAGTGGTACAGATACTAACACGGTTATACTCATTTTGGTCTAATGCACAAAACAACATATTTATTGCTTTTGCATTTACTGCTGCTGCTGTTTTCTCAGCAGGAGTCCATTCTGCATACTCAGTTGTTGGATTAACTATTTCTTTCTGAGTAGCATTCCAAGCATCATAATTTGTTGATTGCATATAAAAAGCCATACGTGTTGCCCAATAACTATAGTTTAGGCCATTAAAGAAAGGAGGTCTTTGTGTTGATTGACCTTCTGTGTAAGTGGTGTTACTCGTGCTAGTGTTATTTGCCATATTATCAGAAAATATCAAATAACTGTGTTACGGTTATATGATGACCGTGCTCTGATACCAATTGAAAGGGTCGGTTGTGTACGACTTATGCAGGATCTATAATATGGCTATGCGGAAAGTATGTGATATACTAACTTGTATATTTACAATAGTTATGCAGGTAAATATTTAATGTAAAAAGATCTCACAGAAGCAATATCACAGATAAGCAAGTATAGCAAATGCAGTAAATAGGAAAAATCACACCAGGGATTTTTATACTGGTTCGGAGCACCGTCCTACGTCCAGTCCCAGACTTCTATCTGGATTTTCACTAAACAACAACCTCACTTCACCCGGAGGAAACAGGTTTACAATACCCGAGCAGCCGAACGGGATTTCACGCCTCTAACAACACGAGGACTTCAATACTTGCCTCTTATAACACGAGGACTTCAACACTTGCCTCTTATAACACGAGGACTTCAACACTTGCCTCTTATAACACGAGGACTTAAACACTTGCCTCTTACAACACCGAGGACTTCAACAATAATAAGATTTTGACTTTGAATGTGTTCTTCCTTCAACACTGATTTGTCAACAATTAAGTACACCCTTCCTATAATCTTATCCTCAAATGTAATTTGATGTTTAGTAAGATTAGGAAGTAAAATATCGAGTTGAATCACAAGTGTATGAAATATGCTTGGTGATTCAAACGATTATTGAATGCTTTTGAGTGCTTTTTGAGTGAAAAGAATAATGCAAGATAGATCAGAAAATAGAGAGTAAATTCGGTAATTTGGACGATTGTAAAATCATGTATTTATAAAGATCGAGAGGTTGCAAATGTTGGTGAAAAGATGCATCTAAAAGGAGTGATTATTCCTGTCAACCGGTTTTATATAAAAAGTGTCACACTTACTTCCAGAACTTTTACCCGTCGACAGCCCCTAACCTACCTGTCGACTGCCTTCGGTTTTTGTTCATATCCCTGTTAGACACGTCGGTTCTCTTTTTGATTAAGTACATCCCTTCATTACAATCCATCCATTCATTATTTAAAATCCTTACATCTCTTCATCAAACACCCTTATTTATTCATTCTCATCATCTTCTAAATCCATAACTCTTAAGAATTTTTCATAATCTCTCCTCTTTAAAAACCTAATCTATTAGAAATCTTCAAAATCCCCAATCTCTTCAATGGCTCCTAAGCATAAGAAGTCAAAAACCACATCTTCTCAAGCCCCTGTTCAACCTATTGATACTCAAATCAAGCAATGGATTATGGATCCTCTTGCTGTGACTAGATGGAACAAGATGAAAGACTATACAATTCACCACGGATCCTTTCTCAAATTCTCTGATTTCGTCCTCTACGATGTTAGTGAACTATCAAGAAGAGCGGGTATAAAGTATCTACTAGATTTTGAAGACAATAATGTTGAGATAAGTCATACCTTGATAAAACTTTTTTATGCCAATCTCAATTTAGACAAATTTAAACCCCAAAACTCGGATAATTGCTTATGGTCCGTAGTCTGTGGTCAACACGTCTTTCTTTCCAAAGACCGGATGGCAGAAATACTCCGAACCCACAACGAAGGTATTCAATTTAGTAGTGATTTTTGCCCTATACATATTCGAGATAAAAATAGTCACCTTTTTATTGAAGACCATAAGTCAAGTATTAAGGGTATCAATCTAAGACCATCGGCCAGACTTCTCCACCTTTGTATCACACACACTCTTCTTCCAAGGACTGGTAACTTTGATGCAGTGTATAGAGAAAACTTTAAAGCCCTGTATGCCATTTTTGCAAATATCAGGGTAAATTGGATAGACATGATTTTCGATGAGATTGTGATGGTAAATAAACGTTCAAGGCCACACTTGTTTTATAACGAGTATATCATGCGTTGTCTCATGGAATGTGGCGTAAGATCTCCCGAATCTACAATATCAATACCAAAATGTATTGATAAAGCATCTAAAAAGAGGATGAAGCTACCGATTCCTGCTATGAGTATTATTCCGTTTGAACACTATGTTGAACAAGGTCCTCCATAAACATCTTCTTCTCAAATCCCTAGGCAAAGGCCTGAAGATGTTACAATTCCGCCTCCTACTTCTTCGACTAAGGAAACTCTTGAGCAAATTGCACGTAATCAATTCTTACTCGAAGCTCGACTAAAACGTACCGATAATAAACTCGACCGCTTGGACACCAAACTCGATAAGCAGTTCAACAAATTAAAGTCTTTCTTCAGTACAATTTGGGAAGCAATCTCTTGTGCTTCAACTTCCGCAACCCTTGCTCAAGATCCCGGAAAACGACCAATGCCACCTACTTTTACATGGTCTTCCTCTGAAGAAGGTACTAGCTCTGGAGCAAGTACTCAACATACTCGTGGTCGTGGAATGTCGTATATTGAAGAAGAAGCTCATGACGATATTGAAAAGGACGATGATAACAGCGACAATGAGGAACAAGAGGAGGAAGGAAACAAAGATGACGAGGACGATAATGATTCGGACTGGCCTTCACAATAGTCATCTCATATTTATCGTTTAACCTTTTAATTTGCTTATGTATTTAACTATGCTACTTCCTGGTACTTCTGGTGTGTTTATTTTGGTTTGGCTTGTAATATGTATGACAATCTATGTATTTCGTTCTATCGTTTATTCATGTTTTATTGCTTAGTCTTATATATATTGTTGTAATCACCCTTTTTGTCGATGACAAAGGGGGAGAAAATATTACTAACAAATGCCATGCAGATTATATAATTCAGGGGGAGCATATATACAGGGGGAGCAAATATACAAGGAACAATACCTTATTAAGCCATGTTGTCATCAATCAAAAAGGGGGAAAATGTTGAGTCAAAGCTTCAAAGGTTGTTTTGATTTATGACAAGAAGAAGCTTCTACATCGACAAAAAGAAGACAAGATGACTTCATAGGTTAGAAGTTGATTATTTAGAGTAAAAAATGTTAAAATCTATCCTCAAATGATCATACTTCTAATTGCTTTAAAATATTTCTTATAAAAGCATTTTTTTATGCATATGGCCAAAAACATGTCGACCTGCATATTTTTATAGGTCAACAGGTTTTTAAAATGTAACGGTCAAAAATAGGTCGACCTACAAATTTTTATAGGTCAACAGGTTTTTGAATTACAACGGCTAAAAACATGTCGACCTATAGATTTTCATAGGTCAACAACTTTTTGAATTTTTGTGAAAAGTCATCTCCTTTCTCTAAGAGTTGCATCCATTTCTTCTCATGAATAATCACTTCTTTTGATTGCAACTCTTCACCAATAATTGCAACTACTCGATCTTTATAAATACATAAATTTGCAATCATTCAAATAACCGAGTTTACTCTCTATTTTCTGATCTATCTTGCATTATTCTTTTCACTCAAAAAGCACTCAAAAGCATTCAATAATCGTTTGAATCACCAAGCATATTTCATACACTTGTGATTCAACTCGATATTTTACTTCCTAATCTTACTAAACATCAAATTACATTTGAGGATAAGATTATAGGAAGGGTGTACTAAATCGTTGGCAAATCAGTGTTGAAGGAAGAACACATTCAAAGTCAAAATCTTATTATTGTTGAAGTCCTCGGTGTTGTAAGAGGCAAGTGTTGAAGTCCTCGTGTTATAAGAGGCAAGTGTTGAAGTCCTCGTGTTATAAGAGGCAAGTGTTGAAGTCCTCGTGTTATAAGAGGCAAGTGTTGAAGTCCTCGTGTTGTTAGAGGCGTGAAATCCCGTTCGGCTGCTCGGGTATTGTAAACCTGTTTCCTCGTGTTATAAGATTTTGACTTTGAATGTGTTCTTCCTTCAACACTGATTTGTCAACAATTGAGTACACCCTTCCTATAATCTTATCCTCAAATGTAATTTGATGTTTAGTAAGATTAGGAAGTAAAATATCGAGTTGAATCACAAGTGTATGAAATATGCTTGGTGATTCAAACGATTATTGAATGCTTTTGAGTGCTTTTTGAGTGAAAAGAATAATGCAAGATAGATCAGAAAATAGAGAGTAAATTCGGTGATTTGGATGATTGTAAAATCATGTATTTATAAAGATCGAGAGGTTGCAAATGTTGGTGAAAAGATGCATCTAAAAGGAGTGATTATTCATGAAGAAAAATGGATGCAACTCTTGAAGAAAGAAGATGACTTTTCAATATAACGGTCAAAATTCAAAAACCTGTTGACCTATAGAATTTTATAGGTCGACATGTTTTTAGTCGTTGGAATTCAAAAACCTGTTGACCTATAAAATTTTATAGGTCGACCTATTTTTGACCGTTACAATTTAAAAACCTGTTGACCTATAAAAAATTGTAGGTCGACATGTTTTCGGTCATATGCATAAAAAATGTCTTCATGAGTAGTATTTTCAAACAATTAGAAGTATGATTATTTGAGGATAGATTTTAACATTTTATAACTCTAAATAATCGACTTCTAACCTATGAAGTCATCTTGTCTTCTTTTTGTCGATGTAGGAGCTTCTTCTTGTCATAAATCAAAATAACCATCGACGCTTCGACTCAACAATTATGAACTGTGATTCAGGGAAGAACAGGTTGGAGGGATCCAACCGGATTCCTCAAATATTGTGTATGTTGTTTTGTTTTCATATTGTTCATATATGAACTGATTTAACCCCATTATTGTTAAAACCTGTTTGACTGTTAAACGTTGAGTTGAAATTCAATGTTGCTGTGATCGGAATCAATAGACAATATTGATTGAGGAATTGGCAGCGAATGGCCTAAAATGCACCTTTTTGTTTAAATGTTGATTTACCGTTAGGCAAATTAACGAAGTTAAATTATAAATTTTATTTTATAACTGGAACGATATTTTAAATTATAATTAATATTATAATGAAGTTTTAAAAATGAATCGATGTTTATAATTTGTTTTATAAAATATCATGAAGTGGTTATTTGACGTTTAAATATGTTGTAAGCAAAATAAGTTATAATTAACCTTCGAGTTAATATTTTGGAATAATTATTTTTAAATAAACATTTAAGCAATGATTATTAGATTAATTAATTTAATAAGAAGAGGTATTTGAAATCGGTTAACGAGTTAACCAATGGGTTTAAGTTGACTAAGTCAACTATTAATCAAAAGTAATCATTAATGAATGGTTGTTTAAAATTTAGTAAGGTGTTCTTAAATATAGTATATCTTTTAATGAAAATATATTAGTGTGAATAGGTATGGTTTGATAATTTTAAATTCAAAAATGATTAATTAATCTGTTTTAGTTAATAAAGAAGTAAGCTATTTTATTTTAGAAAATAACGAAGTTAATTATATTTAAGGTGATTTCTTCTTAAATGAAACTTATTTAAGAAGATAATCAAGATGTAATAAGATTGGTAAATTTTGAAAGGTTAAGGCAATTAGTCTAAAATAAATGTTTTATTAAATATTGAATGGAGATTAAAGGGAAGGTTTCAAGTATGTGAAGTACTTACTGGTTTTGTGTAAAGAGGCTATTAAATGGATTGTGAAATCCAAAAATCTAGTTTATAATATGATGAGGATGGTTTTGTGTAAAATATTAATAAATGGATTATCGTAATATAATTCAAGTTATAATGGATGTACTTGATTAACAGGTTAAGCAAAATAGTTAAAATCGACTGAGATTTCAAAGGAAAGAATATGGTTTATAAAACCATATAAATATAAGATTTGCGATATTATAGAATTATTAGTTTTTGAGTTACGAACTATTATCCATCTCGAAAAAGAGAACGTTGTTGACCAAGGTCTGAGACGTAAATAAAATACCCTAACTGAGATGGTTTCACTATTATCGAGGGATGGTATTAGTTTATGAGGGTAGGAGATGTTGATACTAAGTTTATTATTCCATGAAAAGAATATTGCGATGGTATTTATAAGATCGCGAAGACGCAATGAACATATTGGGTTTTAAAGTAAATGATGTATACTTTAAACATTGTTTGGTCGACTTTGAAGTATAATGATATGTGTATCATTTGATTTCTTAAATAATGAAAAGAGTTTTTTTTTAGAATTTTAGAACCAATTTAAAAAAATTATTTTAAGAAATTTTGTTAGGAAATGCATCAGAATTTAAAATTTCCATATTTTTTTAAATTAAATTATTAAATTGCATTTTTATTGACATTTTAGATGCAATAAAAAGAGTAGATTTAAAAGGCTATATTTTTATCTAATATTGTTTTCACTAAAAGAATAGAATTAAAAGATTACATTTTTATGTAACATTGTTTTCAATAAAAAATATTGAAATAAAAGATTAGGTTTTTATTGTCATTTATTTTCAATAAAAAGTATTGAAATAATAGATTAGATTTTTATTGTCCTTTGTTTCCAATAAAAAGAATTGAATTAAAAGATTATATTTTTATTGTCATTTGTTTACAATAAAAAGAATTGAAATAGAAGATTAGATTTTTATTGTCGATTTATTACAATAAAAAGTATAGTTATTAAAGTCTATATTTTTATTGTCATTTTGTTACAATAAAAAGTATAGTTATTAAAGTTTATATTTTTAATGCCATTTTGTTACAATAAAAAGATTAGAATATAAAGTTCACATTTTTGTTGTCATTTGTTTTGCAATAAAAAGATTGGACGATAACACTTCATTTTATTGTAAGTTGTTTTCATTAAAAGTATTTGACAATGAAAATTATATTTCCATTGTATGCATTAAAAAGAATTAGATATTAAAATGGAATAGGTTAGCAATAAAAATTTACATTTTTATTTCGTATGTAGTAATCATTAAAATTTCTCATTGTTGAAATGAAATATGTTAGCAATAAAATTTACATTTTATTGTAGGAAGGATTAAAACATTGTCATTTATATGTTGGCAATGGTGGTGAAAATATTTATATGTTAAAATATGATGTTAGTGATGTCTTGAAATATATGTCTGTGATGTTTAAATATTTGACATATTAAAGATAATTTTAGTATATTAATTATAATTCAAATTGAATATTACACTTCCATTTACAAGTTATCCGACTTGTTTATGTGATTGGGACGATAATTTTCACACATCACCCAAGTGCACAAATAATTTATTATTTATTTGTTGGATGAAACTCCACACGGGTCTTGGGATGATATTCTAATCAAACATCTCCCTTGTGATTAGTTGTAGAATGTACTCTGGTTGTTATTTGGATGTTTATTTATCATTCATATGCAATGTATGAAATCCATATAAATAAACTTATATGGTAATTGGTTGAGTCGCATTCCGATTCAGAAATAAAGAATATTTAGCAACAAGAATATTATAAAATAAATAACAATTTAGTATAAAGGACATTTTAGAATAAAGGATATTTTAAATTAAGAATAATTTAGAATAAAGATATTTTAAATAAAGAATAGTTTAAAATCATGAATATTTTTCAGTGAAATAATTACAATTATAAATTATAATTGCACTTTTGACACGAGGTTAGGTTGCATTTGTGGTGGAAGTCTGCCCGGACCCGACCGGCATATCCAGCAGCCACTAATGTTGAACCTAATATGAGAGGTCTAAGTGCGCAAATACGAAGCAGGCTATGACACGAGGTTAAGTCCAACTTGTGGGATAAGTCTGCCCGGACCCGACCGGCATGTCCAGCATCCGCAAGTTGTAGGCCTAATGTGGGAGGTCTAGCCTATTATAAACCATAAATAGATATGGTAATGAATTGGACTATTTAGCCCATTATAAGTTGAAACGCCATTTTAACCTGAATGGGTTTATCGATCATTTTTATTCATTTTATAATGAATAGAATAAAAAGTAGTAATTTCCAAAATCTAATATTTTGAAAACATTATTTTAATAAAGAAATAGAATAAATCTTTAATCAAGATTTAATGGAGTTTTCCAACTAATTAATATTTATTTGGAATTAAATAAACAAATTGGATTTTTGGGTTTGTCGTGGATGATGTCTTCAATAACACCGTTCTCAAACCAGTTGAGAAAAGAATAAATCTTTTAATTAAGATTATTAGAGTTTCCAATTATATTTAGTAATTAGAATAAAATGAAATGTGAATTGGGTTTATTGTGAACTGTGTTTTAAGCGACATCTGTTCTTTAACCCAATTGACAGTGAAAATGTAATTTGGAATTTATAAATCTTCTTATTTAGATTTAAGAGAGATTTTTCCAAAGTAAAGTTTTCTAATTTAATATACCAAATTGGAATTGAATGGAATTCGATTTAATAGTAATCAAGATAAGCTTCTTTAAAAGAAGACCAATACTATATATGGAATTTAAGAGGCTTTACCGTTATTCCATTTATATTATTGGTTTGATACAGAAATTTATATCGATTATATATTGATTTGACTTCTGTGAAAATTCCATATTTAATGGGAGACGACTTTGGGTTTACCGTGAACTATGTTTTAAATGACATTAGTTCTTTAACCCATTTAAAGATAAGATTAATTTCTGAAATTTAAATAATCCTTAAATAGTGATTTTTGATATTAAAACCAAATTGGAGTTTTAATAAATCTTTAAAAGAAAGATTTAATAATAAATTTAAAGGATTTATCTTTGATATAATAATGTGACTATTTTATTAAAAGAATATTTTGAACTGGAATGAGGCGTTTGATGTGTTTTTACAACACTTGATTTTTTTATTATAAAATACGCGAATTATTCGGAAAGACCGGGTTTAACCCATTCCGAATAATTACTACGACGATTAAGAGTCGAAGATGAAGACGGTGGTTGAAGACCGGCGATCTTCACATCGAATGGATGACTACCGATGCCCTGGACTGATTTTCTCCCAGGAAAGGGTTACAGTGGTAGTTGTCCGGACGTACTTGTTGATTGTCCGGATAAGCGAGCACCTCTCTTCCGTATTGGACATACGGGACGAGGAATAAGGTGTCTCCGGTTTCGTTCAGACCCAGAACGGACTTGTAAATGGATGTGTGTCTGACATTGGATTTCATTCCATGTAAATTAAATTGATTTCTATATATATATATATATATATATATATGGTGGCGGAGAATTTATTCTCTTGCTTAACACCCTTCTCTGAGACGCACGAGCTCAGAGGTTATATATTGGTAGTTATCAATCGCATGGCATGAATTGTCAACGTAGCATGCCAAGATGCAATTGATCAAGGCTTTTGTTGAAAAGCAGAGCTTTGTGATTGATGATCAAAGCTCGACCTTTTTAGGTGTAGCTTTGTGTATAGCGTTACCTCGCGAGCCTCACACCCCGGTAAGAGTCAGAAACGGGACAAGGGAACGCAGGGAGTGCACACGTTTCTTTCTAGCTAGAAGTGGTGTCTGCATTTACAAACCCTGACATTTTTACTTATGTGGTTGATGGAATGAGGCACCTCGGATTTATTGGTCGATTGTGACCATTTTATAGGTCCAATAGGATCGGGAAGCGTGTGTTCAGGCATAACTAATCCACTAACGTTATTTGTGGACCGGCCCTGCAGTATCCAAGGGTTGCCCGTAGGTGTGATCCTGAGACATTGCTAGAGTGTCTCGAATCGACAAGGAGATCGTTCCTAGCCTTGACTCATGATGGAAATCCAACTTCCAATACGACACCATGCGGTTTTGATTGTAGGACTAGTATGGCGACATAGTATATGATAGTTATGTCGTCTATGATTGATACATTATGATTGAAATGTTTTTGAAACATATATATACTAATAATAATATCAAATCCGTTTTATCGTATCAAGCATTTTTGACCATTATAAGGTAAAACTCTATCCTCTGGTCTGCGTTGCATTGTGTGATGGGACTTAAGTCTTATAATGGTTTCATTTTTCTAAAAAGCAATGCGTTGTTTTAAACGATTTACTTTATTTCATGCACTGGCAATCAAATGGAGTAAACCCGTTCCGCGTTAGCGGCGTGGTCCTGTGATTAGCCTTATTAATAAATAAGTTAGGAAAGATTTCTCATACCAGTCCCATGACTGACCCGTAGTTTGTTTCACTTTGCAAACTCGGGTGCCCTCTTTTCCACACGGGCAGTCGAGTAGCTTATTTTGCAGATATATTGAGCAGGATTCGGGATCGAAGCTTAAAGTTGTGTCCAGAGCATTGATAGACTTCCGCTGTATCTGTTTATTCATTTCCGCTGCAATGTATTAAATTATTGTAAATTATCTTCCGCTGTATTTTATTGATGTACTCTGATATTCTGTAATCTGATGTAACATTATTATAATGTTTATAAAAGTCTGTTGTTACTTGTTCTTATGTGTTGTATTCCCAGAGTTAGCGTATTCGGGTTTTGAGCGGTCTTGGTCAATTTAGCGATCGATTAGGTCCGGGCAAAAAGTCGAATCGTTACAAGAAATGTGGTGATATTTTTGAAGTAAAGATAAATGGATAGGAGATTGGTAAATATGTTATTTTTAAGAATTTGGAATATAGTTAATGTTTATGAATTAACATAAACAAATATGATTTGTTGAGAGTAGTAAATGGAATTGATTTTAATCAATGAAATGGGTTTTGAGATTCGATAAAAGATTTTAAATGAATGTTTTGAAAATATTAAGACCTGAGCTGCCAATGTACCTGACTACACTGTTTGAATTGATAGTTCAAAAACTGACTATCAATGAAATATACAGCTGATTTTTGACATGTTGTTTCAAAGAGACCGGGATAGGAACTGGACCCAAAACCATTTTGAATCAACGTAGCGCTCGAAACTAATTTGCAGGGATAAAGATGGAGCATCGAAGACCATAGATCTTCGTAAAGCGGAATAATTACTTAAAATATCTAATTGATCCCTAGAGATATACTGTGGTTCTGTCGTAGTTGAAATTTATGAATTGCAAGGACTACTCGTTACGGAACTATAGGGTGATTCCTAGGATGCGATATGAGAGTGCCTTCGGCTCATCCTGATTCTGGATGACTTGTATGGACAAATGTATGACAGAATATGCCTAACATATCACATAAGATGATCTCTTTAAGATGTTATGTTTGGTGGCAGAGAAATTCGTCTCTCTTAGCTTTTATACCCATAATATTTTTTGGAGAAATTAACTAGTGATTTGACGGGTTTGGCGATGTGGCATTCAAAGTAAATGGTGGAGTGTTGTTCTAAAAGATAGATGCGACCTCAAGTCTCACAAACGGAGGATGACCAAAATCGGATAGGCAACATGACTAGGTGGGTCGCACCCAAGCAGGGTGTATTATCACAAATCTAGAGAAAATTCATATTTGTTCTTCTTTCATTTCTGTATCTCTCGAGAAGTATGGCGGGCCCATAAAACTATACGGTGATAATACATTCGATACACTCAAGTTAAATGAGTTGTCGGTCATGTGTGGCGGGGTTGCAAGATGTTCTTGTTGAACCCTCTAGAGTACACTGATCGGAAGGTGGTCTCATACCTTTTCATGGTTGGAATCCAATCTCCAATAAGCGCCTTGCGGGTTTTGATTTTATAATGAATATGTGGAGCGTGAGATATAAGCGTTCTGCTAGATGGTTATTTATTTGTGATTTGATAGATGCTATTATAATATCACTGGATTTTGATATATCAAAAATGTTTTAGGTTATAGTAAGGTAAGAACCGTCTGTATTTTTTGTGCGGGCTGGTCTTACTATTATCCTTTCTTTCAAAACGATTTTCTAAAGTTAAGCAAGTTGTTTACCATATGGATTTATCACTGAAAGTATTCTAGACCGATCCGGGTGAATTTTGCTTCGCTTTAAATGTGCTCGGGTCAGACTGAGTATGTTATCAGGTAAGTTATTGCTTGGAGTTATCAGAAGAGGAGCTGGAGTCGAGACGTATTCTACGTATTTACTGGTATTAGTTATTTCTGCTGTGTTGTATTGATCTGAATGTATACTCTGATGTTGTAATCATATATATATACACATACACACACACTGTAATAACCCGCAAAATCTGGGCCAGTTTAAAATTTTTATTTTGGCAATTTTAGCGAATTTTGATTATTTAAAATAGATTATTTTAAATAATATCGACGAGAAATTTATTTTGAATATATTTAGAACGTATATAATTATATACGTCGTCGTTAGAATATAAATATTTATATATAATTATAAATAGAATTGAAAATGGCGCGGTAGTTCGATAATTCGATTTCAAACTTCAATTGGATGTACCGGGTGCAAAACAATCCGGATTTTAGTGAAACCAGAAATCAAAGGATCTATTTGATAGTATCTTTCCAACGAATCCGAAAAATCAAAGTTTCATAGTGAGAATAAAAAGATATGTCCAGTTGAAAATTCTGAATAGTCGCTATGGAATTCAGGCCCTTAAAAATGGACATTTTGCAAACGACCTCGGATTTCAACGAAACCAGTTTTGTTGGGTCCGTGATGTCAAATTATTGCTAGGTTTCAAATTTCATAATTTTTCGAATCAATATGTGAGCGTGGCAAAGGGAAACACGTTTGACCAGTTTCAGTTGAATTTAATCGACTGGAAAATGGCCATTTTTCAAACGGTCTCAGAATTCGACGAAACTAGTTTTGTTAGGACCGTATCGTCAATACAAAGCTAGAAAATATTTTTCCGCAATTTATAGAGCTAGTATGTGACCCCGGTAATTTGAAATGTACGTTTAAAATTCAATATAGTGATTTAAATGTAAATCCGACGGAAACTGATCGAAACGATCAAATCAGCTTGCGATACAAGTCCCATTGTGTTCGGAATGGGGGCGAAATGCTATGGACGACAGGCGGTGGGCCTCGTTTCGAGGTCGTATGAAAAAGTCAACTCTAGGTTGAATTAAATAATTAAATAATAAAAAAATAATAATAAAAAAACCCTCCTCCCTTTATCTTTCTGGCCCCCCCTTCTTCGTTCAGCAGAAAATCAAAAAAAAAAGAGAAAAAAAAGGGGAAAAGAAAAGATCGCGCTCTCCACGCCCGCCGTCCACCGCGCCATGGCGATCGCCGGAGCCACCCACCTCTGGCCAAGCCCTCCTCTCAGTCGACGCCCTCTCCCACGAACCCCCGCTCGATCGTGAAACCCCTCAGCCAATCGAACCCAAAAACCACCCGAATCCAAACCCCTAACACCGAGAACGACAACCTCCCTCCACCTGAAACGACGCACCACTACCCGCTCCGACCCCACGCAGCCACCACAACCCGCTCCGACCCCCTGCAACTTCCGTCGACAGCGCAACCCCCCCTCCTCTCCTTTAAAGACAAAGTAAGTTTTTAATTTTAGTTTTATTTATTTAAAATCTGAATCTAGGTATTTTTTTTATGTAATCTGAATTAGAATTTTATTTATAGTCAAGATGAGATTTTTAGCAAGGTAAAGGTCGTATTTTTATATAATGAAAGGTCGTATTTTTATATAATGAAAGGTCGTATTTTTATATGATAAAAGATGATATTTTCATATAAGGAAAGACGAGATTTTTATATATTGAATAACGAAGTAAAAATATGATTTTTATATATTGAATAACGAAGTAAAAATATGATTTTTATATATTGAACTTCGAGATAAAAATATGATTTTTATATATTGAACATCGAAGTAAAAATTCGATTTTTATATATTGAATAACGAAGTAAAAATATGATTTTTATATATTGAACTTCGAAGTAAAAATATGATTTTTATATATTGAACATCGAAGTAAAAATTCGATTTTTATATATTGAATAACGAAGTAAAAATTCGATTTTTATATATTGAATAACGAAGTAAAAATATGATTTTTATATATTGAACTTCGAGATAAAAATATGATTTTTATATATTGAACATCGAAGTAAAAATGTGATTTTTATATATTGAACATCGAAGTAAAAATTCGATTTTTATATATTAAATAGCGAAGTAAAAATTCGATTTTTATATATTAAATAGTGAAGTAAAAATTCGATTTTTACATATGTAGTCAAAGCGGACAACGAAGGTGAAAAAAAGGCGAAACGACGAAGACTTCTGCAAATGAAGTGCCGTGGAGCTAGGATAGCTATATGTGAGAATTTCTCACCTTTCAATTTCTTTTCTAGTTATATATATATACTAGGATGCAGACGGTGTTTAGTAGCACCCGACACAATCGTCCACAGACCATGGACTTGTTTGTTTGGCTGTTTGGTGATTGATTGCGATATTGGTTTGAATGTGGTTTGTGGTGTGAAAAATCGAATCGATAAATTGGTCAGGATTAGACGTGCGCCGTTATAAGGCGAAGGAGTAAGGCTAGGTTAGACTCTTACTCCAAATTTTGTGGTTTGCATAACGAAAGTGATTTGATTGATATGGGTATGGCGGTGGCCATTATTAGACCGGGGACAAGGCTAGGCCTTATCCCGTTTCTAGCATAGCGCCGTTATGCCGCCGAAATTTTCTAAAATATGTTAGAAAAAAATAAAAATATCATTTTTATTGGAAATGAATAAAATAACATATTCATTTATAAATCAAAACGATTTGTTGATGTACACCCATTTGACTGATATGGATTGGGACGATAAATTTTACACATCGCCCAACTGCACAAATAAAATATTTGTTTGATTGTTTGAAACCCCACACGGGTGTTAGGATGAAATTTGAAATTCACTCATCCTGATTGATGAAATATGTCGATCGATCGATTGACAGGCTGTTATAAGCGTTAGATATCTATATTTGATGCTTATACGGTGTAGTGCACTTTGGTTGATGGTTGATTATTTATCGTTGCTATTATATACATGTGTTGTATGAAAATCCATATAATTAACTTTATATGGTAATTGATTGGGCCTCATTCCAATCGTGAAAATAAAGAATATTTTGATAATAACAAATATTTTGATAACAGGAAATATTTGAAATAGAATATTTGAAAATAGAAATATGTGAAGCCGTGATGATTAGATTGACGCCATTTTGACGTGAACGATATTTATATTGAATTGAAATGAATTCAAATTGAATTGAAATTTGAATTGAATAGAAATGAATTTTGAAGAAATGAATTGAATTGAAAACGATTTCGAAATGAATTGAACTGAAAACGATTTCGAAATGAATTGAATTGAAAACGAATTCAAATTGAATTGAAAGCGAATTGAAATGAATTCAAATTGAATTGAAATTTGAATTGAATAGAAATGAATTTTGAAGAAATGAATTGAATTGAAAACGATTTCGAAATGAATTGAATTGAAAACGATTTCAAAATGAATTGAATTGAAAACGAATTCAAATTGAATTGAAAGCGAATTGAAATGAATTCAAATTGAATTGAAATTTGAATTGAATAGAAATGAATTTTGAAGAAATGAATTGAATTGAAAACGATTTCGAAATGAATTGAATTGAAAACGAATTCAAATTGAATTGAAAGCGAATTGAAATGAATTCAAATTGAATTGAAATTTGAATTGAATAGAAATGAATTTTGAAGAAATGAATTGAAAACGATTTCGAAATGAATTGAATTGAAAACGAATTCAAATTGAATTGAAAGCGAATTGAAATGAATTCAAATTGAATTGAAATTTGAATTGAATAGAAATGAATTTTGAAGAAATGAATTGAATTGAAAACGATTTCGAAATGAATTGAATTGAAAACGAATTCAAATTGAATTGAAAGCGAATTGAAATGAATTCAAATTGAATTGAAATTTGAATTGAATAGAAATGAATTTTGAAACGAATTTATAAAGAAGAATTCAATTTTGCTTTGAATTGAAATGGAAGTTGAAATAGGTTTTGAAACGATTTTAAAACTATTTATATAATTCGTTTTGAATAGAAAATCGACGAAATATATATTATATATATTATATATATAATATAATGGCCTGAATAGAACGCGCCGCGCCGCGGCAGTTCGTGAATTTCGACCATTTATTTCAAACGGACATTACGGGAGATCCGACCGTCGGATTCTCCTAAAACCGGAACCATTGGGTTCGTATCGAAAAGAGCTTTCTAAAGAATATTAGAAATTTGAAATCTAACGGTTGGATTTGGAGTTACGTCCAAATCAAATTTGAAAAAGGTCGTTGTAAGTGCAGTTCGATGGCCATTGATGGAAATCGACTATACGGGCCTTGATAAAATTATTAAAAATAGTAATAATTTGTGTAAAATCATAAGAAATGATTTAGAAAGGATTGGGATGAAAAACTCCATATTTGAAAGGATAAAAATAGATTTTTATCGAAATGAACTAGTTTTGAACTAGAATTATAATTCTATTTATTTTTAAATAAATAAATGGAATTTGAAAAGGGTTTTGAAAATAACCAAAATTTCCAATGATTGCATTGGAGTGGATGTGAATCGAAATTGTCTTCGGAATATTTCGATGTTGGAATTCGTGATTATACAGATGTTGTTATGGAAATTTGAAAGATATATATCTATATCGTTATTTCCAATACGACATTTGTTAGTCGGAGAATTTGATATTGAATATAAGCCGATATATTTTCTATTCAGAGCCTTGTATTGAATATCAAATGTGATTTTGGGTTTATCGTGAACCGTGTTTTAAATGACACTGATTCTTTAACCCAGTTAAAGATTAAAACTAAGTGGAGTTTTAATGAATCTTTAATTAGATTGAAATGATCGAAAATGGAGTATCACCAGTTTTGCTCCAGGCGATAGTTAAATCTTTAATTAGATTTGAACGTGAAATGGTAATTGAATTTATCGATAATACTGTGGTGTTAGATATGAAGTATTACCAGTTTTACTTCATGGGATGAATAGGTTGGGATTGGGAAATTAAAACAAATGATTACTTCGGTAAGCGTCGTTAAATCCCGACTAGTTGAATCGAAATTCAAAAGGAGATTAAAGAATAAATTTAAAGGATTTATCTTTGATAAAATTAATGGGAACTTTTCCCAAAGTATAGGAATATTTGAATAAAAGAATATTCTGAATTGGAATGAGGCGTATGTTGTGTTGGTGTAACACTTTTATAATATATACGCGAGTTATTCAGAAAGACCGGGTTCATCCCATTCTGAATAACTGATTCGACGTGGTGTCGAAGATGAAGACGGTGGTCGAAGACCGGAAGTCTTCACGTCGTTTGGGTGATTACTGATGATCTTGATTGGGCTGTACACCCAAGAAGATGGAAACAGTTAGTGATCGTCCAGACGTACTTGGAGATCGATGGATATGCGGGGTACTAGGTGCCTCCGGTTTCGTTCAGACCCAGAACGGACTTGTAAATGGACTGTGTGTCTGACATTGGATTTTAGTCTGTGTGATTGATTTCTATTAAATATATATCTGTTTGGCGGCGGAGAATTTATTCTCTTGCTTAACGCCCTTCTCTGAGACGTACGAGCTCAGGGGTTATATATTGATGGATATCAAACGCATGGAGTGAATTGCCTGTGTGGCATGCCTAAGTGGCAATTGATCGAGGCTTCTGTTGAAAAACAAAGTCTTGTGGTGATGATCAAAGCACGGCCTTTGTGGCATAGCTTTGTGTAACGTTTACTTCGTGTGTTTCACACCCGGTATGAACCAAAAACGGGAGACGGACCTCAGGGAGGACTTGCGTTTCTTTCTAGCTAGAAGTGGCGTCAGTGGTTTTACACGCCCTGACGAGTTTGACTTATGTGGTTGTTGCTGTTGCGAGGCGCCTCGGATTGATCGGTCGTTCTCGAACCGATGGAGTCATTTAGTTGGCTCATTTACGCCCCAAAGGGCGGAGAAACGTATTGTTCAGGCACTATAATCCACATCGGTGGACCGGCCCTGACGATCTAAGGGGCAGTTGCGGCTGTTCCGGAGACATGGGCTAGATTGTCTCGAATCGGTTGAGGACTATCTTTTGCCTCGGTTCATAGATGGAAACCCAATTTCCAAATACGTGATTCGGCGGTTTTATTTGTAGAGCCTAGTATGGCGACATAGTGGGATGGGGCACTTATGCCGTCTATGATTGATACTTATGATTTGAAGTTGTTTTATACACTATGCACTTATAATAGTATCAAACGATTTGTTTTAAACGTATCAAGCATTCTTTGGCTGTTATAAGGGAAAACCATATCCTCGACTGCGTTGCATTGTGTGATGGGACCTGGGTCTTATAACAGCTTCATTTTTCTTTATTTAGCATTGCGCTGTTTGTTTTATGCACTGGTATCCTTGGGAGGAAACCCGTTCCGTGTTATACGGCGTGGTCCCTTGATTTACCTAGCTTTAAAAATAAAGATTAATAACTGTTTTAGTTCTCACACCAGTCCCATGACTGACCTGGAGTTTATTGTTTTAACCTAAACTCTGGGTGCCCTTATTTTGACACGGGCAGCTAGTAGTTTTGGTTTTGCAGATTTATATTCACAGGATCCTGGTTTACAGCTGGAATGATACCCGGAAAGCTTTGTATCCGTATATCTCTTCTAGTTGTGTCTTTTATTATTTTCCGCTGCTATGTATTTAAATGTAATTTAAATCTCTGATATTTCTGTGTAATATTCATTTATACTCTGTATATTCTTGTAATCTAATGCATTGTTGTAATAGATAATGAAATGTTCTTCTGTATGCGTTCTGTTTTGTCGTGTTCTCAACCGATAGGGTGAAATTCCTGTTCGTCACACGTGGTATCAGAGCTTTGGTTTACAAAGCTCAGAGAACAAAGCACATTAGAACCATACGAAAGAATTCATCAGATATTGGATTAGTTATATCCAATGAGAGTGACTCGTTAGAGATGGGATCAGTAGTATCCTAGAACGAGTGTGAAGAGTATATTTTTCAAATGAAAACAATTCTGTTTTGAAATTTATATCGTTTTACACGTATTTGAATAATTTATTTATATTGATTTTGGACAATTCAGTATATAAAGAGTTTGCATATACGCCTTGCAAACGTATATTCAAAGTTTTAATACACTGGATAGATATAGATTCACACTCTAGTCGCCCGAAGGTGATTCTAATGATTGTAGCTACATCATCAGAATTAGTGTTCGAGAGTCGAAGGTGTGATATTTATATATTTCCAATTGACTGGTGTGAGGACCAAAATTAGATAGGGCCTATTGTTGTGATTTGGCATCAAAAATCTGATTTTTGACTATATATCAAAAGTATGAATTCGAAACTCTAATTCACTAATTGATTGATGTTTGTGTTGTTTGTTTATTTGGTTGATAATTTTTAGCCATTTAGCCTAATTGAATCGCATATTGAATTATATTGAAAATTGGTCGCATTTGCTTGCATATACAAGTATATCATTGAACAGGTCATAGCAAGGAGGCTAGAGCAGAGAATAAAATTTGTTTGCCCGACAAATAGGTACATGTTTACTACATAATTTACCGTTTTGTTTGGGTGATGATGATTTTATGAGCCTATTGGCTAGCCGCTTGGCTTTTTCTTTTTCTTTTTGAGATCTGAAGGACCGGGGAAGCTATTTGAAATTCCCCGATGCTCCCGGTGCAGGGGAGGTTATGGCGAAATTTTTCGAAAATTTAGGGTGTTAGCCAAATTTTTGAAATCTTTGAAAAGTTCTTAGAAACTGAAAAGTTGAAGAACTTAAGCCGTAATCGAAACAATGGAAGTTGAGTTGAATTGTTAAACAACTTTCGACTTTGTTCCTTTTCGGGGACGAAAAGTTTTAAGTGGGGGAGATTGTAATAACCCGCAAAATCTGGGCCAATTTAAAATTTTTATTTTGGCAATTTTAGCGAATTTTGATTATTTAAAATAGATTATTTTAAATAATATCGACGAGAAATTTATTTTGAATATATTTCGAACGTATATAATTATATACGTCGTCGTTAGAATATAAATATTTATATATAATTATAAATAGAATTGAAAATGGCGCGGTAGTTCGATAATTCGATTTCAAACTTCAATTGGATGTACCGGGTGCAAAACAATCCGGATTTTAGTGAAACCAGAAATCAAAGGATCCATTTGATAGTATCTTTCCAACGAATCCGAAAAATCAAAGTTTCATAGTGAGAATAAAAAGATATGTCCAGTTGAAAATTCTGAATAGTCGCTATGGAATTCAGGCCCTTAAAAATGGACATTTTGCAAACGACCTCGGATTTCGACGAAACCAGTTTTGTTGGGTCCGTGATGTCAAATTATTGCTAGGTTTCAAATTTCATAATTTTTCGAATCAATATGTGAGCGTGGCAAAGGGAAACACGTTTGACCAGTTTCAGTTGATTTTAATCGACTGGAAAATGGCCATTTTTCAAACGGTCTCAGAATTCGACGAAACTAGTTTTGTTAGGACCGTATCGTCAATACAAAGCTAGAAAATATTTTTCCGCAATTTATAGAGCTAGTATGTGACCCCGGTAATTTGAAATGTACGTTTAAAATTCAATAAAGTGATTTAAATGTAAATCCGACGGAAACTGATCGAAACGATCAAATCAGCTTGCGATACAAGTCCCATTGTGTTCGGAATGGGGGCGAAACGCTATGAACGACAGGCGGTGGGCCTCGTTTCGAGGTCGTATGAAAAAGTCAACTTTAGGTTGAATTAAATAATTAAATAATAAAAAAAAAAAACCTCCTCCCTTTATCTTTCTGGGCCCCCCCTTCTTCGTTCAGCAGAAAATCAAAAAAAAAAAAACAAGAGAAAAAAAAAGGGGGAAAAGAAAAGATCGCGCTCTCCACGCCCGCCGTCCACCGCGCCATGGCGATCGCCGGAGCCACCCACCTCTGGCCAAGCCCTCCTCTCAGCCGACGCCCTCTCCCACGAACCCCCGCTCGATCGTGAAACCCCTCAGCCAATCGAACCCAAAAACCACCCGAATCCAAACCCCTAACACCGAGAACGACAACCTCCCTCCACCTAAAACGACGCACCACAACCCGCTCCGACCCCACGCAGCCACCACAACCCGCTTCGACCCCCTGCAACTTCCGTCGACAGCGCAACCCCCTCCCCCTCTCCTTTAAAGACAAAGTAAGTTTTTAATTTTAGTTTTATTTATTTAAAATCTGAATCTAGGTATTTTTTTTATGTAATCTGAATTAGAATTTTATTTATAGTCAAGATGAGATTTTTAGCAAGGTAAAGGTCGTATTTTTATATAATGAAAGGTCGTATTTTTATATAATGAAAGGTCGTATTTTTATATGATAAAAGATGATATTTTCATATAAGGAAAGGCGAGATTTTTATATATTGAATAACGAAGTAAAAATATGATTTTTATATATTGAATAACGAAGTAAAAATATGATTTTTATATATTGAACTTCGAGATAAAAATATGATTTTTATATATTGAACATCGAAGTAAAAATTCGATTTTTATATATTGAATAACGAAGTAAAAATATGATTTTTATATATTGAACTCCGAAGTAAAAATATGATTTTTATATATTGAACATCGAAGTAAAAATTCGATTTTTATATATTGAATAACGAAGTAAAAATTCGATTTTTATATATTGAATAACGAAGTAAAAATATGATTTTTATATATTGAACTTCGAGATAAAAATATGATTTTTATATATTGAACATCGAAGTAAAAATGTGATTTTTATATATTGAACATCGAAGTAAAAATTCGATTTTTATATATTAAATAGCGAAGTAAAAATTCGATTTTTATATATTAAATAGTGAAGTAAAAATTCGATTTTTACATATGTAGTGAAAGCGGACAACGAAGGTGACAAAAAGGCGAAACGACGAAGACTTCTGCAAATGAAGTGCCGTGGAGCTAGGATAGCTATATGTGAGAATTTCTCACCTTTCAATTTCTTTTCTAGTTATATATATACTAGGATGCAGACGGTGTTTAGTAGCACGCGACACAATCGTCCACAGACCATGGACTTGTTTGTTTGGCTGTTTGGTGATTGATTGCGATATTGGTTTGAATGTGGTTTGTGGTGTGAAAAATCGAATCGATAAATTGGTCAGGATTAGACGTGCGCCGTTATAAGGCGAAGGAGTAAGGCTAGGTTAGACTCTTACTCCAAATTTTGTGGTTTGCATAACGAAAGTGATTTGATTGATATGGGTATGGCGGTGGCCATTATTAGACCGGGGACAAGGCTAGGCCTTATCCCGTTTCTAGCATAGCGCCGTTATGCCGCCGAAATTTTCTAAAATATGTTAGAAAAAAATAAAAATATCATTTTTATTGGAAATGAATAAAATAACATATTCATTTATAAATCAAAACGATTTGTTGATGTACACCCATTTGACTGATATGGATTGGGACGATAAATTTTACACATCGCCCAACTGCACAAATAAAATATTTGTTTGATTGTTTGAAACCCCACACGGGTGTTAGGATGAAATTTGAAGTTCACTCATCCTGATTGATGAAATATGTCGATCGATCGATTGACAGGCTGTTATAAGCGTTAGATATCTATATTTGATGCTTATACGGTGTAGTGCACTTTGGTTGATGGTTGATTATTTATCGTTGCTATTATATACATGTGTTGTATGAAAATCCATATAATTAACTTTATATGGTAATTGATTGGGCCTCATTCCAATCGTGAAAATAAAGAATATTTTGATAATAACAAATATTTTGATAATAGGAAATATTTGAAATAGAATATTTGAAAATAGAAATATGTGAAGCCGTGATGATTAGATTGACGCCATTTTGACGTGAACGATATTTATATTGAATTGAAATGAATTCAAATTGAATTGAAATTTGAATTGAATAGAAATGAATTTTGAAGAAATGAATTGACTTGAAAACGATTTCGAAATGAATTGAATTGAAAACGATTTCGAAATGAATTGAATTGAAAACGAATTCAAATTGAATTGAAAGCGAATTGAAATGAATTCAAATTGAATTGAAATTTGAATTGAATAGAAATGAATTTTGAAGAAATGAATTGAATTGAAAACGATTTCGAAATGAATTGAATTGAAAACGATTTCGAAATGAATTAAATTGAAAACGAATTCAAATTGAATTGAAAGCGAATTGAAATGAATTCAAATTGAATTGAAATTTGAATTGAATAGAAATGAATTTTGAAGAAATGAATTGAATTGAAAACGATTTCGAAATGAATTGAATTGAAAACGAATTCAAATTGAATTGAAAGCGAATTGAAATGAATTCAAATTGAATTGAAATTTGAATTGAATAGAAATGAATTTTGAAGAAATGAATTGAATTGAAAACGATTTCGAAATGAATTGAATTGAAAACGAATTCAAATTGAATTGAAAGCGAATTGAAATGAATTCAAATTGAATTGAAATTTGAATTGAATAGAAATGAATTTTGAAGAAATGAATTGAATTGAAAACGATTTTCGAAATGAATTGAATTGAAAACGAATTCAAATTGAATTGAAAGCGAATTGAAATGAATTCAAATTGAATTGAAATTTGAATTGAATAGAAATGAATTTTGAAACGAATTTGTAAAGAAGAATTCAATTTTGCTTTGAATTGAAATGGAAGTTGAAATAGGTTTTGAAACGATTTTAAAACTATTTATATAATTCGTTTTGAATAGAAAATCGACGAAATATATATTATATATATTATATATATAATATAATGGCCTGAATAGAACGCGCCGCGCCGCGGCAGTTCGTGAATTTCGACCATTTATTTCAAACGGACATTACGGGAGATCCGACCGTCGGATTCTCCTAAAACCGGAACCGTTGGGTTCGTATCGAAAAGAGCTTTCTAAAGAATATTAGAAATTTGAAATCTAACGGTTGGATTTGGAGTTACTTCCAAATCAAATTTGAAAAAGGTCGCTGTAAGTGCAGTTCGATGGCCATTGATGGAAATCGACTATACGGGCCTTGATAAAATTATTAAAAATAGTAATAATTTGTGTAAAATCATAAGAAATGATTTAGAAAGGATTGGGATGAAAAACTCCATATTTGAAAGGATAAAAATAGATTTTTATCGAAATGAACTAGTTTTGAACTAGAATTATAATTCTATTTATTTTTAAACAAATAAATGGAATTTGAAAAGGGTTTTGAAAATAACCAAAATTTCCAATGATTGCATTGGAGTGGATTTGAATCGAAATTGTCTTCGGAATATTTCGATGTTGGAATTCGTGATTATACAGATGTTGTTATGGAAATTTGAAAGATATATATCTATATCGTTATTTCCAATACGACATTTGTTAGTCGGAGAATTTGATATTGAATATAAGCCGATATATTTTCTATTCAGAGCCTTGTATTGAATATCAAATGTGATTTTGGGTTTATCGTGAACCGTGTTTTAAATGACACTGATTCTTTAACCCAGTTAAAGATTAAAACTAAGTGGAGTTTTAATGAATCTTTAATTAGATTGAAATGATCGAAAATGGAGTATCACCAGTTTTGCTCCAGGCGATAGTTAAATCTTTAATTAGATTTGAACGTGAAATGGTAATTGAATTTACCGATAACACTGTGGTGTTAGATATGAAGTATTACCAGTTTTACTTCATGGGATGAATAGGTTGGGATTGGGAAATTAAAACAAATGATTACTTCGGTAAGCGTCGTTAAATCCCGACTAGTTGAATCGAAATTCAAAAGGAGATTAAAGAATAAATTTAAAGGATTTATCTTTGATAAAATTAATGGGAACTTTTCCCAAAGTATAGGAATATTTGAATAAAAGAATATTCTGAATTGGAATGAGGCGTATGTTGTGTTGGTGTAACACTTTTATAATATATACGCGAGTTATTCAGAAAGACCGGGTTCATCCCATTCTGAATAACTGATTCGACGTGGTGTCGAAGATGAAGACGGTGGTCGAAGACCGGAAGTCTTCACGTCGTTTGGGTGATTACTGATGATCTTGATTGGGCTGTACACCCAAGAAGATGGAAACGGTTAGTGATCGTCCAGACGTACTTGGAGATCGATGGATATGCGGGGTACTAGGTGCCTCCGGTTTCGTTCAGACCCAGAACGGACTTGTAAATGGACTGTGTGTCTGACATTGGATTTTAGTCTGTGTGATTGATTTCTATTAAATATATATCTGTTTGGAGGCGGAGAATTTATTCTCTTGCTTAACGCCCTTCTCTGAGACGTACGAGCTCAGGGGTTATATATTGATGGATATCAAACGAATGGAGTGAATTGCCTGTGTGGCATGCCTAAGTGGCAATTGATCGAGGCTTCTGTTGAAAAACAAAGTCTTGTGGTGATGATCAAAGCACGGCCTTTGTGGCGTAGCTTTGTGTAACGTTTACTTCGCGTGTTTCACACCCGGTATGAACCAAAAACGGGAGACGGACCTCAGGGAGGACTTGCGTTTCTTTCTAGCTAGAAGTGGCGTCAGTGGTTTTACACGCCCTGACGAGTTTGACTTATGTGGTTGTTGCTGTTGCGAGGCGCCTCAGATTGATCGGTCGTTCTCGAACCGATGGAGTCATTTAGTTGGCTCATTTACGCCCCAAAGGGCGGAGAAACGTATTGTTCAGGCACTATAATCCACATCGGTGGACCGGCCCTGACGATCTAAGGGGCAGTTGCGGCTGTTCCGGAGACATGGGCTAGATTGTCTCGAATCGGTTGAGGACTATCTTTTGCCTCGGTTCATAGATGGAAACCCAATTTCCAAATACGTGATTCGGCGGTTTTATTTGTAGAGCCTAGTATGGCGACATAGTGGGATGGGGCACTTATGCCGTCTATGATTGATACTTATGATTTGAAGTTGTTTTATACACTATGCACTTATAATAGTATCAAACGATTTGTTTTAAACGTATCAAGCATTCTTTGGCTGTTATAAGGGAAAACCTTATCCTCGACTGCGTTGCATTGTGTGATGGGACCTGGGTCTTATAACAGCTTCATTTTTCTTTATTTAGCATTGCGCTGTTTGTTTTATGCACTGGTATCCTTGGGAGGAAACCCGTTCCGTGTTATACGGCGTGGTCCCTTGATTTACCTAGCTTTAAAAATAAAGATTAATAACTGTTTTAGTTCTCACACCAGTCCCATGACTGACCTGGAGTTTATTGTTTTAACCTAAATTCTGGGTGCCCTTATTTTGACACGGGCAGCTAGTAGTTTTGGTTTTGCAGATTTATATTCACAGGATCCAGGTTTACAGCTGGAATGATACCCGGAAAGCTTTGTATCCGTATATCTCTTCTAGTTGTGTCTTTTATTATTTTCCGCTGCTATGTATTTAAATGTAATTTAAATCTCTGATATTTCTGTGTAATATTCATTTATACTCTGTATATTCTTGTAATCTGATGCATTGTTGTAATAGACAATGAAATGTTCTTCTGTATGCGTTCTGTTTTGTCGTGTTCTCAAACGATAGGGCGAAATTCCTGTTCGTCACACACACATACATACACACACACACACAACTTCTTTTGTAAAGCATTTTGATATATTATATTTGTCCATTTTGCTGTGAGACTCTGATCTTCTTATTCTTCTATTCTAGTATTTCTTTCTTCTCTCACCCTCTAATTCCTATCTCATAACTATCCGCTTTTGCGTGCACTTTGGGTTGGACGGAAGTGTGATTATTCAACTCAAAGGGTACGGAAAAGTCGATCGTTACATCGTTTGTCTTGATATTATGACCTTGATTACTGTCAAAAAGTCATAAGCATAAAAAAGATGGATAAAACTTTATTGGTTGTATCAAATGCATCTCATAATGTGTGGTCCTTGACCAAATCTCATCTTAACCTTGGGTAATATCGGCAAACGATGGATAACATTATTGCTAAACCGAGTAATCACTTTATAAATAGACTATCCGAGTTGACCTCAGAATTGTATGATTTATCTCTACAAATCTCGAAGCCTAGATTTTCTTTGCATCGGTAGGATTTTTCATATTTTGAAATTAGCTTTTAATCACTACTTTAATCGTTTGATTTTTCTGTCAAACTTTAGAAGCAACAAGTTCGTCACCCACATATAGAAGTAGGTACATTCAGTTTGCATTGTCCAAATGTTTGTAGTAGGCTCGAATATTTTTGACCCTTTAACAAGGCAATGTTAAGAATTAATCCTCCTATTTTTTTGCTCCTGGGAACGCTTCAGTACATAAAGAAGTTTCTTTAATTTGAAAAGCACATCAATCTTTCAACAAATGGATTGTCATAGAATATTGTTAATGCCACTTCAAAAACGGATAGGGGGAGTCATATTTTATTTTCACTCCATTAAAAAATAAATTGTTAAGGGGGCCAAACATAATGGAAAATTAAATAAAAGAACTCGATTTTACCCTCCATTCAAATACGAAAACACGGTAATATTCGATAAGGACATACCAAAATTCAGTATAAGTTTGGAAATAACACGCCGAAAATAGATTAACTGAAGAAAAATTAAAAACCTACATATTCGACGATAGTAAATTAGAAAACATGATTTTGTTCGATGGTCTATTGCCGAATATGTGTTATTGTCATTACCTGAGGCGTTCACCAAATTCAGTGAGTACATGCCATTTTAATTGTTTATGACGTTTATGGCTGAAAACATGCCTACATTTTTTTCAGTAAATTGTTACTTTTTCCGTAATTTCTTCAACAAATACAACATTCAGTTCGCTTTTTTGAGTAAAATCATGTTGTCTTCTTTTTTAAAGTTAGAAATTTCGTTAGAAATTGGTTCCTCTATGAAAAACTGATTAATAGTTTACTTTGAGAAGAAGATGACTAGGGTTTAACAAACAGTAAAATGTAATTAGGGTAATATAGTAAGGACATTTTGGTCTATATTTTACAATTGTTGAGGGGAGACTACATTAATTGATCGTCCCCTTAGTAAATTAAAAAAAAAAACAGCTCACTTAACCATTTTTTGAGTGTCATTAACAATACTCTTATCATATGATGCAATTTGAAAATATCTGTCATTTATGTGTAAATTTATATTTGTCGTAGGAGATTGTAGAGAGACAACTTTTTTTTTGATATGCCAATGAGTATCGATCTCAGGGTTTGAACACGTGACCTTTACTCATGTAGTGTAAACTATCAGCTATTTAATAAGAGAAATATCTGCAGCAATACAACAACGCATTGGGCCTGAATATGTCGGTCCATTGGGAATTCTTCAAGCTATAGTAGATGGAACCAAATTCATTTTTAAAGAGGATCTCCTCCCATCTAGAGGAGATATTTGTTTGTTCAGCGCGAGGCCCTCTATAGCGGTCATATCTGTTCTACTAAGTTTTTTAGTAATTCCTTTTGGATATCACCTTGTTTTGGCCGATCTTAGTATAGGCCTTTTTATATGGATCCCCATTTCAAGTATTTCCCATATTGGACTTCTTATGTCAAGAGTGATGATATTTATCAGTTTATTTGTTGCCTTAATTATGCGATTATGGTTAACAATCAACCATTTCGAGGGAGATTGTTAAATTCAAAAGTATAGAATCGCATACCAAATTCTTTTTAGGTTGGGTTTTGTCTATTATAATGCGTAAATTCATTAAGAATTATATTTGATTACTTAACTCCTTTTTTGTGTTTTTATTAATAGGTTGAATATAAGCACAAACTTTTGATACGACTTTGAATTTCTAAAAATTCATTTATAATAGCATTTAACCTGTGTGTCGCACATGACAATATTTTAAAATACAACGATTGAACTTTTAACATTAAAATGGAACTTTATTAAACAATGTACAATAAATCTAGCAAAACAATTGAACTATAAATTCAAATTACTATTGATATAGTTAGATGTATACCACGTGAAAATTCTATATACTATTGTAAATTAATTAACTTTGTAGTCGATTATTATTCATAAGAAATGGTGTGTTTAATTTTTGTTGTATATTTGTTATAATGTGTTATAAACATTTATGACTTGATTAAAATAATATTTAACTAAAAATACATGAACAATGTGTCATGTGATAACGACTACAAATGATTGTTACCGTGAGCATTATACCGATATATATTATTATTATTATTATTATTAAACACGTTGTTTTGGAATGTATTCATAGTCAGGATACATGGGGATTGAATATCGTTGTATCCCATAAGACCATAACACGTGATGCTCTCCAATTGTTGTGAAGTGTACTATTCATTGCTAATGGGGGGTATCCACAAGTTACATATTAGTGGTAATTGGATAACTATAGAACAACATATTTGATATTTTTTCCATTGACTAATATAACTAAAGTCAAGCAGAAATATTGATGTGGCTATATAATTTACACAAATTTCTCGACTTAAAGATACCATCGATTTTCAATATGAAAATTCCGCTTTGATCACAGCAAAATCATGGTACAACATAAATTAAATAACTAGTTATACTTTTATCGTTATTTTATGTGATTTATATGTCGGAACCGAAAAAATGGACAAGCACCCTTGTTTCAGTGGTAAGACATTTCGACTTGATTGTAAGATGTAGTAGTTCGAAATTTGCATATCATGGTTGAAACTTATAGTGACATGTACTATGTTGACAATCTAGATTTGTATATAAAGTACTAAATTCAAAAGAAAAAGAAATCAAATGAAAAACTAACTTTTATTATTTTGGTTAGTACAATAGTTATATACATATTAAATTGCGGTTCTTTGATATCTGCTAGAAATGTTCATAAATATCAGCTAACTTCATTTGAATAACTTAAAATTTGAACTCTATAATCAAACCAAATATATGAACTTGGATATAAACCTAAGAAGTTAATCAATGAATTATTTATAAATAATTATATAAGTTTCTCCATATTGTAAAATACAAGAGATTTAGTTAAATTAAATATTAAGGGAGAGTCAAGTATAAGAGAGAAAACTCATGGAACCAGCGGGAGATTTTTTTTTTTTTTTTTTTTTTTTGCTTTAATGTTATTTAATAGATATAGACCAAAGGCCATAAGTTTGGATCCCGCTATAAATAAAAATTAATAAATATCTTTGAATGATAATCTTAAACATAAGCAATCAAACTTTCTTTACAAATTCAAAATGTCCATATATAAATATTAATCATTTAAGAATAGGATATAAGAAGCAACCTTTATTTACAATTTCCAAACGCTAATTTTCAAATAGTACAAAGTATTGTCATTTTCAAATATGATCTAATAAACAAACCTGCTATCCAAACTCATTTTTTGTTGATAACAATTTAAATATAAAACTAAATAAATAAAAGTTAGATGTCGCAAAATACGAAAAGAATTCAAACTAACTACAAACAATTTCTATGCAAAAGCATGAATACATGTTTGTAGAAATCATTTTTATCATGAAAGTGTTAAACATGTATTGTTTGTAAAAAAAAAAAAAAAAAAAAAAAAAAAGAATTACGCATGAAGAGTGTGCCATCTTCACGTGGAAAGTGCATGCCATGACGCTCGATTTTAAAATTAGTTGGTACAACATTTTTGCGTACATTTGAATTTTGAAGATAACTTTGCAGCTCTTGTTTCCCAAAGAAAATAAATTATTAAAACTTAGTTTTTTTATTTGATTAGCATTTATGTACATAAAAAACAAATTATTAAAATTTAGTTGTTTAATTTGATTTGCATTTATGTACAACACCTTATGTTAAATAACTCCACAACATTCATAATCAAATGCAAATAGTGAATTCCAAATGCATTTCTTACTAAAGATGTGGAATTTGTAAATTATGGATATAAATCAACAAAACCATGTACCATTAAATTGTCTCCAAAATTGAATGCATTTGACGCATCAAAAGTGGATACATCCAATTTAAGAATTTAGACTGTTTTGGAAAAAGGTGAAAAATGAGTCGTTGGTGTTGGACGCATCTGACATTTCACTAAAATGTCGGCCCATTTCTCAACTATTCTTCGCTATATAAACCATCTTCTTTATCCACTCCACCCGGTTCAGTCAACACAACTCAATAAAAACCCTTTCGATTTTCTTTTGAACTGTTCAAGCGTTTGTTTAAGTAAATTTCTATGCTATTCTATTTATATTTTATATCTACGACATATATTTATTTTTTTACATTTTGAAAATTTCATTTTCAACTATCATGACATGGTTTTCTATCTCCACCATTGCTTCTGCTTTCTCATAAGATATAGCTTAAATAATAGACGAACATGAAGCAACGTTCATTAATATTCATGTAGAGTATCTACCGGATGAAACCCATTCCATCGGCGCGTCTTATGTGAACGTAGTTGCGAATTTCAATGTGTGGTTCAGCCTTGATTGGTTTTACATCCATGCAAAGAACAATGACACAATCTGAAGCATCATTGAACCGATTGGTACAAACCGCTAATGTTTGAAGAGAAACAACATAAAATATAAAATGATCTGCTTGACGGCTTCAAGCGTCGACGAGCCGGTCTAGCACGTCAATACATGAAATATAGGATAAATTTTCCTAAAAAAGTTCAAGGAGCTGGATCAGCTATTTGAGAGTTGCATAACAAAGAGGAATGACAAGTATGATGTGCCACCCGCTCCATGGATTTAGTCTTTTATTGTTGCCAATGCAGCTTTGTACGGTGGTTGGAAGACCGGAGCCACCGCACCCATTTGTATATTAGACAAACTGAGCATGACAAATTGAGTAACATGTGTTTGGATGGTTGTTTGTTCAGAGTGAGCAGTTTACCAGCGTCATATAGTGTTATCTTTTTATTTTCCGTGTTCTACCATTCATTTTAAAAGGCGAGAGATTATAGAGATTTTCCAAGGGGAGTCCCTTAATTTAGATGGGATGTATGCTAAAGGTGAGCGCTTGACTTGGTCTATCCGATGAAGTGGTTTGTTAAACTGAACTATAAACAATAAAATGAAAATAAAAGAAAACCGAATAAATTAAGTTTGGTTAGTTCGATTGGTTATCCGATTCTACCATATTTTTTTTTGGGACTCTATGTTCAGAATATTCATTATATTTTGAAATAAATTATAAATATACGATTAAAGTGTTATTATTCATGATTATAATGTTTTATAAAAATAAGTTAGGCACATATATAACGATTAAAATTCACTAAGATAGCTGATATAACCTAAAATATTAATTATAATATCAATAAATTTAAAAATATAATAAAAGTGGCTTGTTTGATTCAATAGATAACCGCACTAAATATTTTTATCGCACTAATTATAAACTAATTCGATCTCAGAACAAACTGTCCAAAATAAATTGGTTTAGATGATTTATTTTGTTTAACCAAACAATGTTCAGCCATAGCAGATACAGTCCGTGATGATGATACATTGACATATTTAAGTTACCATTTAAGCATGTTCCGTGATCATGGTTAGTTTGTTTTATTTTATTTGCTTGTACATAATCTGTCTGGCGATTCATATTTATCTTTCAAGCTGCTTGTAGATGATCTGGAAAAGAAGAGATCTCTCACTTATGGATTTTGACTTGTTTTCTCTGTTTATGCTCAGTGGTGTTGCGTAAACATTTGCGTAAATTGATAATCAAATAGCCTAAACTGGAATTAGTGTTGGTTTTATTTCAAAAATATTCTGTTTGGATGTGCACAATGATAACTACTCAGTTTTAGCAGTTATCAAAATGTAGATTTCGTAGTACAAATCTGGAGTTGCAATATTTGGTTAGTTATTTGAATTTAGTAGCTTTATCCGCTGTGAAGTTATAATGGTTGAAACACAACCAATCTGCTGAGAAGATCTGAAACAAACTGAAATTAATGTTATTAGATTACATGTATACATGGTAGCAAGGTTTTTTTTTTCCTTTTAGATGGAGAAACTGCATCTATACGCGGCAACTGTACACATACTCTGTTCATGAAGAAATAAACTTTCTATGCACTCTAATTTAAATATTGCTCCATTGCAATTTTCTATGTACTCTAATTTAAATATTGCTCCATTGCAATTATCAATTCTCATCCTTATTTTCAATTATGTGAAAATATTCCGCCAAAATGTGAAAACTTGTTTTGGCCATCTATCGGTGCAATGTCATACGACCAAAGTTTGAGTTAGATAAATCTTTGGATAATAATAATACAGCTAATGATGATAGTAGTAGTGCTGATAGAATAGTAGAAGGAAACCAAAATCATAATTCAAAAGAGTGCGGCAGTGAAAATAAAAATGCAGATTAGATAGAAATCAATGAAACTGCACAAACAACAAAAGATAAAGTCAATGGCTACAAATCAAACAATGTATTGTAGTTGCTGTTAGGGAAAACTATGATAGTACTTCAGAAATTCAGCAGTTATAAAAGAATCTCAAAAGTATAAAAAATTCAGAAGTCCTCAGACAGTGATACTTGCTGAGTACCAAATACACAAAGCAACTTTGCAATACCAAACATTAATTCCGCTTCAACTTCAGAACGAAGTTTAGCAGGGGTAACAACTTGCAACAAGGTTGCCTTGTAGTGCTAAAAAATGTGTTTCTATTTTCAGAGCTTGATAACACATATGGTTATTTTGGCAATACGAACAACAATGGCTTATTGCATGAAGCTAAAACCAGAGAAAGTTAGCTAGCTGTGTTTGTGTAAGTTTGTTTGAAAATAAGTCAGAGATTGCAAAGATTCTTAAACTACCAAGATTCTAAAATAAAATTAGAGAAACTGTTGACAATACTCAAGTTTGCTCAAAATGGATGATTTTATATATAATAGATGCTGATGTTTGGAAAAATAAAGTTGAATAACTCAGTGAGCAACACATCTCAATAAATCTATGAATATAGGAGGAGTTTCTGTTAAATTCACATCTATTATGCATATAATACTGAAAGTGGAAGATCGCATTTGTGGAAACAACTTCACAGTAAATCTAAGCATGTTAATGTGCCTTGTTCCTTAGATAATCATTGAGGACTTCAATTGCATTAGAACAAATGAAGAAAAACATGGTGACAACCCATTCCATTCACAATATTGCAAGAAATTGATATGTTCATATTATCAACGTGCAGAGTCGGCCCACAAAATTTGAGGCCTAAGCCCAAGCAGCAAACATTGAAGGAACTAGGGAAAAAAATTGACAAAAATTTCCATGTACAGCCTTGAACCTGTACTACATTACTCATTTCCTACTCCAAACCAACTAAGCTACACAACACACTTTAGATTTTATAGTTTACACCTTATACATTAAACACTTAAAAGCAAAAATTACTGATATATTACCCCATCCGAGTGGGCCGCCCTAGCCCAAGGGCTTGATGGGCTATCCCCTCGACCAGGCCTGTCAACATGGGTGAAAGAATCAATAGTTGATCTACGCCTACTAAAACCTCATGACCAAAATTAATAAAATCTTTTGTAATGTTCAATGGCTACATATGTTATAAAGTCATGTAGTTTATTTACTAAGTGTTAGCAGTGACCATAGCCTTATTATCTCTAAACTTTAAAATGAAAAAACATATTAGAGGCTAGGATTTTAAATTCATGTGCCCATTGGCTATTGCTTCTAAATTCAATGGATTGTAGAATCATGCCCTAGAAATGAAAATTGGAGCAATATTCCACTAGTTAACACACTTTAGATGGTAAATGCAACAATGCAAAACTTAAAGAATTAAATTTCAATAAAAATGATATAAGAAAATAGGTTGAGCAACAAATGTGCAGAAATGCAAAGAAACTTAAAAACTAATCATAACAAAGACAATGCACAACAGCTCATACTCCGACAAAGTAAACTGAACGAAGCAGCAAGTTGCAGATTAATAATAGAAGGCAAATTGCAACTGATTAATTCAAGCGATGATATATCGGAGTTCTTTTATGCTATAAGATGTCAAGCAAAAAAAACATGATCAAATTTGGCAATTTATTTGACATACATGACAGCATTATAATTTTTTTTAAGGACTTCAGTGAAAAATCCATCAACCATTTCAGAAAATCATTCAACATTGAGTCCATCAAGAAAGAATTTCCAAACATCACTTATGAAATGATAATTTTTGAATTTGATCAAAATTAACATAACAGCAATTTTGGTATGGATGAGGTAAAAGGTGTTATTTTTAGTGTCAAAAACAGCACATCTGCAGTCTTAGATGGATTCAAAACTTCATTTTTTGAATTTCATTGGGAAGCGCTCAAAATCAACTTGCTAGAAGCCATTCAAAGTTTTTTTTTTTTTTTTTTTTTTTTTTTTTTTTTTTTTGACTTAGGTAAAATTCTTAAAAAAATTAATTATTCGTCAGTTTATCTATAACTAAAAGCCAAAAAACCGCTATGTATTTCAAATTACAGACCGATTTTATGATACAATTTTATTTACAAAATGATATTAACAGTGTTGCGCAATAGATTAAAGCATTTTCTTGAGATTTTAATCTAGAAAATCGATGTAACTGTGTAGATCGATGTAATTATGTGCCAAACGGTGATGTCAGTGAAGCAATTTTGATAGCTCATGAAATTGTCAAAGGTTTCAATTGCAAAGAAATTGATAGAATGTGTATTATAATCGATCTAAGCAAAGCATACGATACCTTGTGACAAGACTTTCTCACGTAATGAGATCGTTTAATTTCCAAAGAAGTGATTGCAAATAGTTGCAGAACTAATTATGCAAATATTATGAGTAATCCTTATGGTAATTTCAGCGGCAGCAGCACAAGTGCGGTTAGACAAGGACATCCCCGGTCTGCTTATTTTTTCGCAATGACAGTATTATAATTCACCGTGCTAATGAATAAACCATCGATAGCTGGAGAAATCAGTCCACTAATGCAGACAAACATCAAAATTACCCAGCTAATATTTGTAGATGATGTTTTAATCTTTCTCAAAACAGATAAAAACATAGCCAAAGCCATCAAAGATGTTATGATTTGTGATATTTATAACATGAATATTGAAGATCAAGATATTATAGAATTTTTTATTTTGTGCAAATTTTAAGGAGAGAAAGATATATTTTGTGCAAGTTTCAAGGAGAGAGATTTATTTTGTGTAAGTTTTGAGCAGGATATTTTCAGATCCGGAGGATATTTAGGATCTAAAGAAAATTTCGGGAATTTCCATATACTTTCTATTTGTCTGTATAGGCATGTCATTAGCGATAAATTTATTTGCACTTTTGAAGGAGAAAAACATGTTTTTTTTTTTAGGGATTGAGATATCTTCTCAATTTTAGTTTTTTTTTTTTGTAATAAATTGGTGGAATAATAAAGATTTATTTAAAGGAATTTGTTTGTTGTTATCTTCTTCTCTCTTTTAAAATCTAATTGTGCAGTGATCTTGTGGAAAACATAACAAAAGATTATTCAAAACTCTTTATGAGGTGACATATCTAAAAACGAACTTACAGAAATCAATTTTTTTCCCACTGAAGGATGTAATTAAAAATCAAAGATTTGTTATATTGTGGGAATGTAGGAAAATACGTTGCCAATTACATATCTTGAGATGCCTTTGTCACCAATTTATACTAACCGTATCTGTTGTGAAGTATGGATTAGCAATATTAAACGGAAAAGTGAAGGTTGAGAAACAGGATTGGTATTATTTTGGTACTATTTGAATTTAGTACATATAGATGTACTTATTTAAAGAGTTCACCGATTTTTTTATTGCTTGCACCACCAAATGGGGTTTTCGCCATTAATTGCTTGAGATATAATTCATTGATACGATGTGATTAATGATCATTTAATATAAGGAATGTATTCCTTAAAAATGTGGCTTAGTCGATAAATCTAGATTAATCACTAAAATACTAAACACTTCTTGTCATGTAGCAAATGCAGCCAATGTCGCTATTCTAATAGATTAATTTCGCGATGAACATGTTTTTAATCAATATTTCATAGATAATGCTTGTTGTGTTTACACAACTTTGTGTATTTTGGTGCATCCAATTATAAGTATTATACAAATTCTCCCGCTATTTCTGCCACTACTACGACATCGCGTAAAACATGAAGCTCCATTTAACTACTTATTATAGGTTATTTGTTTCTTTTACCATAGCTAGTCTGAGTCGAGAGCTGTTGATCAAATATATTAAAATTGTATAAAAAGCCTTCGTAGAATAAAATTCTCTAATGCAGTCGAGCTGAAATCATATTTCCCATCCCATATGAAATATCTTTGAGTATTCCATATGACTCTTGTTTTCCATATCCTTATATAAAGAACATGCGACAATTCACTCTCTTAATTCCAGCTATACCTTAGCTATGACAATCCGATTTTTCCATACCGTTTAAACTGACATTTAACCATCTATGTCCAACTCAAGGGGGAATAAGAAAGCAGATGATTAAGAGAAAGAAGTTAAATGGTGATAAAGAGAAAGAAGTTAAATGATGATAAAGAGAAAGATAGAAATGTTAGAATAGAAGAAGAAGAGGAATAACTACAGAACGAATAAAATATAACATATCAATATTCTTTACACAAAGAGAAAACTATATATATATGATTATACAATCAGAGTACACAACTAGATCAGTACAATACTGATAAATACAACACACACACACAGCGGAAATAAATTAATAACAGAAAGTACAGGAATACGTCTTGCCTCCTCTTGTCCTCCTGAAACTCCAAGCAAAACCTAATGCAACCTGAAAAATATACTCGATCTGACCCGAACATATTTTATGGAAAGCAAAATCACCCAGATCAGTCTGAAATACTTTCAGTGATAAAACTCACATCACAAACAACTTGCTTAATTTTTAGAATCCTTTGAAGAAAATGAAACTCTCGTAAGATACGACCACACATAAACATGGCACGTGTTTTTACCTTACGATAACCAAATCATTTTTGATATCAAAATCCAGTGATAGTATAATAATATCTATCAAACCACAAATAAAATAGGAATATAGCCGAAATGCTTGCATATCACGTTTCAACATAATTGATATACATTTAAAATGTATGGCTCATATCGGAGTTTGGATTTCCAACATGACAAGTTATGCAACCACCTTCTGATCAGTGTTCTCTAGAGATGAAACACTAAGGTTCAACAAGAACATTTTGCAACCCAACCACATAGAATCGACCACTCATTCAATTTGAGTGTACCTAATATATCATTACCATGCACAACACCATATATCAGCCAATTTGGCACACAACGTTGCGAGGATAAAGTACGGTTTATAGCCGTATCATATTTGATAGGTCTTAGAGCTGTAGCAAACTACATTTTGCGATCCGCACCACCCTAAACACCATAAATCTGACCGTCCATCGGGGATGCTCCGGATCGGTTCATTTGACACGGTCTTTGGCCAAATCTAATTCGTATCATATTGTGCACCCCTTCAGGCACTTCAAACACAAATTTTGGCCGCTTCCTTTTCCTTTTGTTTTGGTTTAATGGTGACCGAAAACCCAAATTAGAGTTTTCGATCGGTGACCAAATCGTGCCTCCACCTTTCTCTGGAATCTCCTCCTCCGGCAGAGATGATTCGATTTGTGTGTCTCTAGCTTTGCATTGGTCAGATCACTGGCACCAATGATCGACCAACGCAAAGCTAGAGACCCCAAATTTGGGTAATTTGAAGATTGTGGATTTTGGGTAATTCCGATGTGCTAATCAACTTATTCTTAATTTGTATTGTTACATTCAAGTAATTCTTTTTACTTGTTCATATTATCTTAATGTCACTCTCAAGGACGGAGCCAGGATTTTAATTTCTGCCAGGCTAAGTAAAAGATTGATTAAAAAAGGAGCGATCTTGATTATAATAACGTCATTCACAGAGTAGATTTGGGGATAAGAATAAACATTTGTACTTGTAGGCAAATGAAATTTAGATAACCACATTTACTTGGTTCTTCACAGAGTAGATTTGGGGATGTAGTTGGGTTGGCAGTTTTATGTGCTTTGTTAAAAACATAGAAGATTGAAACAGGATCTCCTATCTTGAAATGTAAGAAAACCATGCAGGCAGCCAAGTTGCATTGTTTCTATTCTATGTGTAATAATAGATAGATGGATTTCAAGGTGTACAACCCTTCATGCAATACGAGAACTTGTTAGTGTTTGAACCGTATAATAGGTTATAACTATGCAGTAAAACCTTAATTGTGCAGGGTCTGCTGGATTGGGATTTCTGTAATGGTACTTAGCAGGAAAAATAAGAGCATTTTTGTTATAAACTTCTGGTAATATCTCGCTTTTTTCCATCCCCTCATCTTGGATACACTACATTAGCTAGATTAGGGTGATAGAATAGAAAGGGCAAGGCTATAACAATGTTATATCTACAATATTGCAGCCAAGTGACAAGGAGAATTATAATGATTTTGTGGTTTAATACTTTTAGAGCGAATTAGTGAGTCATTATGTGAAAATCATGTTTGCGGAGATGTTGGAGAATGAAAAATAAACTCGTTCAAGCAAAGGAATTGTTTTGGAGAATGAAATCATGTCATGTAGCATTACATAAACATATACATATAATTCGCAAATATGCACACATGAATACAAAGACACGATATGCCCTTTACTGTTATCAGTACGAACACAAAGACACGATATTTTGTGTGCAATCAAGCATAAAATTACTTCTTTTTTCCTGTAGATTTTGGGCGCTTTTGTGTTGCTGGAACTCAGGCACTGGCTATCACAATTCAGTTTTACTGCCAATCATCAGGTTGGCCTTTTAAGTTTTTGTTTTAAACCGTGTACATAGTAACATATATAAATATTTATGCTGTTATATATAAAACTTTATGATCAGCATCATGAGCTAGCTTATTCTCATAGTAGTACTGCTTTGATTTACAACAAACACATGGATTTCATCGACATATTGATCAGCACGTACGCTCAATCTTCCCGGCCTCGACTGGAGTTATATATATCAGGCTGATCATATGTTTTTCCCTTTTTTTGTTAGTTCGTACTGTTATGAAAATCTTTGACAATTTCCTTTGTATATGTTAGTATGTTATACATTGTGTTCGTGTTATGAAAAATCTTGTAAATGCATTGAGTATATATATAAAATATAAATTGTGTTATTCTTGTGTATAAATTGTGGTATATATGCTGTGTTATACGAAAAATATGTGCTACTGTTTCTGTATATATATATATATATATATATATATATATATATATATATATATATGCATATATATAAATATGTGCACACACAGATATAATTCGATACGGTCAAAGGCCGTGTCTGAATACTACTTAGATACGGCTATAAGCCGTATGTTATTACTTATGAGATACGGTTTGTAGCCGTATCTAAAAATTTAACACGCCGTTTGTAACACCCCACATCTGTTAAGGTCACTCACAAAGGGAATGCCTTAACTTTAATGGAGTATTATGGGTACTGGAACAGAAATATTACAAGACAGACATATATAAAACAACGGAAAATAAAGTGGAAGTACTTCAAATCATTTATTAAATATAAATGTTTACAAGAAAAGCCCATCAACTTCCAATACCCAATTTCATAGTTAAAATATCTGTCTTGCTCAAAAACAAAGAAGCATAAAAACAAACCGCAGTATTCCCCAATAAAGCAAAGCAAGCCATACCCAAGAGAAATCCAAGCCATACACGAAAGAGCCTTGGAGCTTGGTAAGATCCGAACTAAGCTGTATTCCCACCCTGTGAACCTGGGGGTGGGGGGGGGGAACGGAAGAAAAAGAGGCGAAACAAAACGGGTCAGTCATAAAGACTGAGTAAGTCCTAGTGACTTTCAGCATAAAAATAGGTAAAGATAACATGGCATGAATAAACTGAAAGTAAACATAAGCATGATGACAAGGTAGGCAAGATAAACTAAGACAACAAGATAAACTATGATAACAAGGTAAACTAAGGTAACAAGATAAACTTCGGGCACGATGAAACAAGTATAACGTCCTATAATTCCTATCAAGTATCCCACCGCATGGTTTCTATCAAGAATAACATCGCAAGGTTTCTAAGCTTTACCATTAAAACGATATCTATTTGCTCTGCACCACCTAACTAGCATCCTCATAAGTGTCTTACATGGAATGATCTGTACTCCTACTAGTATCCCAACTGGTGTCCTGTGTAACAAGAATCCGTACCCCCTGCTAGTGTCCCAACTAGTAGCCCGTGTTATATAATAATTACAACGTGATCCCAATCCCCGCAATTATGGTAGACTTCAGGTGTACATCGATTTTGAGGATTCCACCTCGATCACCCCAATGGCCATGTATATATTCGATGCACCCTTACTACCTTATCGATCGGCTCCCTACTTGACCTAGTTCTCGTTTGTGTCACGCGACCCCCTACTTGTAGATACCTGTGCTGGTCCCACCATGGGGTGTATCAAGTCCCATGGTGGCAACCCTGACACAATCAAGATGCACAACTTTATACCTACTGATGCCCAATGGCTAAATTTTCTGCGCCGAAGTGTGTGCACGCCCGCACTCCGTTAGAACCTGCACTGCTGCACCAACCGCCGCTAATTTGACCTCTTATAATCAGCCCAGTAATCGTGCCCCACCCTGCCTAGCTCAGGGTTCCGTTGATACCTAATGTGGGTTACTGCTGAAATGGGTCCTCGTTACTAGGTTTTTCTAATGGTTAAGTCTGTGGGCCTATACTCTCTGATATTACCCACCAACCCTGATGTGTACTTAACGCCGCTACTGATTTAAGCATGTGTATTTAATGGTTAAGTGTATGTGGGCCTATATTTACTAATATTACCCACCAACCCGATATGTACTTAACCCTTCTACTCGTTATGTTACCATGGTTAAGTGTTTACCTTAGTTAACTTAACCTTTCTCGCTTATTATGTTTGATTGGTTAAGTGTGGTTTATTAACTTAACCCCGTTCGTCTATCTGGTTACATTGGTTAAGAATTTTCTTGTTAACTTAACCCCATGTGTTACTTAACGCATCTCATCAGATTGGTTAAGTGCATGTTAACTTAACCCCATCCACTAGTCATATTATAATGGTTAAGTGTTATCAACTTATTCAAGTTAACTTAACCCACCCGCTTGTCCTGTTATGTTGGTTGAGTGTTACTAATTAACCGCAACCACTTGTCTAATTAACCCATTGTATTAGTTAAGTGTTCTCATTAACTTAACCTCACTCTCTAGTCCAGTTTAATCATGTTATAATGGTTAAACATTTGCTTAACCTTACCCACTCCCGTAGTCAACATATTAAATTGGTTAAGTGTCCAGATTAACCTAATCATATTACTTAACCCATCCATTTATATCATATTGGTTAAGTGTTCTTATTTACTTAACCCTACCCACTGGTCTAATTACCATGTTACATTGGTTAAGTATTACTATTCGTATTTTCACATGTCACCCACTTAACCCCCATGTCCCACCACATGTTTATCTGGTTCAGTATTTCTTAATTCATTAAGGCCGTAACCTTATAAAGACCTCTCACATTAGACTAACATTTATGGCAGCTGGATTTGCCGGGCGGGTCCGGGCAGTCTTACACCATAAAAGAGTCTAACCTCGTGTCTTTACAACTGTTACGCTTTTAATTTGGGCCTAGGACCTCTCACATTGGGCTGACATTTGTGACTACTGGATTCGTCGGGCGGTTCCGGGCAGGTTTACGTCACAAATGAGTCCAACCTCGTGTCCTAAGCATTGATTATCACTTATAATCTTTTACCCCAATTTGAATTTATTTTCCCCTATTCAAATTATCAATTAATTCCTAATTTAACGATGTCCATAATTGACTCAATTATGTCCATCTATTAATGGTATGCAAAATCATACCAATTTTATCATAATTTATCTTATGCCATTAAAGGCAGCTTATCTCAATTTATATTTATCCCTCCTTTAAGGCTATTACATGCCAACTACCCAAAACCCACTTAGGCGTGTTCATATTAGCCCTTTTCAAGACATAAATTATCATATGTGTTTCAACTACAAATCTCACATAATTAACGTATGCCCAAGTTCTAGATTACATATCAGTTTTACCTATGCCCAATTCATACCAAATCTACATATGTTCAGTTCATGCCTGTTTACATGTATGCCAAATTTATATATGCCTAATCTTAGACAATTTACATATATACCAAGTTCCATGCCTTTTTATACATATATCAAGATTCATAGTTTACATGTTTACAAAGCTATGCCCAATTCACATAGATCAATTTTTAGCCAAATATATGTATCAATATTCTTGCCATATTTTACATAGGTCAAGTTTCATACCCAAATCCGATGATTCATGATGTAGTTATCCCAAGCTATAATCTTTTTGTTTCAATACATGCCAGTTGCCCAAGTTCATAATACACGTTTATGCCACTTATACAGTTTACAATCGCTTTCATGCTCAAATTCCCAAATCTACATATGCCTAATTAACATAAGCCCAATCTTTTGATTTAATTTACATAGATCCAATTGGTGTCGAATTCCATGTATATAATATTTATGCAAATTTTATCATAACGAGATTATACCAAACTTTACAGATCTACCCCAAACTTGCAAATTAAATGATAATATCCAATTTCATGTTGCCAATTATTAATCATATCCATATAGGCAATAATCCCATATTTCCCCCGTATACATCTCGTATGCGAATCGCGATTTTAGGCCAAGGTCCGAAGTTGACCAAGGTTCATCCAAAGAAAATAAATAGGGGGAGGTAGAAATTTGCATAATAAATAGATCAGAGAGAAAAACAACATCATGATAAGCATAAAGATTAGAACTTGATGATAACATCATTACGAATCAAGAAAACTGCTGAATAAATCACAAACTTGTCATGAGAATAAAGGTAGACAAGTCTCAAAACTAAAGATTCAAAAAGCAATAGGAATAGATTATACTTAATCCAATTCCACTTTAATTCATGGCCACATTATAATTAAATATTTAAATCGGAAAGCATCTAGAACTTACAGAGAACGGCTAATGAATTAGGGAGTGAATTTGTCGTAGAAAGTTGTAGTGTCATTGATCTATCCTCTTGAATTTGTTGTAGAAGCATTGATCTTTGATTTGATTTGGGTTTGAATGCTTAAGCTTTAATTTGGAGACGGCGGCCATGGCTCAAGAGAGATTCCAGCAGCATTTAGGTGTAAGAATGATTTGTTATGAATTAGGTTAGGTCTAGGTGTTATTTTATAGGTGTAGCAATTCATTTCAGCCATCGGATTAACCCTAAAACCCATCCGGACCATCAAAACTCATCCCGGGCCTCAAAAATGGGTTCTGGGCCACCCAAGGCGACCAGGTCGACCTGTACAGGGGGGAGTCGACACTACAGTTGACACAGGGGGGGGAGGGGTAGGTCGACTTGGGTGTCGACACTACAGTCGACACGGGTAGTCTGCCAGAAAGTCTGCTGAAATCTTGTTTTGGCCATATCTTGGTCATACGGACTCCGATTTTCGAAAACTCGGACTCTATTTCGCGTATTTTTCTGAGAGGAACGCAATGGTGATGTCCATTTTACCTAATTCCTGATTCTTGAATTAGTTATCCTTATTTTACTATCTTTTCTGTTACATACGCCGTTATCGAACTAATTTTTCTTCTCTTCCATGTATTAATTAGTTCTCCTTATGCATCACCATTATTTACCTATCATAAGCATATTTTCATATATTTTATTTCATTTTTAATTATATTAAAAAAAATACGGGGTGTTACATTCTCCCCTCCTTAAAGGATTTCGTCCCCGAAATCTTCAAGTTAAGAAGAATGTGTCCTACCATCCATCATCCATCTACTCAATCATCAATCACAGGCATTCATTGTCCTTAAGAGATTTCTAATGCTGTATGAACATATGCAAGAAGTGTGTGTATATGTTCCTTGTCTAATGCAAATGATCAGGCCTGATTGATCTTCTAAATGCAAAATATGTTTAGTGCCATGAGTCCAACATGTATGCAAATAATCCTAGTCACATAAACACTATATGTGTGCACAAACATCCATCCATATGCAACATTCACATGATAACACATTCAATTTCATCCACAACAAGTGTAAACGGTCATGCATATGCAATATGAAAGGTGATTGAGCCGATCTAGTGCCTAATGTGTGTAAATGCATCCATGAGCAACCACTAGCAACCACTTGCAGCCACTTGCAACCATCAATCATAACATGTCTCAAACACATGTTTACACCCAATTGTTCCTATCTAAAGGTATAATCGAATGATAGAAGCAAGTAAAAACTTTGTGCCCATTAGGCAATGTCAAAACTGGAAATCTATGCCACATATATATTGATTAGGAGAAGAACTCTCTAAGCATCAGCCCCGAAGACCGAAATCAACATCAGACTGACACCCAAAGAATTACTCAACCCAACCACTATATATGATTCTAGGAAACTAAGCATGATGGACTCCTTTTAGGTCACAAGGGAATCCCTTCCTAAGACCAACCCGTATCCTATAAAACCCAAAAAGTTTAGTCCACCCGACGGACATCCTCAAGCCCCAACATATATTACTAACAGACGAGTCATACTCCCTATGAGGTTCGCAATAGAAATAGGATTGAGAATAGGACCGAGAGGATATACACAAAAGATAGCATGTGAGTAAGCTCTATAGGAAAAGAGAGATCATGGATATATTCTAAAAAAGAGATATGATGCGCGAATCTAGTCTTCAATCTTCTAAGTCGCATTTCTTTGAGCTTAACTCCATTGTGCTTTGACCGTCTTTAACTACACAATTTCATAGCTTCTTAATTCTTGTTTCCAAAATATGAGTTGGAACCTATTTCACTGTTGCCTCTCGTTCCTCCTTCACTCATTCTCCTTCTAGTATACTTGGCTCAAACATAACTACGTACTCATGGTTTCATGCAAGCTCTCCAAAATTCACTAGTGAATCTTGGATCTCGTCCACTTACTATCAGGTATTCCACGTAGAAGAACTATCTCTTGGAAATAAATGCCAACCATGTTGCCAAATGTACTTACTAAGGTGATTCTCTACAACTCATGCATAAGCGAAATGACCCATCCGCCTTAGTGGCGAACACTACTCGATCGGATTACAAATTACCAATAAATGTGTCAAGAGATTCTAGGAAACAAATCATGATAGAACCCTAAGGGTTACCTGCGACTTCGAGGGTATTACCGAGGCAAGTCAAGAGTCTAACTACCCTCTTTTCAAAACCGAGAAGGTCACCCTTACTGGATAACCACTCCATCGCTAGAATCAACCCATAGCCCAAAACATAAACATTACTTCTAGACTCAATACTTAGCATAGACATTCTCAAATCCAAACAAGTCATGAATAAATGAGCCGATTTCCCCAACAGGATTTGAGACAAAAATGGGATCCTCTACTATGCTAGTACTAAGGTGCAGAGACTCAACTATCGAAGTAGAATTAAAAGGATGCGATGTACAAAAACAAAGTTCTAGCGGGATGATAGAAAAGAAAAGCTGAACCTTTAACAGAAACGTTACCACTCTCTTAGGTACGCTAGTAGTGAGAGCATACAATTGCCCTCTCGGCGTTCTTGTCCCTTGCCCTTGTCCTATAATACTTAACTACATGTCCCTTCTCACTAAAGATACTCTCTCTTGTCATGGGTTTTACTATTCTTTCTCTTTGGCCTCTTTCCTTTCACCTTTTTCCTCCTTCGTGGATTAAGCTATAACAACTAGTTTTTTGTTCTTACTGTCCTTATATAGTTTGTTGACAAGTCTCTCGAAGCTACCTCCAACGCACGACAACTCTACCCAACTTGAAATAAGATTAGACGCAGATGGAACTACTGCGGCTACAGATGGAGGTTGGGCACTCCTTTGCCCTCCGACCCGTGTCGGATGCCTACGAAACTATGGTGAAAAGAGAGAGAAGAGATTTCAAGAGAGAATCAAAAGATAGTGCATATGGCTTTGGGGAATATGCCTTTTAATTAAAACAAAATTTTCTTGAAAATTTGCTTCTTTGTAAATGTTTTGAAAATAATTTAAGAAGGTTTTTGAAAACTTTTGCCCAGTCTGGTAACCTTCTGCTCTGACACCAAATGTAACACCCCACATCTGTTAAGGTCACTCACAAAGGGAATGCCTTAACTTCAATGGAGTATTATGGGTACTGGAACAGAAATATTACAAGACAGACATATATAAAACAGCGGAAAATAAAGTGGAAGTACTTCAAATCATTTATTAAATATAAATGTTTACAAGAAAAGCCCATCAACTTCCAATACCCAATTTCATAGTTAAAATATATGTCTTGCTCAAAAACAAAGAAGCATAAAAACAAACTGCAGTATTCCCCAATAAAGCAAAGCAAGCCATAGCCAAGAGAAATCCAAGCCATACACGAAAGAGCCTTGGAGCTTGGTAAGATCCAAACTAAGCTGTATTCCCACCCTGTGAACCTCGGGGGGGGGGGGGGGGGGGGGAGGGGGGAAACGAAAGAAAAAGAGGCGAAATAAAACGGGTCAGTCATAAAGACTGAGTAAGTCCTTGTGACTTTCAACATAAAAATAGGTAAAGATAACATGGCATGAATAAACTGAAAGTAAACATAAGCATGATGACAAGGTAGGCAAGATAAACTAAGACAACAAGATAAACTATGATAACAAGGTAAACTAAGGTAACAAGATAAACTAAGGTAACAAGATAAACTTCGGGCACGATGAAACAAGTATAACGTCCTATAATTCCTATCAAGTATCCCATCGCATGGTTTCTATCAAGAATAACATCGCAATGTTTATAAGCTTTACCATTAAAACGATATCTATTTGCTCTGCACCACCTAACTAGCATCCTTATAAGTGTCTTACATGGAATGATCTGTACTCCTACTAGTATCCCAACTGGTGTCCTGTGTAACAAGAATCCGTACCCCCTGCTAGTGTCCCAACTAGTAGCCCGTGTTATATAATAATTACAACGTGATCCCAATCCCCACAATTATGGTAGCCTTCAGGTGTACATCGATTTTGAGGATTCCACCTCGATCACCCCAATGGCCATGTATATATTCGATGCACCCTTACTACCTTATCGATCGACTCCCTACTTGACCTAGTTCTCGTTTGTGTCACGCGACCCCCTACTTGTAGATACCTGTGCTGGTCCCACCATGGGGTGTATCAAGTCCCATGGTCGTAACCCTGACACAATCAAGATGCACAACTTTATACCTACTGATGCCCAGTGGCTAAATTTTCTGCGCCGAAGTGTGTGCACGCCCGCACTCCGTTAGAACCTACACTGCTGCACCAACCGCCGCTAATTTGACCTCTTATAATCAGCCCAGTAATCGTGCCCCACCCTGCCTAGCTCAGGGTTCCGTTGATACCTAATGTGGGTTACTGCTGAAATGGGTCCCCGTTACTAGGTTTTTCTAATGGTTAAGTCTGTGGGCCTATACTCTCTGATATTACCCACCAACCCTGATGTGTACTTAACGCCGCTACTGATTTAAGCATGTGTATTTAATGGTTAAGTGTATGTGGGCCTATATTTACTAATATTACCCACCAACCCGATATGTACTTAACCCTTCTACTCGTTATGTTACCATGGTTAAGTGTTTACCTTAGTTAACTTAACCTTTCTCACTTATTATGTTTGATTGGTTAAGTGTGGTTTATTAACTTAACCCCGTTCGTCTATCTGGTTACATTGGTTAAGAATTTTCTTGTTAACTTAACTCCATGTGTTACTTAATGCATCTCATCAGATTTGGTTAAGTGCATGTTAACTTAACCCCATCCACTGGTCATATTATAATGGTTAAGTGTTATCAACTTATTCAAGTTAACTTAACCCACCAGCTTGTCCTGTTATGTTGGTTGAGTGTTACTACTTAACCGCAACCACTTGTCTAATTAACCCATTGTATTAGTTAAGTGTTCTCATTAACTTAACCTCACTCTCTAGTCCAGTTTAATCATGTTATAATGGTTAAACATTTGCTTAACCTTACCCACTCCCGTAGTCAACATATTAAATTGGTTAAGTGTCCAGATTAACCTAATCATATTACTTAACCCACCCATTTATATCATATTGGTTAAGTGTTCTTATTTACTTAACCCTACCCACTGGTCTAATTACCATGTTACATTGGTTAAGTATTACTATTCGTATTTCCACATGTCACCCACTTAACCCCCATGTACCACCACATGTTTATCTGGTTCAGTATTTCTTAATTCATTAAGGCCGTAACCTTATAAAGACCTCTCACATTAGACTAACATTTATGGCAGCTGGATTTGCCGGGCGGGTCCGGGAAGTCTCACACCATAAAAGAGTCTAATCTCGTGTCTTTACAACTGTTACGCTTTTAATTTGGGCCTAGGACCTCTCACATTGGGCTGACATTTGTGACTACTGGATTCGCCGGGCAGTTCCGGGCAGGTTTACGTCACAAATGAGTCCAACCTCGTGTCCTAAGCATTGATTATCACTTATAATCTTTTACCCCAATTTGAATTTATTTTCCCCTATTCAAATTATCAATTAATTCCTAATTTAACGATGTCCATAATTGACTCAATTATGTCCATCTATTAATGGTATGCAAAATCATACCAATTTTATCACAATTTATCTTATGCCATTAAAGGCAGCTTATCTCAATTTATATTTATCCCTCCTTTAAGGCTATTACATGCCAACTACCCAAAACCCACTTAGGCGTGTTCATATTAGCCCTTTTTCAAGACATAAATTATCATATGTGTTTCAACTACAAATCTCACATAATTAACGTATGCCCAAGTTCTAGATTACATATCAGTTTTACCTATGCCCAATTCATACCAAATCTACATATGTTCAGTTCATGCCTGTTTACATGTATGCCAAATTTATATATGCCTAATCTTAGACAATTTACATATATACCAAGTTCCATGCCTTTTTATACATATATCAAGATTCATAGTTTACATGTTTATAAAGCTATGCCCAATTCACATAGATCAATTTTTAGCCAAATATATGTATCAATATTCTTGCCATATTTTACATAGGTCAAGTTTCATACCCAAATCCGATGATTCATGATGTAGTTATCCCAAGCTATAATCTTTTTGTTTCAATACATGCCAGTTGCCCAAGTTCATAATACACGTTTATGCCACTTATACAGTTTACAATCGCTTTCATGCTCAAATTCCCAAATCTACATATGCCTAATTAACATAAGCCCAATCTTTTGATTTAATTTACATAGATCCAATTGGTGTCGAATTCCATGTATATAATATTTATGCAAATTTTATCATAACGAGATTATACCAAACTTTACAGATCTACCCCAAACTTGCAAATTAAATGATAATATCCAATTTCATGTTGCCAATTATTAATCATATCCATATAGGCAATAATCCCATATTTCCCCCGTATACATCTCGTATGCGAATCGCGATTTTAGGCCAAGGTCCGAAGTTGACCAAGGTTCATCAAAAGAAAATAAATAGGGGGAGGTAGAAATTTGCATAATAAATAGATCAGAGAGAAAAACAACATCATGATAAGCATAAAGATTAGAACTTGATGATAACATCATTACGAATCAAGAAAACTGCTGAATAAATCACAAACTTGTCATGAGAATAAAGGTAGACAAGTCTCAAAACTAAAGATTCAAAAAGCAATAGGAATAGATCATACTTAATCCAATTCCACTTTAATTCATGGCCACATTATAATTAAATATTTAAATCGGAAAGCAACTAGAACTTACAGAGAACGGCTAATGAATTAGGGAGTGAATTTGTCGTAGAAAGTTGTAGTGTCATTGATCTATCCTCTTGAATTTGTTGTAGAAGCATTGATCTTTGATTTGATTTGGGTTTGAACACTTAAGCTTTAATTTGGAGACGGCGGCCTGTACAGGGGGGAGTCGACACTACAGTCGACACGGGGGGGGGGGGGGGGGGGGGGGCAGGTCGACTTGGGTGTCGACACTACAGTCGACACGGGTAGTCTGCTAAAATCTTGTTTTGGCCATATCTTGGTCATACAGACTCCAATTTTCGAAAACTCGGACTCTATTTCGCGTATTTTTCCAAGAGGAACGCAATGGTGATGTACATTTTACATAATTCCTGATTCTTGAATTAGTTATCCTTATTTTACTATCTTTTCCGTTACATACGCCGTTATCGAACTAATTTTTCTTCTCTTCCATGTATTAATTAGTTCTCCTTATGCATCACCATTATTTACCTATCATAAGCATATTTTCATATATTTTATTTCATTTTTAATTATATTAAAAAAAATACGGGGTGTTACACCGTTTTTTGATACGGCTATTGGCCGTGTTTACGAGCCTTAGATACGGCTAAAAACACAGCTTAATCAGCATATATGGTGTAGTGATGGTTGTTGGTCGTCCAACCGTACTTATTCCGAGTCATATAAAAAGGGACAATCGATTTCTCTAGAACATGAAATGATATACCCAAATGGGTATGAACCACATAGCCTTGTTGCCTGCCTGGTTTCAGTCATTTTCCAGTTAATGAGGCTTGAGGTAATGATTACATTTTTGAAAATATCTCATTCATCTTTGAATGCCAAATTGTCAGATCCGTCAGTCACTAATTGATTTACACAAATATACTCTTCGTGTTAAGCTAAAAGAAGTTGCCTTCTCCGCCATAATACTTGGTGTATTCGTAAAAATCAACGTAAGTAATTCTAGGAAATACTCTGTTAGACATTCATTCATACAAGTTCGTCTTGGGAATGAACAAAATCGAAGAAACCTCAGACGTTGGGATTACTACTACAAGTTTAGTCATTAATTCTAAAGTAAGCTATAAACAGATTTTTGTTTTGTTGTTTCAATTTGCGGCATTCTTCATGAGTCTTCACTTCTAAATTTGGGTTAATTGATGTTTGAACTGAAAATTTTCATGATGAATTTTGTATCCACGATATCCGATAACAGATTACCTCAGTTTTGAAGATATTTTGAATTTAAATTTTATTTAAATTCTATTTAAATTTAAATATTGGTAAATATCGATATTTGGAGAATTTGATGATTCTAATTGTTGGTAGTTTACCAGAGATATCAATGAGCAACCTTTCCCGCTCCAAAAGTGTAATATCCCTTAAAATTACGGCCATTTTAAATTTTAAATTTAATTTAATGTTTGAATTTGGAATAGTTTTAAAATAAGATTTATGATGTTATAATGAACGATTTAAAGTTTTATTTGTGATAAACAACAGTTTATAAAATTGTGATTGATAATAATGGAAATTATTAAATTGTTTATGTTCATACATTTGGACTAGCTAACTTTGAACTATTGTTGAAAAAAAAATTGCAGTTGAATCCTTGATTTTATTTTTAAGGTTCAATATAGGCATTGATGCGATAATTGAAAATAAATTTATGAAAGTTTCCAAATTAATTTTATATAGGAAGAATTGTAAGACACCGAGTGTTAAATGTATATAATGTATGTTTAACTATCGCAATTAATGAAATTTATGTTAAACATTAATAATAATAAATAAAAAAAGAAACGAATGAAACATAAAACAATTTTTTTGTCCAACCTTTTCATGTATTATGCATACATCTGTAATAAGAAAACATTAAACATATTTATTGTTTCCCCTTCTTTTTCTACTTTCCCCAAATTCACTGCCTCATCTCTCTCCACTTTATTTCGTCATTAGTAATGCATTCATTTCTTTCCTCCACTTTATTAATTTCTTTCCATTCATTTTATTTTCTTGAATCTTATTTCATATTCTATGCGTCTATCATTACAAAATCCATATATATTGTATCCATTCTGCCACATTTAATTTGTGAAACGCATGAAAAAAAATGAATTGAAAAGGTCCCGCACCATTATGTGTATAAAAAAAAAGTCATGTTCATTCATTTTAATTAATGAATAAAAGGATAGGACATCATTTGGTTTTCCTTCCCTTCTTTCTCTATTGTAACGTTTTACATCACATATATTATTTATAGTATAACATAAATACTTCACATTCTTCCCTAAGCGTATTTTAGTGACTGCTTATTATATATAGCATAAAACGTTTTATAAAATAAAAATCCATGCATTTTATTTTCAATGCTTGGCATAAATGCATATGAAACGGTGTAAAAAAAAGGAATGAAGTCTGAAAGTTTATTGGCTTGGGAATCAGTAAATCATATTCATTGGTTCTTTTGATTGAGATTTACGAACACGTTCAAATTCAAGTGCATGTACCGTTCCCTTCCCTTTATTTATTTCCTTACCTGCTGTTCATTCCCCAGAATTTCCTCCTTTCCCTTAACTTCCATTGTCAGCTTAATGAATATTTCCCCAAATGAAATCAAGGCTCATTCTTTTCATTTTAATGGCAACCGTCATTCATCAAAAATCATAAACCTGTTTTGATTGAAAAAGCTGAAGCAGTGTCGACCGGTTAGGCTAGCCAAAGGGAGAGATCGATCAGTAGTTAAATGGCTTAACATAGTGGGTACCACAAGACTATATCAAGAAGAGAAGAAGACACTGATCGGTTAGAGCACAGATGCGCCGATCGATATAGAAACTGATCCACACCATATGAGTAAGATATAGGCATACTGGCCGGTTAGGATCCAGGCATACCGATCGGTCAGGCTCAGAGACACCGGTCGGTTATATCAACGGGGGAACCGATCGGTAAGAGAGCAGGTGCACATCATGGAGGCGGATTACAGGCCTACTAGTTAGATAGGTTGATGGATACCGATCGACTATATTTAAGGAATACCGATCGGTAGGAGACTATAATCACTGATAGTTGGAGATAACTGGCTAGTGGAAGACATGTAAATATTCGTGTATACCGATCGGCCATCCTGGGCACTATATCTCAACATCCTCCACACCTATAAATAGAGGACCAACTCCACATTAATGGAGACCAAATTTTATGACCCCGAAGGGCTGCTGTAACACCCCATAATTCTGTAACATTAAGTTTCACAAATTAAAGTATAATTAAATTTTAAAATAATAATCAACGAAAACGGGTTGTGCCATTGCGTTCGTCTCGAAATTCTGCTTGGAAACGAGTCCGAGTTTTCTAGAAACGGAGTCCGTATGAGGGAGATATGACCCTCCGAAGTTTCAAGGATTTTCAGAACAGAAAAACAGCTCGAAATTCGAATTTCAAATTCGAATTCAAAACCCAGAACAAGCTAGGAGGGAAATTTCCCGCCCAGGACCAGGTCGACCTGGGGGTCGACCATAGTGTCGACGTCCCAGGGACCAGGTCGACCATAGTGTCGACCTGGTGCTGAAGCCCAGTTTCGAGCCTGGGTTCATTCTTATGTTTCTGGTCTCGTTTTCAGTCTAGATTCATCCGCCTAATCCTATATAAACAACCCCCTAGCCCCATTCTCTTTACACCATTTCATTCTCTCCTTATGCTGCCTCTGGAATAATTGAAATAAATAAATTAATATAAAACACGAAGACTATTCTTGAAGACTACGGCTAGGGATTGCATATTGGAGATTCAAATAAAGTTAAAGCTTCAAGAAGGGAAGCAAAGGCTAATTCAACGGTTGCGAGCAACGTCATGCAAATCATGGCAAATCACCAACGCTATTTGATTATCCTTTTTCTGAAACCGATCAATGTAAGTCAGTTACTTTTTAGATTTGAACGTCTAGATCTTTTTGTGGCATGTAATTAAATGGATATAAGAATATGCCTGATCCTCTCATTTGAATCTGTGCTTGTAAATGCCTTTGGATCTAATTAAGAACTATTGTGATTAATTACCGATGAGACTGTGCCTATGCCTATGACGTTGAAACTATTGTTAATGGCCTAAGACTATGACTGTGAACATAAGACTATGCCTATGACCGTGAACATAAGACTATGCCTATGCTGATGACTGTGAACATAAGACTATGCCTATGCCGATGACTATGAACATAAGACTATTGCCTACGACTATGATTCATGATTATGATATTATTGCCTATGATTATGAACATAAGACTAATGTCTATGACCATGACTTTGAAATTATTACAGTTAATTGCCTATGATTATTTAGGATAATTTCCTAGGACTATTTTGGTTAATTATCCATGACTATTGTGGTTAATCGCCTATGATTCATAACTATGAGGTTTCTTCCTATGACAACGACTATGACTATTGTGGTTAATTGCCTAAGACTATTATGGTTAATTGTTTATGCCCATAACACTATAGTTACAAACCATGTTGTACACCGAACTGGCATTTCATTGGATCTCATACCTAGGGCGTGACTTGCTTAGTTTATTCCTATTCGCTATTATGTACACCAAAACCATTGGATCCATTATCCTTGTATTTGGCTCGCTTTTGCATGCCTAATCTTTTATGTCAATTCTCATGTTTATCCTCTATTCCCTTTTTAGTTTCATTTCATGAGTATTTAGAAAACTTGTGAAATCATGGTATACATACGTTATGAATGCGGGGTTATTTGGGTATAACATGAAATCTATATTATTTGGCATAATTTAGAGCATGTATTATAACATGACTATTAGATGCAAATTGGGGTAATTTGACGTGAATTATAGAAGATGTAATTTGATATACTGAATCTAGTATTGGCTAAGCTTTAGGCATAAAATTGTAAACTAGAGTATCAAATCTAATTTTGACATGAACTGTAAATGGGAATACTAGATCTAAATTGGCATAGAACTGCAGGTTGGGTTAAACGATAGGTAAATCAAGATTTGGGCCTAGAATATAGGTATGTTAGTGGGCATGACAAATGAATATGATATAGGCCAAATTTGTTTAAAAGAGTTGTTAGCAATTTACATATAGACAAAAAGGATAAATATGTAAATCTAGGAAAGACGAATATGCCTAACCCGAGGTTAGATTGAGTTACAGTATAAGACTGCCCGGAACCGCCCGATAAATCCAGCAACCGTAACAATACCTATCTAATGTGGGTTGTTAGAGCATTGAGCCCAAAAGGACCCGAGGTTAGACTGAGTTGCGGTGTAAATCTGCCCGGAACCGACCGGCACATCCAGTGACCGCAACAATATCTGTCTAATGTGAGTGGTTGGTGCTTTAAATGAATAATTTAAAGCTAAGAAACAATTAAGCTAGAATGGGAGGGTTAAGTCCATAGGAACACTTAAACCAACTTAACATGTTAACAAGACAAGACTTGTAGGGGTTAAATAACCGTTATAACATGTTAACTAGACTGGAAGGTGGGGTTAAGTATAATACACTTTGCCAATTTAACATATTAACTAGACTAGAAGGTGGGGTTAAGTAAAATACACTTAGCCAATTTAACATGTTAACTAGAGTAGAAGGTGGAGTTAAGTAAACTTAGGACACTTAGCCATCATAGTATGCCAAATGAACAAGGTTAAGTTAAAACATGAAGGGACAATACTTAACCATTAGAACATGTGAATTAAACAGATGTTAGGGTTAAGTTAACTAAGAGAACACTTAACCGTTATAATGTGTTAGCTAAACAGATGGGCAGGGTTAAGTTAAAGGGGACACTTAACCAATACAAGATGAAGGGATGGGGTTAAGTAATAAGAAATACTTAACCAATATAACTTGATTTGTGGTAGGGTTAAGTCAACATGAACTACTGATAACACTTAACCAGTTTAACATGGAAAATGAATGGGTTAAGTTAACTCGAATTGACTAATGACACTTAACCAATCCAACTTGACGAGAAAAAGAACTAAGTAGTAAACCTTAGTTAAGAGGACTAAGTTGTAAACCTTAGTTAAGAAAACGACGATTCAGGAACTAAGTAGTAAACCTTAGTTAAGGGAACTAAGTAGTAAACCTTAGTAGAACACGAGAAGGAGCGAACGTCCATCTGATCTTAAAGAAGGCTCCAAAAACGGGGTTACGAAGCACACGACTTCGTGGGGACGTGAGGGTACACTTGGTATCCCTCTGTGAGGCTGCATATGATCCGCCTTGGCTCACAGAGGTTAAGGTCTGAGTTAGAAGAACCAAGGGTATGCCTTGGTTGCAGTATAAGGCAACATAAAGATTAGGATGGACCAGCGTGATTCAGCGAGACCAGTAGCCCTGTGATAGCAACTCGTCGCCTACCTACCATCTTGAGTCAGTCGAGATACATACAGCGGAAAGGCGGAGAACTCCAAAAGACCATATACTTGCTATCTAGTTATGGTTGCAGATGGCCATAGGTTAGTAAGGCATAGAGGGCCTGCGTATAGTTCTCATTTTTCAAGGTGTGCCTTTCATTAGTTGAGGGAGAGGTCAAGTGGGACCATAGCCACTGGAGAGACAGATCTTAGCATCTACATCGGTAGATATCTGAAAGCTCCCGACCGAGTTCCGTGTTTCTTGATCTGCCCTGCCACGAGTCTCGGGTCACACATATAGAGGACATGTGCATCTAGACAGCGATAACGATCCACGACACATACGTGGGGAAAGTCTAGGGACATATACCACTCTGGGTAGTGTGTCCTAGATTATGGGTGCCGTTCGATAGGTAGCGTAATCCCTAGTTGGACCTAGGTTGCGTAAACCCTAAAGTCCTAGAAATGTTCAATAGGTAGCATAAACCCCAGTAGCCCTGGGTAGCGTAAACCCTGGTTGGATCTAGGAAGCGTTCGATAGAAAACCCTAGACTAGATCTAGGTAATAAATAATAGATGTACACCTGAAAACAACCACAATTGCGACGATTGGGATCACGTTATTGTTTTATCAGCTTATACAGATTACTAGTTGGACACTAGTTAGGTGGTGCAGAGATATAGAAACCAGAATAACGGGGGTAATCGCGAAACAGATAAAGTATGGAAGCATATTCAGTTTATCAGTATATTTAGCTTGTCCGTAGATCTAGTTTATCAGTACATTCAGTTTTATCTTACCTTAGCATATCTTGCGTTATCTTGTTAGCCCTATCATCATGGTATTATCTTGTATTTAGTTAATCCATGTCATGTTGTTTTTACCTGTTCACATGCTGAAAGTTACTAAATTTACCAGACTTTATGTCTGACTCTGTTTTCTTTCGCTTTCTTGTCTTCCGTTCCCCCCAGTCCGCAGGGAGGGAACGTTACTACTTAGCTCAGTTTTTCTTTCCAAGCTTGAAGATTAGTCGAAGTTTTGCTTGGATTCTCTTTTCCACTGCTATGGCTGGCTCATGCTACATAGGGGAATATAAATTTTATTTTATGCTTCTTTATTTTGTAAGACAGATACTCTGGTATTAGAAAACAATTATTGTACAAACTATTTTATCAATAAAGTAAAGTTTTATTTCCGCTATTTTAATTATCTGTCTTGTAATTTATCTACATCTTTTACCTTAAATGCTCCCCAGAACTTAGTGCATTCCCTTTGTGAGTGACACTAATGGATGTGGGGTGTTTCACGTGGTATCAAAGCTGAAGGTTACCGGATCAGATAAAAGATTTGAAAAATTATTTTCAACGGTTTTAAAAGAAGCATTTTTCAAAAGAAAAGTTTTGTTTTAAAGGCATATTCCCCAAAAGCCATACGCACTATCTTCTGATCCTCTATTTGAATTCTTGTCCCCTTCTTTCTTGAGTCTTCAGGGCTCCTGGCTTTCTAGTTGGTAACCTCATCGCAGCACGGTTCCGTTGGCTTGATAAGACTACGATACATATCGAAGGGTAAAGTAGTGCCCGACTTCCAACTATAGCCATAGTAGTTTCACCTGCAGCTAGTTTTCTTTCAAGCTTTGAAGGGTTTTCCGTGCGATGGAGGCAGCTTTTCAATATGATTACACAGGGATGGTAAAGATGAGGATGAGGGAGTTTGGCTAGGGAGCTCAACATAAGGATGAGAAATTCATGGATATAAACTCGACTCACGAAGAAAGAAGGAATTATAAAACCTAAGACGAGAGGAAGTATCTTTTCCATGGTATAATAGGGTATATAATTAAGGACAAGGGCAAGGACGAGGGACAGGATTTTCGAAAGGGCGAGTACATGCTTTCACCACCAGAATACCTGATAGGGATAGTAAAAGTCTCTGTTGGAAAAGTTTAGCTTTTCGTTTTGATCAACCAGTTAGTACTCTTTTGATCTTAGCACTTCGCAATTGTTCATATCTACTTCCATAGTTGAGTCTCTACACCTTAGTACTTGTATAGTAGAAGATCCCATTAGTGTCTCAAATCCAAATGGTGGTTTGGCCCGTTTACCTTTGGTTTGTAAGGATTTTAGAATAACTATATTAAGTGTTGAGTTTAAGCGTAATGCTCATGTTTTTGGTTCGATGGGCTATGAGTTGATTCTAGGCAAGGGTTGGTTGGCTAGTAATTCTGAAAGGAGGGTAGTTAGACTTTTGACTTGCCTTGGAAATACCTTCGAGATTCCGTGTAAAGAATCAGTTAGGCTTAGCTAGCTAGAATCGCTTAAAGCATTTATTGACGATTTGCAATCCGTTAGTGTAGTCCATGAGTACGCAGATATTTTTGATTAGGTTAGGAGTTTACCCCTAAAAAGCGGGATAGACTTCTGCATGTATCCAGTTGACAATGAAAAGCCAGTTATCCTATCAACGACAGTTTTGGAAATGGAGGTGAAGAAGCTTCACAATCGTGAAGATTAATTAGATAAGGTATAGAATAGTGAAGCTCAAGAAGATGCGACTTAGAAGACTGAAGACTAGATACACGCATCATACCCTTTTTCTTAAGGGTACATCCTTGATCTCTTTTTCTAGGAATTTTATGCATACTTTCTAGCTTTTAAGGTATATCCTCTAAGGCGTATCAATGATCCTTAGGTAGAAGCCAATGGATGTAAACATGTATTTGAAACATGTTATAATTGATGGTTGCAAATTGTTGCTCGTGGATGCATATACACACCAGAGGCGCTAGAACGACTCAGTCACTTTCATATTGCATTAGCATATATGTATTTGCTTAACGGATTTAACTAGATATGTTATCATATGAATGTTGCATATGGATGAATGACTATGCACACATGTAGTATTTACATAACTAGGGATGCTTGCATACATGAATGGACGCATCACACTGACATAATTCACATTAAGGAGGTCAACTGAATTAGTAGACCGCCTGATTTTGCATTAGATAAAGACATATACACACACTATGCATATGAACATGAAAGCATTAGAAATCTTTTTAAGGACAATGAATGCCTGTGATTGAATGGTTGAGTAGATGGGTGATTGGATGGTAGGATACATTCTTCCTAACTAGAAGATTTCAGGGACGAAATCCTTTTAAGAGGGGGAGAATGTAACACCCCGTAATTCTGTAATATTAAGTTTCGCAAATTAAAATATAATTAAATTTTAAAATAAGAATCAAGGGAAATGGGTTGCGCCACTGCGTTAGTCTCGAAATTCGGCTTGGAAACGAGTCCGAGTTTTTGAGAAACAAGGTCCGTATGAGGGAGATATGACCCTCCGAAGTTTCAGGGATTTTCAGAACAGAAAAAATCTCGAAATTCGAAGTTCAAATTCGAATTCAAAACCCAGAACAGACTGGGAGGGAAATTTCCCGCCCAGGACCAGGTCGACCTGGGGGTCGACCATAGTGTCGACCTCCCAGGGACCAGGTCGACCATAGTGTCGACCTGGGGGTCGACCTGGTGCTGAAGCCCAGTTTCGAGCCTGGGTTCATTCTGATGTTTCTGGTCTTGTTTTCAGTCTAGATTCGTCCGCCTAATCCTATATAAACAACCCCTAGCCCCATTCTCTTTACACCATTTCATTCTCTCCTTATGTTGCCTCTGGAATAATTGAAATAAATAAATTAAAATAAAGCACGAACACTATTCTTGAAGACTGCGGCTAGGGATTGCATATTGGAGATTCAAATAAAGTTAAAGCTTCAAGAAGGGAAGCAAATGCTAATTCAACGGTTGTGAGCAACGTCATGCAAATCATGGCAAATCACCAATGCTATTTGATTATCCTTTTTCTGAAACCGATCAATGTAAGTCAGTTACTTTTTAGATTTGAACGTCTAGATCTTTTTATGGCATGTAATTAAATGGATATAAGAATATGCCTGATCCTCTCATTTGAATCTGTGCTTGTATATGCCTTTGGATCTAATAAAGAACTATTGTGATTAATTACCGATTAGACTGTGCCTGTGCCTATGACGTTGAAACTATTGTTAATGGCCTAAGACTATGACTGTGAACATAAGACTATGCCTATGACCGTGAGCATAAGACTATGCCTATGTCGATGACTGTGAACATAAGACTATGCCTATGACCGTGAGCATAAGACTATGCCTATGCCGATGACTGTGAACATAAGACTATGTCTATGCCGATGACTATGAACATAAGACTATTGCCTACGACCATGATTCATGATTATGAGATTATTGCCTATGATTATGAACATAAGACTACTGTCTATGACCATGACTTTGAAATTATTATAGTTAATTTCCTATGATTATTTAGGATTATTGCCTAGGACTATTTGGTTAATTATCCATGACTATTGTGGTTAATTGCCTATGATTCATAACTATGAGGTTTCTACCTATGACCATGACTATGACTATTATGGTTAATTGTTTATGCCCATAACACTATAGTTACAAACCATGTTGTACACCGAACTGGCGTTTCGTTGGATCTCATACCTTGGGTGTGACTTGCTTAGTTTATTCCTATTCGCTATTATGTACACCAAAACCATTGGATCCATTATCCTTGTATTGGCTCGCTTTTGCATGCCTATTCTTTTATGTCAATTCTCATGTTTATCCTCTATTCCATTTTTAGTTTCATTTCATGAGTATTTAGAAAATTTGTGAAATCATGGCATACGTACGTTATGAATGCGGGGTTATTTGGGTATAACATGAAATCTATATTATCTGGCATAATTTAGAGCATGTATTATAACATGACTATTAGATGCAAATTGGGGTAATTTGACGTGAATTATAGAAGATGAAATTTGATATACTGAATCTAGTATTGTCTAAGCCTTAGGCATAAAATTGTAAACTAGAGTATCAAATCTAGTTTTGACATGAACTGTAAATGGGAATATTAGATCTAAATTGGCATAGAACTGCAGGTTGGGTTAAACGATAGGTAAATCAAGATTTGGGCCTAGAATATAGGTATGTTAGTGGGCATGACAAATGAATATGATATAGGTCAAATTTGTTTAAAAGAGTTGTTAGCAATTTACATACAGACAAAAAGGATAAATATGTAAATCCAGGAAAGACGAATATGCCTAACCCGAGGTTAGATTGAGTTACGGTAAAGACTGCCCGGATCCGCCCAGCAAATCCAGCAACCGTAACAATACCTATCTAATGTGGGTGGTTAGAGCATTGAGCCCAAAAGGACCCGAGGTTAGACTGAGTTGCGGTCTAAATCTGCCCGGAACCGACCGCACATCCAGTGACCGCAACAATATCGTCTAATGTGAGTGGTTGGTGCTTTAAATGAATAATTTAAAGCTAAGAAAAAGTTAAGCTAGAATGGGAGGGTTAAGTCCATAGGAACACTTAACCAACTTAACATGTTAACAAGACAAGACTTGTAGGGGTTAAATAACCGTAATAACATGTTAACTAGTCTGGAAGGTGGGGTTAAGTAAACTACACTTAGCCAATTTAACATGTTAACTAGACTAGAAGGTGGGTTAAGTAAAATACACTTAGCCAATTTAACATGTTAACTAGACTAGAAGGTGGAGTTAAGTAAACTTAGAACACTTAGCCACCATAGTGTGCCAAATGAACAAGGTTAAGTTAAAACATGAAGGGACAATACTTAACCATTAGAACATGTGAATTATATAGATGTTAGGGTTAAGTTAACTAAGAGAACACTTAACCTTTATAACGTGTTAGCTAAACAGATGGGCAGGGTTAAGTTAAAGGGGACACTTAACCAATACAAGATGAAGGGATGGGGTTAAGTAATAAGAAATACTTAACCAATATAACTTGATTTCTGGTAGGGTTAAGTCAACATGAACTACTGATAACACTTAACCAGTTTAACATGGCAAATGAATGGGTTAAGTTAACTCGAATTGACTAATGACACTTAACCAATCCAACTTGACAAGAAAAAGAACTAAGTAGTAAACCTTAGTTATGAGGACTAGGTTGTAAACCTTAGTTAAGAAAACGACGATTCAGGAACTAAGTAGTAAACCTTAGTTAAGGGAACTAAGTAGTAAACCTTAGTAGAACACAAGAAGGAGAGAACGTCCATCTGATCTTAAAGAAGGCTCCAAAAACTGGGTTATGAAGCACGCGACTTCGTGGGGACTTGAGGGTACTCTTGGTATCCCTCTGTGAGGCTGCAGATGATCCGCCTGGGCTCACAGAGGTTAAGGTCTATGTTAGAAGAACCAAAGGTATCCCTCTGTGATTCGGCGAGACCAGTAGCCCTGTAATAGCAACTCGTCGTCTACCTACCATCTTGAGTCAGTCGAGATACGTACAGCGGAAAGGCGGAGAACTCCAAAAGACCATATACTTGCTATCTAGTTATGGGTGTAGATGGCCATAGGTTAGTGGGGGCATAGAGGACCTGCGTATAGTTCTCATTTTTCAAGGTGTGCCATTCATTAGTTGAGGGAGGGGTCAAGTGGGAACATAGCCACTGGAAAGACAGACCTTAGCATCTGCATCGGCAGATATCTGAAAGCTCCCGACCGAGTTCCGTGTTTCTTGATCTGCCCAGCCACGAGACTCGGGTCGCACATATAGAGGACATGTGCATCTAGACAACGATAATGATCCACGACACATACGTGGGGAAAGTTTAGGGACATATACCACTCTGGGTAGTGTGTCCTAGATTAGGGGCGCCGTTCGATAGGTAGCGTAATCCCTAGTTGGACCTAGGTCGCGTAAACCCTAAAGCCCTAGAAATGTTCAATAGGTAGCATAAACCCCAGTAGCCCTGGATAGCGTAAACCCTGGTTGGATCTAGGAAGTGTTCGATAGAAAACCCTGGACTAGATCTAGGTAATAAATAATAGATGTACACCTGAAAACAACCACAACTGCGGGGATTGGGATCACATTATTGTTTTATCAGCTTATACAGATTACTAGTTGGACACTAGTTAGGTGGTGCAGAGATATAGAAACCAGAATAACGGGGTAATCGCGAAACAGAGAAAGTATGGAAGCATATTCAGTTTATCAGTATATTCAGCTTGTCCGTGGATCTAGTTTATCAGTACGTTCATTTTTATCTTACCTTAGCATATCTTGCGTTATCTTGTTAGCCCTATCATCATGGTATTGTCTTGTATTTAGTTAATCCATGTCATGTTGTTTTTACCTGTTCACATGCTGAAAGTTACTGAACTTACCAGATTTTATGTCTGACTCTGTTTTCTTTCGCTTTCTTGTCTTCCGTTTTCCCCCCGAGGTCCGCAGGGAGGGAACGTTACTACTTAGCTCAGTTTTTCTTTCCAAATTTGAAGATTAGTCGAAGTTTTGCTTGGATTCTCTTTTCCACTGCTATGGCTGGCTCATGCTACATTGGGGAATATAAATGTTATGTTATGCTTCTTTATTTTGTAAAACAGATACTCTGGTGTTGGAAAACAATTGTTGTACAAACTATTTTATCAATAAAGTAAAGTTTTATTTCCGCTGTTTAATTTATCTGTCTTGTAATTTATCTGCATCTTTTACCTTAAATGCTCCATAGAACTTAGTGCATTCCCTTTGTGAGTGACACTAACGGATGTGGGGTGTTTCAGCTGCCAAAGTTGATTCTCCATCAATTCAAGCCATTCTAACATCTAATCATGATCATTCAACGAAGATCATCCATTCAATTCACCATGGAATTCATTAGAATCTCTTTATCTCCCGAAAGCTCATAGATCTACCGTCGTATTTCTACTCTCCAAAGGCTTCTCCTCTATTTCTTCTATTATTCCTTAGAGATCTACTTGGATAATTTGAGAGATTGAAAAAAAGATGTAATTGAAATGATTGTATGCATTGTAACCATTGTGAAAGTAATGAGAATGGATTCCAAAGTGGATGTAGATCAAGTTTGATCGAACCACTATAACGTTTTTGTGTCCTTTACTTACTTTTCTATTATTTTGTGGCTCCACTTTTTCTGTTAGCTTTTTGAGAAGTACATTTTAGTACCTTTGGTATTGATTCCAATTTTGGAGTAAACATTTGGCGCCCACCGTGGGGCCGCATTCGCATTACCTTCTCTCACAAGGTTGAAGGCCTTTCGTGAAGATTCTAAGCCTATTTCCACCGTAGATCTTACAAGACTACATCCTAAGCCAATTGACGAAATTTCTTCCAAATTTAAGTCCTTGTCCGAAGTCTTGGGTAGACCATCGAAGAAGACTGCTAGTAAAACTGCCAAAGAGATTGACAGCGCCGTCAACAAAAAAAAAATACTCCACTCACCAACCAATTCGAAATTGGAGAAATTTCTAAGGCTGGAACGGCCGTAACGAGAAGAGAGTTGGATGAAGTTGTTGCGGGTTTAACAAGCTAAATGGACATTGCAAACAATTCCATACTAAAGAAGCTTGATTCTTCATTCTCCATGCAGGCCGCTACTGCAAAAGTTACCATGAATGCCGCTCATGCTAAATCTTCTCAAACAAATTGTACAGAAAATGCTAGTTCTTCCTCCTTAAGTCCAAATCGAGGAAATTCCGTCCAAGAGGTTGCAAATCCTAACGATCCTCAACATAAAGAAGCTATACCACCTATGCGTAACTACTTCGGTAAAGCAACCTCTCGACAAGCGCTTGGAACCACCAAAGGGGCACCTCCTCAAGTGGGAGGCCCAGGGCCCCGGAATCCAAATCGTGACCGTTTGCTTAGGCAAACATCTGACAAGGATGATGGCGTCTGCCCCGTGGACCAGCTCAACGAGGAGGAATGCATATAGGAAATGGTCCGCAAAATCATAGAGAAAATCTCGAGAAAGCAAGATGATGAGAAGGAGTGGGGGTTCGCTCCTACCAAAACCCCGCTCACGTGGAGGATCAAAATGACTCCATACCCAAATAAGTTCAAACCTCCGATGGTGCAAGCTTATAATGGGATCAGTGATCCCAACGTGTTCCTGTTCAAATATGATCAACATATGGATGGAGCACATGCCACAAACGAATTGAAATGCCTGTACTTTCCAACTTATCTTAAAGGGGTGGCCTCACTTTGGTTCACAAAGCTACCACCCAAGTCTGTAGATGATTTTGCTACCTTGGCCAAGCTATTCAGAGAGCAGTTCAGACTCTAAGCTACGAAAATGCGGGATGTCATGGAGTTGAACGAGCTCGAGCAAAGGCCAAGGGAACCCATCAGAGCTTTTCTCACCTGCTTCAATACGGCCGCAGCTGAGGTTGGGAACTACGAGCCTCGTCTGGCTTTGATGGCTTTAAAGGGAGCCATAAATAAAAAGACCAAGCTTGGACAGTGGATTAAGAAAAAGAAGCCAAGTATGCTTTAGGAACTGTCTGATAAAGCCGAGGAGTATATAGGTGTGTATGAAGATCCATCCTATGCCTTGGAGGTTCTTGAAAGCAGCGCACAACCCAAAAAGAAAAATAATGATGCAGAAGGCGGCCAGAAGAATACATGTAATCAGAAAAGGGGAAACACTATAACATAGATGGCCCATCGCAATGAAAATCCAAGGTATTGCTAGCTACAATGTAACTATAGGTATGCTATTTTTTGTCTATTGCAACACACGCTTCAAAGTGTTACCACAGAAAATCCAAGGTGTTGCAGTAGCCACGTAAATAAATTTATCAATCCGGGTGATTACGATCCAATGGTCCACGTTAGCAATCCATGTGACGCGAAATAATCTTTAACGCGGGAAACAAAAACAAAAAACAAAAAACAAAGCGGCAAAAAACTTAGCCAACTTTTCAATTAGGGTTTCAATCGAAAACTTAACAAAATACGCCGCCGCTCAATCTGTCAAAGACTCTCACTCGCAATTTCAATTAGGGATAAAAGTTCATGTTTACAAGCTTAATTGGTGTTCAATTACGGCAAGTTCGAGTTCAAGTTCAATTAGGGCTTCGGTGTTTCAATTAGGTCTTCAATTGGGGTTCGTTTGGGTCTCAAATTTCATTTAGGGCTTTGATTTAATCTTCTACTTAAGGTATCACTCAATATATTTCAAGTATTTCCTAATTTGATTGTTGTGTTGCCTAATTTACAGATTTACTTGTGTATTCAAGCGTAACCATATTTCTGATTTTATTATTATGTTTATTTTTGTAGCAAACTTATGTTGAGCACTGCTTATACGATATTATTATGTTTTTTTGCCTTATAGTCATGGCTAAATAATATTTGTGTGTGTTATTTGTGTGTAAATTAGTGATGAACGAGGAAAAAATATGGGCAGAACTTCATAAGTTCAAATGGCTGCATGTTATTTGTGTGTAAATTTAGGCCTCAATTACCAAAGAATACATGCATGTCTAAATGACAACATGCTATATTGGGCAAAAAACGAAAAGGAAAATTACTGCAAAACTTGTGGTGTTTCAAGGAAAATAACTGCATGCTATTTAAGTAAGAAAATTTTGTTTATGCCTTGATTATATGTTGTAACTGATGTACATATTTGAGGCTTCTTTTTGTATCTTTTTTACGGTTTCTGCCTATATTACATGTTAGTGAAGTGGCTGTTTTATTTTATAATGTGGTTGGTTTATTTTATTTTGTAATTATTTCAATCGAATACGAATTTCTCGATTTTGTGTAGGATGGAGGAAAATTTTATGTTCCACCACAAGGGAAAATTTGGGAAGAATGGATATGTTGGTGGAGAAGAGGCTATTGTCAAGGATGTTGATCTAGATAGATTTTCGTACATAGTACCGATGGAGTTTGTCAAGGAAGAGCTAGAGTACACCTGAGACACCCCACCTCCGTTAGGGTCACTCTCAAAGGGAATGCCCTAATTTTGATGGAGGTTTATAAGTATAAGTCACAGATACACAAGACAGATATAAATACACATATTTTTGAACAGCGGAAAACAACAGCACTTTTATTCCATCAAAATACGTGTTTTCACAAACCATGCCATAATTGTCTTACAATACTTCCAAAAACCATTACATTTTCATAACTGTCTTGATGTCATAACTTAAAGAAGCATAAAAACAAAAGTAGACTGCATAAGTCCCCATAGTTGCAATCCAAATCCATAGTCCAAAACGAAAGAGATTCAAGCAATATATTCTTTCTCTTCAAGCTGGATGTGAAAACTGGTCAAGCTGCGGTATTCCCTCCCTGTGGACCTGGGGGGGGGGGGGACGAAAGAAAAGAAGACGAAAGAAAAGTAGAGTCAGACATAAAGCCTGAGTAAGTCTAGGACTATTCAGTCTATGAATAAAGAATTGGGCATGATAAGTATAAACTGGAAATGGGAAAGCACTATAAACTAAGTTAAGTTGTCGAGAGTCGAATATACAATCGTACCCCATATTAATCTCTGCATCCATATAAACTAGTTCCCAACAGGCACCCCATAATCAGGGTGAAGAGATCCATTTCTAATGATCGGCTCCTACTCGCATAGTTACATGTGTCTTACGGCCCCCTGATGTTTTAGTTACCTATGCTGGTCCCACCATGGGGTGTATCAAGTCCCATGGTGGCGGCCCGACACAATTCTAGAATGCACAGGTATGCTACTGGTGCCCAGTGCCTTATTTTTCTGCACCGGAGTGTGTGCACGCCCGCATCCCGTTAGAACCTACACTGCTGCACCACCGCCATCGATTTGACCTCTTACAGTCAGCCCAGTAATCGTGCCCCACCCTGCCTAGTTCAGGGTATCCTGATACACCTTGTAGGGTTACTGCTGAAAAGGGTCCCCCGCTACTAGGTTTTCTATTTCTAGCCAACATGCTAAGTTGGTTAAGTGTTTTGTAAACCTAACCCCCAATCAGTCTGTATAGTTTAGCATATTCCATTTTGATTAAGTATTAATTCAATTTACTTAATCTTATCAATCCTGACTCAACCTTAATTGTCTTATTAAAGCCTCGACCACTCACATTAGACAGGTATTATTGTGGCTGCCTGTTGCCGGTTGGGTCCAGGCAGTCTTACGCCACAACTCAGTCTAACCTCGGGTCTTTATTGGGCTCAATGTTTAACCACCCACATTGGATAGGTATTGTTGTGACTACTAGACAGTCGGGCGGTTCCGGGTAGGTTTACATCACAACTCAATCCAACCTCGGGTTAAACACATCGTATTTTCTAAATTTACATATTTTGTCTCTTTTCTTTTTATATGTAAATATTTGCGGCCCATTATTCAAATTCCATCTTTATTAGGTAAAATTAACTTATACCACTTAATTGTTTTCAAGGTCGTTGGCATGCGTCAAACATGCCAACACATATGTTTATATTTTAACCCAAACGTCATTACCCCTGTTTTATACATTTGTTACAATATAACATATGTTGGGTTTAACATTTAAACCCAACTTAGCCACATGAAAAAGGGGAGGCTTAGAACATGGTGTTTATATATTCTAAGTAACATCAAAGGGGGAGTGTGAACGCATGAACTTGCAACATAACAATCTAATTAACATGAATTAGGCACTTGTGAAATTGCATTGTAATAGCATATAATCATGGCATAAATATACCTAAACATGAATCATTCTATTCATATAATCATGGCATAAACATACCTAAACATGAATCATGGTTTTTAATCTATTCATGTAAACTTGCAATTGGAATGTAAATCTAACTTAATTATGTGTCACATACATTATCATATGATTTTGATAACAACATAGGCCTAAAACATGTTTTCGATTAGGCATAACACCAAACATAGTTTAGTCATGTTCATGGAGTCAACATAAGTTTACAAAGATGTTTACTTTTGTCTCTAATACAAAAGTATGGTTTTACACTTGAATCATGATGCCAATTCCAACATAAATTCATATGAGTCATAATACCCAAATGGATCCAACTACACTAAAAGTGATTATAAAAAATATACATCATGTTGGCATAATAGTGAACCATATAACAAACATATAGTCGTTAACATGAATCATATACTTGCAATTATCTAATAGGTGTCGTGATAAACTACCACAAACATAAAGTTGTTAACTTTCAACATGAATCACATACTTGCAAATATCCAATAGGTCTAACATCGTTATACCACAACATCCCAAATCGATTAGAATCATAGCAACATACAATTATGAATTATTATCACCACAAATTAAGTACAATTCCATTCCTCATTTTACACAAATCAAAACACAATTATTCATTCATATCGGAATAGCACTCTACTTATAACGTATCACGAATCTTCAATTCAAGTTTCTGAATTCTGAATTTGGAGATGCTATCCTTTGTTGTAGGCATTGTTTTGATTTAGTTGTTGTTGCTTTAGGCTTTTGAATTGTCTCTTAATCGCCTCTCAATTTTGACGGCTATTCCTAGTCTTTCCTCAGCAGCATGACGGTCTCATTCTCTTTTTTATTTGTATGAATTAGGTAGAGTCTTAGGTCCTTTTTATAGAGTTTGTGAATTGATTAGAACCGTCGATGGAGCTTGGATTAATATTAGCCGTTCGTTTGAAGGAGAGACCAATCAGGAGCTGACACCTAGCCCTAGTGACAAGACGAGGCTCAGAAATTCGGCCAAGCACAGACCACGCCAGCCACGGGGGCTGGGTTCGACCTGGCTCAGGGGCCAGGTCGACTCCCCAGTCGACTTGGTAGTCGACCTGGGTGAGCCAGGTCGACTACCCAGTCGACCTGGGTGCCTTGGGCGGGAAAATTCCGGGCCTGGCCAATTTGGCCCGATTTTTGAAATTTGAATCTGATTTCTGAGCTATTTCTGTGTGTTTGAATTTTAAACTGAATTCTGAAACTTCCGGAGGCCATATCTTCTTCATACGGAGTCCGTTTTACGCAAACTCGGACTCTATTTCAAGCAAAATTCCGAGAAGAACGCAATGGCGTATCCCATTTCCCTTAATTCTTTGATTTGTAATTAATTATACTTTAATTTGTGAATTTCACTGTTATAGAATACACGGGGTGTTACATTCTCCTCCACTTAAAAGGATTTCGTCCCCGAAATCTTCAACTTCAGGAAGAATGTATATCCTAACATCCAAACGTCCATCTACTCATCCATCAAACACGAGCATCCATTGTCCTTAAAAGACTTCTAATGCTTCATGATCATATGTGAAGTGCGTGTACATGTACTTATCTAATGCAAAATCAGGCGGCCTACTGATTCAGTTGACCTCCTTAATGCAAATTATGTAAGTGTCATGAATCCATTATGTATGCAAATTTTCCTATTCATGATTCTACATGAGTGCACAATCATTCGTATATAAATGCAACATCCATATGACAACACATTAAACTTCAACCATATACGAATATAAATACATATATGCATATGCAATATGAAGTGACTGAGCCGATTTAAAACCTAGATTGTGTGTGTATATGCAACCACGAGCAACCACTAGCAACCACTTGCAACCATCATCCATAACATGTTTCAATTACATGTTTCCATCCAAAGGTTTCTACCTAAAAGATAAGGTCGAGGAGATATACCTAAAAAGATAGATAAAAGCGCAACTTAAGGAAAAAGAAAGATCAAAGATGTACCCTCGAAAAGAAGCGCGTATTCTAGCTTCAGTTTCCCAAGTTGCGTCTTCCTCAGCGTCGCTCCACTGAACTTTGACGAGCTTGACTTCGCAGTTGCGTACCTTTTTCACTTCCGTTCCTAATATGCGGGTTGGAACTTTCCTCATGGTTGCTTCGCGTTCCACTTTAGCTTCTTCTAGGATATTTGGCTCTACCACTTCAGCAGATTCATGTAGACATTTTCGGAGGTGCGAAACATGGAGAACGTTGTGAACTCCGGCCAGCTTTTCGGGTAGCTCTAATCTATAGGCCATTTTCCCAATTTTCTCGATGATAGGGAATGGCCCTACGAACCTTGGTGCTAGCTTCCCTGTGGATCCAAAACGAACAACGTTCCCTAGCGGAGATACCATAAGAAAAACTTTGTCCCCAACCTCAAATTCAAGGTCGGTCCTCCTCTTGTCGGCGTAGGATTTCTATCTGTCTTGGGCTGTCTTCATCCTTCTTCGTATCAAGTCTACTTTCTCTAAAGTCTCTCGGATCATATCTGGCCCAAGTATGAGCTTATCAATAGACTCCCACCAACAAGTGGGCGATCGGCATGGTCTTCCATATAAAGCTTCGAAGGGTGCCATTCCGATGGTGGCTTGGAAACTGTTGTTGTAGGCAAATTCCACCAAAGGAAGATGGTCTTACCACGTCCCTCTGAAGTCAAGGACGCACAGTCTTAAAAGGTCCTCCAAAACTCTGTTCACTCTTTCCGTCTGGCCGTCGGTTTGGGGGTGATAGGCTGTGCTCAAACATAACTGTGTGCCTACCGCTTCTTGCAGACTCCGCCAAAACTCACTTGTGAAGATAGGGTCTCGGTCACTAACAATGTTGGATGGTATTCCTTGGAGTCGAACAATTTCCTTGAGGTAAAGAGATGCTAGGGATGAGGCAGTTCTTTTACTCTTGACAGGTAAAAAGTGGGCGCTTTTAGTAAGCCTATCCACTATTACCCAAATGCTAGTGTTGCCTGTTCTAGACCTAGGCAGCCCATCAATGAAGTCCATTGAGATGCTATCCCACTTCCACTGTGTGACCTCTAGAGGATGGAGCAGACCGCCAGGATTCTTCTGTTCCGCCTTAACCTGTTGGCAAACCATACACTTTGAAACGAATTCTGCCACGTCTTTCTTCATGCCGCTCCAAAAGAGAGTTCTCTTTATGTCCTTGTACATTTTATCTCCGCCTGGGTGTATCGTCATCTTGAAGTGATGTGCTTCCTCGAGAACCTTCTTTACTAAATCCCTTGTCTGTGGGACGCATAGCCTTCCGTCTCGCCTTAGCCAACCCTTATCGTCGATGGAGTATCTGTTGAGGTGACTTGAAGTCTCACCCCTAATTAGCCTGTCAATCGTTTCCACAAGCTGAGGGTCTTCGCGTTGTGCTGTCCCTATTGAGTCCACTAAAGCCGAGCGTACTTCGAGAGATGCTAGCAAGCCCGGTACAAAATCGGAGGAGGGCCTAAAGTTAAAACTAGCTATAAACTCTAGGCTTTGCCTTTCAATAAACAGCGGGCTTAGGGTCAGTTTCTTTCAGCTCAATGCGTCTGCCACTACGTTGCCTTTGCCCGGAGTGTAGGAGATCTCAAAATCGTACAAGACAAGAAACTCCATCCATCTCTGTTGCCTCAAGTTAAGATCTTTCTGCGAAAAAAGATATTTCAACGATTTATGGTCAGTGTAAAGTTCGAACTTCTCACCTAGGAGATAGTGTCGCCAAGACTTGAGTGCATAGACGATGGCAGCTAACTCAAGATCGTGGGTCGGGTAGTTTTTTTCATGAACTTTCAACTGCCTCCCGCCATAAGCTACTACCCTTCCTTGCATTAAGACAACGCTTAGTCCTGTCCCACATGCATCTGTATAAACTGTGAACATCTTGCTTCCATCTGGCAATGTCAGAACCGGGGCTGTTGTAAGAGCCCTTTTTAGTCGTTGGAAGGCAAACTCGCAATCCAAGTCCCAATGTAACACTAGCTAATTCTTTGTCAGCCTCGTGAGTGGAGCTGATATTTTTGCAAAGTCTCTGATGAATTTACGATAGAAGCCTGCTAGCCCGAGGAAGCTTCGGACTTCTGTTGCATTCCTTGGTGTCTTCCAATCCTGTACCGCTACTACCTTAGCAGGGTCCACAGCTAACCCTTCTTTGGATACTATGTGCCCAAGGAACCTCACTTCCTCTCTCCAAAAGTGGCATTTGGAGAATTTGGCTTTTAGCTGATGGACTCGCAGAGTTTCCATGATTTCCCTTAAGTGCTGAGCATGTTCTTCTTCACTCTTTGAGAAGATCAAGATATCGTCTACGAAGACCACTACGAACTTATTGAGGAAATCTCTGAACACTCTACTCATTAGGTCCACGAAGTAAGCGGGTGCGTTTGTCAAGCCGAAGGGCATGACAAGCCATTCAAAGAAGCCGTCTGGGGTTCTGAATGCTGTCTTATCGATACTATCTTCAGCCACCCTTAGCTGATGAAATCCGGTCGCTAAATCGAGTTGGGAGAAAACAGACGCTCCTACAAGCTGATCAAACAGATCGTCAATTCTGGAGAGAGGGTGCCTATTCTTTTTCGTTAGTTTGTTGAGCTCCCTATAGTCAACACATAGACGGAGTGAACCATCCGCCTTTGTGGCGAACACCACTGGAGCACCCCATTCTGAAATGCTCCTTCTAATGAACCCCTTCTCTAGAAGCTCTTTAATCTATTTACTGAGCTCTTTCCTTTCCCATGGAGCCATGTGTCTAACGGGCAACGCAACGGGCTTTGCATTATCTACAAGATATATGCGGAAGTCTATCTCCCGCTTCGGAGGTAAGCCCTTCACCTCTTCGAAGACATCCGGATATTCCCGGACCACTCTAACCGATTGCAAACTCTCAACAGAAGCATCTAGCGATTCAAGATAACTAAGCATAACCGCATATGAGGGATTACAAGTAATTTCCAGAGTGTTACCGTGTTGGGTTAGAAGCCTAACCACCTTTTTCTCACAATCAAGGATGGCACCATTACTGGATAGCCAATCCATGCCCAAAATCAAACCATATCCCGAGAAGCCCAAAACAAAGGCACTACATCTAAATTCTACGCTTAGAATAGAAATTTTCAATCCCACACAGATCATAGACAAATGAGCCGGGCCCCCGATTGGATTTGAAACAATTAAGGGGTCCTCTACCATACTAGTTTCTAGGTGCAGAGATTCTACTAAAGTAGATGAGATAAAGGAGTGTGATGCGCCAGAATCAAATAAAGTGCGAACTGGGTGATCATAAAGATAAACTACACTTTCTACAGAAGTATTTATACCTCGCTGTTGCAGAGGTGGTGCTTCTAGCACATGAACCTGTGCCCCTGAGGTGGATCCAGCCCTCTGCCCCTGCCCTCGTTTCTTTGGGCAATCCTTAGCCATGTGGCCTGTCTCACCGCAAGAAAAGCACCCACCATTCATCTTGGCCTTCTTTTTCCGGCAATCTTTCACTAAGTGCCCCACTTTGCCACAGAAATTACACTTCCTCTTCTCTTTGTTGTCTTTCCCACCCTTCTTAAAGTATGTCTTCTTAGGCTGTAAACCCTCTTTCTTCCCTTGAGAGCTTTCTGCCTTTGTCTCCTTCTTGCCCTTATCCTCTTCGTTCAGCAATGCCATCTGCACCAACCTTTCATACGTAGCTCTCATGGGTATATGGGTCATGGCCAAACTGTGTAATGGCTCATTCAATCCTTTGACAAAGCGGAGAGCCTTCTTGTGCGGAGTGTTGACTAGGTCCAGTCCGAACCTAGCCAGCTGATCGAACTGATTGACATACTCTTTGACTGTCATATTCCCTTGCTTAAGAAACAAAAATTTTTCCAATTGAAGGCTCCTTTCAGCTTCTGAGAGAAATTTAGCCTCAAACCGTGCCCTAAAGTCCTCCCATGTTTCCACTAGTCTTCCTGCATTGGTGACTTCCCACCAGTAGGAAGCCTCGCCTTTAAGTAGCCATACTGCCAGTTGTACCTTCTGCCTATCTTCTACCTCAAAGATGACGAATAAGTCCTCGGTTTCCTTCAGTCAATTCCTGGCTGCCACGAAGGACTCGGTTCCATGAAAGTCCTTCCCTCCCACAGCTTTAAAATCTTTACATATCTTAGCAAAAGTATTACCCCTCGGAGGAGGTGGAGGAAGAGGTGCTGTTGCAGCTGGATGATTTCCTGCAGCTGGGGGAGGAGGAACAGTGGGACCTGGCTGATTGGCCCTTGCTTCTAATAATCGTCTGAACCAACTAGGTATTGGTATACCCTCTGGCAAGTTAAGTTCTTCGGACATGCTGAAACAAAAAGGATAGATTCAAAACGAAGGATAAAAGATAGTACCTATGGCTTTGGGGGACTATGCCTTTTTTTAAAATAAAATAACATTTTATCTTTAAAAATGCTTCTTTAAATTTTCTTTTTAGAAATGAATTTTCAAAACTTTTTATCTTATCTGGTAAACCTATGCTCTGATACCAAGTGAGACATCCCACCTCCGTTAGGGTCACTCTCAAAGGGAATGCCCTAATTTTGGTGGAGGTTTATAAGTATAAGTCACAGATACACAAGACAGATATAAATACACATATTTTTGAACAGCGGAAAACAACATCACTTTTATTCCATCAAAATACGTGTTTTCACAAACCATGCCATAATTGTCTTACAATACTTCCAAAAACCATTACATTTTCATAACTGTCTTGATGTCATAACTTAAAGAAGCATAAAAACAAAAGTAGACTGCATAAGTCCCTATAGTTGCATTCCAAAGCCATAGTCCAAAACGAAAGAGATCCAAGCAATACATTCTTTCTCTTCAAGTTGGATGTGAAAACTGGTCAAGCTGCGGTATTCCTTCCCTGTGGACCTTGGGGGGGGGGGGGAGACGAAAGAAAAGAAGACGAAAGAAAAGTAGAGTCAGACATAAAGCCTGAGTAAGTCTAGGACTATTCAGTCTATGAATAAAGAATTGGGCATGATAAGTATAAACTGGAAATGGGAAAGCACTATAAACTAAGTTAAGTTGTCGAGAGTCGAATATACTATCATACCCCATATTAATCTCTGGATCCATATAAACTAGTTCCCAACAGGCACCCCATAATCAGGGTGAAGTGATCCATTTCTAATGATCGTCTCCTACTCGCATAGTTACATGTGTCTTACGCCCCCCCCCCGATGTTTTAGTTACCTATGCTGGTCCCACCATGGGGTGTATCAAGTCCCATGGTGGCGGCCCGACACAATTCTAGAATGCACAGGTATGCTACTGGTGCCTAGTGCCTTATGTTTCTGCGCCGAAGTGTGTGCACGCCCGCACCCCGTTAGAACCTACATTGCTGCACCACCACCGTCGATTTGACCTCTTACAGTCAGCCCAGTAATCATGCCCCACCCTGCCTAGTTCAGGTTATCCTGATACACCTTGTAGGGCTACTGTTGAAAAGGATCCCCCGCTACTAGGTTTTCTATTTCTAGCCAACATGCTAAGTTGGTTAAGTGTTTTGTAAACCTAACCCCCAATCAGTCTGTATAGTTTAGCATGTTCCATTTTGATTAAGTATTAATTCAATTTACTTAATCCTATCAATCCTGACTCAGCCTTAATTTTCTTATTAAAGCCTCGACCTCTCACATTAGACAGGTATTGTTGTGGCTGCCTGTTGCCGGTTGGGTCCGGGCAGTCTTACGCCACAACTCAGTCTAACCTCGGGTCTTTATTGGGCTCAATGTTTAACCATCCACATTGGATAGGTATTGTTGTGACTACTGGATAGCCGGGCGGTTCTGGGGAGGTTTACATCACAACTCAATCCAACCTCGGGTTAAACACATCGTATTTTCTAAATTTACATATTTTGTCTCTTTTCTTTTTATATGTAAATATTTGCGGCCCATTATTCAAATTCCATCTTTATTGGGTAAAATTAACTTATACCACTTAATTGTTTTCAAGGTCGTTGGCATGCGTCAAACATGCCAACACATATGTTTATATTTTAACCCAAACGTCATTACCCCCATTTTATACATTCGCTACAATATAACATATGTTGGGTTTAACATTTAAACCCAACTTAGCCACATGAAAAAGGGGAGGCTTAGAACATGGTGTTTATATATTCTAAGTAACATCAAAGGGGGAGTGTGAACGCATGAACTTGCAGCATAACGATCTAATTAACATGAATTAGGCACTTGTGAACTTGCATTGTAATAGCATATAATCATGGCATAAACATACCTAAACATGAATTATTTTATTCATATAATCATGGCATAAACATACCTAAACATGAATCATGGTTTTTAATCTATTCATGTAAACTTGCAATTGGAATGTAAATCTAACTTAATTATGTGTCACATACATTATCATATGATTTTGATAACAACATAGGCCTAAAACATGTTTTCGATTAGGCATAACACCAAACATAGTTTAGTCATGTTCATGGAGTCAACATAAGTTTACAAAGATGTTTACTTTTGTCTCTAATACAAAAGTATGGTTTTGCACTTGAATCATGATGCCAATTCCAACATAAATTCATATGAGTCATAACACCCAAATGGATCCAACTACACTAAAAGTGATTATAAAAAAATATATATCATGTTGGCATAATAGTGAACCATATACTTGCATGAATCTCAAATAAACCACCACAAACATATAGTCGTTAACATGAATCATATACTTGCAATTATCCAATAGGTGTTGTGATAAACTACCACAAACATAAAGTTGTTAACTTTCAACATGAATCACATACTTGCAAATATCCAATAGGTCTAACATCGTTATACCACAACATCCCAAATTGATTAGAATCATAGCAACATACAATTATGAATTATTATCACCACAAATTAAGTACAATTCCATTCCTCATTTTACACAAATCAAAACACAATTATTCATTCATATCGGAATAGCACTCTACTTACAACGTATGACGAATCTTCAATTTAGGTTTCTGAATTCTGAATTTGGAGATGCTATCCTTTGTTGTAGGCATTGTTTTGATTTAGTTGTTGTTGCTTTAGGCTTTTGAATTGTCTCTTAATCGTCTCTCAATTTTGACGGCTATTCCTAGTCTTTCTTCAGCAGCATGACGGTCTCATTCTCTTTTTTATTTGTATGAATTAGGCGGAGTCTTAGGTCCTTTTTATAGAGTTTGTGAATTGATTAGAACCGTCGATGGAGCTTGGATTAATATTAGCCGTTCGTTTGAAGGCGAGACCAATCAGGAGCTGACACCTAGCCCTACTGACAAGGCAGGGCTCAGAAATTCGGCCAAGCACAGACTAGGCCAGCCAGGGGGGCTGGGTTCGACCTGGCTCAGGGGCCAGGTTGACTCCCCAGTCGACCCCCGTGTCGACTTGGTAGTCGACCTGGGTGAGCCAGGTCGACTACCCAGTCGACCTGGGTAGCCCCAGGTCGACTACCCAATCGACATGGGTGCCTTGGGCGGGAAAATTCCCGCCTTGGCCAATCTGGCCCGATTTTTGAAATTTGGATCTGATTTCTGAGCTGTTTCTGTGTATTTGAATTTTAAACTGAATTCTGAAACTTCCGGAGGCCATATCTTCTTCATACGGAGTCCGTTTTACACAAACTCGGACTCTATTTCAAGCAGAATTCCGAGACGAATGCAATGACGTATCCCGTTTCCCTTAATTCTTTGATTTGAAATTAATTATACTTTAATTTGTGAATTTCAATGTTATAGAATACACGGGGTGTTACAACACCGAAATTGGAGGAATATATGCATGGAAAGGTCCAACGAGTGGGTGGAAATTGGTGGCCGATGATGTAGATCTGTTGTTTATGATGTAAATAAAAAAATGGTGATTACATTGATTTCGATGTCGACACTATCGTCGAGGATAATACCGAGCCAATTAAACAAATGCAGCCACATGTCATCGTACGCCCGAGAAGAATCTGTTTCCAGGTATAAACATGTCTTCTCGTTTGTACTATTTTGATGAATTTGGTCATTTTGCTGAATATGTTTTTCATTTAGGACTTGTTTGATTTTTAGTGCACTTAGTATTATAATAAAAAACTTGTATGCTGCAGTTGCGAAATCACAGAAACGACAGTTTGTCACCGCTCATCATCTACAACAGGTAGCAAAAAAGATGCAGCAGACCGATCTTGTCTTTATCCCTAGAAAGTCGACAAGGCTAAACAATTCCCAAATGATCAGCGAAGCTGCTGTGAGTCCACCTATCAACAACAAGCAGACCGATCAAGTCTTTACTCTTAGAAAGTCGACACGGCTAAATAATCCAGTTATGAACAATCCAGAAGTGATCAGCAAAACCGCTGCGAGTCCACATATAAAGAAGAAAAAGGGGTTCAGCAAGAAGTCAACTCGGGTCACTAGTTAGATGAAGTTACCTGAGAAGGAAAATCCAACTGAAGTCAGCAATGCAACTTTGAATATCAACTCAGCAGGTGTCAAGAGTAAATTGGATTTCAATAATTCTCCACATGATGAAGAGGAAAATACAGATGAAAATGAGTTTCTGGTAAGAAGACTACAATCCGATCTTCTAATATATGATTTACATATTTTGCTAATATTTACAATAATGTCTTATTTAATTACTTTCAGAATGATGATCTACCACCTCCGCCACCTCCACCGCTTACAGAGTACGAAAGGGAGAGAGACAAAAATGTCTCAGAGAAGAATAGTGTTTTTGAAAAAATTTGGGATGCCTAAATTAGTTTCTGGAATGAGAAATGAATTTGGAAAAAGTAAAGCAAAATCAAAGATGGTTGATGAGGAAAGCGAAGATTATGTTCTAGAATTTGAAGATGATACTTCAAAAAATCAGGCAAAGGTGCATTATAGCTGAATATTTAATTTTATATTGGTAATCATAGACTGGCTTCATTATTTTTTTATTTTGTTGTTTTTGTGTGCGTATTTTAGAGAACCAAAAAAGATAGAGTTGCAAAGCCTTAGTCTGGACCAACAACTCGTTCACGAGCCAATGTTAAATCTGCAACAGATAATAATGCAACTCCAAAGGTAGGGGAAGTACCAGTTCGTACACAATCTGATGGTCCATGTAGCGTTGAGTTATCACACAATGAAGGGATATGAACAATGACGGCTTATTTGGCTATGCGAGAACGCCAGAAGATTAACATTAGTGGAAGTGAAAGTGTAAGGAATAAGGCTTTTGTCGGAAATGTCTCGACAAATATTGAAAATGAAGAAGATGAAGTAGCAGAAGGGGAAGGTAGTATTTGATTGAGTTCTGATTTTAATAGTTTAAGTTCTCATTTATGTTTTGCCAAGCCTTCTCATTAGTATTGTATGTACTCTGTAACGGTAGTCGGAGCTCCCAGAAGGCTCCGGGGAAAAACAAAGATGGATAAAGTTCATTCAAGGCCATATGACAAAAGTGTTGTAATCCAAATGAATGATCGGGGCCAACCTATTTCAGACGATGACTAAGTAATGACTAAACTGAGCTATTTTTTTGGAACACTGTAGAGGAGTGTTCCACTTACTTACAAGTCTTGGTTTGATGTTCTTGCAAGTTTAAAAGACAAGCTATGGAGCTATGTGAAGGTAATTTGCAAACTTAGCTGAATTTTACTTAAATATATGAAACTTCTCACAAAAGTAGCATGACTATTCTTTTTAATGTTTGATTTGTATTTAAGCAATGGTGTATTATTCCGAATGAATGTGAATATTGGGCTTTGAGGTCAATTCGTGATGCTTGGAGGGGGTACAAGAGTCGTATTAAAAAGGCACACTATATGGCTTATGAAACTGATAAAGAGAGGCTTGAAAATAGGTCGGACGAAATTCCACTTCAGGATTTTAAAGTACTCTTGCAGTTTTGGGGAGATGAAAAGTTCAGGTAATTTTAAGTTTTATCACAATTTTTTTTCCTTTTTATTCATTCAAATCAGTCTGATAAACATATCTATTTCATGTTGTTTTATAGTCCAAGGCCCTTACAAATTCTGCAAATCGGAAATCGTATAATGACACACACACACTGCTGGTCCAAAACTTTTTTCCCAAATTCGGCATAAAATGGTATGTTTTTTTTGCTTATTTTTATGGTTGGCTAGTTTAACAATATAGGTCATATGGAGGTATGCTTGTTTAACTCGAATGCAGTATCCTTGTTTAACTTGTGAATATACTACAGATCCTTGTTTAACTTGTTTTGCAATATTAGTGATATATGTTCTAGAACAATTAGTTTGACATCCTTTTACTATCTAATGTTTTTTGTATCAGTCCAAGGAATCTGATGGAAAACTTTATGTTAAAACTCGCAAGAGGAAAGAAGGAAAGGTGTACAAGACTGATGCTTCAATAATAAACTACAGAATTGTAAGGAATTTTGCACATGATCATCATTATTGTAGAATTATATCCTGTTTTGTTGAAACCGATAGCAGGATCGATCATAGCAATGGATGTGATCTTTTACTTTGGGTTTCAGTGTGTATATGCCGCAATTCTTGTTTAAGAAACTTGTTTAAAAATTATTAATTTTATTTAATGTCACATTTCAAAAATGCTTTATTTTGCAGGAGAAGATTGAAAAAGCAATTGGTGAAGGAAGCAATGATGGAGTTGTACATGAACTTGTTTCTGATGGAAAGTCGCACGGTCCATCATGGCTTATAGGACGACACACCAAGTCTCCAAAAGTTTCAAAAGCCGCTCCAACGCAGGAACATACATACAGGAGCTGGCAACAAAGATAAGGGAAGATATAGCCGTCGAAGTCGAAGCAAAGGTGAACAAGATGGTCCAAAGTGAATTTGATGCAAAGGTGGACGAAAAAATTCAGGAGAACTTGACAAGGATGCTGAAGAAATTGGGTGAAGCAAACCCGCACATGCACATTGATATTGGGAATTTTTGTGTGATAGTTCATAGTGAAGGCACTAAAACTGAAAGCAGTGAACGTAGTGGAGGCTCGCGCTTTTAGTCATGATATTGGGGATCTTTGTGCGCAAGTGCAGTGAACATGAATTGATATTTAGTACGTACTAGCTGTGTTTGTAAGTATGCTATGTGAACATGATTTTTCTGGCTACTTTTGTAATTACTAATATTTGTGTGGCTTGTGAATCCGAGATAATCAGTAGTTTAATTGATCAGTGTGATGTTAAATTCTGTAATGTTACAATATGTGATTTAATGTTGCCATAGCTCTTATATAATGTTGCTGTATGTAATGTGAACTGTTGCCATTGTTATGATATGGTGTTGCCATTGGATGGTTAAAGTGTTGCATAGATTAATGCATGTGGGTCCCACAACATGATTCCGTGAATCCAGGCAACAACCACAACAAGATTCCGTGAACTCGGGTTACAGATTTTAGTGGACCCCACATTTTTGTAAATTTAGTACATGTGGCAACACCTGTGATGATGTTGCCTTAGGGTTGCAAATGTGTTGCCTTTGACTCTAAGGCAATGCGGCAAAAGGCAACCCCAAAAAAGTGTTGCCATAGATCATTTTTTGCCTATACCAACACTTTTTGGCACCTACTGTGTCATTTCTCTGGGGTTGCCGTAGGCCATCTATGGCATAGTGAAATAATGGAAAAGATAATCGAGCCAACAAGAAATTCCTCTTCTTTAAAAATTTATAATTGACTGCTTTGACTGTCACCATAGAAAACATCTTCATGGCAACAAAATATAGTGAAGAATATCCAACGCCAAAGCAAGCAAAGGTCAGTGATGTCGCGATTAAATCAGGAAGGTTCTGCAGGTTTCACAACCAACCGGGTCATAATACAAATGAATGTAGACATTTGAAAAACCTTATTGAGGAATTAATAAGGAAGAACTGACTTCAGCAATACCCAAAGAACACACAGAACACTCAGACCGCTCAAGGACAAGGGACATCTGTGGGACAACCTAGACAGAATGAAAATGCTCTAGTTGCTGTCATCCCAAGACTAATCATCAATACCATTTCAGGAGGGCCTTATCCAGTTGGAAGAAGCTAGGGGTACATTGTGAAGTACACAAATGGGATTAAGAGCCTTCCTAAAGGAGAAGAAATCATGTTCACGAACGAAGCTTTTTCGGCAAATATGCCAAAGACCCAATGGGATGATATTGTGTTTAAAGAAAGAGACTCAAACGGATTGTTAACACCAACGGTAGATCCAATGGTGATTACCATCGGTTTGGGTCCGACCATAGTCAGAAGAGTTTTGGTTGACAGCGGGGTCTCCGTCAACGTCCTTTTCATTAATGCGTTCAATAGGATGAACCTTTCCATGTATGATGTGAAGGCTTGCCAAAATAAGATTCACGGATTCACGGGGCAACCACTCAACCAATTGGCATCATCAACTTGCTAATTGAACTCGAAGAAGGAGAAAAGAAGGTTGCCATGAAGCAAGATTTTGTCATAGTCGATGAGACTTCGGCATATAATGCCTTCCTTGGAAGACCAACCCTCGCAACCTTTAGAATAACAATGGCTCCGTGGTTCCTAACAATGAAACTCCCTACCGAAAACGGAGTCTGTGTAATTAAAGGCGATCAACAGACAGCGAGAGAATGTTATATGGTGGAACCTGTTGAAGCCAGGAGGAAATAAGTGAAGAAGGATATGGAGCCTTCGCTCCGCATTCATTCCCTCCCCTTATACCAATTAGGGTGGGACCCTCACATTGGCGAGCACAACGGAGCTCAGAAGGAGATCGATCCAAGAAAAGCCAGTATGGGGGAAGATAAAGCAACACCAGCTTAAGCCACAATCTCCATCTCAGTGTGTGATAAAGATCCTGACCGTGTCCTTAAAATAGGTTCTCAGCTAGGCCTAAAGAAGCAGAAAGATTTTATCTTGTTTTTAAAGGCAAATCTAGAAGTTTTTTCCTGGACACATTCCGATATGTGCGTAATATCACCTGATGTAATTGTCCATAAGTTGAATATTAATCCCAGTTTAACTCCTGTAAAACAAAAAAATGAATTCAAGGACTTGAAAGATCTGCAGCATTAAAAGTGGAAGTAGATAGGTTATTCAAGAGTAACTTCATATGAGAATCTACATATCCCGATTAGGTTTCCAATCCAGTTCTTGTTAAAAAATCCAACGGTAAGTGGAGAGTGTGCATAGACTAGTCGGATCTCAACAAGGCATGTTCCAAAGGCAGCTTCGTGTTACCTAGAATTGATCAACTTGTTAATGCGATGTCGGGGCATTAGTTGTTATCTTTTACAGATGCATACTCTGGGTACAATCAAATTATGATGCATAAGCCAGATGAAGAGAACACAAGTTTCATAACAGATAGAGGCTTGTACTACTATAGAGTAATGTTGTTCGGACTAAAAAATGCAGAAGCAACATACCAGCGCCTTGTGAATTCCATGTTCAAATCCCAAATCGGAAACACAATGGAAGTCTACGTGGATTATATGCTGGTAAAGTCAAAGAATGCTGAGGACCATCTTGAAAACTTGGCTGAAATGTTCATATCCTCAGAAAGTATGGAATGAAGCTGAATCCGCTTAAGTGCTCATTTGGAGTTGCTTCAGGAAAGTTTCTTGGATTCATGGTTAGCGCCAGAGGAATAGAAGCCAATCATTCTCAAGTCACAGCCTTAAGGGAAATGCGTGCTCCGAGGACAAAGAAAGAACTTCAAAGATTGAATGGGAAAGTAGCTGTACTTAACCGATTCATCTCTGTGGCAACGGATCGATGCATTCCACTCTTCGATGCTTTGAAGAAAGGGAAGAGAGATTTTCAATGGACTCCTGAATGTCAAACAGCTTTCAAAGAGTTGATTAAGCACATGGAGTCACCACCAATGCTCTCTAAACCCAAAGATGGAGATGAGCTATTCCTATATTTGGCTGTCTCATCACATGCCTTAACCGTCGCGCTTGTTCGGGAGGATGCCAAGGTCCAATGGCCGGTTTACTACATCAGTAAGAGGCTCACTGGGGTAGAACTAAACTCTCCAAAGTTGGAAAAACTTGCGTACTGTTTGCTCATCGCCTCAAAAAAGCTAAGGCCGTATTTCCAATCCCATCCTATAAAGGTTCTCACCGATCAACCGCTAAGATAAGTTCTCTTTCGCCCAGAAACTTCAGGGAGGTTATTGAAGTGGAATATAGAGCTCATTCAATATGACATCACTTATCACCCTTGAAGAGCTATTAATGGGCAGGGTTTAGTGGATTTCATTGCTGAGTTCATGGATAGGGGAAAAGAAATGGAAGAACCAGTAGAAACAGTGGTTACTTGGAAGTTGTACATCGATGGATCCAGAAATGATTACCGTTCAGGGGCTAGAATTGTCCTAGAAACTCCAGATGGTCATTCTCTATGCTATGCCTTAAGATTGGAATTTCCATTAACCAATAATGAGGCCGAATATGAAGCATTAATCATAGGGTTGAAATTAGCAAAAGAATTTAATCTAAAGACCTTGCAAATCCTTAGTGACTCGCAGCTGATAGAATATCAAGTCCTAAAGGAATTCCAGACCAAACTTGGAAACCTTCCTGCTTATCTTACCAAAGCTTTGGAACTTTTCAACGATCTTGACTACTACACTATAACTCACATTACCACAAAGGAAAATTCAATAGCAGATTCTCTCACTAAGTATGCCAGTTCCTTAGATGCAGAGTTGCTGGGATTGATTCCTGTTGAAGTCCTTTCAACTCCCGCTATTGAAGTAGCAGATTCTAACTGGATAATGGAGACTTTTGAAGAACCTGTGTCCTGGATGACTCTGATTAAGGAGTATATCCTCAATGAAACACTTTCAGAAGAGCCGAAAAAGCAAAGGAAGATATTGCGCAAAGCTCTATACCTTATCCAGGACGAAAGGTTGTATAAGTGAGGATTCTCCATGCCATTGCTATGATGTGTAACCAAGGAAGAGTCCAAAGAAATCTTGGTAGAATTGCATGAGGAAGAATGCGGAGGTCACACAGGAGGTCAAACACTGGCCAAGAAAATTCTGCAATATGACTACTTTTAGCCCGATGTGAACTTGGATGCAAAGACTTATGCTAAGAAATGTGACAGACGCCAGAGATTTGCGAAGATTCCAAGAGTTCCTCCCACAAAATTAACTCAGATGGTTAGTCCATGGCCATTCGCCGTCTGGGGCATAGATTTAATTGGAGCATTCCCGACAGCTAAGTCAAATATGAAATATGCAATCGTGGCAGTGGACTACTTCACTAAATGTGCCGAAGCTGAATCGTTAGCAACTATTACCTTGAAGAAAGTGATCAACTTTGTTTGAAAGACCATTATTTGCCGATTTGGGGTCCCTCAAAAAATAATCACCAACAACGGCACTCAATTCGAGAGCAGTGAATTCCTAGATTTCTGTGCTAAATATAAGATTAAAAAGAGTTTTGCAGCTGTCGCTCACCCATAAGCCAACGGACAAGTCGAAGCAATCAATTAAATTTTGATGTCAACCATCAAGAAGTGTCTTGAAAAAGTTAAAGGTTGTTGGGTAGACGAGCTTCCTCTTGCACTATGGGCATACCATACAACTTATAAAACTGCGACTGGGCACACTCCATTCTCACTCGCATTTGGATCCAAGGCTATGATTCCGGTAGAACTGGAAGTTCCCACTCACCGAAGAATCTACTTCAACCAAGAGGAGAATGAGAAATTGCAGCTCGAAGCACTTGATTTGCTTGAAGAAAAAAGAAAAGAAGTAGAACTCGGAATCGTTGCGCATCAAAGAAGATAACTCTTCATTTTAATGCTAGAGTTAAACGGAGAACCTTCCAAGTTGGGGACCTTGTTTTAAAAAGAATCATGACAAGAACTGGAATATTTGGACCCAATTGGGAAGGGCCATATATGACAAGCCAAAAACTCTCAGATGGCACATTCGAGTTAAAAATGACGGATGGAAACCAACTTCCGAGAGCATGGAATAACATACATCTTCACTGTTACTTCATTTAATTGTTCTTTCATTTTACAAGTTGTAAACATCATGCGTTGTAAATACCATGCAATATTGTTACAAGTTCTGTACAAACTAATGAAAGAAACTGCTTTACTCGCCTAAATCGTACATTTGCAAACTCTTGTTTTCAAGTTGCTTAAATTCGATTTTGATTGAAGGTCCCCTAAAAGAACGTTGACGCATTTATGACCTAGTGAAAGCTGGTGACCATTACAGCACGTCCCGATGGGGATAGTTCAAATGCCCACTGCTCAATACTTAACACATCATTCACATCAAATATGAAGGTGTGGAGCACAACATTGTAAATAAGGGGTACCAAGAATTGAACAGTCAAATGATGGACCATTCAAACTACAAATGAGGTTGTGAATTTCACCAAAGGGCACCTTCTTAATTGCAAGGTCCAGGACCCTAGTTCAAACAAATCGTGGTAAAACTCGATGAATGAACTAGCGTCCGCCCCATGAAACGATACAGCTCAAAACCAAAGACCTCCCCGAGGGGCACCCAGTTAATCGTCAGTGCCATTATTACATAGCCTGATTACAACAAATACTCGGCCTTTGAACCAAAGCCCTCCTCGAGGGGCACCTAGTCAATCGCCGATCCCATTAATACATGGCCCGACTACGACAAACACTGGGTTTTTAAACCAAAGACCTCCCCTGAGGGGAACTTGGTCAATCGTTAGTGCCATTTATACATGTCTCGATCACGATACACCCAGGAATTCTAAAGACCCCCTCAGGGGTATCCGACCACAAGCCGGATCCACTAAATTCGGTTAGTGACGGACCCAAGGACCTTTTCGAATGCGCCCTACAAATTCTACGAGTGGCTGAATCATTCACCCACAACGAATAATGGGTTCATAAAAGACCTTTACGAAGGCATCAAAACCAAGACCTCTCTGGGGGCATATGTTTCTCCAAAGGGCATGGAATTCCACATTAGCGAGAAACATGATTGAATATGATAAAATATAAGACCTCTCAAGCAGGGGTATAGTAACGAAGACTCCTTTCCACTAAAAAGGATGAGCTTGCTTGACTAAACCGGATACCTTTGGCTCATAAGAAAGTTAGGAGACTCCAAACATAATCCATCGCAAGTATCATGCATAACCTTTAAAGTTCGCGATGAATTTTGGTAAGGGGGCATTACCACCACATCAAGGAAAATCAATAATGCTTACTTAAACATACCATAAACTCGTCACAACTTCACATTGAAGGTTTGGTACCTACAAGGATTATTTTGACCAATAGAGTTGAACCTTGGAATGGCTAAGGCAAACTCAGAAACTTCGATACTGTGATAAGCACAAAAGTGACTAATCACGAGAGAGATGTCTCGGGTATTGCCCCAGTCAAAACTAAGGAAATTTAACAAAATTGGTCAAATAAATCCATTCAGTAATGATTCGTGGCTACAACTAAAAAACCAAGTTACAATAACAAATGACTTGTAGCATAAAAATCTGTGTTATCGCATGAAAAGAAAATAGGTGTGGAATGCAAAACAATAAAGTATGACAAAGCTAAAGTAAAAGCTTAAAGTGCAACAAGAAGAACACATTTTCATCACAGCAACACAAGACCAGATCATAGAATCAAAAGTAAAGTCACATATTCATGAATCTAGTACAGAAGTTTCAGAAATATAGTAACATAAATTAGTAAGCGGGGACCGACACCCGCATATACAACTGGTCTGAACACAACATACAAAAGATAATAGTCAAGAAGCAAAATAAGCCGGTATCAAGCACTACTTCTTCATGTCACATGACCTTAGAGCTGGTTTGTTAGGAGGAGGAGGAGTCTCCGCCACATCGCTTGGATTTTCTTGAGAAGACAGAGTAATAGCTTCCGTAGCATGATTCTTCTTCTTTTGGCACTTTGTAGATGATGAGGACTTGGCGGCTTTCTTTCCTTTACCCTTAGCAGCATCTTTCGGGCTTTAATATGTTTTTGTGGCTTCAGGATCGTCACTAAGGGTGTAGTCGACATCCTCTAAGTCGGAGAGCGCACCAATTTTAGCATCCTATGGTCTGGGAACTATAATGACAAGCGAGGATGTGTTACTGGGGGAGGGGGAGTGATAACAGAAGCAAGATGAATAGTCATCAAGGATGAGTCAGTTATACTGGCTTCAAGTGTTGTTGCCTTGCCCATAGCGGGAGAAGATATGGGTGAAATTAAACCTAGATTATGGAAGCAATGAGCCTAAGAGATAAGAGACCTAGGTGAATCAAAAATGGATTCTAAGTATGACATAGTATAGTCAATTTCGATTTTACCTACATCTAGAAGGTTTTCCTGGACATCTCTTTGCTCAATTCTCCAGTTGTCTACGTTTTCGTCATCACCTTCATTGTCCCCATCATGTTCCTTTGTAACGTTCTCTATAGCAATATGCTCTTTAGTTCCTACGTCTTTTTCTGTTAAGGTAATGGAGCAGTTACATGAATCTGTGAACTAGAAGCCTCAATAGTCGCATGATCGACGGAAGGAGCAATGTTAGTTGGACTCTGAACCTTCTCTCCAGAAGTACCAGCCCTGTCATTCGCCAACTGAGCTTTTCCCTTAGCTTTCTTGGACTTGTCATCTAAAAGTTCATTGATGAGATCGTCTTCATTACAATCGCCACCATTAATTTCAAGTACTCGTTCCCAAACAAGTGCCAAGGTAGTTGGAAAGGTGTCTCCTAAATAATGCAAACTCCCACAACTCATGGTGCTGAAAACATAAAACTGGAATATATCGGCCTCAGCCTCGTCCATAGCTTTCTTGTGAGTTTCTTTAGCAATTCTATTATCCTTCTCAATAGATTCAACGTTGGCTGTTAGAATATGGTTAGAAGCTTTTAAGGAATTTATGGTTCCTGTAAGTTGGGTAGCCTCGTTCTGATATTGTTTAGGAAAATCATTTTCCATAGACAAAGCAGCTTCAGCGTTGCTTTTAGCAGTTAGAGGTTCCTTTTCCTTTTGTCTAGCAGCTTCAAGTTCTTCTCTAAGCTTCTTATTTTCAGTATCCAATCCCTCCAGTTCTGCAATTATTTTAGTAAGAGAGGCGATGGTAGCATCACAGGAATCTAAGACTTCCCTCCACTTGGCCTTATCGCTCTCCAAAGCCGCAATCTTAGCAAGATTAATGTCATTATACTTTTGGAGATCTTCGCCAAATTTATTCCATTTACGCAACTTTTTCTTAGCACTATCTCTGACCATGCTTAGCTTTGTGTCGAGTTGGCTCTTAGCAGTGTCAAGCTGAGTACGTGTTTGCCTTATTACGGCACCTACTTCATCAGTTATGTCGTCAGCATTGGTTGGATTTATACCAAGGTCGAACATAAGCCCTTTCAAATTCCAACCTGGGAATCGTTCGGAGAGAGGAACATTTGCTGGTTCAGGTTCGTGACGAGGATTATGAATAATTGAGTAGATTTCAGTAGAAGAACCAAGGGGACCAGAGGACGGAATCGATCGGGGTATAATAGGAAGTTTTTCCAACTGGGGGTGTTTATGTGAACCACCTCTCTCTTGATCGTCTTTTCCTTGTTTCTTCCCTCGACCCCCTTCATCAGCAAAAAAACGTCCACAAGTCAAGTACGTCTTCTCCTTTCCTCATCTTCTTCCTCACGAATTCTTCGCCTCTGCTCATCGGTCAATTCATGTTCTGATATGTGTGAATACTTGTGAGAAGGCTTCGAAGGTGGAGGAGGGTGAGATTTCTTGGAATGATGTGGCTGTCGTGAAGGGTCTTGTTGCTCCTGTTGCAATAAACTCTTCAGGCTGTATGCTTTACTTTTCTTCCTAAAATCCGACAAGTGCTTCCAGTGCATGTATGAACCTGGAACAAGATAAAGAGGATTTTCAATACTTAGACTACAAAGTACTGGGGCAAGTTGTAAAAGAATTTCTAAAAAGTATGCGCATGCTAGATATGTTTTCTAAGGCACTACTATTGACGAACCAGTTCTTTTAGTCGGTTCTAGAGAGATTTCTAGTGATGCAAGATATTTTCCTAGTCGAGTGAGGGCAGCATCCATTATTTTGTTTCCTGTATTTATGGTTTGGGGCTCAAGTAGTTGGGAAACATTATCGCCTTGGCTAAGAGACTTAACCGAGTTAAGATCGCCCAAATTGTCAAATGTACCTACAGAACCTTCCTCTGTTGCATCTTGAATAAGAGGGTCCTCAGTCATCGTCTCAGTATTTGGGTTGGTCTTTAGTGCAGTTTCACCTTCTCCAACATTTTTAGTCTCATATGCAAATTCTGAATCGCAGCCCCCTCTATCATCTCTCTCAACTTGTTCACTTTCATCCTTATGATGTTCAGACTCCCCTTCTCTAATGGAAGTCGATTTGTGTTTAGAAGGCATTTTGGTATTGCCTGCAATATCTAAGCACTTCTTTAAAGAAGCTTTCTTGGCAAGCGACATTTTGGTAACCTCTTTCTTAAAGGCTAGATCCAATATTAGAGTACGAGAAGGGTCAAGCAGATGATATTCATGAAAAAATGGTTCTGTAATTAAGAATCCCCTAGTCCTTTCATTCTCATTAACAGTTGTCAAGGAGCTAAGCAAATTCTCATCAACAGTATCACCTGAGTCAGCAGATGGAATTTCTGAAAGGATAGAAAGGAATTTAGAATGTGAATTCTTAAAATATGGAAAAAAGAATAAAGAATTTTTGAATAAGCAGAATCCTCACCTCCTTCCTTCCATCTGCCAAAGAAGCTATCTGGACATCTAATAAAGCAACAATGGTCCACATATTCCTTAATGCTTTCTACAAAATCTGTTATGATTTTGGAGTGTTTTGCCTCCATAAAGATGATAGATGGTTTATCCCTCCTTTTAAAAGCGTACAATGAACAAATTTTGCAGAATGAAGGATCTCGTTGTTTAACCCTCATAAATAGTACACATAAACCTATTAAGATGGCGTACCCATTGGGATATAACTACATGGGGGCGATAGTCAGGTGTCTTAAAATCATCTCTAGAAAGGGGTTGAAAGGAGGGACAACTCCCATCATCAACATATACCGACTAACTGCCACATATCCCGGAGGGGGGAATTAGCAAATTCATCCTGCTCGGGAGTCTGGCATCAGCCTCTCGGATTTTGAATTGAAGACACAAATTCTTATATGATTGCAAACTGAGTTTAGTCGGAGTCCTTTCGGAAGGTATCCCCGCAATAGAATGTGGTACAGGGAACTCCGGTTTAACTTCAGCTTCTGGGGCATTAGCCATCTCAGTGTTTAAGGGTTGGTCAGAAGTTCTAGCTTGAATAGATTTGGATCTTTCTTTGGTGTGTCCACGTGTTTGATTGCAAGTCATCATTCCTATAGGCACAGTTGTGCTCTAGAAACAAACTACAAAATTTATATGGAAAAAGTGTGTGACTAAATGGTCATCAAAGGTGCTACAATACAAGCAAACCATTCAAATGTCCGATGATAGCTAAAAGAAGGAGTGCACTTAGACTAGTGGTTAGAAAAAGTAACGGAAATAGTATAAAGTGTCACGAGAGAGTCAGAGTTCAATACCAACCGATCAGAATAGCCAAATCCCCAAGAAACTGATACTAACCGATCGACCCCTGGGAACGACCAAACAGTATGATTAGCTTCCCAGAAAATATATAATAACCGATCGGTGCTATCAAACTACTAAAGGAGCAGAACTAACTGACCAATGCTCAAGGTACACCGATCGATGCAGACAACTCCTTGAGGACTCACACTGACCGATTAGTGCCCATGACCTAACCGATCGGTATAAAACATTTTCCAAGGGGTTAGTGACAGCTGATCGACCCCAAATGTATTATCGAATTTCTAAAGGCCATAGTCCAGTACAATTCTAAGCAGCTTCAATGCAACTCATAAAGTCCTACAACACCCCACATGACCATAAGAATCGTCAAATTCATCAACAAATACGATGACAAAAATGGTGAACACAAGACTCACAAGTTCAAGACAAGTAATCGTGCTCAAGTTGAGCACATATGGTGTTACCATGACATAGAATAAAGTGTACAAAGCTAGAAATCCCTAAGTCAGGAAAATTGATGAACACCTTATGTGTGTATAATGGAAATTCAGTTTTTAAAAGATCTATGTGCTACAAAACCCTCATATGCAACCACAAATACATTAAAATTAAATCCAGTCCCCTCTCAAGGCACCTTAATACATGAAGTAATACCGCAAAAAAGCCTTAAATTTGCTGATTGGTCACCTCAGCCCCAAACTGATTCAATGCGAACTCAAACTTAGGTGTTCCCAAATAAAAATCGCAAATTCAAAAGGAGACCGATACCTATGAGCAACTCGGCTTGAGTATTGATGTTTGATTCGAGTTCAAGGGCATTGGCAAGGGATTAAAATCAGTGGATACAACTTCGAAACAGCGAACGGAAGCTTGATACGTATGCAGTAGAGATGAAAATGAGTACGAGGTTGAAAATTGAAAATGAAGGCGAATGGTTCGATGAAAGTCTTATCCCGCTATTAAAGTTTTCTGATCGGTCTGAGATAATAAAGAAAATGAAAGAGAAATAGTTTAGGAAGTAATGTATATGAAGATGTTGCATGGGACGTTCGGTCCATGAAAGCCTATTTTGCCCAATCCACTATAGCTGACCGATTACCCCATAAGCTAGTCAAACCGATCGCTCGTTGATGCCATGACGATCCAAATTAAAACAAAATGTGCATGATCTATTTTGATTTGTAACAAAATGTTCGTATCAGAGTTCATAATTTTTATGAATAAAATTTATAAACCCCGAGGGGCAAATGTTATCCATCAAAAATCAAAAACCTGTTTTGATTGAAAAAGTTGAAGCAGTGTCGATCGGTTAGGCTAGCCAAAGGGAGGGATCGATCGGTAGTTAAATGGCTTCACATAGTTGGTACCACAAGACTGTATCTAGAAGAGAAGAAGACACCGATCGGTTTGAGCACAGAGGTGCCAATCGGTAGAGAAACAGATCCATACCATATGAGTAAGATATAGGCATACCGACCGGCTAGGATCCAGGCATACCGATCGGTCAGGTTCAGAGACACTGGTCGGTTATATCAACGGGCGAACCGATCGGTAAGAGAGCAGGTGCACATCATGGAGGCAGATTACAAGCCTACTGGTTAGCTAGGTTGATGGATACCGATCGACTATATTTTTGGAATACCGATCGGTAGGAGAGATAATCACTTACAGCTGGAGACTGTCATAAAGTTGTTATGTCCATTTCCATTTTACCATGATCCATGTTGTACATCACCTATTTTCTTATTGCTACAGGTCTTCTATATATACTTATTAATTTTACAGTCGCTCACTTGGCATGTTCACCGGCCAAGGTACCTGTAAATTCGGGTACTGCTTGCACTAGCATTAGGCCTGTTGCATTTTTGCTTGCTTTTGGAAATATTTAACCATTGCCCATTTTTTCTTGTTTTTTTTGGAAATAGTTATAAGCATATAGGAATTATAGTATTAGTTTTTTATATATGTTTCCTGAAGCATGTATATACTTTAGATGAAGGCTGTTCCATTTTATTTGCTTTGTCCATTTTTTTGTGTGGGAAGTCACGATTTTTTCTTCTGAAATAGGTTTAGGAACTTTGAAACTTGTGAATAGGAAGTTGGGTATATAATATATGCATGGGAATAGAATTCTTTTGTTAAAGTTTATGTGCTAAAACATGGAAGCTACCACTTGACCTTTAAGTATTGGACTTGAATACTTAAGAACTTTTGCCTTGTTTTATATGCATTACTGGGATGTAATATATATAGTTCAAATTATTGAAACAAAGTTCATTTTTTTTGGGGTACCATGTATGTGCATTATGTACATACTTTTAAGAAAAAAAGAATATATGCATATGACATATTTAGTTGAGTGAGGGACCAACGTACTGTATATTTTTACTTCTTTGGAATAATGTAAGCTAGATCTATATTTTAATGTAAGTTTGAATAATACGGTTCTTATAATAATATTAGGTGCAGTAACATGTCTTATGACCTTAGTCAGTTTTGTACATATTGACTTGTGCATTGAATTATTTGGCAACTTTAACCGGATATGTAGCGTACTAAAAAATCAATAAATTCTCATTTATGTTAGGATTACCTATTTTATTTTAGTTTTTATTGAAGTTAGTTTATTTGAATACAACCTGACCTGAGTTTTGTTTTGCTCGGGTCGAGGTCAGACCTGAGCAATTACAGCTTAGTTTTAAAACTGACGATGATAAGGATTCATGAAGGCACGCTCGCTTTTGGTGAAATTAAAATTCATTTTTTTTGGTAAATAAATTAATGTATATTTTTCTTCCGCTGTGCATATGAATTTTTTAAACTTTGATATTTGTATAAAATGCTTCCACTGTGAGATATTGTAGTTTTTATTTTTTTGATTTCTTTGTTTGATTTTATTAAACCCTGCAAGCTAAATAATAATTTGTCGTTTTGATTAAATTGGGGTAATTACCGACTGGAAGTGGTCGAAAAGGCAGGTCGTTATAGTTGGTATCAGAGCTGGTTAGAGAATGTGATAGGGGCTTCTCGCTTGACTGTTTGGTGGCGAGCAGGAGATTCTTAGCCCTACACGTCCCAATGAGAAGATTGAGTTGGTTGTTGCAGTCGAGAGGCTAGTCATAAAATCAATTCCGAGGTATCACTGTATGTCACGGTGGTAGGTTAGCCCACTACCTGATGGTTGCAAAGCCTAAGGTCTTTATAGTTGGTATCAGAGCCAGGTTTATACAAAGCTTAGCTTATGGAGTTTAATAAGAATAATTCGCTAGAAATTACAGTAGAGACAACATAATTTGAAATATAAATGGTTATGAACCTAATATTTTGAAAGAGTAGAGCAGCGGAAGCATTTTGAAATTAATAAATTTTGAAACATATTTGTTTTGAAATTGATAAATTATATTGAAATATATCATTTTGTCTTATATATTTGGAGATGGTGTATTGTTATAAAAACAATTTTGAGTATTTATTCGACGTCAAGGTTGGACTATTGAGTATGTAAGATTTTGAATATACGCCTAACTAACATATATACAAAGTCTCATCCGTACTAGATAGATTTGGAATCACACTCTAGTCGCTTGAAGATAATTCTAGTGATTGTCGCGACATCACCCATATTTATTTTTGAGTTTCGAAAGAGGGATGGACTATATGATTTCGACTAAAACATCGAGAAATACTTAGACTAAATATTTTAACAAACATTCGAAAATGATTTGTATAAATTTTAATGAAAATGCTTTTGTAAAATTAGTGTGAACTTGGGTAAATGATCAAAATTTAAATAAAATTATGTTATTGTGAAATATAAATAGAATTTACAAATGAATGTTTTAAAATTAAATCGTAAGACGAATAGTGAACGATGACATTGGAAAAAAATTGTGAACTTTAAAAATCTGGAATGACAGGCGAATGTTAGAATTAAATTGAAAATTTAAAAAGAAGGTAACTTGAATAAAATTGAAGAAAAAGGAAACGAGCTTTAAATTTTTAAAATGACAAATGTGAATATTTTGTATTTTGAACTAAAGTGAATTAATTAAAAAAATTCATAGTTGCATCGTTTACCCCTTGGCGTAGAGAATAGATAGTTCCTTCGTTCAATTTTGATTTGTTTACCTTGCTTTAGTAGTTGTTGTTTGACCTTCCCACCCTTATTTTATTCATGTTTGAGCTTTCATTAATACAGAACTCATGTCCTTGTACCCTTTCGTTTACCGTGCATTGTAAAAAGTATAAAGTAAAGTTTGGTTAATGACAGTTTTGTATGTGAAACAAATATTTGAACGTTGAATTATGACAACAATTGACAATTGAATTTTCGAAGTATTGTTCTTGTACTATGTTAATGGATGTATTGAAAATGAGATGTAAGGGATAATTAAAATGGATAGAAATAGATTTCTTAATTGTTTTGAAATAATTGAATCCAACTTATATGAAATGTGTTAGAAATATTTGATCAAGGTATATTTTGAGAAGGTTATTTGTACAAATTTATATGTATGAATTATAAGCTTATTTCAGAAGCTTTTGAAAGAGTTTATCTTTTGTGAATAATGTTCAGTTTGAAAATTATTATTGAAATCATATTATGAAATCAAAGCTGAATTATCATTGGAATTTTGCATAAATTGATTCAGATTGGATTATCTCTTGAAGTTAGTATTTTGCTTTCCAAAACTGTAAAATTAATTTATTTGCTTCATTTAGACTACTTTGAATATAAACCTAGCTATCTTATCCAACTATTATTCTATAACAAACCTATTTATTTTATTTAAACTATACTATAACATGTTTATTCTATTCAAACCTATTTAAACTACTTTATATAAAAAAAACTTCTTTACTCTATTCGGACCTGTTTTATATCAAGTTGATTATCTAACTTAAAGTATTTTAAATTTAACTTAACTATTTTAGAGGTAAGAGTGTATATTTTCAATCCGAGCAATTTAAGTCCAAAATGATTGAATGAAAAGATTTAGTTCAATAATAATATTTGTAACATGCAATCTGAATTGAATTTGAAGTTTTAATGGTGAATTGATTTGTAAATCTGAAATTGAAATGATATCGAATATCTGAATCGATTAAGAAATCAAACTGAATTTGGTATTGAAATGGAATTTCGAGAATCTTCGATTTTTGGACACTTGATACGAAAATTTTCGAACTTATATATATGAAAATTTAATATAAGAATACACTGAATTCAAAATTATTGATTTGGAAGGTAATTGATATGAGATGATACCTTGTATATAATGATTTGTACAAAATGACGTGTTGAAATATGATTTAAGAAATCTTATATAAATGAATTTTTTTGTCCTATATACACGAAGTGAAATGAATATTATATATAGTATTATATGATTTCGAACCAAAGATGCAGGAAGTACCTTCCATTGAAAATCGAGGTCCTACTCGCTAGGAACTCTTGTTGATATTTCTTTGATTGTGGTTGTCCGGACGTAATACTCATCTGTGTTTCCTTTGAACTTGGCTGCATAGCGAAATTCACAAGGTCGCGAAGGCCTACGGTGACAGATGCTTCCTGGGGGAACCAGGCGTAACCATTGTGTCTGCTGCGATCTATGATCATTTTACGATGGCGAAATTCGCAGGGCTGCGAAAGCCTATCGGTACAGATGCTTCTTGGGGGATCCAGGCGTAACCATGGTGTATCTGCAGTCCACATGGCATAATTCGTAGGGCAGTGATTTCCTAAGGTTTACGGGTGATAGAGATGTAACCGCCAGTGTTACTAGATGTAAACTGCGATCCATGCGATTATTTTGAGGTGTTATGGCGAAATACGTAAGGCAATGATTGCCTAGCCACCTATGGCCGCGACACTTTGTCCTCTCGACCCGGTGATAGAGCCACCTTAGGGGCTGCGTTCCATGACGATCTCAGGTTATTCTATTCTATTTCTATTGATTCGTCCCATTGATTTTTCATGATGAAATTCGCAGGTAAGAGATTTCCTATGGGTACGGATGCTTCCTGGGGGACGCAGGCGTAACCAACGTGTATCTACGATTCATGAATAAGTTTTATCGGTTGGTTTATTAGATGGTACTTCTTTTATCTATTTTATTGTTTTTTTTAAGTTTTTTCACTGGATGTTGAAACGAGTTTACTTAGTACTTCGAGATTTCTAGTTTCGCGCTTGATCAACGCATTACCAGATTCTTGAAGAACTATGATAAACTTGTGGAAAAATTGAATTATCAAAAACTATTTATGATTAAGGTATTTTTTTATATACAAAAGAATTTTTCTTTAAAAAAAATTCTTATAAACTTTAAAATTGTATATATATTGTAGACACTTGAATTGGATACATTGGTATAACTAAAAAAGTTTAATTAACTATAATGTGTCAATATGCGAAAACCATTCTATTCGCATAACAGTTTTGATTTATTTTTGAATACAAAATTTTGATTTCAAATAGAATTGTTCGCCTAATTCTCGACGATGAACACTGATATGATGTTTTGATAAGAATCTGAAGTTCTCTATCATAATTTATGAATGGATTATCGTTTAATTACTAGTTCCTTATTTCATTCCTTTTCGAGGACGAAAAGTTCTGAGGGGGGGGGGGGGCGAGGGGACTATAACATCCCTTAAAATTACGACCGTTTAAAATTTAATGTTTGAATTCGGAATGGTTTTTAAATAAGATATATGATGTTATTCACGAACGATTTAAAATTTTATTTGTGATAAACACCAATTTATAATTTGTTAATTTGTGATTGATAATAATGGAAATTATTAAATTGTTTATGCTTATACATTTGGACTAGCTAACTTTGAACTATTTTTGAAAAAAGAAATTGCAGTTGAATCCTTGATTTTATTTTTAAGGTTCAATATAGGCATTAATGCGATAATTGAAAATAAATTTATGAATGTCTACAAATTAATTTTATATAGGAAGAATTGTAAGCCACCGAGTGTTAAAGGTATATAATGTATGTTTTAACTATCACAATTAATGAAATTTATGTTAAACATTTATAATAATAAATAAAAAAAGAAACAAACAAAAAATAAAACATATTTATTGTCCAACTTTTCCATGTATTATGAATACATTTGTAATAAATAAAAAAATTATAAAACATATCTATTGTTTCCCCTTCTTTTTATACTTTCCCCAAATTCACTGCCTCATCTTTCTCCACTTTATTTCTTCATTAGTAACGCATTCATTTTTTTCCTCCACTTTATTATTTTTCTTTCCATACATTCTAGTTTCTTGATCTCATTTCATATTCTATGCGTCTATCATTACAAAATCCATATATGTTGTATCGATTCTACCACATTTAATTTGTGAAACGCATGAAAAAATTGAACTGAAAAGGTCCCGCACCATTATGTGTACAAAAAAAGAAGAAGTCATGTTCATTCATTGTAACTAACGAATAAAAGGAAAGGACATCATTTGGTTTTCCTTTTCTTTTTTCTCCGCTGCAACATTTTATATTACATATATTATTTATAGTATAACATAAATGTTCACATTCTTCCATATTCTTCCCTAAGCATGTTTTAATGACTGCATATAATATGTCGCATAAAACATTTTATAAAACAAAAATCCATGCATTTTTATTTTCAATGCTTAGCATAAATGCATATGAAATAGTGTAAAAAAATAAAAAATAAAAAATAAAAGAATGAAGCCTGAAAGTTTATTGGCTTGGGATATTGACCGGTTCTTTTGATTGAGATTTACGAACACGTTCAAATCCAAGCGCATGTACCATTCCCTTCCCTTTATTAATTTCCTTACCCGCTGTTCATTCCCCAGAATTTCCTTCTTCCCCTTTATTTCTATCGTCAGCTTAAAGAATATTTCGCTAAACGAAATCAAGGCTCCTTCTTTTCATTTTAATGGCGGCCTCCACCGAAAAATCAAAACGCCCATTTTCTTCAAGTCTTCATAAATTTCTCCCCGCTCAAATCAGTGGCCTGCTGCCATTAGATCCGTTTCTTCCTCTTCAATTAATAGACAACTAAAAACCAATTTTCCCTAAATCAAACGAATTCCCTCCGCCGTCCTCGTCAACAATCTCCACCTTCGTCTGTCCTTGCAGCGTTGTCACCGGCTTGTTTTTTCTTTTTTGAATCAAGGTGAGTTTTAATCTCATGGTTAATTTTGCCTCAACTAATTAACATAAATACTGTGATAATTAAGAAAAAATTGGATCCTTTGCTTGTTTAGCATATTAGAATTATCTTTGACGTATTGTGGTTGGTTACTTTTGACATAACCGTGGAAATTTGGTTGATACTGTCGTAATGTTCTTATGGCCATTTCCATTTTACCATGATCCATGCTACATCACCTATTTTCTTATTGTTACAGTTCTTCTATATTTATTTATTTATTTTACCGTAACTCACTTGGCATGTTCATTGGCCATGGTACCTATAAAATCGGGTACTGCTTGTACTGACATCCGGTCTGTTGCATTTTTGCTTGCTGTTGGAAATATTTAACCATTGCCCATTTTGCTTGTTTTTTTTGCAAATAGTTATACACATATAAGAATTGTAATATTACTTAGTTATATATATATATATATATATATATATATATATAAGTTTCCTGAAGCATATATACTTTAGTTGATAAAGGTTGTTCCATTTTATTTGCTCTGTCCATTTTCTTTGTGTGGGAAGTCACAAAAAAATTCTGAAATAGGTTTAGGAACTTTGAAACTTGCAAATAAAGTTCAAATTAATGAAAAAAATTTCATTTTTTTTTGGGTGCCATGTGTGTGCATTATGTACATACTTTTAAGAAAAAAAAAGAATATATGCATATGACATATTTAGTTGAGTGAGGGACCAACGTGCTGTATATTTTTACTTCTTTGGAACAACGTAAGTTAGATCTATATTTTAATGTAAGTTGGAATAATACGGTTCTTATAATAATATTAGGTGCAGTAATATGTCTTATGACCTTAGTCAGTTTTGTACATATTGACTTGTGCATTGAGTTATTTGGCAACTTTACCCTGATAAGTAGCATACTAGAAATTCAATAAATTCTCATTTATGTTAGGATTACCTATTTTATTTCAGTTTTTATTGAAGTTAATTTACTTGAATACAACCTGACCTGAGTTTTGTTTTGCTCGGGTCGGGGTCAGACCTGAGTAATTACAACTTAGATTTGAAGCTGACGACGATAAGGATTCGTAAAGGCACGTAAAGGCACGCTCCCTTTTGGTCCAATTAAAAATATGAATTTTTTTGGTAAATAAATTATAATATATTTTTCTTCTGCTGTGTATATGAATTTTGTAAACTCTGATATTTGTATAAAATGCTTCCGCTGTGAGATATTGTAGTTTTTATTCTTGTGATTTCTATGTTTGATTTTATTAAACACTGTAAGCTAAATACCAATTTTTCGTTTCGATTGGTTTAAGTTGGCTTAATTACTGACTAGAAGCTATCAAAAAGGCAGGTCGTTACATAATGCGTCCCTACAAGTTAATTTCGAATGCAAAGTCGGTTTGAAATGGTTTTGGTTCTAGTTCTCCTCCCATCTCCTCAGACTAAAACATCAATAGTCAAAAGGAAATTTTCATTTGATAGTCGGTTCTTTAATTATCGAATCAAAACAGTACATTCAAGTACATTGGCAGCATGGATCCTTTTAATTTAAAACCATTCGTTAAAAACATTCCACCAATTCCATAATTTTATTTCAACAAATCTCTTTTGTTTTCTTTACTTTGAGAACAATAACCATTCCCTTACATTTTTAAAATAGATGCATTTACAAAATTCACTTTATTTTTCCTTTGCTTTGAAAATATCACTATATTTTCACAAAACGAATTTTTATATCACTATATATTTTCAACAAATCTCTTTTAATTTCCTTTACTTTAGAAAGACCGCCTTTTACTTGACCAAAAGATTAGAATTTGATTACCAATCTTATATATAGGACAAAACGAGGTCATTCGACACATTGCTTATAATATAAACCTAAATTGTTTTATTTAACTATAAACATAACAGATTAAAGTTTAAAAAACTTTACTTATGGAAATAATAATTCAATTTTCCATATACACTTATATTTCAAATCCATATAATCACTAATTTCATTTTCATGAAACCTTATCCATTTACGTATTTCTTGGAATAAGTATATTCCCAAACCATACTATTTTCATTACATAGAAAATAGTGCTATATACTTAACCAAATGTTATACGTATAGTCACACTTTATATCTGGGCCAAACAATGTCAAGTGATACATTGTTTACCGTAAAAACCCTATAGTTTTATTAAATTTCTAATTCATACAAAACAAATTTGCAATAATTCTATGGAAATAATAAACTATTTCCAATATTATTATCGTTCCAAACTAGTACCATCTATCGGATCAAAATTAACTCATTCAAGTTGGGGTATTTTATTTATCTCTTAGACCTTGACTCGACAACATTCTCATCTTAAGATAGATAAAAGTTTGTAACACCAAAAGCTGATATTAATTATAATATCACAAAAATCAAATTTACTATTTTATTAAAAATATGTTTTTATAAACCCATTCTTGCTTTTGAAAATCTCTTTATTAATCATAAACATTTTTATATAATTCGTTTATTAAGAAACGCTTATTAAGCAAAACCCTTGGATTTATTTCAAAAAATTCATTTAACATTCCTTTACACGAATCTATTGTAGCAACTTATAATAACTCAACTTGGATTTTATTACTAAATTCGTTTACCACATTCTAATCTTTACCAAACCCGTTTACAACAAATTATTGCACATTCTTCCTTTTGCACCTTTGAAAATCTCTTTGCCATTAAATTCATTTTGCTTAATTTGATTATTAAGTAAGCGCTTATCTAAACACATCACATTTGCTTTACATCCCTTTTTATAAACTTTTGCATTTATTATCAAATCCCTTCATAAACCCTTTATCCGACACAATTTCAAACTTGATTACTTTCTTAATTGGATTCCAATTAAAAAGGTAAACACTTCAATTATTATTAATTAAAATAATAATAAACTTCATCATACACTAAAATAAACATAGTTTACTTCATTATTAATCAAAATATAAATAATTAACTTCTTTATTAACTAAAATAGTTAATCCCTTTTTAAAATCTTATTATAATAATAACTAACCTCATTAATAACTATCAACTTATTTTTTTAACATAGTTAATTAAAGATTAATTAACTTTTATGAACCTTCATTAAGTTTTTAAACAACTATTTATCAAAACTATTTATATTAGATTAATTGAAAACAAATAAATTTAATAACCAATTATAATAAAAATAGTTGACTTACTCAACTTAAAACATTAGTTAATTTGTTAACAGATTTCCACTATTCCTTCCTCTTAAATTAATTAATAATATAATTAATTTAATATAATTCCACGTAATTGTTTTCTTAAAACAATTATTCCAAATTATTAGCCCGTCGGTTGATTTCTGACTTCCTAGCTTAAAAACACAAGAATTTGCTAAATAAAATATTCATTTTAAAAAAACCGATTATAAATATCAATTTATTTTTGAAACTTCTATTTTATATAACTTATATGAAATATAATTTAAAACTTTGCTTCAGTTATGGAAATAAATTTCATAACTTAAATTTGTTTAATTCACCTGACGATGAATCAATGTCTTGAAAAGATGGATTTTAGGCCATCAGGTGCTAATCACTTAATTAATATTGTCTGTTGATTAATAAAACAACAATGTTGAATTTCAATTCAACCATCAACATCCAACAAATTCCAATGTCATTTGGGTCAAATAGTTCATATATAAATAATATGAAAAATAAGTAACATATACAATATTGAGGAATCCAGTTAGATTTCTCCAACCTGTTTTTCCCTGCATCACATCTCATGATAACATTTTATAAATGCAAATGAAATCGAAATCTATTCTAAATTGTTTAAAAGACTAAAATGTAAATAACGTCAATCATCAACAAAACAACCATTATCAATCAAACAACAATCACCCAAATCATCCAATTTATACTAACAACAATAAATATAATTATATGAATTTAATCACATCATAGAATTCCAGAAAGTGTGAGAGTTAACTCGCATTTTATTTCGATTCGATGATTTATGGCCGATCTATCTAATTTCAAACTAGCATTTAAAATTAGACAAAATTCTGATTAACTCCAAATGATTCCAATTCAGCTCGCACACGTAGTATTCTCCGATTCGTTTCCAACGCCACTTGTTTCCTACAATTCTAAACACGTATGACATGATTATCCATGTTACAAATTTTTAATCGTTTTGAATCAAATTTAAATAGGTTAATTATGTCATTAGTTTAATTATCATTATTAGTGAACATAATCACGTCATTTAACATGATAATCATGGCCTTATTTTTCTTCTTCCCCGTTCGAACTGAATCACGACTGCCAGTGAATCCCACTACCTTCTTCCCCTTCTACCCTCATTTCTTCACTCAAATCCATGAAACCACAACCGTTCTTCTCCCCTTCACAACCTCTTCCATTTCCACCCAGTTTCTCCATGCTTGGCCTCTCCCCATCAATCGCGACAGCCAACTGCGCAACCCAAAACGTGCGATCAAAATTATCACAGAACTCCATAAATTCTTGCCCTAAACTACTAAACTCCTCAGCAAACCCTAATCCAATCTCTAATTCTAAGAACGATGCTTGAATTCTGAAAACAAACCCGCCCTAGGTTGTCTGAAACTCACGACCGAATATTGTTGTTACCAAAATCATGACCGCACGCAGCAAAATGGGTATGGATAGGAGGAGAATCACATTAGGAATTGAAAGATATAAGATTTAAAATTTAAAGATTTTTATCCGAATATCCTTTTATTTTCAAAGATCACGATTTTTTTTAGAAAAAGAAAAAGCAAGGGTGGCTATGATTTATGCTGGGTTTCGAAATGGAAGAAAACTGAAGGTAGCGATAAGTTTTAAAGTTAAACACTTTTTGTCAGAAAATATTTTATCAGGACAACAAGTATTTTTTAGATCAGCTAAGATTTAAATGATTTGTAAAGATTCGGATAAGATATGATGACGTATCGACATTTTTTTTGAAAGCAACCCTATTTTAATATTATTTTTCAACGTAGTTAACGTTCGACGTTTTCAGCTCATACGAGCATGTACAACGTCCGATCGAAACTAAATTCAAAATTCTATAATAACTTAATATTCTGGACCCAATGGAACTGGTTTCGTCAAATTCTGAGACTGTTTGAAAAACTACTATTTTAATTTCAAAACGTAGATCGATATGCGTTTATATCGCGAATCACATAATAACTCCAATCGACTTGAAACTGGAAATCTTACAATAATTAACCATTACTGATTTTATAAAATTATTTCGTTGAAATTCGAGGTCGTTTGAAAATTGGCTATTCTTAGATTCCACATTAAGTCGATAAAAATATAAGTCGATTCCAAAACAATCAAATCTATCAATAATAAATTATTATCATCATATATATGCAAATAAAATTTTATATTACTTTAAAATAAACTAATTTAGATTTTAAACTCAACATTGCTAATTCCAAGTTAAAACAATACCCAATTTATTAAAATCCTTTCATTTTATTTAAAAAAATCGTTATAGTTCACAAATGATTATACCGCGAGTTTTCTAAAAATTTGATTTTGACATAACTTAAAATCTACAATATGAAATCTTGATTTTTCTCTTCCATTAGAAAACTATAATTCAATAGATTCGGAGGATTCTTGTTTCAAAAAATTCCGACTTATATTGAACCCTATACATCCATTTAAAGTTCAAAACATTAAATTTTGGACTACCACGACGCTGCGAGCTCGTTTTTAAGTAAATTAAATTCATACGTTCAAACTTCATTTAATTAACAAATTCCTTATCATAATTCAAGTTTGAGCCTAGTTGGGTCTTAATAAATCATCCATTTCATACTATACCTCAAATCCAATTTATTCTCACTTATTTCGAGATTAAATTATTATGTTACTATTCAAACTAAATTAATACTAAAAATCGTAGAATTTGAGTTGTATAAGTTTCCAAATCAACATTTAAAACCAATTTTAAATGTTCAAACTTAACGATTATAAATTCGGGTCATTAAATTCCTCCACCTTAAAAGAATTTCGTCCTCGAAATTACTAAGGTAGGGAAAATGTTTCAACTCGCTAACTTTCTAAAAATGCACTTAGTTAAAATCTCCTGTTCAACCTTTTGAACTTTCAGTTTCAATGTTCCAATTAGTTTCAATCAAAATCCACTGTTAACAAAATTTTCAAAAAAAAAATGAAAAATTTCTAACATCTAATTTTTTTGGCAGTCTCCCCTATATGGAGGGACTTTCGCAATATAAAAAGAGAGATAAATATGTGTATATCAATCCAGACGGTTAGAAAACCTAATAAATTTTGTATTTTTGCATAGGAATACCTTATATAAGCATTATCAAGCGAAATCACTTCATATTTATGCGATCAAATACAACCAAACTTAAGCCAATGGCTCCAAGTGCGTATAATTACTTAATTTAAACAAATGAGCCTCAATAAATGAAGTTTAAATAATCATACATTTCATTAACTTATATAACCACATTATTTCATTTGGTTTTGAACGATTAATAACCAATATTCTTGCATTCAATTAATAACCTACATGTATACATTCACATTCATGCCTGTGACACCCCACGTCTGTTAATGTCACTCATAAGAGAATGCATTAAGTTTAATGAAGCACAATAGGTAAACAGTACAGAAATTCACAAGACAAATATAAAATAAGCAGTAGAAAATTTCAACTTCATTATTAAAAATAAATCGTAGTCTCAAACAGGTTACATCAAAACCAGTTTTTCTCATAAAACAAAACATCAGAGTACATAAAATCATATCCCTTGCCATAATAGATAGAGAGCAAGTTGAATACGATGCATCTCAGGTAATCCAAATCCAAGATATAAGAGAAAGTCATAGTCACTGTTGAGTGCTTCCACTCTGAGGACCTGGGGGGGGGGAGGGGGGGAAGGAAGAAAGAAGCGAAAACAAAGGGGTCAGAGATAAAGTCTGGCGAGTTCTAGTGATTTTCAAATTTACATAAAATAGAAATGCCAAGACAGGTAAATAAGACTAGATGAGAAAGGTACAGTGTCATATAAGGTAAAACTAAACTAAACAAAATAGCAGGATAGACAAGAATAACATGAATAAAATATGATTGAGTAATGCTTCACATTTATATCATAAAATAGTTATGTCGGCACCAATACTAGTATAAAAGGATTAGGTGTTTAACCTAATTACATAACAACAGAATTAACAGTAGGTTTAACAGCAGGATTAGGCGTGTAATTACATAACAGAATTAGGTGTTACCCTAATTACATAATGGCATGATTAGGTGTACCCTAATTACTACCCATGCGATCGGCTCCCTACTACGTAAATACCTTATGTCAGCCCCGACAGTAGGGTGTATCACTCCCTAACCTAACAAATATATGACACAGACCTATTTACTGGTGTCACAGTGGCTTAGTATCCCTAACCAGACTCATGCTCACTTATGACCCTATCGGAACGTGTCCATACCCACCTTCCCTATGTGAACCTCTTACCATCCAGTTCAGTAAAACGTGCCCTGCCCCTACCTAGTGCGAGGCCCTCTACCAAAATACCAACAGGGATACTGATTGATATGGGTTCCAAAGAGCAGATTGACACAAACCAAATTCCTTAAGCTTGTGCCCCTAAATAACTAGCATTTAAGGGTCCCCAAAACCTGACACAACTGCAGAACAAGAGACCTCTTAGCTTATTAATACTCATGTTTAACCTAGCAGGTTTAGGTTTACTAATAAGTGTGGTTGTAATATTACATGTCATTATGTGTGTACAACCCTTCCCCAAAACACCTGCCCAGATATATACAATTTCTACAACGTTTCAGTTTATTAACCTACATCTGGTACTTACAATATTCTAACATGTCATTTACTTAATGTCTGTATTAAGTTAAATCTAACATGTCCAACACATATGCATATTATTCATTAACTATATTCCCAAATTGCAACATGTATAGGTCTATGCATATTATAACGAACCGAAAAATTCGATGCTCGAATTTTCAACACAACTACATCCCGTGCCCAAACTCGAGTACCGAAAATCCAGAACGTTTAAGAAAGAAGTTAGAGGTGAGAAAAAGATAAGAAAGAAAGATTAGAAAAGGAGAAAATGAAGAAGAACAACTCACACCACAACGGAATAAAATATAATACAGAAATAACACTTTATTGAAAACTTGAGATAATACTTACAATTTATTAGAGTACATCAGTCATTCAAATCATCTGGACAGTTATAAGAGTCTGTCCTCATTTTCAACACACAACAAAATAATATCTATATGTTATGTCTGAACTCCTCCATCTTATCTCCTAAAGTCCATACCGTCTTACCCTGAACCTGTAAACTCGGTCAGACCCAACTCGGTCTGAACCGAGCATTTACAAACGCCACAGGTCAGTCTGGTGAACTAGCGTGAGAAAAACCCACTAAATTATTGGTATCATCCATCTTGATTTTAAAGTTAAAAATCTTTTTCAAAAGAAAAGGATAATCGTAAGACCAATCCACACATAAACACAGACGGTTTTTACCTTACGATAACCCAAACCATTTATGAAATCATAATTTATCTGATATTGTGATAGTATCTAAATACAATTAAATATTAATCTAGAAGAACGCTTGCATCTCACGCTCTACATATATAGTATACAATAAAAACCGCGGGCGCTTATTGGAGATTGGATTTCCAACTACGACAAGGTATGGAACCACTTTCCGAAGTGTATCTCTAGAGAGGAATACACTGGGTTCAACGAGAACGTCTTGAAACCCGACCCACACATGACTGACCACTCATTTCCCTTGAGTGTATCGAATATATTGTCACCTACGGTTGGTACCAACATAACTGTTCCTAGGAGATATAGAAGCAAAAAGAAGTAACAAATATGAATATTCTCTAGATGGTGACAATACACCCTAATGGGTGCGACCCACATAGCCATGCTGCTTGCCCGATTTTTGTCATTTCCAGGTTGTGAAGCTTGAGGTTATAATCGTATTTCTAGATCATCTGGTCACCATTACTTTGAATGCCACATCATTAAATCCATCAGATATCACTAATTGATGTTCGCAAAAATACTCTAGTTATTAGGCTAGAGAAAAACCATTTCTCCGCCATCAACTATGATACATTTGAAGAAATCAACGTACGCGATCTGTTGGAAATACTCTGTCAGACATTCATCCATACGACTTGTCCTGGGGCTGGACAAACCGAAGGCACTCTCAAACCGCATCCTAAGAATCACTCTATGGATCAGTAGCAAGTAGTCCTTGCAATCCGTCGATTTCAACCACGACAGAATCACCATCAAAATATCTCCGGGCGCGACTCCAGAGAATTCGACAAGTAGTTCTTTCGCTTATGAAGATCTACGGTCTTCACTGCTCCATCTTCGATTGGTATCTTCCACGTTTACGTATTAGTTGGTTCAGAATGGTTTTCGAATATATTCGATCCCGGTTTTTCTGTACCAATAATCGTATAGGCCAGATTTGATAGTCGGTTATTTAACTATCAAATAAAAACAACCATTCATCCATAAAAGAAAATTGAATACATTGATTTGATATTCAATTTCATTTTATCCTCTTTACGTTTAATCATTCATTTATTCAGAACTTCTCCATTTTTCCAATAATTGAAATACTCATTTTCTCTTCTTATATATATATATAAGAATATTCAAAACTCTTATCTTTTTAAATACATTTAAGAACGCACTTCTCATCTCGGTCATCGGTTTCTAACCTTAAACTAGCAAGAAAATAATTCCCGAAGTATCAACCCCGAAGGCCGAAACCAACATCAGATCGACACTCAGAAAATCATTCAACTCACTAATTCCTAGTTAGTTTCTAATTCCCTTAACTTCATTCCTTAACTTCTAAACAAATAAAATTTCCAGTTATTCACTATTACTTTAAACGAGATATTTATCTCCAATTTATCATTTATTCCATATATTTTACTTTTAAAGTATGTTTTCCAAACCATCATAGACCATTCCATAAATATTCTTTATAACTCCTTTATAGTTTTATTTCAACTTATCTCAGTTAATTTCCATAACTTCATTCCATAAAAATATTCGTATAATTTCCCCATTCGTAATTATTATCTAGAAATCTTATATACAATTCTTTAATATAATATATATTATATTATTCAAATTAGTTGACTTAAATTCAATTAGATTTTATAATATAAGAACAACTTTTCCTAACCTTCCTTCATTCTGCAAAATATTTGCTTTACCCCTTATTCATTTCAGTTGTGAGATGAAATTCATATTTGACTTATTAGTCAATTATATTTCACACTTACAAAATTCAAGTTTCAGTTATAACTTCTAATTATGGAGTTATCTTATATTCCCTTTGTACTTGGAAAATTTCCATCTAATTCAAATACGGGTTTCAAATCCGATTTCTATTTTATTTCGAAATTCTCACTCAAAATATATTTCTTCAAAATTTTCCAATAACGATAACTTTACCTCTTTTATCACGTCCCTTATAAAATCGATCCTTTCAAAATATTTACTTTTAAATTCTATTTAATTTGGATTCTGAATAACCATTTCCGTCTGGAAATAAATATTTTCTTTAAGCTCTTTTTATAATCCAAATTTCTATTTCCAACTCATTTACTTTAACACCTATTCACCTCTCCCATGAATACTATTTCTCAACGCAAATCCATAATTGACTCACTTAGTCAAATTCGATTTTTCTTGAAACTTCAATTTTCAACTTATTTATAACTTCTAATTATAAATTTACTTCATATAACCTCTTTTATGATTTTCCTTGAAATTGGAAAATTTGTTAAAATATCGGCTTATTATTAGATTTCCATTCCCTTTCCCATTTCAGACAATTTACACTTCCCTAATTTCCCAAATAATCGTAATAATTCCACTTCTTGTAATGTCACTTATAAAATCGCCCTTTCATCTCATTGTTTAAAACAAATATTTTTATTTTTAAATTCTATTTTATTCGGTTTCCAAATAAACATTTCTTTTTGAAAATAATTATTTTCTTTTAAGTTCTTTTCATATTTCAATTCTAGTTTGAAATCCATATTTTCCAAATTCTCAAATGGTAGTCATTTCTTTATAAACATCGTTTATAAAATTGCCTCACTAACGCATTTGTTTAAACAAACCTTTACTTTTAAATTATATAATAATTTGGATTTCAAATGAATATTCCTGTTTAAAAGTAGATATTTCCTTTAAACCCTTTTTATATTTCAATTTCTATTTTAAATCCAAATATTATTATTTAGGATATTTAAAATATCCAAAGTCAACAATCTGTGTCACTAACACATCCAAGTATACTATAACCTATCACAGGTTCTACAACACATCATGTATAAGCATATATATGAAAACAAATAATTTAAATGTTGAGGAATCCAGTTGGATCCCTCCAACGTGTTTTTCCTTAATCCACAGATGTTAGTCAACAATAATAATACCCATCCTGCTTCGAAGCAGGATATCGCGGTATAGAAGGTCATCCACTATATATATTGTGGGGCACATAGGGAAATCATCCGCTAATCGTACTGCGGGCATCCGCTAATGGTACTGCGGGAATAACCAATCACCAGTCACCAATATTATTATATAATATTATTATTATTATATAATATTATCACTTTATATCAATCAATTTAGCATCCATCAAGCAATAAAATAAATTTTGAACTAATAAAAATAGTTCAAATAATTACTGAGTAAGTTTAACTCACCTAGATTTCCTTTGCTGAATATCCGATTGAATTTTGTATCATCTTGACTACGTATTTATTCGTCTTGCCTCAGATACAATATATTTTTCACCTATGATTAAATATAAATTTTATTAATCAATTAAATAATTATTAGCCTAAAATAACTTTTAAAATAAATTATCCTAATGTATTTATCAATATTTTTTTTTAAATTAATGACTAATAAAGAATAAATATTTTTCTATGTATATTTAAATTTTAGTAAAAACATTTACCTTAACGTCTCACCAATTTCTACATTCCTTCTAATAACCATCTTCATTGGACCAAATCCTCTACATTTCAATCCCATTGTCTTGCCAGAATTCCAAAATCAACATCAATGCCTCTCCAGTCTTCCCGATTACCCACATTCAATCTTTGTCTAAGTTATTTTTGACTTCCGACATCACTATTGGACAGCCTTCTTCCATTTGATTATCCAACAAAACTTACTAAAATTCTTCAAACATCAGTTTCTAATCTTTCAAGACACACCTCCCATCAAATCAATTGAATTACGGTTGAACAACTACCGTCCCCGTATAACCAAATTTGAACCCCGTTGAACTAAATTACAAGTTCCTCCATACTCCCCATTTTTTCCTTACTGTTGAAATCCCCCTAATAACCCGGTACCTCAGTTCAATGTTGGCCTTCAGTTCGGTTGCTCCTTGAAAACAACTCCATCCTCCTAGCATCGACATCAACCTTGCCACCCCTTTCTATTCATTTCCGCACTCCCAAATTCACCGTGTTTCGAGTTATACCATAGTTGCTCCGCTTAATGTTGGACACCGCACTACCCAATTCACTTATCAGTCCAGCTATCGAACTCCCCCAAATCCTCATGTTCGGGCATCACTTCAATTCGGTCTTCAGAACATCGTCCAAATCGGGAAAAACAATACCTTCCTTCATCGCATCCTTGTATCAATCGCGAGCGCTCCTGCGAGCTTCTGAGACTTGTGGATTAAATCACGATAGTAGATTTTGATTTCAAAACGCGATTATGTGATTCAAATCCCCCTTTTTTATTTCTCGGTGGATCTTATTTCGAGCTAAACGGAAAAAGAACGAAGGGGAAATGGAAATTGTGATAACCCGGAAATTCCCACCCTCTGGATCGACCATAAACCACACAGGTCTGAACCAAAGAATGGAAATCTGCGGATACATCAACTTTGGGCATACAACACATCAGAACAAATACAGAAGACTTTTATAACATCATAATAAATGTTACATCAGAATACAGAATATATATATATATATATATATATATATATATATATATCAAAGTACATTGGATAATATATACAGCGGAAGAATAAATTACAATAAATAAATACATTGCAGCGGAACTAGTCTCAGTGGAATGCTATCAACATTCTGGCCACAGCTCCAGTCTTCAATCCAGGATCTTTGCTTAATATATCTGCCAAATGAGCTACTCGACTGCCCGTGTGGAAAGAGGGCACCCGAGTTTGCAAAGTGAAACAAACTACAGGTCAGTCGTGGGACTGTTGTGAGAATTCTTAACCTAAATTATCTAAATAGAAGGCTAATCCCAGGACCACGCCGCTAACGTGGAACGGGTTTACTCCATTGGATTGCCAGTGCATAACTAAAGTAAATCGTCAAAGTAACGCAACGCTTTTTAGAAAAATGAAACCATTATAAGACCCATGTCCCATCACACAATGCAACGCACACTAGAGGATAGGGTTTTACCTTATAATGGTCAAAAGATGCTTGATACGTAAAAACCGTTATTATAGTGTGTATATATATATTTAAAACATTTCAAAGTAAATGTATCAATCCTAGACGACATAGCTACCATCTACTATGTCGCCGTACTAGTAATACAATCAAAATCGTAAAGGGGCGTATTGGAAATTGGGTTTCCATCATGATTCAAGGCTAGGGAGGAGCTCCTTACCGATTCGAGACACTCTAGCAATGTCCCAGGATTCGGACGCTGGCGAACCCTTGGATCCTGCAGGGCCGGGGCACAACTGCTTTAGTGGATTAGTTATTCCTGAACACACGCTCCCCGGTCCTATTGAACCTATAATACGGCCGAGGGCGACCGCATAAATCCAAGGCCTCTAAAAATCCAACAACCACATAAGTAAATGTCTGGGCTCCATACCATGACACCACTTCTAGCTAGAAAGAAACGTGTGCACTCCCTGCATTCCCTTCTCCCGTTTAAGACTCTACCGGGCTGTGAGGCTCGCGAAGTCACGATATACACAAAGCTATGCCTAAATAGACTGTGCTTTGATCATCAACCACAAGGCATGCTTTTCAACAAAGCCTTGATCAATTGCATCTTAGCATGCCACATTGTCAGGCCCAACCATATCATTGATCATCTACCTATATATATATAACCTCTAAGCTCATACGTCTTAGAGAAGGGTGTTAAGTGAAGAATAAATTCTCACCACCAAACTGAAATATATAATCAGTAGCGTTCAACAAATACAGTAGAAAAGAATACAATGTCAGACACGCAATCCATTTACAAGTCCGCTCTGGGTCTGAGCGAAACAACGTGTCCGTCGATCTCCAAATACGTTTGGACGATCATTACCAAATGCCTTGCCTTGGAATGTACTGTCCCAATTCAAGATACCAGTCGTCATCATCCCAACGATGTGAAAACCTTCGGTCTTCAACCACCATCTTCTTCTTCGACTCTTGATCGTCGTGATGATTATTCAGAATGGGTTAAACCCGGTCTTTCTGAATAACTCGCGTATTTTGTGATTAAAAATCAAATATTGGAAAATAACACATTATGTCACATTCCGACCCCGAATATTATTTTAATAAGATATTCATATTAAAAGATTTTCATAAATTTTATCAAAGATAAATTAATAAATTAAATCATAAATCTTCCTTAAAAGATTTATTAAAAATTCTAAATTTGATTTAATATCAAAAATCATTTTCACAGATCATTTATTTTAAAGAATAAATCTTCTTTTTAAACGGGTTAAAGAACTCGTGTCATTTAAAACACAGTTCACGATAAACCCACAAATCAATTTCCAAAATATGGAATTCCATAGAAATCAATCAATACATAATCGATGTGAATTTCTGTATCGGACTAACAATATACATGGAATAACGGCAAAGCCTCTTAAATTCCATATATAATATCGGTCTTCTATTACAGAAGCCCATCTCGATTATTACCAATCGAATTTCCACTTAATTCCAATTTATTTTATTAAATTGGCAAACTAGATTTTTAGAAAATGCCTTTTTAAATCTATAAAATAGATTTATAAATTCCAAATAATAATTTCGATGTAAATTGGATTAAAGGACAAATGTCGTTTAAAAACACCGTCCACGATAAATCCACTTCACGTCTCAATTTATTTCATATCACAAAATATAATTGCAATTCTAATAATCTTAATTAAAGGATTTCTCTTTAAATATTAATTCGTTACTATAAAACATATTTTAAAATAATCATTAAAATATTCTTTATACAAAAGATTCTAATTGGAAAGTATTCTTCATATTACATATTTTTATCTTTTACAAATATTCTTTGTCTTTAAAATATACTTAACTAAAATATCTTTTATGAAAATATATCCTTTATATAAAAAGAATTTCTAATGTAAGAATATTCTTATTTAAAAGAACACCTGAATCAAAATGCGACTCAAACATTTACCATATAATTTTGGATTATATGGATTTCACACATATCATATATAACAATAACAGTAAAATCATCCATTTCATTCAAAGTGTAAATTCCACTGCGTAAGCGTTAAAATTAAATAATAATGCTCATCGCAGCCTGTCGATGTAACGATCAACATACAACTAAATATTGGGATTAGTGTATGTTAATTTTCATCCCAACACCCGTGTGGGGTTTCAACCAACAAACAAATAATAAATTATTTGTTCACTTGGGCGATGTGTGAAAATAATCGACCCAATCACATAAACAAGTCAGGTAACTTGTCTATGGTAGTGTAATCACAATATATAACACGACGATAAAAATGTCTCTTTTTATTTCTATCCTTTTTATCGTATGTAAAATGTCAATAAGAATGAATTCTTTATTTCTATTCTTTTATCGCATCTAAAATGACGATAAAAATATAATATTTTATTTTAATTCCTTTCATTATAAATAAATGAGAAGAAAGATATAATCTTTAATTCCATTTGTAATAGGGAATACAAATAATAACAAAAATATAACTTTTCATTTTATGCTTTATTTGCAGTAGAGAATGCAAATAAAGATTCAGTTTTTTACTTTGTTGTTTATTTACATAGAAGAATGTAAATAAAAATTGTAATTTTCATTTCATAATTTATTTGCATTAAAGATTGCAAATGAAAATATTTCTTTTATTCTCCTGTTTTATTTGCGTTGAGTAAAGCAAATAAAAGTGTAATATTAAATTTCTAGTTTTATTTACATCAAGAAATGTAAATAAAAGAACAACTCTTTATTTAAAAATTTCAACAAAAATGTAACTTCTATTTTTAATAAATTTGTTTGTATCTAAATTTGCAAACAAAATGTAATTTTTATTCTTCTTGTTTGTTTGCAACTAAAGTTGCAAACAAAAATGTAATTTTTATCTTCTTGTTTTATTTGCATGATAGAATGCAAATAAAAATGCATATTCTATTTTCTATGTTTCTTTTGCACTGTTGAATGCAAACAATCCTTTTATTTCTAACTTACATTTTGAATGTAATTTTTTTTATTATTGTTTATTTACATCAAAATGTAAATGTCCCCTTTTTCATTGTTTATTATTAACAAATAAAAAATCTCATCTTCTATATTTATTCTTTTCAATGAAAGCAATTTTACATAAAAATGTAACTCTTTAATTCTATTCTTTTTATTGTCTCTAGAAAGACAAATAAAATGTTACACAAAAATATATTCTTTTTATCGCACCAAAAATGTCGATAAAATGCATCACTAACATTGTCTATTTTTATCGCACTAAAATGTCGATAAAAATGAATCACTAACATTGTCTATTTTTATCGCCCTAAAAATGCCGATAAAAATGACAACATTAACCATTCTATTTTCACCGCATTCAAAGTGACGATAAAATATTCAACATTAACTATTCTATTTTTACCACATTCAATAATGACGATAAAATATTCAACATAAAGAAATGAAAGCAAAATGTTCTTTTTATTTCTAAAAAGAAAAACAACAAAAATGCTTCTTTTAATGCTTAAAAGAGACATGACATAAAAATGTTCTTTTAATGTTAAAAAGAAGAAGCGACAAAAATGACCCTTTTCATGCTAAAAAGAAAAAGTGACAAAATATGTTTTTTAATTCTAAAAAGAAAAAGCGACAAAAAATATCTTTTTATTCTAATGCAATGTCTTTAACAAAAGTGTTATTTTAATATCAATGCGAATTCTCAATTTCTTACTACATATAAAAATGTAAATTTTATTTTACATTGTAAATTCATGTCCCAATTACATAAAGAGATGTAATTGTTATAATGCAATACAAATTCATATTCTAATTACATTGAAAGATGTATTTTTTATCATACAATGCAAATTTACATTTTTAATTACATAGCTACAAATTCATATATTAATTACATATAAACATGTAATTTTACTCATGCGGTGTAAATTCATTCATAAATACATAAATAAATGTAATTTATTTCACATCATAAAATTTCATTCTTTTACTTACAATATAAAAATATTCACTTTTATGTTTACAATGTAAAGATGTCAACTTTTTCTTTTTATAATGTAAAAAATATCAATTTTTATATTTTACAATGTAAAAATATCAACTTCTCTACTTTACAATGTAAAAATATTAACCTTTCTATTTTACAATGTAAAAGATTAACTTTTCTATTTTCCAATGTAAAAATATTCACCTTTCTATTTTACAATGTAAAAATATCAACTTTACTCTTTTACAATGTAAAGATATTATCTTTTCTATTTTACAATGTAAAAGATTAACTTTTCTATTTTACAATGTAAAGATATTCATTTTTCTATTTTACAATGTAAAAATATTCACTTTTCTATTTTATAATGTAAAAATATTAACTTTTGATTTACATCGTAAAAATCATATCTTTTTATTCTCAATACAACAATATCGTCTTTTTATCAACATCGTCAAATTTTCTTCTTTTAAATTTTCAATATAAAAGATGATCTTCTTATTAGCCAACATAAAATTGTTGTTTTTTTTTCAACATAAAAGTATTGTCTTTCTATTTTTCTGTCCAACGTTTTCATATCCAATTCCACCACAAACGATAAATATCACATCATCAATTCAGATCTAGCGCTCCAAACTCAGATCTAATATCACATCATCTAAACACAAATCGAATTCACGACATAGAATAACATCCATCGTATAATGATTCATTTTCACCATTCAACATTAAACAACAAAAGAATAATAATTAAATTAATTAATATTAAATTAAAAATAAATTCTCACCTTGCTTGATTCTGAAATGAAAGTGGTTTCAATCAGATCTCGTATTCGGAGTCACGGCGGTTTCAGATCTGAAAGATTTCAATTAGAAATTTATGTATAAATTTGAATTCTGGCTTTTAACAACTGGCACAGTAACGGAAATAAGCGTGGCTAATTCTGAAATATTTATACCTTAATTTTCAGAATTGTTCAAATCTTCAAATGCGGATCTCGGGAGCTGTAGTCGACCGTTTTACGAACGGTTTGCGGGAGATTGGAGAGCTACGAGAGGGCTATCTTCACCGGGAGTTGGAGGAGGTGCGGCTCAACATAGAGGGGGTGGCGGGGGTCCGTTTAGCGCGGGTTTGGGGAGGTGGTAACGGAGATTCGGGGCACGGTTTGATGTGAGACTTGTCGAAGAAGAAAGAGGAAGAGAAGAGCTTCAAAAAGTTGTACTACGACATGATCTAATTCTTTGTGGATTGGGAGAATTTGGGGCATCAAATTTCGGCCATGATGGGTTGTTTGTGCGGCTGAAATAACGATGGGAGAGGAAGAAACCCGATGGCCATTTTATATTATTATATTAGGGTTATTTAATTATTATTTAATTAGCCCGTTAAAGTCCGTTTTGGTCCGAACTCCGATTTAGGCCCAACGACTGTCGTTCCTACCATTTAGCCCCCATTCCGAACTCATCTGGATATGTCCCATCAGCCCAAATTGTCATCTTGGCCTCCGTTTTTCAGTTTTAAAATTTAAGTCCTTTATTTCTAATTTTTCCGTACAAATAATTTTACCGGGACTACATACTAACTCAGAAAAATCCAGAAAAATTATTTTTGGCTTTCTTATGTCAATACTGTCCTAACAAAATTTATTTCGTCGAATTCCGAGACTTTTTGAAAAATAGCTATTTTTCAGTCAATTAATTTTGACCGAAATTGACAAAACACAGTTTCTTTTGCCACGCTCACATATTAACTCGAAAAATTCTAAAAATTGAAACCTAGCAATAATTTAATATTCCGGTTCCAACAAAAGTGGTTTCGTCGAAAACAGAGATCGTTTGAAAATTGACTATTTTCAAGGGCTATATATTTAATATTAAAAATACATTTTTAAACAAATAATTTCCGAAACTAGAAATATATAAGTGTTTACTGTTTTTCAATGCAGAAACATCATTCCGGACTCAATGGAAGTGGTTTCGAGTCCAAATTCCTTCGTATGTGAAAAGTAGCCTTTTGGGCCATATATATTATATATAATTGAATTTTACAGCGACTTTTCTAAAAATTGAACTAGCCATAACTTTTGATTTTTAAAACGAAATTTCAATTTTTCAGATTCGTTAGAAAGATATGATTAAACAGATTTAAATATTTCTTGTTTCACTCAATTCTGATTTATTTTGAATCCTGTACATTCAATCAAAGTTTAAAATTAAAATTTCAAACTACCGCGCTATTTCAGGCTCGTTTTATAATTAAATTAAATTTATTTGTTTTAACTTCGATTAAAATAAATTTTTAACCATTGTTATTTAATATAAATCATTTATATTCTCAAAATTCATTAAAATTTTCTAAAATAAATTTTTTAAATTGGTTCAGAATTTGCGGGTTGTTACAGAAATTGATTTTGAGTTTGCATTTTTATCAAAGGGCGTTTTGAATTTTACTGAGGAAGAAAAATAGAACAAAGCGAAATAAAAAGGCTTCGATGCTTTCCAGTTTGAGGTATGGAGAAATATAATGTTTTAGCTTGATTTATAGGAGTGCAAACAAGGATAGGAATGACGTCGACTTCAGTAGGGGTAGGGTAGAACAAGTTTGCAGTGTACCATTGAAGCTTAAAGGAGAAGGAAGTAAGCAGATGTGAAAGTGAAAAGAAAAGATGACTGAAATTATGCAGATAGCATGTGCTAGTGAAAAAGAAAGTCGTCCCCTATACATAGATTTTTATATTTATAATTAAATTTTATTTTAATTTATTTATTTATTTTAATTGGTGTACCTTAAATTAAAATATCCATCGCTATCGAACCCTTATTTGAATGCAACGAATGGCATTTCCAGGGTTCTACCACCCTCCTGAACACAATGGAACAGTCTCCACGGTCTAATTTGACCATATACAGAAGATATAAAAATTAAATTAATGATTTAACATTAAATTCGATTAATATTTATATTGACTCAAATATGAACAATCTACTGAAAATAAATTCTCATTATCATATATATTTTCAAACTGAATTTATACAACTTTCAGAATAAACTAATATGAAATCTCGATATTAAATTCTCCAGTTAAACCAATATTAAATTGATTTAAAATCGATTTATTTTGTTAAATAAATCATTACGGTTTATAAATGATTTCACAGTGACTATTTCAAAATTCGATTTGGCCATAACTCTCAGTATAAAATACGGAATTCTGATTTTCCTCTTCCATTACAAAATTATAGTTCAACAGATTCAATTATTTCATGTTTCAGCGAATTCCGATTTATAACTGATCCGGTACACTCAATTGAAGTTCAAACTCGATATTACGAACTACCGTGCCATTTACGAGCTCGTTTATATTATATATATATATATATTTATATGTTTCAAACTCGTTTAATTAATTTAAATTTTCATTTATATTATCAAAACCAATATTTAAACTAATTTAAATATTCAAATAAAAATCGATAAAAATGAAGGACATTAGATTCCTTCCCCCTTAAAGAATTTCGTCCCCGAAATTATAAGTAGGAAAAATAGCTATTCCTTATTAACTTCCCCCTTAAAAGAATTTTCGTTTATATAAGTAGGAAAAGTCTGATCCTATCCTTTTTGTTGTTGTATGTATGCAAGTCCTGAATGTTGTCTTTGTGGATTTAAGCTTCAAAGATATTAAGAAATGATGTGTATTGGAATGGGAAAAGCCATCTATTTATGGATTCACTGTAACACCCCACACCCGCTACGGTCACTCACTAAGGGAATGCCATAACATCGGTGGAGTATTTTAAGTGAATATAGAACAAAGAAATTACAGCAAGGCAGATATAAGTAATACTTGAAAATTTAAAACATCATTTTAATTGCAGCGGAAAGTAAAACATGTTTGGTTACATCACAAAACCATAATAAGAGTCAAGTACAAAATATCCATCCTGATAAATAAAAATACATAATCCCAATACATGAACTGATAGCCATAAAAGAAAAGGGTAAGTTGAGCTCTACATCTAGGGTCCAAGCTCCAAGAGAGTAATAAAAGCAGCCCGATCAAAGCCCACTCGTGCTGGGCCCACTCTGAGAACCTGAGGGTTGGGAAAAAGATAAAAACAACGGGGTCAGACATAAGTCTGAGCGAGTCCTATAACTTTAACAATGCAATCATTAAAGTAATTAGGGTATGATATAACTTGGTACGGTGTGACTGGGGATAAATGACTACACTCAGTAGCCAATCAGACTTAGAATGAACTAAGATAACGATAAAGATGCATTTACCCACCCAAGGATAATTACTACACTGCACCACACCAGTCATTTCCTACTTAAAGGTTGATCCCTCCCAAGGACTTAGTAAATTTACCCAGTAGTTTCGTGTACCCCTAGCAGACTACATAGGTGCCGCCTGCCCCTATCTCCACTAGGTGTACCCACTACTCCCAAGCGATCGGCTCCCTACCGTAGATACCCGTGCTGGCCCCACAATGGGGTGTATCACTCCCCATAGTGGCAACCCGATACAACAAATGGTGCACAGCTTATATCTACACGATGCAACAACGTCTTACCTACCAGCCCGGGTCCACACACGCATATGAAACCCGTTGGACTTGCGTTGCCACCGCTACCCCGTTTTGGCCTCTTATAGTCAAGCCCAATATGCGTGTCCCGTCCTCGACTTGGGTCGAGCCCACAAAGATACGTTTGGGATATTGGTTGAAATGGGCCCCCACAAGCTACCCACCTAAGCTTGTCATTTCTAGTGTATACCACTTAACCCTTCAATCATGTTTTAGTTACATGTTCCACTTTGGTTAAGTACTCTAATCGTATTTTCTATTGCCACCCAAGGCAACCACTAGATTTCCACATGCCACCCAAGGCACCCACTTAACCCCTCATGTCCCTCTACATGCTAATATGGTTAAGTGTTTCTTAATTAATTAATTGAGATCATGACCTCATAAAGACCTCTCACATTAGACCTTCTTTCATGACTGCTGGATATGCCGGTTGGGTCCGGGCAGACTTCCATCATAGAAAGGGTCTAACCTCGTGTCTTTACTTTAATCATGTATTTAATTTATGACTAAGACCTCTCACATTGGGCCAATCATTTGTAGCTGCTGGATTGCCGGTCGGTTCCGGGCAGACTTCCGCTACAAAAGGGTCCAACCTCGTGTCTTAGTTGATTAATTACACCTAATTAATCACCCCTATAATTTATATTAATTATCCCTAATTAATTACACATTTTTGAGAATATGGGTAGACCTAACTTAATAGGTAAATTCCCAATTCCATAGTATGGGTAGACCTAACTTAATAGGTAAATTCCCAACTCCATAATATGGGTAGACCTAACTTAATAGGTAAATTCCCAATTATGTCCATTCATTTTATGTTATACACATTTCTATTAACATGCATATTAACCCCATCGTTTCCCACGTAATTCGTTCTCATGACATGTCACATATAAATGGGAAGATTCACTATAAATGTAATGGGTTAAATCTTAGCACAACGTTGGCATTTACATGGGTTTAAAAGGTGTCAACTTGCATTATAACATTAAACACAACTAGCATAAATCATTAACCCAAACTTGCATATAAACTTGCATATAAACTTGCATATGAGCTTACATAACATGTCATTTATATAGAGGCAACCTTGCATATGTTATGCATATCATAAAAAGAGACAAACTCGCATATGAACTTACATATAAACTTGCATAGGAGCTTGCATAACATGTCATACATAGAAGCAACCTTGCATATGTTATGCATATCACAAAAAGAGACAAACTTGCATATGAATCTTGCATATAGACTTGCATATGAGCTTACATAACATGTCATACATAGAGGCAACCTTGCATATGTTATGCATATCACAAAAAGAGATGAACTTGCATATGAATCTTGCATATAAACTTGCATATGAGCTTACATAACATGTCATACATAAAAAGAGACAAACTTGCATATGAACTTATAACATATGACAACCACAACATGCATAAATCCTCATTTACATCCATAGCCTCCTAATATCCTATCCTAATTAGTTTAGCAATTGCTTGCTAAAGGCATAGGAACTCACCAAAACCAAGATTAGCAAACTTATGAAGTAGAACTAGTTGCTATATTTGAAGAAGATGATGATTAGAGGTTGATTAGCTTGCAACTTCCCTCATAAACTAGTGGAGGCTCCTCCTAAGTTTGATTTTGGCGGCATGATGGTATCAATTCTATTTTTAGTATGGATTAGGCTTGCATTAGGGTGTATTTATAGGATTAGGGTGTGTTTTAGACCATAGGATTAGCCCTAGGTTAGATTAGGTCCGTCAGATTTAGGAAGTTTCCAGAACTCAGCCCAAACCAGCCAGAAAACCAGACCTAGTGCACCCAGGCCAATTGGCTCGACACCCTGTGTCGACAGGCAAGTCGACAGGGCAGTCGACTTGGCCTGGCCCAAGTCGACAGGCCTGTCGACAGCCCTGTCGACATGGCTAGGGCGGGACATTTCCCGCCTGACCCCCGCTGGTTCCAATTTCGAAATCTGAATTTGAATTTTAAATCTGTTTTGAACTTTGAATTTTCTGCAAACTTCATTGGGCCATAAGTGGGCCATACGGACTCCGATTTACAAAATTTCGGACTCTATTTTGCGTATTTTTCCGAGACGAACGCAACGACGCAGCCCGTTTCCCCCAATTCTCAAATCTGAGATTATTTATTCTGCAGTTAGTGAATTTTAGCATTAACTGAAATTCGGGGTGTTACATTCTCCCCTTCTTAAAGGATTTCGTCCCCGAAATCTCTAAGATAAGGAGAATGCATATCCTACCATCCAAACAACCATCTACTCAATCCATCAAACACGGGCATCCATTGTCCTTAAAACAATTTCTAATGATGTATGAGCATATGCAAAAAGTGTGTGTATATGTTCCCTATCTAATGTATGAACATATGCAAACCATGATAGTGCCATGCATCCAATATGTATGCGAGAGAACCCTATTGACACATACAATATCTATATGAGTGCACAATCATTCACCAAAATGCATCATCCATATGATAACACAATCATTATACATCCATAAATATAGCTACCTACACACAATTATATGCAATATGCAATATGAAGTGACTGAGCCGATCTAGTGTCTAAAGTGTGTGTATATGCATCCACGAGCAACCACTAGCAAACACTTACATCCACTTGCATCCTTCAATCATAACATGTCTGAAACACATGTTTCAACCATAGGTTTACCCTACCTAAAGGTCAAAGGTACTAACGAGAGGACATACTAAAGATAAGATAAGTACTAGACAAACGATAAAGGAGAAGTTAAAAGACATACCCTCAAAAAGGAATGGGTACAATGAACGCATCTTCGCTTCCGTCTCCCAAGTAGCGTTGCCCTCATCTTCTCCCCATTGCACCTTGACTAGTCGAACCTCTCGATTCCTCAATTTCCTAGTCTCTGACCCAAGGATGCGAGTAGGAGCTCGTCGAATAGTTGCATCACGCTCTACTTCCACTTCTTTAAGCAAGCTCGACTCTACCACCTCTGCGGTCTCATGTAGGCACTTCCTCAAATGTGACACATGGAATACATCATGTACACCACTAAGTCTGTCGGGCAACTCCACTCTATATGCCATCCGTCCAATCCTTTCCTTAATAGGAAACGGCCCTACGAACCTTGGTGCTAACTTCCCAACAGATCCAAAGCGAACCACATTTCGCAACGGAGACACTTTGACAAAGACCATGTCCCCAACTTCAAACTCAAGATCCGTCCTCCTCTTGTCCGCATAAGATTTTTGCCTATCCTGTGCTGCTTTCATCCTTCTTCGAATCAAGTCAATCTTCTCAGAAGTCTCACTAACCATATCAGGCCCAAGCAAGATCTTATCCGTAGATTCCCACCAACATGTAGGTGATCGACAAGGCCTTCCATAAAGAGCTTCGAAAGGAGCCATACCAATACTGGACTGAAAGCTGTTATTATATGCGAACTCCACCAATGGAAGATGCTCTTCCCATGTACCTCCAAAATCTAAGATACAAAGCCTCAAAAGGTCCTCTAGGACACGATTCACCCTCTCAGTCTGGCCGTCCGTCTGAGGATGATATGCGGTGCTCAGACATAATTGAGTCCCCACTGCTTCTTGCAAACTTTTCCAGAACTCGCTAGTGAAGATAGGATCTCGATCACTCACTATGCTAGAGGGTACCCCATGCAATCGAACTATCTCTCGAAGATATACTAAAGCTAGCCATGGAGCAGTCCTCTTGCTCTTCATAGGTATGAAATGGGCGCTTTTAGTAAGTCTGTCTACAACAACCCAAATTCCCGTATTACCCTTTCTTGATCTGGGTAGCCCGTCAATAAAATCCATCGAGACGCTATCCCACTTCCATTGCGGAACTTCCAATGGGTGAATCAACCCACCTGGTTTCTTTTGCTCCTCTTTCACCTGTTGGCATACCAAGCATCGAGCGACATACTCGGCCACATCTTTCTTCATACCAGCCCAGAAGAAAACCCGCTTCATGTCTTGGTACATCTTGTCCCCACCGAGATGAATGGTTATCCTAGAACGGTGTGCATCATCAAGAATAGCCTTCCTCAAACCCTCGTCTAGCGGTACACAAAGTCTACTGTCTCTACGCAAGCACCCCCTATCGTCTAGGGTGTACCTACTCAAATGGCTGGACGACTCCCCCCTTATGAGCTTCTCTACCAACTCAACCAACTGTGGGTCGTCCCTCTGTGCTTCTCCAATTCGCTCCAAAAAAGTAGGTCTGACCTCCAAGGATGCTAGCAAACCGGGTATATAGTCAATGGAAGGTCTGAAATCAAACATCGAGATAAATTCCAAGCTTTGTTGTTCCACGAACAATGGACTCAAGGACAACCTTTTTCTGCTCAAGGCGTCCGCCACCACGTTACCCTTGCCAGGGGTGTACGCTATCTCGAAATCATAGGATGCTAAGAACTCCATCCACCTTTGCTGTCTCAAGTTCAAGTCCTTCTGAGAAAACAAGTACTTCAATGATTTGTGGTCAGTGAACAATTCGAATCTCTCACCAAGAAGATAATGGCGCCAAATCTTAAGTGCAAAAACAATAGCGGCCAACTCTAAATCATGGGTAGGGTAATTTTTCTCATGTGTCCTCAACTGCCTTCCACCATAGGCTATTACCCTTCCCTCTTGCATTAAGACTGCGCCCAGCCCTGTCCCACAAGCATCGGTATAGACAACAAATGGCTTACTCCCATCTGGCAACACTAAAACTGGAGCAGTGGTTAAAGCTCTCTTTAACCGTCGGAACGCATCATCACAATCTACGTCCCATGTGAAAACAAGATTCTTCTTCGTTAAGTGGGTTAATGGGGTTGATATCTTCGCGAAGTCTTTGATAAACTTCCTATAGTAACCCGCCAACCCCAAGAAACTTCTTACTTCGGTAGCATTCTTCGGAACCTTCCAATCTTGAACTGATACTACCTTCGCGGGATCCACAGCTATCCCTTCCATGGAGACCACGTGCCCCAAGAACTGCACTTCCTTCCTCCAGAAGTGACATTTAGAGAATTTAGCCTTAAGGCTATGTGCACGAAGAGTCTTCAACACCTCCCCAAGATGTAGGGCATGCTCTTCTTCACTCTTAGATAATACTAAGATATCATCCACAAAGACCACCACGAATTTATTAAGGAACTCCCTGAACACCCTACTCATCAAATCAACAAAGTACGCAGGGGCGTTCGTCAACCCAAATGGCATCACCAGCCACTCATAGAAACCATCCGGAGTCCTAAAGGCAGTCTTGTCTATGCTATCCTCAGCCACCCTCAACTGATGAAACCCCGTGGCTAAGTCCAACTGAGAAAATACTGAAGCGCCAACCAACTGATCAAAAAGATCATCAATCCTCGGCAATGGGTGTCTATTCTTCTTTGTGAGCTTGTTGAGTTCTCTATAGTCTACACAAAGTCTGAGGGACCCATCCGCCTTCGTAGCAAAAACTACTGGAGCACCCCACTCCGATATACTTCGTCTTATGAACCCCTTCTCAAGCAACTCCCCTACTTGCTTATGGAGTTCCCTCCTCTCACGAGGAGCCATGTGGCGCACTGGTAAAGATACAGGTTTAGCATTATCCACCAGATATATTCGGAAGTCAATTTCCCGCTTCGGAGGTAAGCCCTTCACCTCCTCAAACACATCTGAGTATTCCCGGACCACTCTAACAGATTGCAAACTCTCGACCGAAGCGTCAAGTGATTCAAGATAACTTAGCATAACAGAATCCATGGGATTACAAGAGATCTCGAGAGTGTTACCCAAGCGGGTCATGAGCCTAACAACTCTCCTTTTGCAACCTAGAACGGCACCATTACTGGATAACCAGTCCATGCCCAAAATCAACCCATAGCCCGTGAAGCCCAAAACAAAAGCATCACATCTAAACTCAATGCTAAGTATAGAAATCTTCAAACCCAAACATATCATGGAAAAATAAGTGGAGCCCCCAATTGGGTTTGAAACAACCAAGGGATCATCTACCAGACTGGTGTCTAAGTGCAGTGACTCAACTAATGATGATGAGATAAACGAATGCGATGCACCAGAATCAAACAATGTACGGACAGGATGATCAAATAGAAAAACCAGACTTTCAACGGAAATAGTTCTACCTCTTTCCTGAATCGGTGGAACCGCGAGAGCCTGTACTTGCCCTATAGCCTGACCCGGTGCCATAAGAGCTTGCACCTTTCCTCCTGAGGTAGATCCCGTCCTTTGCCCCTTCTTAGGGCAATCCTTCACTAGATGCCCTGCTTCGCCACAGTTATAGCAGCCAGTCTTCTTCTTCTTTCGACAATCTTTACTTATGTGGCCTGGTATCCCGCAATTGAAGCACTTCTTCTTTCCCTTGCCACCGTTGCCTTTCCCACCTTTGTTTTGCTGTTGTTGCTGAGGTCTCTTTTGATCTCCCTTCTTCTCGGGTGCCTTATTAGCATTGGGACCCTTCTCTTCTTCATGCATGAGTGCCATGTCAACTAGCTTCTCAAAGGTGGCCCCCATAGGGATATGAGTCATAGCCAACCCATGCATTGGTTCATTCAAGCCTTTCACGAACCTCAAAGCCTTCTTCTTTGGTGTATTCACCATATCTAGGCCAAACCTTGCCAATTGATTAAACTTGTTGACATACTCCTTCACTGAGTGATTTCCTTGCTTTAGAGTCAAGAATCTTTCCATATACAAGTTTTCTTCCACCCTTGAGAGAAACTTTGCCACAAATCTTTGCCTAAAATCCGCCCAAGAGTCAATGGGGCGTTCTCCATTAGTGACCTCCCACCAGAATGAGGCCTCTCCCTTCATTAACCAAGCAGCTAACTTGACTTTCTTTCCTTCTTCCATCTCAAAGATATCTATCAACTCTTCCACCTCCTTAAGCCAATCTCTAGCCTCCACAAAAGTTTCTGATCCTTGAAAAGGTTTCCCTCCCATAGCTTTAAATTCCTTGCAAGTCTTAGCAAAAGTATCCGTGCGAGGAGGAGGGGGAGGAGGAAGATCGGGTGCTACCGTTGGTGGAGGAACATTTGCTGGACCCGCAGTGGTGGCCCTAGCCTCCATCAATCTCCTATACCATACTGGTATCGTCACACCCTCCGGAAAGTTAAGATCCTCAGCCATGCTGAAACGAAAAAGGAAAGATTCAAAACGGAGAATTCGAAAGATAAAGATATGGCTATTGGGGATTATGCTTTTCTTTCAAAAACTTTTCTCTTTAAAGACATGTTTTTGAAAATATCTCTTCCAAAAATGTTCTTAGAAAAATAGTTTTCTAAAAATTTTATCTGTTCCGGTAACCTTTGCTCTGATACCACGTGTAACACCCCACACCCGCTACGGTCACTCACTAAGGGAATGCCATAACATTGGTGGAGTATTTTAAGTGAATATAGAACAGAGAAATTACAGCAAGACAGATATAAGTAATACTTGAAAATTTAAAACATCATTTTAATTGCAGCGGAAAGTAAAACATGTTTGGTTACATCACAAAACCATAATAAGAGTCAAGTACAAAATATCCATCCTGATAAATAAAAATACATAATCCCAATACATGAACTGATAGCCATAAAAGAAAAGGGTAAGCTGAGCTCTACATCTAGGGTCCAAGCTCCAAGAGAGTAATAAAAGCAGCCTGATCAAAGCCCACTCGTGCTGGGTCCACTCTGAGAACCTGAGGGTTGGGAAAAAGATAAAAACAACGGGGTCAGACATAAGTCTGAGCGAGTCCTATAACTTTAACAATGCAATCATTAAAGTAATTAGCGTATGATATAACTTGGTACGGTGTGACTGGGGATAAATGACTACACTCAGTAGCCAATCAGACTTAGAATGAACTAAGATAACGATAATGACGCATTTACCCACCCAAGGATAATTACTACACTGCACCACACCAGTCATTTCCTACTTAAAGGTTGATCCCTCCCAAGGACTTAGTAAATTTACCCAGTAGTTTCGTATACCCCTAGCTGACTACATAGGTGCCGCCTGCCCCTATCTCCACTAGGTGTACCCACTACTCCCAAGCGATCGGCTCCCTACCGTAGATACCCGTGCTGGCCCCACAATGGGGTGTATCACTCCCCATAGTGGCAATCCGATACAACAAATGGTGCACGGCTTATATCTACACGATGCAACAACGTCTTACCTACCAGCCCGGGTCCACACACGCATATGAAACCCGTTGGACTTGCGTTGCCACCGCTACCCCGTTTGGCCTCTTATAGTCAAGCCCAATATGCGTGTCCCGTCCTCGACTTGGGTCGAGCCCACAAAGATACGTTTGGGATATTGGTTGAAATGGGCCCCCACAAGCTACCCACCTAAGCTTATCATTTCTAGTGTATACCACTTAACCCTTTAATCATGTTTTAGTTACATGTTCCACTTTGGTTAAGTACTCTAATCGTATTTTCTATTGCCACCCAAGGTAACCACTAGATTTCCACATGCCACCCAAGGCACCCACTTAACCCCTCATGTCCCTCTACATGCTAATATGGTTAAGTGTTTCTTAATTAATTAATTGAGATCATGACCTCATAAAGACCTCTCACATTAGACCTTCTTTCATGACTGCTGGATATGCCGGTTGGGTCCGGGCAGACTTCCGTCATAGAAAGGGTCTAACCTCGTGTCTTTACTTTAATCATGTATTTAATTTATGACTAAGACCTCACATTGGGCCAATCATTTGTAGCTGCTGGATTGCCGGTCGGTTCCGGGCAGACTTCCGCTACAAAAGGGTCCAACCTCGTGTCTTAGTTGATTAATTACACCTAATTAATCACCCTCATAATTTATATTAATTATCCCTAATTAATTACACATTTTTGAGAATATGGGTAGACCTAACTTAATAGGTAAATTCCCAATTCCATAGTATGGGTAGACCTAACTTAATAGGTAAATTCCCAACTCCATAATATGGGTAGACCTAACTTAATAGGTAAATTCCCAATTATGTCCATTCATTTTATGTTATACACATTTCTTTTAACATGCATATTAACCCCATCGTTTCCCACGTAATTCGTTCTCATGACATGTCACATATAAATGGGAAGATTCACTATAAATGTAATGGGTTAAATCTTAGCACAACGTTGGCATTTACATGGGTTTAAAAGGTGTCAACTTGCATTATAACATTAAACCCAACTAGCATAAATCATTAACCCAAACTTGCATATGAACTTGCATATAAACTTGCATATGAACTTGCATATAAACTTGCATATGAGCTTACATAACATGTCATTTATATAGAGGCAACCTTGCATATGTTATGCATATCATAAAAAGAGACAAACTCGCATATGAACTTACATATAAACTTGCATAGGAGCTTGCATAACATGTCATACATAGAAGCAACCTTGCATATGTTATGCATATCACAAAAAGAGACAAACTTGCATATGAATCTTGCATATAGACTTGCATATGAGCTTACATAACATGTCATACATAGAGGCAACCTTGCATATGTTATGCATATCACAAAAAGAGATGAACTTGCATATGAATCTTGCATATAAACTTGCATATGAGCTTACATAACATGTCATACATAAAAAGAGACAAACTTGCATATGAACTTATAACATATGACAACCACAACATGCATAAATCCTCATTTACATCCATAGCCTCCTAATATCCTATCCTAATTAGTTTAGCAATTGCTTGCTAAAGGCATAGGAACTCACCAAAACCAAGATTAGCAAACTTATGAAGTAGAACTAGTTGCTATATTTGAAGAAGATGATGATTAGAGGTTGATTAGCTTGCAACTTCCCTCATAAACTAGTGGAGGCTCCTCCTAAGTTTGATTTTGGCGGCATGATGGTATCAATTCTATTTTTAGTATGGATTAGGCTTGCATTAGGGTGTATTTATAGGATTAGGGTGTGTTTTAGACCATAGGATTAGCCCTAGGTTAGATTAGGTCCGTCAGATTTAGGAAGTTTCCAGAACTCAGCCCAAACCAGCCAGAAAACCAGACCTGGTGCACCCAGGCCAATTGGCTCGACACCCTGTGTCGACAGGCAAGTCGACAGGGTAGTCGACTTGGCCTGGCCCAAGTCGACAGGCCTGTCGACAGCCCTGTCGACATGGCTAGGGCGGGACATTTCCCGCCTGACCCCCGCTGGTTCCAATTTCGAAATCTGAATTTGAATTTTAAATCTGTTTTGAACTTTGAATTTTCTGCAAACTTCATTGGGCCATAAGTGGGCCATACGGACTCCGATTTACAAAATTTCGGACTCTATTTTGCGTATTTTTCCGAGACGAACGCAACGACGCAGCCCGTTTCCCCCAATTCTCACATATGAGATTATTTATTCTGCAATTAGTGAATTTTAGCATTAACTGAAATTCGGGGTGTTACATTCACAGACTCAACCTCAGCCTTTAGATTTTAGGATTTTAATCTTAACAATACATGTAGCGCTAAGTCAGCATGAACCTGGACACAAAACTGTCCAAATTTGAAATTCAGAATCTTCCCTGGATCTGGATGAGTCGACCCAACCGACCTTGGGTCGACCCATGGGTCAACCCAACAGACCTTGAGTCGACCTAACCGACCCTGGGTCGACTAATAGATCGACCAATAGCTCGACCCAGGCCGTATGTGGGTCGTCCCACAATGGCCTGATTTCCTGCTCGTCTCGTTTGAACTGATTTGAATTAATTTTATATTGTACTCGTATAAAAGCCTTTATATGTGTCGAAACTTCTAACGCCTATAACTTCTTCATGCGTGATCCGTTTTACGCAAACTTAATGTTTATCTGAACCCGAATTCTGAGGCGAACGCAACGGTAATGTTGGTTTCACTTAATTCTGAATATTTAATTAAGTAATTCCCATTTTAATATCTTTAAAGTATGGTTATAGTGTATTAAATTTTGGGGTTTTACATTCTCCCCTACTTAAAGGATTTCGTCCCCAAAATTTCCAAGTTAAGAAGAATGTTATTATCCTAAAAACTACCTGCAATCATCTACTCATCCATCATCCATAGGCATCCATTGTCCTTAAGAATTTTTAATGCTTGTATCAACATATGCAAAGGTGTTGTGTGTATATGTCCCTACACTAATGCGAACATCAAGCGGTGTTGTGCCGGCCCGCCTCGCACCAGCCTGCATTTCCTCCAGAAGTGCGCTGTACACATGCCCGACTAGCACAAGACGGTCGTCATAAGAAAGAAAAGAAGGGAATGAACTAATCCAGAAACCTGTAGAATGTCTCACAGCGCATGGAATAAAATATAATGATAATATACTTGACACAAAACAGGCGAGACAGTGCATAAGCTGATAACTAAAACCAACATCAATCTCAAAGCAGCGGAAATCCAAATACAGCTTATTACAACTTTCCAAATTTACTGTCTCTAAACAAAAGAAAGCTAAAATAGAAGATACACCAACAATGCCCAAGCAGTGATCTTCAACAACACAGGGAGAATACTATATATATATATTACGTGGAAGCCTCCTGCTCGTCTCCGGATCATCTACCCGTCCATCACCAGCTAACCTGTCTCTAGTCTGCTCGTGAGAGCACCCAGAGTAATAAGAGGAGACATAAAACTCTGGGTCAGACATAAAGCCTGGTATGAGCGATAAACATCTAAACAGAATAATAACAGGTATACTAAGCCATACCTGAACCTGGACCTGCAACCAAAGAGTTAGTACCCCATACCGTACAATACTCCAAGGTGCCATAAAATAGTGTAAGAATACGGGGGTGGGGTGTGCATGTCATAATGATAGCAAACAAATCATCCATGGCAACCATCCTCACGTCTCTCACTCAGTGCGTAAAGCGTACGACATCTATCACTTTGGAACACTAGACAAATTGAGGCAACGACGAATCCCGACTTGTAGAAACCCTGCTGTGACCAAGCCAAACACTTGGAGTCATGACCAAACATTTCAATGACCCACTTCATTGGTCATAGCCCTTGGTTCTACCAATGCCATAATGGCCCTGAATCCGCCTTCGTACCTCCTACCATAGTGGTCCAAAGCTATAGGTGTCGATAACTCCTTAGCACGCGTCCCGCAGCAAAGCCCAATCATGAAGTGAACTCGTTGATTCCCATCTGAATCTTAAGCTCTAACTTCTCATTTGGACTCCCTTTGCATCTCGGGTTTGGTTGAATTGGAGTGGGTCTTCAGAAAAGTTGTCGTGCAGTAGCAGCTCTAAAATTCGGTTCGGTTCAGTCACCCATGCTCGGTTCGGTTCGGTCACCCATGCTCGGTTCGGTTCGGTCACCCATGCTCGGTTCGAGTCCTTCTCCTTGTCTCTTCGGGTCCTTCTCCTTGTCTCTTCGGGTCGGGCACTTCGCTCCGGGTCGGGTCGGGGTCCTCCTCCAGGTCGGGTCGGGTGTCCTTCTCTCCAGCGCTCCAATCCCTAGCTTATTTCTTCTTTGCTTCCGATCCGAGCCCTGCATCTCCAAGTCGATCCGATCTGGCCTCCAATCTCTCTTCCGATCCGATCCGCTCCGTTCCCTAGCTTACTCCGATCCGATCCGCTCCACCGCTCCGATCCGATCTCCTGTCCAACTCCAACTCTAAGCAATGGCCTTCCTTCCTGCCAAACTTCTTCCAGTGGCAAGTCCTCATCCAGTTCGGATTCCCTTGGTCAGTTCCCTAGTCCGATCCGACCCCTTTCTCCGATCCGAACCGGTTCGGAGCCTGCACACTTCTGCAACTTTCCAGCAAGCTTTCTACGCCATTCGACGACGTTTTCGAGTAATTTAACTATTCTAATCAATCATGAAAACATACCATAGAGTCATAGTAACATGTAATAGCAACCACAAACAACAAACAACAATTTAAATGAATCAAAATGGATCAAAAGTGGCCAAAACCTCACATTTTCTTATAATCCCTCCTAATCATGTTTAAGCATACAATTAGCAAAACACATCGAAATCATCTCAAATTTCTAACAGAGCCTTAAAACATTATTTTAGAATTTTAAGAATTTTTCCAGAATTTATTGGTGTATAAATTCACTAATCTTCACTAATTACCCTTAATTAACCGTAATTAGTGTCAAAATGATGTTATCACTCACCTTGGCCACAAATGAAATTCTCAGAACTGAAACTCCTCTGATTTGGGGCGAACACTGATGTCTAACAGCAGTTCCAACCTTGCTTTGGTGCCTTTTCTCCTTAATTTGGTGTTGCTAAGCCTAATCTTCAATTAGAGAGTGATTTTGGGTGTTTTAGGTGTAGGAAGCCATTACTAAGGTCTCAAGGGGGTTTGTGGCGGCTCAAAACTGAAATGAAAGTGATAACCTAACCCTAATCAGACCTCCTAAACCTCTAAACCCGAAATTCCCCTTGGGCCTAGCTGCTAATCACCCGGTTAAGCCCAATTAAGCTGTTTTTCACCATCTGAAACTTGTTTCAGCCATATCTCCCAAACGGTGAGTCCGTTTGGCTAATGTGACCACTCTACGGAAAGAGAAACCATCATCCGAAGCCAATGGAAGTGGTTTCAGGTCAAAACTCCTATCCAGTCAAAAGTTATGGCCAAAACAGTGCCAACTAGGGGTAAAATGGTCATTTAAAAATCGGGAAAAATCATGAACATGGGAAATGACCCCAATAGTCGTCTCCCAAAGTTACATGACCATACGACTTCGTATGTGAAAGAAATAAATATCCTACGATCCTATGATGCGTAGAATGCGGGTCGTTACACTCTTCCCCCCTTAAGAAATTTCGTCCCCGAAATTCCTTAACCCAAAACATACAAAGGATCCCGCATGCCTAACAACCACATACAACAATCAAATATGCAAAACAAGCAAACAAGCCTATCCTAGCATGCGGAAAAACTAAATCGAAGTCAAAATCTTACCAGACAAAGAGTTCTGGATACTTCTTCCTTATGTCCTCCTCTGTCTCCCAAGTACAATCACTCTCGTCCTCGCTCCACTGTACCTTGACTAGCTTCACCGCCTTCCTTCGAAGTTGTTTCATGTCGTACTCGACAATACGGGCCGGCTTGCGGTTCCCAACCGCCTCGGGTTCTACTTCGAAGTCCTCTAACTGATCAGGTGAAATAGTCATATCTGAGTCGTGAACGAACTTCCTTAGTTGGGAAACATGAAATACGTTATGAACTCCTGCCATCTTCTCTGGTAAGTCAATTCTATATGCCAAATTCCCGACTAGTTCAAGAACAGGGAACGGGCCAACAAATCTTGGTGCCAACTTGCCTTTCCTGCCAAATCGTATTACGCTCTTCAACGGAGAAATCTTGACAAACACCAAGTCGCCAACGGAGAATTTCAAGTCTCTTCTTCTCTTATCAGCATAACTCTTCTGCCTATCTTAGGCTGCCTTCATTCGTTGCTGAACGATCTTGATCTTATCTGAAGTTTCACTCACCACATCTGGTCCAAGCATAAACTTCTCGCCAGTCTCTATCCAACATGATGGTGAGTTACACGGTCTTCCGTACAAAGCTTCAAACGGAGCCATACCGATACTGGATTGGTAGCTATTATTATATGCAAACTCTACTAGATGCAAATGGTCATCCCATGATCCACCAAAATCCAATATACATGCTCTCAAGAGATCTTCCAAAATACGGTTCACCCTCTCCGTCTGACCGTCGGTCTGAGGATGATATGCGGTACTGAGATGTAACTCTGACCCTAGCGCCTCTTGCAAGCTCCTCCAAAACCCACTAGTGAACAACGGGTCTCGGTCGCTCACAATGCTTTTAGGTACTCCATGAAATCTCACTACCCACTTCATATACAATTCTGCTAACTTAGCTGCCGTTCTAGTCGATTTAACTGGTATAAACCTTGCACTTTTGGTCAGTCGATCTACAATTACCCAAATGCTGTCATATCCCGATCTAGTCCTTGGTAACCCATCGATGAAATCCATCGAGACTTGCTCCCATTTCCATTCGGGAATTTCCAAGGGCTGTAACAACCCACTAGGCTTCTTTTGCTCGGCTTTAACTAGCTGGCAATTCATGCACTTGGATATAAACTTCCCAACGTCTCTTTTCATTCCTTCCCAGTAGTAAGTCTGCTTCATATCTCGATACATCTTGTTACCACCGGGGTGTATAGTCAGCTTTGAGTGATGACATTCTCTAAGCACTTCATCTCTCAATCCATTGACATTGGGTACAACAAGCTTTCCATTCTTCCTAAGCCATCCATCTCGATCAAGCCCATACTTGTTCACCTCCTCATCGATACCCATCTCTAACTTGGAGATGATTTCCAATAGGTTAGGATCGTCCCTCTGACTAGAGCCGATCCGCTCAATCAAAGTGGGTCTGATCGTCAAACTTGCCAACATTTCTGGATCCAATTCGCACTTTGGTCTGAAATCAAACCCTGCGATAAACTCCAGTTGCTTCCATTCAAGGAACATAGCCCCTAAGCTGGCATGTCTTCTACTCAATGCATCAGCCACCGCATTGCCCTTTCCTGGTGTATATGCGATGTCAAAATCATAGGAAGCTAAGAACTCTAACCACCTCTGCTGACGGAGATTTAAATCCTTCTGGGAGAAGAGATATTTTAACGACTTATGATCTGTAAACAGCTCAAATCTTTCTCCCAAGAGATAGTGTCTCCACATCTTTAACGCGAACACGATCGCTGCCAATTCTAAATCATGGGTAGGGTATCTCCTCTCGTGCGGTTTCAATTGCCGACTTGCATAAGCTACAACCCTACCGCCTTGCATCAATACAGCACCCAGTCCGGTACCACAGGCGTCCGTGTATACCGTCATCTCTTCATCCCCCTTAGGAATGACTAACACTGGTGCGCTTGTCAACTTGTCCTTTAGACTTCTGAATGCATTCTCGCACCTTTCATCCCAGACAAAAGCTTGATTCTTCTTTGTCAACTGAGTCAATGATGCTGCTATCTTGGAGAAACCTTGGATAAACTTACGATAATATCCCGCTAATCCCAAGAAACTTCTTACATCTGTTGCATTCTTGGGCGTAGGCCAATCTTGTACCGTAGCCACCTTTGCTGGGTCCACGGCAATACCACTCCCTGATACTTCCCTAGGTTAACTACGCAACCTAGAGCTCTGATACCAAGTGTGCCGGCCCGCCTCGCACCAGCCTGCATTTCCTCCAGAAGTGCGCTGTACACATGCCCGACTAGCACAAGACGGTCGTCATAAGAAAGAAAAGAAGGGAATGAACTAATCCAGAAACCTGTAGAATGTCTCACAGCGCATGGAATAAAATATAATGATAATATACTTGACACAAAACAGGCGAGACAGTGCATAAGCTGATAACTAAAACCAACATCAATCTCAAAGCAGCGGAAATCCAAATACAGCTTATTACAACTTTCCAAATTTACTGTCTCTAAACAAAAGAAAGCTAAAATAGAAGATACACCAACAATGCCCAAGCAGTGATCTTCAACAACACAGGGAGAATACTATATATATATATTACGTGGAAGCCTCCTGCTCGTCTCCGGATCATCTACCCGTGCATCACCAGCTAACCTGTCTCTAGTCTGCTCGTGAGAGCACCCAGAGTAATAAGAGGAGACATAAAACTCTGGGTCAGACATAAAGCCTGGTATGAGCGATAAACATCTAAACAGAATAATAACAGGTATACTAAGCCATACCTGAACCTGGACCTGCAACCAAAGAGTTAGTACCCCATACCGTACAATACTCCAAGGTGCCATAAAATAGTGTAAGAATACGGGGGTGGGGTGTGCATGTCATAATGATAGCAAACAAATCATCCATGGCAACCATCCTCACGTCTCTCACTCAGTGCGTAAAGCGTACGACATCTATCACTTTGGAACACTAGACAAACTGAGGCAACGACGAATCCCGACTTGTAGAAACCCTGCTGTGACCAAGCCAAACACTTGGAGTCATGACCAAACATTTCAATGACCCACTTCATTGGTCATAGCCCTTGGTTCTACCAATGCCATAATGGCCCTGAATCCGCCTTCGTACCTCCTACCATAGTGGTCCAAAGCTATAGGTGTCGATAACTCCTTAGCACGCGTCCCGCAGCAAAGCCCAATCATGAAGTGAACTCGTTGATTCCCATCTGAATCTTAAGCTCTAACTTCTCATTTGGACTCCCTTTGCATCTCGGGTTTGGTTGAATTGGAGTGGGTCTTCAGAAAAGTTGTCGTGCAGTAGCAGCTCTAAAATTCGGTTCGGTTCAGTCACCCATGCTCGGTTCGGTTCGGTCACCCATACTCGGTTCGGTTCGGTCACCCATGCTCGGTTCGATTCGGTCACCCATGCTCGGTTCGAGTCCTTCTCCTTGTCTCTTCGGGTCGGGCACTTCGCTCCGGGTCGGGTCGGGGTCCTCCTCCAGGTCGGGTCGGGTGTCCTTCTCTCCAGCGCTCCAATCCCTAGCTTATTTCTTCTTTGCTTCCGATCCGAGCCCTGCATCTCCAAGTCGATCCGATCTGGCCTCCAATCTCTCTTCCGATCCGATCCGCTCCGTTCCCTAGCTTACTCCGATCCGATCCGCTCCACCGCTCCGATCCGATCTCCTGTCCAACTCCAACTCTAAGCAATGGCCTTCCTTCCTGCCAAACTTCTTCCAGTGGCAAGTCCTCATCCAGTTCGGATTCCCTTGGTCAGTTCCCTAGTCCGATCCGACCCCTTTCTCCGATCCGAACCGGTTCGGAGCCTGCACACTTCTGCAACTTTCCAGCAAGCTTTCTACGCCATTCGACGACGTTTTCGAGTAATTTAACTATTCTAATCAATCATGAAAACATACCATAGAGTCATAGTAACATGTAATAGCAACCACAAACAACAAACAACAATTTAAATGAATCAAAATGGATCAAAAGTGGCCAAAACCTCACATTTTCTTATAATCCCTCCTAATCATGTTTAAGCATACAATTAGCAAAACACATCGAAATCATCTCAAATTTCTAACAGAGCCTTAAAACATTATTTTAGAATTTTAAGAATTTTTCCAGAATTTATTGGTGTATAAATTCACTAATCTTCACTAATTACCCTTAATTAACCGTAATTAGTGTCAAAATGATGTTATCACTCACCTTGGCCACAAATGAAATTCTCAGAACTGAAACTCCTCTGATTTGGGGCGAACACTGATGTCTAACAGCAGTTCCAACCTTGCTTTGGTGCCTTTTCTCCTTAATTTGGTGTTGCTAAGCCTAATCTTCAATTAGAGAGTGATTTTGGGTGTTTTAGGTGTAGGAAGCCATTACTAAGGTCTCAAGGGGGTTTGTGGCGGCTCAAAACTGAAATGAAAGTGATAACCTAACCCTAATCAGACCTCCTAAACCTCTAAACCCGAAATTCCCCTTGGGCCTAGCTGCTAATCACCCGGTTAAGCCCAATTAAGCTGTTTTTCACCATCTGAAACTTGTTTCAGCCATATCTCCCAAACGGTGAGTCCGTTTGGCTAATGTGACCACTCTACGGAAAGAGAAACCATCATCCGAAGCCAATGGAAGTGGTTTCAGGTCAAAACTCCTATCCAGTCAAAAGTTATGGCCAAAACAGTGCCAACTAGGGGTAAAATGGTCATTTAAAAATCGGGAAAAATCATGAACATGGGAAATGACCCCAATAGTCGTCTCCCAAAGTTACATGACCATACGACTTCGTATGTGAAAGAAATAAATATCCTACGATCCTATGATGCGCAGAATGCGGGTCGTTACAGGTGTACTCATTCAATTGACCTCCTTAATGCAATATATGTTTGTGCCATGAGTCCAAAATGTAAGCAAATAATCTTAATATTACATATAAAGCTCTATATGTGTGCACAATCATTCACTAAAATGCAACATTCATATGATGATTCACCTATTTCCATCCATTAAAATGCACACATATCTATATGCAATATGTAAGTGCTTGAGCTGGTCTAGTGCCTAGTGTGTATGTGTATGCAACCACAAGCAACCACTAGCAAACACTTGCATCCACTTGCAACCAATAATCATAACATATTTCAAACCATTCGATTCTACCTAAGGATCGAAGGTTCAAACGATAGGATAAATAAACTTGAATGATCGAAGCAAATGCAAAGTAAAAGCTTGGTAAAGAAGTCAAGAACGTACTTTCAAAAAGAAAAGGATAAGAAGTGTGAATCCTATCTTCGTGTTCCCACATTGCATCTTTGCGGTCTTCTCTCCATTGTACTTTTACCAATCTGATCTCGTTGTTACGTAGTTTCTTGATTTATGATCCAAGGATATGAGTAGGAACTCTTTTCATTGATGCTTCCTTGAAGCGACCCGAACTTCCCCGGTAAGGAAAGCACGGATTGCGTTAAGGACAAGACAAAATAGAACTCAGACAGAAGAACATTTCATTGTTTATTACAACAATTCCACCAGAATACAAGAATATACAGAGTATGAATAAATATTGCACAAAAAATATCAGAGATTTAAATTACATTTAAATACATCGCAGCGGAAAAATAATACAAAACACAACTGAAAGTAATACACGGATACAAAGCTTTCCGAGCATCGTTCCAGCTGTAAATCAGGATCCTATGAATATAAATCTGCAAAACCAAAACTACTAGCTGCCCATATGGAAAATAGGGGCACCCAGAGTTTAGGTTAAAACAATAAACTCCAGGTCAGTCATGTGACTGGTGTGAGAACTAAAACAGTTATTAATCTTTATTTTAAAGTTAGGTAAATCAAGGGACCACGCCGTATAACACGGAACGGGTTTCCACCCAAGAATACCAGTGCATAAAACAACAACGCAATGCTAAATAAAGAAAAATGAAGCTATTATAAGACCCAGGTCCCATCACACAATGCAACGCAAGCCGGAGGATAGGGATTTTACCTTATAATAGCCAAAGCATGCTTGATACGTTTAAAACACATTATTTTGATATTACTATAAGTTTATAGTGTCAAAACAATTTCAATCATAAATATCAATCATAGGCGGCATGAATGACCCATACCGCTATGTCGCCATACTAGTTCTACAATTAAAACCGCAATATCACATATTTGGAAATTGGATTTCCATCTGCGAACCGAGGCAAGGGATCATCCTCTACCGATTCGAGACAATCCAGCCCATGTCTCAGGCAAGCGCACAGACAAGCCTTGGAGCGATAGGGACGGTCCACCGATGTGGATTAAAATTCCTGAACACTGCATTTCCCCGCCCGTTGGGGCGTAAGTTTGGTCCGTCTGCCGACCAGAATGCATCAGCCGAAACCGATATAACCGAGGCGCCTCGCAACAGCAACAACCACATAAGTCAAACTCGTCAGGGCGTGTAAAACCACTGACGCCACTTCTAACTAGAAGGAAACGCATGCCCTCCCTGAGGTCCTCTCCCATTTATGTTTCACAACCGGGGTGTGAGGCTCGCGAATTCACGTTACACAAAGCTATGCCACACAGGCGGTGCTTTGATCATCAACCACAAGACTTTGCTTTTCAAGAGAAGCCTCGATCAATTGCCACTTAGGCATGCCACACAGGCAATTCACCCCATGCGTTTGATATTCATCAATATATAACCTCTGAGCTCGTACGTCTAAGAGAAGGGCGTTAAGCAAGAGAATAAATTCTTCGCCGCCAAACAGATATATATTTAATAGAAACCAATCACACAGACTAAAATCCAATGTCAGACACACATTCCATTTACAAGTTCGTTCCGGGTCTGAACGAAACCGGAGGCACCTAGTACCTCGCATATCCATCGATCTCCAAGTACGTCTGGACGATCACTAACTGATTCCCTCCTCTTGGGTGTACAACCCAATCAAGATCATCAGTAATCACCCAAACGACATGAAGACTTCCGGTCTTCGACCACCGTCTTCATCCTCGACACCACGTCAAATCAGTTATTCAGAATGGGATAAACCCGGCCTTTCTGAATAACTCGCGTATATAATAAACAAGTGTTACACAAACACAACATACGCCTCATTCCAATTTATCAGTCACTAACCATAAATTAGTAAGAGAACAATTCCCCAAATATTAACCCCGAAGGCCGAAACCAACATCACATCAATACACAGGAAACCATTCTACTTAACTAATCTCCAGTTAGTTTCTAAATTTCACATTCTTAGGGAAAGGTTCCCATTAATTTTATCAAAGATAAATTCTTCAAAATTTATTGTTTAATCATCCTTTGAATATCAATTCAAACCAAATTTTGGTTTATCCAAACTAGTCGGGATTAACGAACCTTACCGAAGTAATCAATTGTTAAATTTCCCACCCCAACCTGTTCATACCATGAAGTAAAACTGGTAATACTTCATATCTAACCCCACGGTGTTATCAGTAAATTTAATTACCATTTCACGTTCAAATCTAATTAAGGATTTAACTATCGCCCGGAGCAAAACTGGTGATACTCCATTCTCGACCATTCTAATCTAATTAAAGATTCATTAAAAACTCCACTTAGTTTTAATCTTTGACTGGGTTAAAGAATCAATGTCATTTAAAACACGGTTCACGATCAACCCAAAATCACATTCCATTTTAATCAGTCCCTAACCGTAAATTAGTAAGTGAGAAATTCCCTAAGTATTAACCCCGAAGGCCGAAACAAATATCAGATCAATACCCCAGAAATCATTCAACTTAACTAATCTCCAGTTAGTTTCTGATTTTCTTAACTCCTTTGGGTCTAAGAACAGTATTATTGATGATGCCGTTCACGACAACCCAAAATCACATTCCATTAATTATCGGGTTAAAGAACAAGTGTTATTTAAAACACTGTTCACGATAAACCCAAAAATCAATACTAATTCAATTCCAATTAAATATTATTTAATTGGTACACTTCATTAAAACTAAATAAAAAGATTTAATCTTTTTCTCAACTGGGCTTAAGAACAGTGTTAATGAAGACACCATTCACGACAAACCCAAATCACATTTGATATTAAATACAAGGATCTAATTAGAAAATATATCGGCTTATATTCAATATCAAATTCTACGACCCACAAATATCGTATTGGAAATAACGATATATATATATATATATATATATATATCTTTCAAATTTCTATAACAACATCTGTATAATCACGAAATCCAACATCGAAATATTCCAAAGACAATTTCGATTCAAATCCTTTCGAATTCAATTTTTGGAAATTCTGGTTATTTTCAAATCCAATTTATTTATTTTAAAAATAAATAAATTATTATTCTAGTTCAAAACTAGTTCATTTCGATAAAAATCTATTTTTATCTTTTCAAATATGGAGTTTCATCCCGATTCTTCTCAAATCATTTCTTATGATTTTACACAAATTATTGATATTTTTAATAATTTTTCAAGGCCCGTACAGTCGATTTCCATCAACGGCCATCGAACTGCACTTACAGCGACCTTTTCCAAATTTGATTTGGACATAATTTGAAATCCAACCGTTAGATTTCAAATTTCTAATATTCGTTAGAAAGCTTTTTTCTATACGAACCCAACGGTTCCGGTTTTAGGAGAATCTGACGGTCGGATCTCCCGCAATATCCATTCGAAGTCAATGGTCGAAATTCACGAACTACCGCGGCGCGTTCTATTCAGGCCATTATACATACATATATATATATATATACATATATATATATACATATATATATATATATATATATATTTTGTCGATTTCCTTTTAAAACGTATTTTATAAATCGTTTTAAATTCGTTTTCGAAACGATTTCAACTTTATTTCAAATTCAAATCAAAATTGAATTTTTCCTCATAAATTCATTTCAAATTGATTTTAATTCAAATTCAATTCTATTCAATTTTAATTCGAATTCAATTCTATTCAATTTCAATTCGAATTCAATTCTATTCAATTTCAATTCGAATTCAATTCTATTCAATTTCAATTCTATTCGAATTTCAAATCATTCCAGTTTATTTCGAATTTCAAATCACTTTAATATTCATTTCAATTTGAATAAAATCGATATAAATATCGTTCACGTCAAAATGGCGCAAATCTAATCAACACGCCTTCATATATTTCTATTTTCAAATATTTCTATTTCAAATATTTCTTTTTCAAATATTTCTATTTCAAATATTTCTTTTTCAAATATTTCTATTCAAAACTAGAATGAGGCCCAATCAATTACCATATAATGTTAATTATATGGATTTTCTACAACACATGTATAAAATAACAACGATAAATAATCAACCATCATCCAGAGTGCATTCTACACTGTATAAGCATCAAATATAAATATTTAACGCTTATGACAGTCTGTCAATCAATCAATCGACATACAACTAATTATTGGGATTAGTGTATGTCATATATCATCCCAATACCCGTGTGGGGTTTCAATCAATCAAACACAGATTTTATTTGTGTAGTTGGGCGGTATGTAAAATTTATCGTCCCAATCAATATCAGTCAAATGTGTGTATATAAACAAATCGTCCGATTTGTTTATATTTATTTCATTTTAAATACACGTTAAAAATTCTATTTTTAACTATAAAAATATATTTTTTCATTTCACATCACATCACACAATCAACTACACATCAAAATCAAACAACCAAACATACAAGCCGTCCATGGTCTGTGGACGACGGGTGTTGCGTGCTACTAAACACCGTCTGCATCCTAGTATATATTTCAAACTAGAAATAAAAATAAAAATAAAAGTGAGGAGTTCTCACCACAAGCTAAACCAAACTCCACGACTCTCCATATGTAGGAAGATCTCGCCTTGCTCGCCTTTTGTCACTTTCGTCGTCCGTGTTCACTACATATATAAAAATCACATTTTTATATCCTCTATTATATAAAAATCATATTTTTAATTTTCTATATATATAAAGATTGAATTTTTATCTTCCTTCCTTATAAAAATCATATTTTTAATTTGCTGCTTATATAAAAATCGAATTTTATCTCGCTACATCGTATATAAAAATCGTATTTTTATACCCTCTACCTTATAAAAATTATATTTTTATTCCTTTACTAATATAAAAATTATATTTTAAACCTTTATATAATATAAAAATTATATTTTTAATACTCTACTAATATAATTTTTTTATTTTTAATACTCTACTAATATAAAAATTATATTTTAAACCTTTCTATAATATAAAAATTATATTTTTAATACTCTACTAATATAAAAATTATATTTTTAATCTTCACATACAATAAAAATCATGCCTTTATATGACTAAAAATCAAATCTTCTTACCGCTAACTTCCATATAAACATTTGATCTTTCCACTCTCTACATACATATGAAAATCATTTTCTTCTTAACCATTTCATACATTAAAAATCAAAATTTTCTACTATGTTTTCTATAATTTAAAACTGAGAATAAACAAAGAAAATTCATACGTATAAAGATAAAGGAGAAGGCTCACTTCGATTTTCAAGGGGGGGGGGGGGAGAGTGATCGGAGTTACTATTCCCGGTGGTGGAGGCCTTCCAGGTCGGCGGTAGGCCATCAGGTGGCACGGCGGTGGGATCTCGGCCACAGGGGTTCGCGGTTCTTCGATCTGGGCTAGAGTGGTAGGGGTTTACGGCGGGTTGGGGTTCGGTTTTGAGAAGGGGAGAGAGAATCGAGGGGGGTGAGGCTCAGAGAGTGTGCGGTGGCAGATCGACGGAGGGGGCGGCGTTCATGGTGGCGCGATAAGTCCAGGGCTTTTTTTTCTTTTTCTTCTGTAAGACGATAGAAGGGGGGTGTTTGACCAATGGGAAGGGATGAAGGAGTAGAGGGAATTATATTGTTTATTTAATTTATTTTTAATCCACCAAAAAGTAACTTTTCTTTCGAACTCAGAATCGAACCCACCGACTGTCGTTCATAGCTAATTACCCCATTCCGAATACAATGGGATATGTATCGCAGGTTGATTCGATCGTTTCGATCAGTTTTCGTCAAAATCAACATATAACTCTATATATTAAATTTGAACGCGCATTTCAATTTACTAGGGCCACATACTAACTCAAAAAATCCCGGAAAAATATTTTCTAGCTTCGTATTGATGATACGGTCCTAATAAAGCCAGTTTCATCGAATTCTGAGATCGTTTGAAAAATGGCCATTTTCCAGTCGATTAAAATCAACTGAAACTGGTCAAACGCGTTTTCCTTTGCCACGCCCGCATATTGATTCGAAAAATTACGAATTTTGAAACCTAGAAATAATTTGATATCACGGATCCAACAAAAGTGGTTTCGTCGAAATCCAAGGTCGTTTGCAAAATTTCCATTTTTAAGGGCCTGAATTCCATAGCGACTATTCGGAATTTTCAACTGGGCCTATCTTTTGATTCCCGCTATGAAATTTCAATTTTTCGGATTCGTTGGAAAGATATTCTCAATTAGATTCAAACATTTTTGGTTTCACTAAAATACGATTTATTTTGCACCCTGTACATTCATTTGAATTTTGAAATCGAATTATCGAACTACCGCGCCATTTTCAATTCCTTTTATAATTATATATAATTATTTATATTCTAAAAATAAATTTCTTGTCGTTATTAAAATAAATCATTTTAAATACTCCAAATTCATCAAAATTGCCAAAATAAATTTTTTAAATTGGCTCAGTATTTCCGGGTTGTTACATTCCTTCTCAACTTCCAAGTCCTCAAGTGTGTTCGCCTCCACTATCTATGCCACATCATATAGACGTTTCCTCAAGTAGGAAATGTTAAAACATCGTGTATGCCTGCCAATCTGTCTGGTAGCTTGATCCTATAGGCCATTTGATCTATCCTCTCTACTATAGGGAATGACCCTACAAATCTCGGTGCCAACTTTCCTACTAAGACAAAGCGAACTACATTCCTTAGCGGAGATACTTTAATGAAGACCATATCTCCCACTTCGAATTCCAAATCGGTCCTCCTCTTGTTAGCATATGATTTCTATCCATCTTGAGCTGCCTTCATTCTTCGGTGGATAAGATCAATCTTCTCAGAAGTGTCTCGAATCATCTTTGGTCCAAGTAGAAGTCTGTCTGTAGACTCCCACTAACAAGTCGGTGATCTATAAGGTTGTCCATATAGCGCTTCGAAATGGTTCCATGCCTATGCTCGATTTGTAATTGTTGTTGTAGGAGAACTTAACCAATGGGAGATGCTCTTCCAAGTCCCTTCAAAGTTTAGGATACACGGTCTTAGAAGATCCTCGAGAACTCTATTCACCCTCTCACTCTGTCCATCTATCTGAGGGTGATATGTTGTGAAAAGTCGATGTATGACTAAAATAGGATCTTTGTATGGATATAGCAGAATAGTATATGATAAGTTAACCAGTAAGCTACAATAGTTATGCAGGTAAATATGAGCTATATGGATATATCACAAATAAGAAATAAATGTAGTAAATAAAAAACACCAGGAATTTTATACTGATTCGGACTTCGTCCTACATCCAGTCCCGAAGCTCCTCTCTGGAATTCACTAACACACCCTCTCTTAACCCAGAGGAATAGGTCACAATACACCCGAGCACCAACAAGGATGTCCCCATCTGACCACCAACACAAGACTTCACAATTACAAGTAGTTGTTGACTTCTAAATGTGTTCTCGTATCAACACTAAATAGTCACGATTAAGTACACCCTTCCTATAATCTTATCCTCAAGTGTTTGATGTGTATGTGAAGATTTAAGGAAGTATGTTGCTTGTTGAATCGAGATATATGAAATAACTTCGAAGATTCAACAAGTAACTTGAATTAGAGAGAGCTTTTAGAATGCGATGAGTATAGAGATATAAATCAAAGTTTAGAATAGAATTAGTAAGAATCATTGATTTGGAAAACAGGTTTGTAGTGCTTATATAATTGTAGAAGATTAGCATCCTTTCATGAAGAGTTTCAACAAAGACTTGCATCCATTTCCGTTCATAATTGAAGAGGAATCTCTTCATGAAAGAAGGTGACTCTTCATAAAATTTACTGTTAATCTCCAATCAATCGACTGGTATGAAAAACACTAGTCAACTGGTTAAGAATGAAAATCATACATACATACAAACATACATACGTACATACATATATATATATACATATATATATATTTAAATATGCTCTGAAACTAGTCGTTACCGGAATTCTGGTTCCTGACTAGTCGATTGATTCTTTTTGTACTAGTCGACTGGTTACAGAACCAGTCCAGTATCAGCTGGTTTTAGAACATATATTCATATATATATATATATATATATATATATATATATTAAAATTCGTGCATTCGTGTTATACTTTGACAATAGATTTTAACATATTTCTAACATGACTCAATATTCATATATATGAACTTAGCTATTTGATGCATTCTTCATTGTTTTCCATTTCTTGTTGTCATGAATCAAAATATCATGAATCAACATGTTCTACTCCAACCTAGCTGTGTACCTAATGCCTCTTATAAGCTCTTCCAAAATTCACTAGTAAAGATAGGGTCGCGGTCGCTTACTATACTGGAAGGTACCCCATGCAATCGAACTATCTCTCGAAGATATACTGATGCCAGCCAAGTCGCTGTCCTCTTACTCTTAACAAGAATAAAGTGAGTACTCTTCGTAGTTGTGACACCCCACGTCCTTTAATGTCGCTCTTTATCAGAATGCATTAAGTTCCATGAAGCATTATGGGTAAACAAAAACAGAATATCAAAAAACAGATATGTAAAATAGCAGCGGAAATTTAAACCCTACAAAGTAGATGAAACAAGTCAAACCTCCAAACTTGCGTCCACTAACCAACTAGGTTTCTTAACGGGTTAAGCCTACAGATTAACAGGTTCTCCTAACCCCATAGATTAATAGGTTAAGTTTCACAGGTTAACAGGTCTATTTAACCCCAACAAATTGAACAGGTTTACATAATCCCAACAGATTTACTTAACTCCAACCGATTAAACAGGTTTATATATAACCCTAACAGATTTAAATAGGTTCACAGGTTCTTTACAGTCTCATTAACATGTTTCGCTTAATCTTAAATTAAGCCTACAGATTCAAATTCCCTAAATTTCAGACACAACTCACAGTATAACGTATGCCCCCGAAATTTTAGTTATATATCACAGTACAGGTTATTCCACTAAGTTATCATTCTCGATCATTCGCCCAATTTATCCCAATTTCGTTCGTACGCATATTTCGGTGATATTGGCCTAGGCTCAAAGGTAGCCTAGGCTATAAAAATAAAAAGGGAATGAGAGAGAGAAGAACATAATAAGCATATAAAAACAAAATCAGCATATAATAACAGAGATGGGCATATGACAACAGAAATAGGAATATCAGAACTGAATATCAGAATAGGTGTACAGAAGAATACATGTAATAGTAGAACTATTTAGGTGTGAATCAGATTCTTAGCAGGTATAGATTTAGATCCAGATTTATAACCATGTCAGGGTTATTGTTAAATTTTTATATCTAAAAGTAACACGAACTCACAAAGATTGGATCAAAAGAACAGAGAATAATTTGCAGGAGAGATTTTTGTATAAATAGGCCAACGTAGAAGAAGATAGGCTGATTCAATTCAAGAAGAGGCAACATCTCATTGTCTCCATTGTTTTTAGGTGTAGGAAACAATAGAAATGTTGTCCTATATATATCCTACTACCAACGAACTCGGTCAAAATCGCGTCAAGAAACAACATAAATAATTCAACCAGATCTAGGCTGGGTCGACCCATGGGTCGACCCAGCCTAGGTGTGGGTCAGACCCAACGGGTCACTTTCCCCCTGGTTTTCCCGCTTTGCGAATTTGAATTGTTTTGAATCTCTGGTATGAATTTATTTATACATAAGACTCTTATATGTATACAAACTTCTAACCTTCATATCTTCCTCATACGTTGTCTGTTTTAGGCAAACTTAGAGTCTATCTTAAGCAAAATTTCGAGACGAACGCGATGATGCAGTATGTTTTACTTAATTCCCACTATTTGATTAAGTATTCTTTAGTTTGTTGTGATAATGTCCATTAAAATCACGAGGTGCTACATTCTCCCCTACTTAAAGGATTTCGTCCCCGAAATCTCTAAGTTAAGAAGAATGTTTACCTAACACCCATCAAACATCTACTCATCCATCAATCACACGCATCCATTGTCCTTAAGATATTTCTTATGCTTATATGACCATATGAAGGTGTGTGTATATGTCCCTACGCTAATGTGAAAAATCAGGCGGTCTACTGATTCAATCGGCCTCCTTAATGCAATGTATGTTAGTGTCATGAATCCAACATGTATAGTCCTAGTATATCATGTAAATGCTACATGTGTGCACAATCATCCATCCAAAGGCAACATCCATATAATGATACATCCACTTCCATCCATAAAATTTAAAATACACACACATCCATATGCAGTATGAGAGTGCTTTGAGCCGATCTAGGGCCTAGTGTGTGTATATGCATCCACGATCAACCACTAGCAAACACTTGCATCCACTTGCATCCATCAAACATAACATGTCTCAAACACATGTTTACACCCATTGGTTCCCTACCTAAAGGTTGAAGATTCGATCGATCGGATATATGTAAATGACAGAAGCAAGTATAAATAAAAGCTTGGAAAAAGAAGTTAAGAACATACCCTTGAAAAGAAAAGGGTACGAGGCGCGAATCTTGTCTTAAGTATCCCAAGTTGCATCCTTGCGGTCTTCTCCCCCTTGAACTTTCATCAACTTGACCTCTCATTTGCGAAGCTTCTTAGCCTTTGATCCACGTATACAGGTAGGAACTCGTCTAACTGTTGCCTCCCATTCTACCTCTACTTCCTTATGCATGCTCGGCTCAACTACCTCTGCTTTATCATGCAGACACTTCCGCGAATGAGAAACATGGAAAACATCATGAAAATCCACCAATCTCTCTGGTAGTCTCACCCTATAGGCCATTTGACCTATCCTTCCACTATGGGAAATGGCCCTACGAACCTTGGCACCAATTTCCCTACAGATCCAAAGTGAACCACATTCCTTAAAGGTGAAACTTTGATGACAACCATGTCTTCCACCTCAAACTCAATATCAGTCCTTCTCTTATCTGCGTATGACTTCTGCCTGTCCTGAGCTGTCTTCATGCGTCTGCGGATATGATCAATCTTTTCTGAAATTTCTCTAATCATCTCAGGCCCAAGTAGAAGCCTTTCTGTAGACTCCCACCAACAAGTCGGTGATCTACAAGGTCGTCCATACAATGCTTCGAAGGGTGCCATATCTGTACTAGTCTGATAACTGTTGTTGTAGGTGAATTCAACCAACGGACGATGCTCTTTCTAAGTCCCTCCGAAGTCTAGGATACACAACCTCAAAAGATCCTCAAGAACTCTATTCACCCTCTCAGTCTACCCATATGTCTGAGGGTGATATACGGTGCTCAAACATAACTGTGTACCTATTGCCTCTTGCAGGATCTTTCAGAACTCACTAGTGGATATGGGGTCATGATCACTCACTATGCTAGAAGGTACTCCATGTAGACGGACTATCTCACAAAGATAAATCGATGCTAACCATGTTGTCGTTTTCTTACTCTTAACAGGAATGAAATGAACGCTCTTATTAAGCCTGTCAACTATAACCCAAATACCGGTGTTTCCCTTCCTCGATCTAGGCAAACCGTCGATGAAATCCATAGAGACGCTCTCTCATTTCCATTGTGGGACTTCCAAAGGACGAAGCAAACCACCATGATTTTTCTGTTCATCTTTAACTTGCCAGCAACTAAACAGCAAAAGACAAACTCCGCTACATCTTTCTTCATCCCAGCCTAAAAGAAAAACCCTCCTTATATATCTATACATCTTATCACCACCCAGATGGATAGTCATCCTAAAACAACGGGCTTCCTCAAGGACTGTCTTCAATAGACTCCCAATTCAGGGAACACAAAGCCTTCCACCCCATCGCAACCACCCTCTATCATCCGTGGAATATCTGCTAAGGTGACTAGAAGTCTCCCCTCTACCGAGCCTATCCAAGATATCTGCTATTTGTGGGTCCTCTCGCTGCGAAGATCCTATCTGATCCATAAGAGCATGTCGCACCTCTAAGGATGCCGACAAGCCAGGTGTAAGATCCGTAGATGCCTAAAATCTAAGGTCGATATGTGCTCCAAAATCTGCCTCTCTATTTTATAGAGGACCCAAAGTCATCCTCTTCCTACTCAACACATCCTCCACCACATTACCTTTGCCAGGGGTATAGACAATCTCAAAATCATAGGATGCTAGGAACTCTATCCATCTCTGTTGTCTCAAGTTGAGAACCCTTTGTGAGAACAGATACTTGAGAGATTTATGATTCGTTTACAACTCGTAACTCTCTCCAAGTAGATAATGTCGCCAAGTCTTAAGCGCGAATACTATAGCAGCCAACTCCAAATCCTGGGTTGGATAGTTCTTCTCATGAACCTTCAACGGTCTACTACCGTAACATACTACCCTTTCCTCTTGCATCAAGATGGCACCAAGTCATGTACCATATGCATCAGTGTACACCATGAACACTTTGTTGCCATTAGGAAAAGTCAGGATTAGGGCTGTTGTCAGAGCCCTCTTTAACAGCTGAAAAGCATCCTCACAATCAATGCTCCAAGAAAATGTCAGATTCTTCTTCGTCAGTCTGGTGAGTGGGGCTGATATCTTTGCAAAGTCCTTGATAAACTTCCTATAACAGCCCTCCAAACCGGGAAAACTCCTCACCTCTGTTGCATTCTTGGAACCTTCCAATCTTGAACTGCAACTACTTTTGCGGGATCCACCGCTATCCCATCCTTGGAGACCACATGCCCTAGAAATCTTACTTCCTCTCTCCAAAAGTGAAATTTGGAGAACTTCGCCTTAAGTTGGGGCGCTCAGAGAGTCTTCAAAACCTCCCTTAAATGTAGGGCATGATCTTCCTCGCTCTTCGGGAAGATCAGAATGTCATCCACAAAGACCACAACGAAATTATTCAGGAACTCCCATAACACCATATTCATCAGATCCACAAAATACGTAGGTGCATTTGTCAACCCAAAAGGCATGACTAGCCACTCAAAGAAACCATCTGGAGTTCTGAAAGCGGTCTTGTCTATACTGTCCTCGGCCATCCTCAACTGATGAAACCCCGTGGGCCAAGTCCATCTGAGAGAAAACAGATGCGCACAGATTCAAACACAGAAGCAAAATAGACAAAAATAAAAATGTAGAAAAGGAAAGAATACATCGGGTTTTATACTAGTTCGGATTGCTCCTACGTCCAGTCCCGCACAACGCTGGATTGAGTTTTATTACTATTACAATAGTCAAGTACTACCTCCTTGATTTCACAGCTACAAGGGACACCACCAATTCCTATTTCCTTGGTTTCGCAGCTACAAGGAAAACACTGATTCCTACTCCCTTGGTTTCTCGGCTACAAGGAACACACCGATTCCTACTACCTTAATTTCTCGGCTACAAGGAACACATTGATTCCTACTTCACTCAACCCAAGCAATTACAAACAACCCTATAACTCTTCGATAGTACTTGATTCAGAGAGAGATGAGAAGAGAGTGTAGAGAGAAGAAGTTTGATCAAAACAGAATTGAATTCGGTAGAGTATAAGTGTAGAAATCATAAAAATGAAAAAGAATAATTATATAATGAAAGAGAGCGAAAGTGGAGAAGAAGAGATGTTTAAAAAAATCGAATTCAAGCCTTTTTTATAGAGTGTGAAAGGTTGTAACATTTCTGAACGTTTCAAATAGTGAAAAGACACTTCCTTTAAAATTTGAATTTCTAACAGTTAAATGTCGACATAGTGTTTTTGGCATGTCGACATACTCTAGTGTATTACTGAATTTTAAACATATGTAAACATAAACTTAAACTATATACATATAAAATTATAAGGTTTTAAACTATATAAATATAAAGTATAAGAATATAAATTTATAAAACTTAAGTTTGAAAAAACAAAATAAAAAATAAAAAATAAAATAGAAAAGATAAGAAATAGAATAGAGAGAATTGAGGATAGAAAATAGAATTTGAAAATCAGAGTTTGAAATTCAGAATTTGAATATTGAACCTGGAGTGCTATTTAGAGTCTTACAAAATCTGGACTCTATAACTATATTAATCTTGAACTCTTGAAATCTTTAATACTCATGAGTCCTGAAATTTGTCTGAATTCTGAATCTCTATCATCTTTAAACTGTACAGTCTTTAGTAATATTTCCTGTATATAATTCCTGCATATGTGTGTGTGTGTGTGTATATATATATATTCTATACAGAAAGTGTTAGTATATATTTTATAATCAATGATAATTGAAATAAGGTTGATGTCATCAGAACTCCATTCTCCAACAATCTCCCCCTTTTTTATGATGACTACCTTAGTTTATAAAATAGCATACCTGTGTATACCTGACTACCTTTTGATGATGATCCTTCTAATACTACCATTGTCTGTAAGAATTCTATAAACTATGTCTATATTTTATAATTTCTCCCCCTTTGGCATTATCAAAAAGAATTTTTAAAAGTACCCCCCCTAAACTGTATAACTATCTAAATAATTCCTAAATCAAATTAAAGTACTCCCCTCCTTAATCTATCTATACTTATCCTATAATATTTGATCCTATTCTAAAGAACTAATATAAACAACTCCCCCTAAATTTATGCTATAAATGTTTCTAATATAACTATCCCTGATTCTATAATATCCTTATTTCCTTATATTTGTAAACCTAAAATATTACAACTCCCCCTAAAATTATGACTATACTAGTCTAATAAACTAAATAAAGGATAATAAACTAAGTTAAACCAACCTCGTTTTATAATCAATTCAGACAATCAATCCAAACAAGCAATTCAAGCATGCAATTCTAGCAACCATATCAACCAACTTAAATAATATATGTTAATAAACATTTCTTGAACTTCCAACTATCCTAGAAACTATGAAACCTCCCCTTAATCTAATACCCTTAATACAAGACTAAACCTATCCTAAAATCAAATTCCCTTAAAACTATAATAAGTGTTTAATCTAGACTAAGAGTTAACTAAGATATCCTTAAAATAAGTATTTTTCTAACAAACCTATCAACCACTAATGAAACTTAACCATGTCAAGTAAGTCAATCAAATTATTCAAGTCAAGCAAGTCAAATAAACCAAACCAAGTCAATCGATCCAATAAATTCAATCAATTAAACTAAGTCAAACAAGTCAATCAAGACAAAGTAAATATGTTATATTTTCATAATCCTATGAATTTCTAAGATAATAATTCCCATATAGCATGTGAAGTTAAAGGTTAATATGTAATGCATTGTGTTAATAAGAATGTAGTATGACATATGCAAAACTATATGAAGTGGTATATTGAATGAAATGCAATTTATGATGTAAATGATTCTAATTTGAGATGCACTTTAATGATGTATGATATGAAATAAGATAGATAATGATAATATGCAGAATGGTTTGGTGATTATATCTATTTTGGTAAAAGATATTCAAAATTCTACATATATTATAAATCATTTCAATCAAGCAATGGTAATATTAATTTCTAGACTTAAGTTAATTATATTAATGAAAGTGATTAAAAGAATAATAAAGGTAAGAGTTTAATTAAAAAATATTCATTATATGTAGTATAATATTCAGAAAAATTATGGAGTTAAATAATATTAGTATGGTAAATATAGTAAAAATTGAAGGTCTTTTTAAAGAGAATATAAAATTTGTATCATATAAAGTAAGCTATATAAACATACATTAATAAGTATATCTAATTTACTATGAGATATTCATCAATATTTTGATACAAATCAATCTTAAATTCAAACTGTTAGAAATCCAAACATATTTATTTACTAAAGAACAATTTATATGTTAAAATTTTAAAAGAAATCTATAGTTGTAATAAAATACTTCAAGGAAAAATGATAATGTGAAGTAATACATAAAGCTAAAATTTCTTATAGTTAAACTGCATTTTTAAGACATAAAAATCACAAATGTTAAGTTAAATATATAAATCAAAATTAGTATGAAGCTACAAATAGTATTTATTATAATGTAACCCAAAATTGTTATTATATGTGAAAAATATATAAGTCAAACTATGTATGCGTAAACTAAAGATATGTAAAATTATATTTAATAATAATATCAAATGTTTGAAAAGTTTAAATTATTTCAATCATATTAATAATTTTATTAGTTTATATATGTTAGACTGAAATTTGGTCCTAACACCCAAATGCAAATCACAGATCACAGAATGCAAAAAACAGTAAAATAAGAGGGACACACGAGATTTTTATAGTTGTTCGGCTCAAACCAAGCCTACGTCCACTTTATCTCTCCTTAAATCCTAAGAAGTTACAAGTACAATTCTCTTGGTTTATACACGAAGTCCTCGTGTTTACAATGAAAAAGAAGTGAAAACGAAGATTATACACGAAATCCTCATGTTGTAGTGTGGAGTTTGGCTCCTTTACTGCTGAGAATGTTTTGTAGGGAGCAATGGTGGAAAACGTAAGGAGTTAGAGCCGAAAGATCCTTGAAAATGCCTTCAAATGGTATATTTATAGTTGTAGGAGAGCTTCTAGGAAGACCGGTTCGTGATGGGGTACGTGGCACCCGATCTGGGAGAGTAGGATCGGAAGTAGCCTTGAGAACATGTCAAGATCTACGCATGTATCAGCAGATATAGGGATCGGTTCGTGGTTATGGGGTTGGGTCGTGATGTGGGCTTCACGAGCCGATGTCTGGTCGCGAGCTGGAGTGGTCAAGCTAGTGTCCACGATCGGGTCGTGGAAGAGGGTCGTGGTCCACTTGAGCTCCACGATCCAGAGTTGGTTTCACGAGACAGGGGCGCGTCACGAGTCGAGGAGGGGCGAGCCAAAGGGGGGTCCCATGAGCCAGAGTTGGTTTCATGAGACAGGGGCGCGTCACGAGTCGAGGAGGGTGCTTCACGAGTGGCACCATGAACCGCTATCACGAACCGAGGGGAGATGGTGTTCCACGAGCCATACTCCGAGAGTGTGCCGCTTTGTCGCTTTATCCAAGAGATTGCCAGATTACACCAGCTTACGAAAAAGGGCGTAACTTCCAAACCGTAAGTCCGATTGAGTCAAATGAAAGCTCAACCTGAAGCTAATTCAGAAGGCTACAAGAGTTACAGAGCTTAGCTCTGTAATTGCTGTTTTCGGGCCCAAAAGAAGTCATCTGATAGGAGTTTCGGGCCAATTTACGTTGATATTGCGATTTTGACTAAATTGCTATATGTCTTCTGGCATTGTTTCCATTGCTTGAGCGCGTTGCTATCGAGATATTCCATGTGTGACAGCTTTTACCAAAAAGTGTGTCAACAATATATATTTTGAAACAAGATGTAGGAAAATAAGTAGACAGAAAAAGTTAATAACTATTATTTAAACTTGCATTTTCTTATTTAAAAGAGGCAAGTTTGAAAGTTTAAGCTTTTGAAACTCAAAATTGATTTTCATTTTACAAGCCTTTATGTTGACATAAGAACACACATACACATGCACACACACACATATATATATATATGTCGACATTCATGCATAATTTTCAAAGAACATATGGTTTTGTGACTTTGGTTTTAAATTATCGATTTATATTTTAGGTTTAACTATTTCCTGAAATAATATTAATCCTAACAAATATCCAGAATTTAATTTATATTTACTATTTTATTAATATTTCAAATTTGAATTTTAAATTTCAAATTTGAATTTTAAATTTCAATTTTGAATTTTAAATTTCAATTTTGAATTTTAAAGTTTTAAATTTCAAATTCAAAGCAAAGAAAACAAAACATCCATTCAACCACAAAATTTAAAAATTAATTAAGACGTACCCGGTTTTAGATCCATTTCTTCGACATTCTCTAAATTCTGAATTGATCTTCCGGAATTTGATGATGCGGTCTGTTCTATTGCGATGGGATCGTTTTTCTGGTCAAGATAGCATATTCATTTGCTGAATTTGAACACCATATGAGAAAGATATCGAAGATTTAGTAGTTCAATCATCTTGGCGCCAAAATTCGAATTTGATTTTTGAAATTTGAATGAATGGACACTTCAACTACTATATAAAGGTCCAAAAGTCATGTCTCTTCATAACCACTTCTCTTCTTCTTCTCATTTTTCATTTTCAATCAAACTTTCAAGTGGCACAACTTTTTCGTTTGTTAACGGAATTGGATGAAATCAGCGACAAATCGAAGAGGAATTCAAGATCTAGTGACAATTTAGGGATGAATTTGGATGGTATTGGGGAGGGGGGGACAACAAGTCGAAACATTAAGAGGAAACATAAAATTCCGTAACAGTTTTTTTGTTTTGGGTAGTAAACTTCGAATCGCGATATCTCACTCAGTTTTTATCGGAATTCGATGATCTATCCATCAAAACAACCACGAGAACGAGAACTACAACATGGAAAAGGATTTGAGACAAATAGTCTAACATGTGGATGCAATTTGAATATAACCGTTGACAGTTTTGGTTTCCTTCTCTTTTTATTCACCAAAACTTCATTTGATCATTACTTGATCAATTCTTGATGGATTTACATGAAATCAGCAGCATTACGAAGCAAATGACGAGAATTATAGTATGAAGATAAGTTATAGATGAAAATCCAAAGTTAAACTAATATGGTACCCATTTCTTTTTTGATTTATAGTTTATATATCCATTTCTTCTTGATGTCTCTTCACCAATCGTCGTTACTCTTCTCCCCTTTTTAATTTCTTTTCCGAATCTGAATTTTCAATAGCCATCATTTTGGAATTTGAATTTCCAACAGCCACGTCAACCATCTTTTTAGAGAATGATTATACAATAGCTATATGACACTTCTTTTCTTGTAAAACAACACGACTTTTCAAAGAATCGAGTAACTTTTCAAATAATTCAAGTAACTTTTCAAATAATCAAATGACTTTTCAAAATAACTAACTACAATAATATCATGATGGTTTTGTAACATATCCATATATCAAAATTTAAAAAATTTCAAATTCCAAAAATCAAATCATAGTAACTTGATTTTTTCAATAAAATTAAATGCAGACTCATCTAATATTGATGCAATACATAAATTTAAACTAGTGATCAAAATTTGTCGTTTAAAATTTTCAAAAATCAGATTATGAACTTTTTGAAAAACCTTGCTCCAATACCAATTGTTAGGGAATGCAGAATGGATCGTTAAGGCAAAACAAACACTAGAGGGGGGGTTGAATAATGTTTGTGAGAATTTAAACAAAATCTAAAACTTATTTGAATAACGGAATGAATCAAACACCACAAACACAATCACAGACACAGATTCAAACACAGAAGCAAAATAAACAGAAATAAAAATGCAGAAAAGGAAAGAACACACCGAATTTTATACTGGTTCGGACTGCTCCTATGTCCAGTCCCGCACAACGCTAGATTGTGCAGAGTTTTATTACTATTCCAATAGTTAAGTACAACCTCCTTGATTTCACAGCTACAAGGGATACCACAGATTCCTATTTCCTTGATTTAACGGCTAAAAGAAAACGCCGATTCCTACTTCCTTGGTTTCTCGGCTACAAGGAACACACTGATTCCTACTTCCTTGATTTCTCGGCTACAAGGAACACACCGATTCCTACTTCACTCAACCCAAGTAATTACAAACTGCCCTATAACTCTTCAATAGCCCTTGATTCAGAGAGAGATGAGAAGAGAGTGTAGAGAGAAGAAGTTTGATCAAAACAGAATTGAATTCAGTAGAGTATAAGTGTAGAAATCATAAAAATAATAAAGAATAATTATATAATGAAAGAGAGTGAAAGTGGAGAAGAAGAGATGTTTAAAAAATCGAATTCATGCCCTTTTTATAGGGTGTGAAAGGTTGTAACATTTCTGAAACATTTCAAATAGTGAAAAGACACTTCCTTTCAAATTTGAATTTCTAACAGTTATATGTCAACATAATGTTTTTGGCATGTCGACATACTCTAGTGTATTTTTGAATTTTAAAACATTTTTCAAGTGTTTTGATATTAGTACAATTCTGGAAATTCTTGAATTAAAATATAATGTTGTAAATTAATTTTATAAGGTAGAAAAACATATGAAACATAAACTTAAACTATATAAGCATATTTATAAAATTATAAGGTTTTAAACTATATAAATATAAAGTACAAGAATATAGATATATAAAACTTAAGTTTGAAAAAAACAAAAATAAAATAGAAAAGATAAGAAATAAAATAGAGAGAATTGAGGATAGAAAATAGAATTTGAAAATCAGAATTTGAATATTGAACCTGGAGTGCTATTTAGAGTCTTTCAAAATCTAAACTCTATAAGTATATTAATCTTGAACTCCTGAAATCTTGAATACTCATGAGTCTTGAAATTTGTCTGAATTCTGAATCTCTATCATTTTTAAACTGTACAACCTTTAATAATATTTCCTATATATAATTTCTTCATATGTGTGTATATATATATTCTATACAAAAGGTATTAGTATATATTTTATAATCAGAAATAAGGATTTTTTTCATCAAAACTCCATTCTCCAACACCAGCATGCTGGTCAAACAGATCATCAATCCTCGGAAGTGGATGTCTATTCATCTTTGTGAGCTTGCAAAGATGACTGGAGCACCCCATTTTGATATGCTTTGCCTAATAAACCCTTCTCAAGTAACTCTCCTACTTGCTTGCTGAGTTCTCTCCTTTCTCTAGGAGCCATGTCGTGCACATGCAATGCGACGGCTTCGCATTATCCACCAAGTATATCTGAAAATCAATCTCACACCTTGGAGGTAAGCCCTTAACCTTGTGAAGACCCCAAATCCCGTACAGACGGAGACAAGGGTAATCTATGGAATATAACACAGAAACAGATAATAGCAGAACAGAATTAAATAAATACACCATATAATGAACAATAGAATATACTGGATAAAAGTAATCATCAGAGTTACACCGTATACAGGATCATACTTAGTACAAATACAGCTCAACTATACATAAATGTCTACAGCGGAAAACAAACATAATGTACAATAGGAGCTGAACAACATAAAAAGAGATAAATGATAGAATCCATCTTCAGCTCCGGCTATCCAGAAAGAACTAGCTAAACCTAAATACAAGGCTGCCCGTGTAGAAAAAGGGGCACCCGAGTTTGAAAGTGAAACAAACTACGAGTCAGTCGTGGGACTGGTATGAGAAATCTACTCAACACATTTATAATATGGCCAATCACAGGACCACGCCACTTTCGTGGAACGGGTTTACTCCATTGGATTGCCAGTGCTTTAAAAACAAATCATTCTTTTTAAACATCGCTATGATTTTTATAAAAATGAAGCCATTATAAGACTCAGTTCCCATCACACAATGCAACGCAAACCGGAGGATAGAGTTTTACCTTATAATGGCCAAAATATGGTTGATATGAATAAAACAAAAGCAATTGATATTATTACTAGTGTTTACATGTTTCAAAACAACTTCGAATCATAACTATCAATCATAGACGGCATGGGTACCATATATCATGTCGCCATATATATATACAATCAAAATCGCACGATGTCGTATTTGGAAATTGGATTTCCATCATGAACCAAGGCAAAAGATAGTCCTTACCGAATTCGAGACTGCCTAGCCCGAGTCTCAGGATCAGAGCTTGAGTGACCCTTGGATCGTCAGGGCCGGTCCACCGATGTGGATTAAAATTCCTGGACACTGCATTTCCCCGCCCTTTGGGGCGTAAACGAGCCAACGAATGACTCCATCGGACCCGGATCGTCCGATCTAACCGAGGCGCCTCGCAACAGCAACAACCACATAAGTCAAACTCGTCAGGGCGTGTAAAACCACTGATGCCACTTCTAGCTAGGAAGAAACGCAGGACCTCCCTGATGTCCTCTCCCGTTTCTGGCTCATACCGGGGTGTGATGCTCGCGAATTCACGTTATACACAAAGCTACGCCGCACAGGCGGTGCTTTGATCATCTCCACAAGACCTTGCTTTTCAACAGAAGCCCTGTTCCTTTTCCACTTAGGCATGCCACACTAGCAATTCATGCCATGCGACTGATGTCCATCGATATACAACCTCTGAGCTCCTGCGTTTCAGAGAAGGGCGTTAAGCAAAAGAATGAATTCTCCACCGCCAAACAGATGTATATTTAATAGAGATCAATCAACACAGAATAAAATCCAATGTCAGACACACAGTCCATTTACAAGTCCGTTCTGGGTCTGAACGAAACCGGAGGCACTAAATACCTCGCAAACCCATCGATCACCACGTACGTCTGGACGATCACCACTCATTATCCATATTTCGGGATGCCTCCCAATCAGGACCTCGGTTACCATCCAAACGAGGTGAAGATCTCTGGTCTTCGACCACCGTCTTTATCTTCTATTTCTTATCGTCGATTCAGTTATTCAGAATGGGATAAACCCGGTCTTTCTGAACAACTTGCATATGTAATAAACAAGTGCAACACTAAACTACACACGCATCATTTCAATTCATTAGTTACTAACCGTCAATCAGTAAGAGAACGATTTCCCAAATATAAACCCCGAAGACCGAAACCAACATCAGATCAACACCCAGGAAACCATTCGACTTAGCCAACCTTCAGTTAATTGCTAAATCACATCCATATCGTTTATAATATTTTATAACGATTTATCGCTATTTTTATTTATTTTAAAATAACCAATATATTCAAAACGACGCTTCGGGCCATAACGCGACCGTGGCGCTGTTTTTCTTCAGATTTGATTTACACATATCTGAAAATCTAACCGTTGGATCTTCACAAAATTTACATCAATAGAAAGATCTTTTCAAAACGAATCCAACGGTTCCAGTTTCGGGAAATTCCGACGGTCGGATCTCCCGGTATAATCGTTTGAAGTTTCGATTTCAAAATACGAACTGCAGCGTCGTTATTCGATTAATTATAATTATATTTTTTTTATATATAAATATAATCGTTTCTGGAGCTGTTTTTCTTCAGGTTTGAATTAAACAACCCGGACAATCCAACCGTTGGATTTTTACGAAGTTGGTGCCGTTGGAAAGATTTTTCCAAAGCGAACCCAACGGTTGCGATTTCAAGAAAATGCGATGGTCGGATCTCCCGGTATAATCGTTTGAAATCATGGTTTCAAAACATGAACTGCGCGGCCACGTTTCGTTTTAATTTTATTTATATTTATATATTTATATAAATATAGTTCATTCAACAATTTCAATATCGTTTTCACTTCAAATATTTCACTAACGCCTTTAAATTTTGGAAAATTTCGCCTCATGTCAAAAAGAAAAAGAAAAAGCCAAGCGGCTAGCCAACAGGCTCATAAAATCATCACCCAAACAAAACAGTAAATGTGTACCTATTTGTCGGGCACAAAATTTTATTCCTCTTCTCTAGCCCCTTTGCTATAACCTGTTCAATAAATATGCATGTACATATATACAGTTCTTATCACTTATCATTTTCCATTCAACTTCATATTTGATTCCATTTGGTTCAAAAACACCATTCATTCTAATGTTGTATGCATAGGCAAAAATCCTATCATTAGCTAATTAATGAATATTTCAACTCATGCATATTTATTTGAACGAGTGACTATTTTTAGCACTTCACATTTCAACAACTCATGTATATAATAAAAATGTGATTTTTATTGTAAAATAATTCTTTTCAAAACACTATTATTTTATATAGTCTATATAGATGATAAAAAGGTGATTTTTATTATAAAACAATTTATTTTAAAACAAGGTCATTTTACATAGTTCATATAGATGATAAAAAGGTGATTTTTATTATAAAACACTTTATTTCAAAATATGAATACCATTCAACACATGAATTTCTATTCAACGAATGAATATCGATTCAACACATGAAGGTTTTCTATAGTTTATATACATAGATAAAAATGTGATTTTTGTATTTAAAACACGAAGACCATTCAACACATGAATTTCTAATCAATGAATGAATATCGATTCAACACATGAAGGTTTTCTATTCAACGAATAAATATAGTTTCAGCAAATGAAAATAATTCAAACACATGAATATTATTCAAAATTTCGGCAGCATAACGACAGGGTAGTTAAAACCGGGACCGTCCCTAGTACGGCTCCTCGCTCTACCTTAAAACCTCGCGATTTTTGACAATGGGGGTCATGCATCTAGTTCGCACGTAGGCGACATGTATATATTTATTTCATTTCCACAAACTAATCCTATGTGGTTTCAACCAAATATTTCTCAACCACAAACGGGTATTTTTCAACCACAATCAATCAATATCAACCACAAACAATTCCAACCAACCATTCGCTATCAATCAATTTTCACACCAATCACAACCAATAAATATCGTCCATGGTTTGTGGACGAGGGGCGTATATATATATATATTTATATAGCAATTCACTTCTATTTCAACACATATATAATTTTTACAATGCATATACAACTTATACATCGAACGTACAACTTATACAACGCTTATACATGAGGTGTACAACGCTTATATAACTCATACATCGACTATATAATTTATACATCGTCGTTTTCCATATCGTTTATAAATTAGAAATCTCACCTTGGGTTCCACTCCACCAAAAATAGCAGAAGGCTCATAAAAATATGCGGTCTCTTCTAGAATGTAGAAGACGTCCACACGGTCACGATGTTTCCTCTATTTTTCTTCAAAACTAGGTTTTGATCTTTCGCCCAAACCGTTGCACGATATTGGAATCGTGTTGCATGAGGTCGAAGAGGGAGGAGAGGCGCACAGAACCGTGGGTCCCACGTCGAACTCGGTGGTCGGAGCTGGGTTCGGCGGTGGCACAAAGTCGCAGACTTCGGGGCTTCAAATCTCGAAGGATACTCAATGAAAAAAATCCAAACTTGCTATGGATTTGAAGGTCTTGACTAGCTCTACAAAATCCTCAACATGATGGAGGTCTAATTTTGAGCGGATTGAGAGCAATCGAGGAGAGAAGGGATTGAAGAAGTTCCGCCTGCTATCGACGACGGGGAGAGAGAAAATAGATTTTCTGACCAATGATATTTTTTTGTTTATTTATATATTTTTAAAAATCCGAAAATACCCTCTTTCACACACGAACTCTAATCCAAACCCAACGACTATCGACCCTAGCGTTTTACCCCCATTCCGAACACAATGGGATATGTTTCGTAGGCCCATTCGACTATTTTAGTCAGTTTCCATTCAAATTAAAATATATAACATTCAATATTTGATTTGAACGTACATTTCAATTTGCCAGGGCCACAAATTAATTCGAAAAATTCCAGAAAAATAAATCTAGCTATGTTTTCACGATACGGTCCATACAAAACTAGTTTCGTCGAATTCTGAGACCGTTTGCAAAAAGGCCCATTTCTGGTCGATCCAATTTAACTGTAATTGACCAAAACACGTTTTCTTTTGCCACGCTCACATCTAGCTTCAAAAATTATGAAATTTGAAACCTATCAATAACTTCACATCCCGGATCCAACAAAAGTGGTTTCGTCGAATTCCGAGGTCGTATGCAAAATGGCTAATTTCCCGGGCTATACAAATTCCATAGCGACCTTTCTGAAAATTCATTTGGCCATAACTTTTGCTTTCCGTTATGAAAATTTGATTTTTTAGATTCGTTAGAAAGGTACTCACTAACAGATTTAAATATTTTTGGTTTCACTCAAATCCGTTTTGTTTTGCACCCGGTACAGTCCGACAAAGTTTGAATTCAATTTTTGAAACTGCAGCGCCTTTTCAGGCCTTGTTTATAATTAAAATTAATTATATTCGTTTTCAAACGTCGATTCAAACTCAGTTTTCATCGCCATTATCTAAAATATTTATTTTAAATATTTAAAATCCATTATTTTAGCCAATTTAAAATTTTTAAATTGGTTCAGATTTTCTGGGTCATTACAAACCTCCTCAAAAATATCCGGATACTTACAGACAACAGGTACAGATCACAAATCATCGATAGAAGCATCAAGTGATTCTAGGAAACAAAGCACAACAGACCCCTTTGGGTCACATGAAATCTCGAGAGTCCTCCCTCGGCAAGTCATAAGTCTAACGACCATCCTTTCACAGCCCATAATGGCACCATAGTTGCTAGCCAATCCATCCCTAGAATCAGACCATTGCCCATGAAACCAAGCACATATGCATCGCACTCAAACTCGATGCCCAACACAGGTATCCTCAAACCTCGACATATCATAGACAGATGAGTTGTGCCCCCAATGGGGTTTGAGACAATAATGGGATCAGAAACAATACTAGTACAAAGGTGCAGAGATTCAACCACAGAATCAGTTATAAAAGAATGAAAAGCGCTAGAATAAAAAAAAAAGTCCTAACAGGATGATCGGAAAGAGAAACCAAACCTTTAACAGAAACTTTCTTACCTCTGTCTGGTACACTGGCCTCGAGAGCATGCACTTGCATTCTAGAAGATCCTGCCCTTTGGCCTTGTCCTTGCTTATTCGGGAACTCCTTAGTATAGTGTCTGTCTTCACCACAGTGGAAACAAGTGTTCTTCCTTTTTCTGCAATCTTTGACCAAATGACCCACGTTCCTGCAACCACGACACTTTTTATTGCCTTGAGCCTTGTCGTTCTTTCTACCCTTCTTTCTTGGGCCACACTTTCTTGATTTCCATCTGATCATTCTTAGCCTCCTTTTTCTCATCTATACCATCTTCATGCATCAATTCCATATCAACCAGTCTCTTAAAAGTAGCCCTCATCGGTATGTGAGATAATGCCAATGCTTGAAGAGGCTGATTCAATCCTCTTGCAAATCGTAAAGCTTTCTTGTGCGGGGTATTCACCAACCCCAGTCCAAACCTTGCCAACTGATTGAACTTATTGACATACTCTTTGACAAACATGCTTCCTTGTTTAAGTGCCAGAAACCTTTCCATTAGCATACTCTCTTCTCCCAGAGAAAGAAACTTTGTCTCGAATCTCTGTCGGAAATCATCCAAAGTATCAACTGGACGGCCTGCTTGCATCACTTCCCACCATAATGAAGTATCGTCCTTAAGCTGCCACGCAGCCAACTGTATCTTTCTATGGTCATCAACCTCGAAAAGCCCAAATAAGTTCTCTGTCTCTTTTAGCCAATTACGTGCTTCCACAAAAGTCTCTATTCCTCGGAGTGGCTTTCCTTCCATAGCACAAAAATACTTGCATATCTTAGAGAAATTATCTACTTATGGAGGTGGAGGAACAACGGCTGCAGCTTGGGGAGGAGCATCTACTTGGCCTCCAGCAGGTGTCGTAGCCTCAAGATACCTACGGAACCAAACCGGTATCTGAATGCCTTAGGGAAGGTTCAGTTCCCCAGGCATGCTGAAAATAAAAGGAAAAAGGGATTCAAATAGAGAATCTAAGGATATTTTATATGGCTTTGGGAAATATGTTTTTCAAAAGCAGACTTTTCTTTGAAAATACTTTCTTTTCGAAACCTTTTGAAAACAATTTTGAGAAACCTTTTATCCGATCTTGTAACCTTCGGCTCTGATACCAAATGTGACACCCCACGTCCGTTAAATCATTCTTTATCAGAATGCATTAAGTTCCGTGAAGCGTTATAGGTAAATAGAAGCAGAATATCACAAGACAGATATATAAAATAGCAACGAATTTTTTAAACTTTATTTTCCAATAGAAAAAATCATGGTCTCAAATTCCAGTTACAACATCAGACTGAAATACTAGAACAAAATACATCAAATAAAAACACCTGTCTTGCTCTAAAAACCGCCAGAGTGCAAAAATGAAAAAAATCATAATCCCCATAAGTAGCCATAAAAGAGTAGACAAGTAGTCAAAGCGATACATCGAAGAAGATCAAAATCTAAGAAGAAACAGAAGAGAGAGTCCTAATCAAGTCTGAGCATTCCCACCCTGAGAACCTGGGGAGGGGGAGGAAGAGAGAGAAAAGAAAACAAAATGGGTTAGACATAAAGTCCAGCGAGTCCAGTGACTTTTAGTATATAAAGAAGTAAAAGTATCATGACAGGCATATAAACTGGATGAGAGAAAATAGTAGGATATAACAGTTATAAACTGACTGAAAAAAAGTAACAAAATAATAGGGTAGATTATGTTTCTCAAATATTTTTCTCTGCACCAATACTAGTATAACAGATATGTGACGGGATTAGGTATCTCCTAATTTCTTAACAGAAACAGAATGATCCCAACATAAATATAATGGTAGTTCTAGGTGTACTCCAGTAACGGATTTTACCCCAAACAGAAATAACCGGTACCTAAACAGAAATAACAGGTGTTACCCCAAATATAAATATAGGTACCCCACAGAAACAGACAGGACTAGATGTACCCTAATTACTACCCCCAATTGATTGGCTCCCTAACTCGTAAATACCCTGTGTCGTTCCCGTAGTAGGGTGTATTACTTCTTAGAGTGGCAACCTACAGAAGGACATGGACCTATTTACTGGTGCTACAACAGCTTATTTTCCAAGAAAGCCAGACCCATGCACGCACATGACTCCTTTGGAACGCTCCAGTACACCCCCCTTTCAGATGATCCACTTATAATCAGTTCAGTGTGCATTCCCTGACCACTACCTAGTGCGAGGTCCCCATTTAATACCAGATTGGGTTACTGGCTGATATGGGTCCCACACAGCAGATGACACAAGTCAAACCCCTAAACTTGCACCCCCCAACCAACTAGGATTTTGAACGGATTAATCCTATAGATTATCAAGTTCGCCTAACCCCTACAGATTAACAAGTTAAGTTTCACAACTTAATAGATCTGTTTAAACCCTATAGATTGAACAGGTTTACATAACCCCAACAGAATTACTTAACCCCAACAGATTAAACATGTTTGTATATAACCCTAACAGATTTAAATAGGCTTCACAGGTTCTTTACAGTGTCATTAACATGTTTCGCTTAATCTTAAATTAAGCTACAGATTCATATTCACCAAATTCAAGTCCCAATTCACAGTATAACATATGCCCCCAAAATTTTAGCATATATCACAGTACAAGCTATGCCCCTAAATTATCATTCCTAATCATTCTCCTAATTTCTTTTGTACGCATATTTTGAGCGATATTGGACTATGCTCAAAGGTAGCCTTGGATATAAAAAAGGGATGAGAGAGAGAAGATTAGAATAAGCATATAAAAACAAAATCAACATATAATAACAGAGATGGGAATATGACAACAGAAATAAGCATATCCGAAATAGGCATATAAGAACTGAATATCAAACCAGGTGTACAGAAGAATACATGTAATAACAGAACTGTTTAGGTGTGAATCAGATTCTTAGCAGGTACAGATTTAGATCCATATTTATAAACATGTCAGGGTTACTGTTAAATTTTTATATCTAAAAGTGACATGAACTTACAGAGATTGGATCTAAAGAATAGAGAATAATTTGCAAAATAGATTCTTTGTGTAAATATGCTGATGTAGAAGAAGATAGGCTGATTCAATCCAAGCAGAGGCAGCATCTCATTGTCTCCATTGTGTTTAGGTGTAGGAAAAAATAGAAATGTTGCCCTATATATAGCCTACTGCTAACGAACCCGGTCAAAATCACGTCCAGAAACAACATAAAGAATTCAACCAGATCTAGGTTGGGTCAACCCATCCTCACTTGGGTCGACCCATAGGTCGACCCACGTGGCCTTCGATCGACCCAGTCCAGGTGTGGTTCAGACCCAGTGGGTCACTTTACCCCTAGTTTTCACGCTTCACGAATTTGAATTGTTTTGAATTTCTGGTTTTAATTTATTTATACATAAGACTCTAATATGTATACAAACTTCTAACCTTCGTATCTTTCTCATACGATGTCCGTTTTACACAAACTTGGAGTCTATCTTATGCAGAATTCCAAGACAAATGCAATGGTGCAGTCCGCTTTACTTAATTCCCACTATTATCATGATAATGTCCATTAAAATTACGTGGTGTTATAGTAATTCTATCTAATATCAACCAAATGCTCGTATTGTCCTTCCTCGATCGATGAAATCCAAAAAGACACTCTTCCACTTCTATTGTGGGGCATCCAAGGGTTGAAAAATCTGCCTGCTTCCTTTTGTTCAGCCTTTACTCGTTGGCATGTCAAGTATCGAGCTACAAATTCCGCCACATCTTTCTTCATGCCAATCCAAAAAAACCCTCTTCATGTCTCGATACATTTTGTCGCCGCCCGGATGGATACTCATCCGAGAATGATGAATTTCCTCAAGTACCGCCTTAAGCAATTCCACAATCCTAGGGACGCATAGCCTTCCATCTCGTCTCAGCCACCCTTTCTTGTCCACGGTGTACCTAGAAAGGTGACTAGAAGTCTCTCCTTTATATGCTTGTCCAAGATGTTTGAAATTTGCGGGTCTTCCCACTCCCTAGATCCAATACGCTCCAATAGATTAGGTCGCACCTCCAACGATGCTAACAATCCCAATTTGAAATCCGTAAATGGCTTAAATTCAAAGGTCAAGATGTACTCCAAGCTCTACCTTTCTACGAATAGAGGAATCAAAGTCATCCTCTGCCTACTCAAAGCGTCCACCATTACGTTACCCCAGCCTAAGGTATAAGCTATCTCAAAGTCATAGGACGTTAGGAACTCCATCCACCGTTGCTTCCTTAGGTAAGGATCCTTTTGTACGAATAAGTATTCGGGCGATTTATGATCTGTGTATAGCTCAAATCTCTCTCCAAGTAGATAGTGCTGTCAAGACTTCAATGCGAACACTATTGCCGCTAACTCTAGATTATGGGTAGGGTAAATTTTCTCATGAACCCTCAACTGTCTACTTTCATAGCATATTACCCTTTCCTCATGCATCAGAACGACACCAAGCCCTGTGCCACATGCATATGTGTAGACCATGAACATCTCGCTTCCATCTGGGAAAGTCAGAATTGGGGCTGTTGTCAAAGCCCTCTTCAACCTATGAAAGACATCCTCACAATCAATGCTCCACGAAAAAATCCAAGTTCTTCGTCAATTACGTAAGGGGGCTGATAATCTTGCTAAGTCTTTGATAAAGTTACTATAATAGACCGCCAACCCTAGAAAGCCTCTCACCTCCATCATATTCTTTGGAGCTCTCCAAGCTTGAACTACGACGACTTTAGCGGGGTCCACTGCTATACCATCCTTGGTGACCACATGTCCTAGGAACCTTACTTCCTTTCTCCAAAAGTGACACTTAGAAAATTTTACCTTGAGCTGATGCAATCTGAGAGTGCGTAGTACCTCTCCTAAGTGTTGGGCATGCTCTTCCTCATTCTTTGAGAAGATCAGAATGTCGTCCACAAAGACCACCACAGACTTTTTTAGAAACTCTCTAAACGCCCTGCTCATCAAGTCCACAAAATAGGCGGGTGCATTGGTTAGTCCAAAAGGCATAACCAGCCACACAAATAAACCATCTGGAGTTCTGAATGCAATCTTATCAATGTTGCCCTCTACCACCCTTAGCAGATGAAATCCTGTGGGCAAATCCATCTACGAGAAAAGCGATGCGCCTACTAGCTAATCAAACATGTCGGTAATTCTCGGTAGCGGGTGCCTATTCTTCTTGGTAAGCTTATTCAGCTCCCATAATCCACACATAGACGAGACGTCTACCTTAGTTGTAAAAGCGATTGGAGCTCCCCACTCTTATATGCTTTGCCTAATAAAACCTTTCTTGAATAGCTCCCCTGCTTGCTTGCTAAGCTCCCTCCTCTCTCCAGGAGCCATGTGGCGCACTGGTAGGGCAACTAGCTTCACATTCTCTAACAAGTAAATCTGAAAGAGTATTTCATGCCTTAGAGATAGTCCTTTAACCTCCTCAAACACATCCGGGTAATCTCTGACTATGGGTACAGATCGCAAATCGTCAACAGAAGTATCAAATGATTCTAGAAATCTGAGCAACACTGACCCCTCGTGGGTCGTAGGAAATTTTGAGAGTCCAACCATGACAAGTAAGAAGTCTAACCACTATCTTTTCGCAATCAAGGATGACACCATACATGGCTAGCCAATCCATTACTTGAATCAAAACATAGCCCATAAAGCCCAGCACGTATGCATCGCATTCAAACTCGACGCCCAAGATAGAAATTCTCAAACCCCTACACATCATGGATAAATGAGCTGATCCTCCTATGGGGTTTGAGACTGCTACAGGATCTGAACTAGTATTAAGGTGCGCACTATCTGCTACAAAACTGGATATAATGAATGTGAAACACCATAATCAAACAGGGTTTGAAAAGGATTTTCCAAAAGGAAAATCAAACCTTCAACCGTGACTTTCCTACCTCAATCAGGTCCACTAGCCTCTAAAGCATGTACTTGTCCAGAAGTTCCTGCCCCTTGTCCTTGCTTGCTAGGGCATTGCTTACTGAAGTGTCCCACTTATCCACAATTAAAGCAGGCTTTCTTTGTCTATCTACAGTCCTTCACAAAATGGCCTATAGCTCTGCAACTATGACACTTGATATCTTTCTTGATCTGAGCCTTGTCAGGCTTTCCACCTTTTTTTGTTTTCCTTTCTTCGACCACCATTTCTTTTTCTCGCCCTTATCTTGTGCCTCTTCAATCTTATTGTCTTTCTTCTCATCCTTGCCAACTTCATGCATAAGAGCCATGTCAACCAACCTTTCAAACGTCACCCCTATCGGTATACGAGATAATGCAAGTCCTTGGAGAGGTTGATTCAACCCTCTCGCAAATCTAAGCGCCTTCTTGTGGGGGCATATTCACCAAGTCCAATCCAAACCTCGCAGCTGATTAAGCTTATTCACATAATCCTTAACAGACGTGTCCCCTTGTTTCAAAACTAAGAATCTCACCATCTTTAATCCCTTTTCGGCCTGAGATAAGAACTTCGTCTTGAATCTCTATAGTAAATCATCCCAAGTAGCTACTGATTGCCCTTCCTGTGTTACTTTCCACCAGTAAGAAGCTTTATCTTTTAGTTGTCATGCAGCCAACTATTTCTTCCTTCTGTCATCAATCTCAAAAAGACCAAATACGTTCTCCGTCTCTCGTAGCCAATTCCATGCTTCAACAAATCTCTTGGTACCACGGAATGGTTTTTCTACCATAGCGCAGAATTCTTTACATAACTTAGAAAAGTTATCTACTCGTGGAGGTGGAGCAACAACGACTACAGCAGGGGGTGGGCATCTCCTTGACCTCCAGCAGGTGCCGTAGCCTCAAGATACCTATGGAACCATGTCGGTAGCGGAATGCCCTCAGAAAGATTGGGTGCACCAGACATGCTAAAAAGGAAAGAAAAAGGGTTCAACAAGAGATTGAGAGAATATTAAGTATGGCTTAAGGGGATATGTTTTTCAAAACAGATTTTTATTTGAAAATATCTTGCTTTAGAAAAATATTTTTAAAATTTTTTCCTCTAATCTTGCAACCTTCAGCTCTCATATCAAATGTGACACCCTGTGTCCGTTAATGTCACTCATAAGAGAATGCATTAAGTTTCGTGAAGCGCAATAGGTAAACAGTACAGAAATTCACAAGACAAATATAAAATAAGCAGCGGGAAATTTCAACTTCATTATTAAAAATAAATCGTAGCCTCAAACAGGTTACATCAAAACCAATTACATCAAATCTGTCTCATAAAACATCTCATAAAACAAAACATCAGAGTACACAAAATCTTATCCCTCACCATAAGCCATAATAGAATAGAGAGCAAGTCGAAAACGGTGCATCTCAGGTAATCCAAGTCCAAGCTATTAGAGAAAGTCCCAATCACTGTTGAGTGCTTCCACTCTGAGGGCCTGGGGGGAAAGGAAGAAAGAAGCGAAAACAAAGGGATCAGACATAAAGTTTGGAGAGTTCCAGTGATTTTCAAATATGCATAAAATAGAAAAGCCAAGATTGGATGATAAAGGTACAGTGCCATATAAGGTAATACTAAACTAAACAAAACAGTAGGATAGACATGAATAATAGGGATAAACTATGATCGAGTAATGCTTCACATTTATATCCTAAAACACATACATCTGCACCAATACTAGTATAATAGGAATATATGTTTAAACAAATTGCATAACAACAAAATTAACAGTAGGATTAGACGTAATCTAATTACATAACATGATTAGGTGTTACCCTAATTACATAACAGCAGGATTAGGTATATCCATATTACTACCTATATAATCGGCTACTTACTACGTAAATACCATGTGTCAGCCCTGGTAGTAGAGTGTATCACTCCGTAACCCAACAACTATATGACATAAACCTTTGCTATTGTTATAGCGGCTTAGTTTCCTTAATCGGCCCTGCCGAAACGCGCCCGTTCCCACCTTCCCCATGTGAACCTCTTACTATCCAGTTCAGTAAAGTGTGCCCTGGCCCCTACCTAGTGCGAGGCCCTCTACCAAAATACTAACAGGGATACTGACTGATATGGGTTCCAAACAACATATTGACACAAGCCAAACCCCCTAAGCTTGTGCCCCCAAATAACTAGGATTTAAGAGTCCTCAAGACCCGATATAACAACAAAAGGAGGGACCTCTTAGCTTATTAGTACTCATGTTTAACCGAGCAGGTTTAGGTTAACTAATAAGCGTGGTTGTAATATTACATGTCATTATGTGTGTACAACCCTTCCCCAAAACACTTGCCCATATGTATACAATTTCTACAATGTTTCAGTTTATTAACACACATCTGGTACTTACAATATTATAACAAGTCATTTACTTAATGTCTATATTAAGTTAAATCAAACATATCCAACACATATGCATACTATTCATCAACTATGTTCCCAAATTGCAACATGTACAGGTTTATGCATATTATCCATTTTTATCAATTTACATCAAATATATACACATTATCCCTTTTTATCAATTTACAACAAGTCTAAACATGTGCATATTATCCCTTTCCTAAATTATAGTTAAGCGGTCCCCAATTTAACAACATGCCTTAATCCCTATTTTTATGTCATTCATTATTGCCCTAATTAGACGCACACTCTAATCGAATATAGCCTAGGCTGCCAAAGACCCAGGCTTAGCGTAAATAAAAAGGAAAAAAAAAGAGGAAGGAGAATAGAATCAAATCACATAGACATATAGGCAAGACTGAAAATGAACTAAAACATAGAAACATGGAAAAGGAAGATTGATACATATAACTTATTAAATATCAAACAGTAAAGGCATATGTTTTACTTATCATAATGGCATATGATTAACATTGAAAAACATGTATAGTAATTTATAAACACTGTATATCCTAACCCAATTTTATTTAACTATCATGTTATAGTCTAAGAAATCAGATCTGAAAATGATAGAGAACTCACTGTGGGTATTGGTGAAGAAGAGAATAAATCTCTTATATGTATATAACTATATGCCATAGAAAAGTCCAATCCAATCCTTTTTGTTGTTGTATGTATGCAAGCCCTGAATGTTGTCTCTGTGGATTTAAGCTTCAGCACCATTCCCCCATTGCATATATTTTTAGAATAGATTCATAGAGGCTAAAGATATGAAGATATGAAGAAATGGTGTGTATTGGAATGGGAGAAGCCACTTATCTATACATTCACAGAGTCAACCTCAGCCTTTAGATTCTAGGGTTTTAATCTTAATCGTACATGTAGCACTGGGTCAGCACGAACCTAGCCACAAAACTGTCCAGATTCAAAATTCATAATCTTCATCGGATCTGGGTGGGTCGACACACTGACCCATTGGGTCGATCTTGGCCGTATGTGGGTCATCCCACAACGGTCTGGTTTCCCGTTCGTCGTCCCACTCATCTAATTTGAATTAACTTTATATTATATTCATATATAAGTCCCTTATATGTGTACAAACTTCTAATGCCCATAACTTCTTCATACGTTATCCGTTTTAAGTAATTCCTATTTTATTATCTTTAAGATATGGTTATAGCATACTAAATTTTGGGGTGTTACAATCCCAATTAATTTTAAATCAATTTATCCACTTTTATAAGCTACGCAATCTTGAATTTTGTTTGAAATTATTCCATTTTATTTAACCAAACTTAAGTTAAAATTTAATCCACTTGATTCACTTTTACCATTTCAATCCATTTAACTTGCACAAGTTATATTTAAATTCAGAATTCAAATTCCCAACTTATATTTCAAAATCTTTTAAAATAACACATATATATATATATATATATATATATATTAATATATTTATAACCATTTGTAAATTCGAAACATTTGAATTTTCTAAAACTTGTTTTCTCAAGCAAATTTTCATTAGCAATTTACTGTGGTAGCGATTTGTCACTTACAAACTCGAAAATGAATACTAATGATGTGGCAATCCATCATTAAAACTATTTTCTAATGATTGAAGTGAGTTCAGTGCTTTATCAAAATCCATTTAAAACAATTTTTATTCAAATGTTCCTTCAAAGTAATGTTATATTACTTTAGAATACTTCAGAAAATATTTTCTAAACATCCGGGACTTAATTCTCAATTCTGGGTCTGAATCAAATTTTAAATTAGCTCATTTGTATATTCCATTCTTATACAAATTCTATTTAGTTATATACAGCCATCTCAATATTATAATCTCATTTGATTATAACAACAACAAATCATATCAATAATTTTAGAAAATTATTCTTTTATAGCAAAATAATACTGGGTAAAATTATTTCATCTACCCACTTAAAAACAATATTGTATCGAATTGCTCTGTTAAAGTGTTTAGAAACACCTATCAATACAGTTGTGCATCTGTATCGACCAGATTTCATAAACCACTCAACTAATCAATCAACATAATATAAAATAATTTTTATAACACTGACAAGTATGCTCTCTCTTTTATACACACATAAACTCAAACTCAATCTAGGGTATTACTAACCCCATCTCTATTGAGTTGCGCCACAGAGCCAAGGTTATTACTTAACCTTCTGCTCTGATACCAAATGTGATGACTCGACTTTTCCCTATCATTTAAGCTACCTATGTCCAACTCAAAGAGGCACAAGAAAGCAGATAGTTAGGAGAAAGAAGTTAGAGGGTGATAAATAGAAGATAAAAATGTAACGACCGGTATTCTACGTATCGGAGGGTCATAGAATATTTATTTCATTTTCATACGAAGTCGTTTGGTCGTGTAACTCTGGGGAACGACTATTGAGGTCATTTCCAATGTTCACGATTTTTGCCGATTTTTAAATGACTATTTTACCCCTGATGAATCTTGTTTCACCTATAGATTTTGATTGGTAAGGAGTTTTGACCTAAAACCACTTCCATAGGATTCAAATGATGGTTTACCTTTTCGTAGAGTGGTCACATTAGCCAAACGGACTTTCCATTTGGGAGATATGGCTGAAATAAGGTTTGGAAGGTGAAAACCAGCTTAACCGGGCCTAATTAGGGTGATTAGCAGCTAGGCCCATAACCCATTTCGGGATTAGGGTTATGGGGAGGCTGAAATCAGTTAGAAAACGATTTTTTTTCATTTTCTCAGCCACCACTTGCCTTTCTTCAAACCTAACAATGGTCTCCACCTTCTAAATCACCGTTTAAGCATATATTAGCCTAATCAACATCAAATCAAGGCAAATCAACACCAAATCAGATTTGGAGCTACCGTGTTGCATAGGAATTCGACTCAAAACAATAGAGAAGTTCAGATCTATAATTCATTTGTGGCTAAGGTGAGTGATTTGCATTGTTTTTCACTAATTACGGCTAATTAGGGGTGATTAATGATAATTAGCGAAAGTATATCTCAGAGAAGTCGGGAAAAATTCGTAAAATTCTAAAATATTATTTTATACCTCTGTTAGAAGTTTGGGTAAATTTGGACATGTTTTGCTTATCGTATGGTTAAATCACGATTAAGGGGATTAAGGGGAAAACATGGGTTTTGGGTATGTTTGATCCATATAAACATGTTAAGTTGTTGTTTTGCTGTTTGTGGATGATTATACATGTTGCTATTACTATTTGGAATGGTTTGTGGTTGCATAGGAAAGTTAGGATGGTCTAAAACGCTGTCGTATGGCGTAAAACAGTCGCTGGAAAGTTGCAGGAAACAGGATCGGATCGCACCCCTCCGAACCGACCCGATCGTGACACTCACCCTCGATCTGAACCGCTCCAGCTTGAGCACCACGAACCGCCTAAAGAAGCAAGTCACGACCTGATGCTCTGGAGCTGGCACCACGACCCGAACCATCTGAGGACATGTGCCACGAACTAGCATCACGACCCGACCCGCTCGAGAGAAGGAGCCCGATCTGAACTGCCATGAGAGGGAGCTCACGGCCTGACTCATTCGAGTGAAGGCATCACGAACCGAACCAAAGATAGGGGCCACGAGCCGAACCGACTTGATGCTATGGGAGAGGAATCATGAGCCGAACCAGGATGGCCAAACCGAACCAATGATGACTGGGGTACTATGCACATTCGAACCAATCCAAAGGAGACCAAACCCGAGATGCAAAGGACTTCCAGAGGAGAAGTTAGGACTCAAGGTCTGGATGGGAACTAACCAGTTAACTTCATGAATTGGACTTTGCTACGGGATGTGTGCTAAGGGGTTATCAACATCTATAGCTTTGACTCACCACTGAGAGACGGGTATTGGCTATGGATTAGTGCAATGAAGTTGTTATGACTTCATGGGGCAGAGTGATCGTAGCAAGGCTATGAGCCAGTGCAGTGGAGTTGTCATGACTCCATGGGGCAGAGTGGACATAGCAAAGGATTAGTGGCTATGGATCAGTGCAGTGGAGTCACTATGACTCCATGGGGCAGAATGATCTAGCAAAGGATTGGGTGATCAAAGTGGTAGATATCGTATATTTTACGCACTAAGTGAGAGATGTGAGGATGAATGCTATGTTTGATGTTTGCTATCACCATGACATGCACACCTCCTCCCCATTATTTTCACCCCATGTATTAGTGTCACCTTAGAGTACTGTACATCCTGTTGTGCTAACTCTTTGGTTGCAGGTCCAGGTTCAGGTATGGTTATGTATACATGTTATTGTTCTGTTTTGCTGCTTATCGCTCATACTAGACTTTTGTCTGACCCAAAGTTTTATGTCTCTTCTTATTACTCTGGGTGCTCTTAAACGAGCAGACTAGAGATAGGTTAGGTGGTATGCATAAGTAGCCGTCCAGAGACGAGCATGGGGCTTACACGTATTGTCCCCATATATTCTCCTTTGTTGTTGATGGTCACTACTTTGGGCATTAGTAGTGTACCTTCCTATTTTACTTTCGAGACAGTTTTAAAAGTTGTAATAATGATGGTTTGGATCATAAGCTGTATTTCGAATTTTCCGCTGCTATGATGGTTTAGTTTTCAGCTTATGCACTCTCTCGCCTATTTTATATCGAGTTATGTTATTATTATATTTTGTTCCATGCGCTGTGAGATATACTACAGGTTTTTTGATAGTTCTTCATCTTGTTTCTTTCCTTTTGACGACCGTCCCATGTTGGTCAGGCATCGGCACAACGCATTTCAGAGAAACGACGACTGGTGCGGGGCGGGCCGTCACAAAAAAATGTTGGAATAGAAGAGGAAGAAGAACACAAACACTATAGAACCGGAGCAGAATAAAATATCATAGCATAACGGATAAAATATAATACATCAGTATTCTTTACACAAAGAGAAAATTGTATATATTTGAATATACAATTAGAGTACACAACTAGATCAGTACAATAATGATCAATACAACACACACATCAAAAATAAATTAATATTAGAAAGTATGGGAATACGTCTCTACTTCGACTATCCTCCTTAAGCTCCAAGAAAAACCTAATGCAACCCGGAAAATTACTCGGTCTGACCCGAGAACATTTTGTGGAAAGCAAAATCACCTGGATCAGTCTGGAATACTTTCAGTGATAAAACTCACATCACAAATGACTTGCTTAACTTTTAAAAATCCTTTAAAAGAATGAAACTCTCGTATGATGCAGCCACACATAACTTGACACATGTTTTTACCTTACAATAACCAAATAACTTTTTATTGCAAAATCCAGTGATATTATAATAATGTTTATCAAACCAAGAATAAAATAAGAATATATACGAAATTTTTGCATCTCACATTTCGACATAGTTGGTGTACATCTAAAATGTACAGCTCATATTGGAGTTTGGATTTACAACATGACTAGATATGGAACCGCATTTCATCAGTGTTATCTAGAGATGAAACACTGAGGTTCAACCAGAACATCTTGAGCCCGGTCACACAAAACTGACCACTCATTCAACTTGAGCGAACCGAACATATCATCACCATAGTTGTTGGTCGTCCAACCATACTTATTCCGAAGCATACAGAAAGGGACAAACGATTTCTCTAGATCAGATTATGATATACCCTAATGAGTATGACCCATATATCCTTGCTGCCTGCCCGATTTCAGTCATTTCCCGATTAATAAGGCTTGAGGTTACGATTACCTTTTTGGAAATGTCTCATTCATCTTTGAGCGCCACATTGTAAGATCCACCAATCACTAATTGATTTGCACTAATATACTCTGCGTGTTAAGATGAAATAAATTACCTTCTCTGTCACCACAATTGGTATATTTGTAAAAATCAACGTACGTGATTCAAAGAAATACTTGTCAGACATTTATCCATACAAGTTCGTTTTGGGACTGAACGAAACCGAAGAAACCTCAGAACGTAAGGATACTGCTACAAGTTTAATTCTGGTAGTTAACCAGAGACATCAGCGAGAAACCCTTCCCCCTTCAAAGGTCTTTGCCTTCAAATCATCTCATATGCATCCCCGCAAGTTAGTTTTGAATGCAAAGTCGATTCAAAGTGGTTTTGGGTCCAGTTCCCATCTCGGTCTCCTCGAACTAACACGTTAATAGTCAAAAGGAATTTTTCATTTGATAATAGGTTCTTTAAATATCAAATCAAAAAAGTACAATCAAGTACATTAGCAGCACAGACCCTTTTAATTAAAAATCATTCATTAAAAATGTTACATCGATTTAAAATTGATTCAATAAATTTATCCTAACAAATCTCTTTTGTTTTCGTTACTTTGAAAATAATAACCATTCCCTTACATTTTTAAAATAGATGTATTCACAAAATTCCCCTCTATTTTTCCTTTACTTTGAAAATATCGCTATATTTTCACAAAATTTTTATATCACTACATATTCACAAAACCTCTTTTTATTTCCTTTACTTTGGAAAGATTGCTTTTACTTGATCAAATGGTAAGACTCTAATTACCAATCTTATATATGGGCCAAACGACGTCATTTGACACATTGTTTATAATATGAACCCAAACAGTTTTATTTAACTATAAACCCTACAGATTAAAGTTTAAAAAACATTGCTCGTAGAAATAATAATCCAATTTTCCATATACACTTCCATTTCTAATCCATATAACCACTAATTTCATTTTTTCGAAAACCTTAGCCATTTTCTTATTTCTTGAATAAGCATATTTCTAAAACCATACTATTTTCATTGCTTAGAAAATGGTGGTATATACTTAAACAAAGGTATATATATTCACACTTTATATATGGGCCAAAAAATGTTAAGTAGTACATTATTTACCATAAAAATCCAATAGCTTTATTAAATTTCTAATTCTTGCAAAACAAAGTTGCAACAATTCTTATGGAAATAATATACTATTTCCAATATCATTACCGTTCCAAACTAGCACCATTTATCGGAAAACTGAGGTCGTTCTAGTTGGGGTAATTTATTTACCTCTTAGACCTTAACCCGACAACATTCTTATCTTCAGATAGATAAAAGTTTGTAACGGCAAAAGTTGATATTAATTATAATATCATAAAAATCTCATTTACTATTTTATTAATATGTTTTTATAAACCCATTCTCGCTCTTGAAAATCTATTGTTTAATCATAACCTTTTTTACTTAATTCGTTTACTAAGTAAACCCTTATTAAAGATAACTCTTGGATTTTTTTCAAAAAATATCCATATATCATTCTTTTACGCATATCCATTTTAGCGTCTCATAATAACTCAACTTGGATTTTATTACTAAATCCATTTACCACATTCTAATTTTTTACCAAACCCATTTACATCAAATTAATACACAATCTTCCTTTTGCATCTATGAAATCTCTTTTCCATTAAATTCATTTTAATTAATTTGACTATTGAGTAAGTGCTTATCTAAACACATCGCATTTGCTTTACATCCCTTTTTATTTTTTGTAAACTTTTGTTTACAAAATTTGGATTTATTATCAAATCCCTTCATAAATCCTTTATCCGATTCAACTTCAAACTTGATTACTTTCTTAATTGGATTCCAATTACAAAGGTAATCACTTGAATGATTATTAATTAAAATAATTGTAATAACCAGGAAATCCGAGCCAATTTAAAATTTTTATTTTGGCAATTTTAGCGAATTTTGATTATTTAAAATGAATTATTTTAAATAATAACGATGAGAAATTTATTTTGAATAGAATTCGAACGTATATATTTATTTGAATCGTCATTAGAATATAATTATTTATTTTAATTTATAAAAGGAATTGAAAGTGGCGCGGTAGTTTGAAATTTCGATTTCAAAGTTCAAATGAATGTACATGATTCAAAATAAACCGGATTTTAGCGAAATCAAAAATATTTGAATCTAATTGAGAATATCTTTCCAACGAATCCGAAAAATCAAAATTTCATAGCGAGGATAAAAAGTTATGCCCAGTTGAAATTTCGGAATAGTCGCTATGGAATTTTTGGCCCTTAAAAATGGAAGTTTTGCAAACGACCTCGGTTTTCGACGAAACCACTTTTGTTGGATCCGTGATGTCGAGTTATTACTAGGTTTCAAAAATCGTAATTTTTGAAGTCAACATGTGAGCGTGGCGAATTTAAATGCGTTTGACCAGTTTTAGTTGAATTTAATCGACTGGAAAATGGCCATTTTTCAAACGGTCTCGGAATTTGACGAAACTAGTTTTGTTAGAACTGTATCGTCAATACGAAGCTAGAAAATATTTTTCGGGAATTTTTAGAGTCCGTATGTTGCCCCGGTTAATTGAAATGCGCGTTTAGATTCAATATATAGATTTATATTTTGATTTTGACGAAAACTGATCGAAATGATCAAATCAGCTTTACATATCCCATTGTGTTCGGAATGGGGGTAATTAGCTATGGACGACAGTCAGTGGGTTCGATTTCGAGGTCGAAATAAAAAGTAACTTTATAGAATTAAGTAATTAAATAATTAATAATAATACAAAAGGAAGTCAACCCCTTATAATTCTTCCTCCCCCGTTGTTTCTTCCCGGATTGAAATAAATAAAAAGAAGAAGAAAGGGGGAGGATCTGCCGTCGCTCCTCCCATCATCGCGCCACCGCGCCGCAGGCGGCCGCCGCCTCCCCTCCAGCACCCCCTCCTCATCTCCGACCCTCTCTCCCCCTTCCTCTTGAGCACCACGAACCCCCTCAGCCAAGCCACACCCAACCGCCACCTCCCCCTTCACCTCAACCTCCTCCTTCAGTCGCCCCCCTCCTTGCTGACGCCGACCCCCATAACCTCCCCCTTCTTCTCCGATTCACCATGAGCCCCTTTCCACCCATCAATGCGCAGCGAGCCCCCCTTTTTCAGACTATGGCACAAACCCCCCTTCAACGATTAACTGTAAGTTTTTTTATATATATTTATTTTATTATTTATATTTATATGAAATCTGATGTATATTTTTATTAAAATCAAGTTTAGATCTTTAATGGTTAAAAGCTTTGATTTTTAAAACGAAAAAGGTTTGATTTTTATAAACAAAAAGATTTGATTTTTAACTTCAAAAAGAATTGGTTTTTATCATATAGAAGTATAGATTTATGTAGGTAAAGTATAGATTTTTATATCGGTAAAGTATAGGTTTTTATAAAGATAAAGTTATGATTTTTACAATGTAAGGAGCGAAATAAAAATATATGAAGTAGATATTAAAAATATGATTTTTATATAAAGCAGATATTAAAAATATGATTTTTATATTATAGAGATAATAAAAATCTAATTTTTATTACATATATAGTGAAATAAAAATGTAATTTTTATATACATAGCAACAATATAAAAATGTGATTTTTATATATGTAGTGAATACGGGCAACGAAAGTGACGAAAGGTGAGCACAACGAAGGTTTTCTACATATGAAGAGTCGTGGCTTTTGGTTTAGCTCCTGGTGAGAACTCCTCACTAAAATTTTCTGTTCAGTTATTTATTTTATAACTGCGTATATAAACTGCTCCCTGTCGTCCACGGACCATGGATGACTTGTGATATTGTTTGTGTTGTGAAAATTGACTGTCGGTTGTGATCTAAAGTATATATTCATGTGTTGAAATAAAATATATATTCATGTGTTGAAATCAAATATATATTCATGTGTTGAAATCAAATATATATTCATGTGTTGAAATAAAATATATATTCTTGTGTTGAAATAAAATATATATTCATGTGTTGAAATAAAATATATATTCATGTGTTGAAATCAAATATAAATTCATGTGTTGAAATAAAATATATATTCATGTGTTGAAATCAAATATAGATTCATGTATTGAAATCAAATATATATTCATGTGTTGAAATCAAATATATATTCATGTGTTGAAATCAAATATAGATTCATGTGTTGAAATCAAATATATATTCATGTGTTGAAATAAAATAAATATTCATTTACAAATCGAACGATCTGTTTATGTACACCAATTTGACTGATATTGATTGGGACGATAAATTTTACGCATCGCCCAACTACACAAATAAAAATCTGTGTTTGCTGATTTGAAACCCCACACGGGTATTGGGATGATATTTGACGTACACTAATCCCGATTGTTTAGTTGTATGTCAATCGATGGGTTGACAGACAGTGTAAGCGTTATATATATATATATATATATATATATATATATTTATTTAATGCTTATGCAGTTGTGTGGTGCACTCTGGATGATGGTTGATGATTTATCATTGTTGTTATATACATGTGTTGTAGAAAATCCATATAATTAACATTATATGGTAATTGATTTGGCCTCATTCCAATTTGGAAAATAAGCAATATTATAAAAGTAAATTCATGTGTTGAATATAAAGTAAATTCATGTGTTGAATAGGAAGAAAATATTCAAGTGTTGAATAAAATAAATATTCATGTGTTGAATAAAATAAATATTCATGTGTTGAATCGAAGAAAACATTCATGTGTTGAAAAGAATAAATATTCATTTGTTGAATAAAATAAATATTCATGTGTTGAATAGAAGAAAACATTCATGTGTTCAATAAAAGCCGTGTTGATTAGATTGACGTCATTTTGACGTGAACGATATTTATATCGATTTTATTCATTTTTATAATGAATATAGAAAAGGAAGTGATTTCAAAATATAACGTTTTGAAAATATTATCATTTATAGATTAATGATATGGAATATTCAATTTTGATTAGAAATTGAATATGAAGTTGAAATCGTTTTGAAAACGAATTTAAAACGATTTATAAAATACGTTTTGAAAGGAAATCGATGAAATATAATATATATAAATATATATTATATATATACTGGCCTGAATAGAACGCGCCGCGCCGTGGCAGTTCGCGAATTTTGACCATTGACTTCGAATGGATATTACAGGAGATCCGATCGTCGGATTCCCCTAAAACCGGAACCGTTGGGTTTGTATCGAAAAGAGCTTTCTAACAAATGTTAATGATGTGAAATCTAACGGTTGGATTCTGAATTATGTCCAAATCAAATTTGGAAAAGGTCGGTGTAAGTGCAATTCGATGGCCGTTGATGGAAATCGACTGTACGGGCCTTGATAAAGTTATTAAAAATATCAGTAATTTGTGTAAAATCATAAGAAATGATTTGTGAAGAATTAGGATGAAAAATTCTAAATTTTAAAAGATAAAAATAGATTTTTATCGAAATGAACTGGTTTTGAACTAGAATTAAAATCCATTTATTTTTAAAATAAATAAATTGGATTCGAAATGGTTTTAAAAGTAACCAGAATTTCCAATAATTGAATTGGAATGGATTTGAATCGAAATTGTCTTTGGAATATTTCGATGTTGGATTTCGTGCTGATACAGATATTGTCATGGGAATTTGAAAGATATATTAATATCGTTATTTCTAATACGATATTTGTTGGTCGTAGAATTTGATACTGAATATAAGCCGATATATTTTCTATTCAGAGCCTTGTATTTAATATCAAATGTGATTTGGGTTTGTCGTGAATGGTGTCTTCATTAACACTGTTCTTAAACCCAGTTGAGAAAAAGATTAAATCTTTTTATTTATATTTAATGAAGTATACCAAATAAATGATATTTAACTGGAATTGATTTTTGGGTTTATCATGAACGGTGTTTTAAATAACACATGTTCTTTAACCCGATAATTAATGGAATGTGATTTTGGGTTTATCGTGAACTGTGTTTTAGATGACATTGGTTCTTTAACCCAGTTAAAGACAGGATATTGATTTTTGGGAAGATTAAAACTAAGTGGAGTTTTAATGAATCTTTAATTAGATTTAAGTGATCGAGAATAGAGTATCACCAGTTTTTCTCCAGGCGACAGTTAAATCTTTAATTAGATTTGAACGTGAAATGGTAATTAAATTTACCGATAACACCATGGTGTTAGATATGAAGTATGACCAGTTTTACTTCATGGGATGAATAGGTTGGGATTGGAAAATAAAATAAATGATTACTGCGGTGTGGTTCGCTAATCCCGACTAATTTGAATTGATATTCAAAGGAAGATTAAAGAATAAATTTAAAGAATTTATCTTTGATAAAATTAATGGGAACCTTTCCCAAAGTATAAGAATATTTGAATAAAAGAATATTCTGAATTGGAATGAGGCATATGTTGTGTTTGTGTAACACTTGTTTATTATATACGCGAGTTATTCAGAAAGACCAGGTTTATCCCATTCTGAATAACTGATTCGACGTGGTGTCGAGGATGAAGACGGTGGTTGAAGACCGGAGGTCTTCAAATCGTTTGGGTGATTACTGATGATCTTGATTGGGTTGTACACCCAAGAGGAGGGAATCATTTGGTGATCGTCTAAACGTACTTGTAGATCGATGGATATGCGAGGTACAAGGTGCCTCCGGTTTCGTTCAGACCCAGAACGGACTTGTAAATGGACTGTGTGTCTGACATTGAATTTTATTCTGTGTGATCGATTTCTATTAAATATATATATATATATCTGTTTGGCGGTGGAGAATTTATTCTCTTGCTTAACGCCCTTCTCTGAGACGTACGAGCTCAGAGGTTATATATTGATGGATCAAACGCATGGAGTGAATTGCCTGTGTGGCATGCCTAAGTGGCAATATGATCAAGGCTTCTGTTGAAAAGAAGAGTCTTGTGGTTGATGATCAAAGCACGGCCTGTGTGGCATAGCTTTGTGTATAATGTTGATTCGCGAGCCTCACACCCCGGTTGTGAACCAGAAACGGGATAGGACATCAGGCAGGACATGTATTTCTTTCTAGCTAGGGTGTTTTCAGTGACCTACCAGCCCTGACATTTATATTATTTTCACCTGTGTGGTTGTTACTGTTGCGAGGCGCCTCGGATATATCGGTGACTATATGGAGCCGATGGAGACTTTGACTCATTGACACCCAAAGGGTGGGGAAACGCAGTGTTCAGGCATAATAATCCACATCGGTGGACCGGCCCTGACGATCCAAGGCTTGCCTGCACGCTTGCCTGAGGGGTGGGCTAGAGCGTCTTGAATTCAGTAGAGGACGATCCCTTGCCTCGGTTCACAGATGAAAATCCAACTTCCAATACGTGACTTTACGGTTTTGATTGTATACCTATATATGGCGACATAGTGGTATGGGGCACTTATGTCGTCTATGATTGATACTTATCATTGAAATTGTTTTGACACTATACACTTATAGTAATAATAACACATGAAATTTAGCGTATCAAGCATTCTTTGGCTATTATAAGGTAAAAACCCTATCCTCCGGCTTGCGTTGCATTGTGTGATGGGACCTGGGTCTCATAATAGCTTCATTGTTCTTTATTTAGCATTGCGCTGTTGTTTTATGCACTGGTGTTCTTGGGAGGAAACCCGTTCCGTGTTATACGGCGTGGTCCCTTGATTTACCTAACTTTAAAACAAAGATTAATAACTGTTTTAGTTCTCACATCAGTCACATGACTGATTTGGAGTTTATTGTTTTAACCTAAACTCTGGATGCCCTTATTTTGACATGGGCAGCTAGTAGTTTTGGTTTTGCAGATTTATATTCACAGGATCCTGGTTTATAGCTGGAACAATACTCGGAAAGCTCTGTATCCGTGTATTACTTTCAGTTGTGTTTTGTATTATTTTTCCGCTGCTATGTAATGTAATTTAAATCTCTGATATTTTGTGTTGTATAATATTTATTCATACTTTGTATATTCTTGTATTATGATGGAATTGTTTTAATAAGTAATGAAATGTTCTTCTGTTTGCGTTCTGATGTGGCTTGTACTCAATGTATCTGCTCTTTCCTTCAAGGGGAAGTTACAGGTCCTTATAGTGGTATCAGAGCTTTGGTTTACAGAGCTCGTAGAACAAGACATATTAGAACCATACGAAAGAATTCATCAGAGATTGGATTAGCAATATCCAACGAGAATGACTCGTTAGAGATGGGATCAGTAGTATCCTAGAACGAGTGTGAAGAGTGATGTTTTCAAAATGAAAGTGAAAACAAGTTTGTTTTGAAAATTTATTTAAAATTCAATTATTCGTATTTGAATATTTATTTGTATTGATTTGGACAATCCAGTATATAAATATTTTGCGTATATGTCTTATCCGTGTGTATTTGAAGTTTTAATATACTGGATAGATATAGAATCGCACTGTAGTCGCTCGGGGATAATTCTGGTGATGTCGCAACGTCATCAGTATTTGTGTTCGAGTTTCGAAGGTGTGATATCTATATATTTCCAATAGACTGGTGTGAGAACCAAAATTAAATAGGGCTTATTGTTGCGATTTGGCATAAAAATATTATTTTTGACTATATATCAATGTTATGAATTTGAAACGTTAATCAACTAATTGATTGCTGATCGTGTTGTTTGATTATTGGTTGATTAAATAAAATTTGAACCATTTAGCCAAATTATACCAAATAGTGAATTGTATTGAAAATTTGTCGCATTTGCATGCATGTACATGTACTTACATTGAACAGGTCATAGCAAGGAGGCTTGAGAAGTGGAATAAAATTGTTTGCGCCAAATTTTTGAAAAAATTGAAAAGTTCTTTGAAACTGAAAAGTTGAAGAACTTAAGCCGTAATGAAAATACTGGAAGTTGAGTTGATTTGTTAAACAACTTTCAGCTTCGTTCCTTTTTGGGGACGAAAAGTTTTAAGTGGGGGAGATTGTAATAACCCGGAAATCCGAGCCAATTTAAAATTTTTGTTTTGGCAATTTTAGCGAATTTTGATTATTTAAAATGAATTATTTTAAATAATAGCCACGAGAAATTTATTTTGAATAGAATTCGAACGTATATATTTATTTGAATCGTCGTTAGAATATAATTATTTATTTTAATTTATAAAAGGAATTGAAAATGGCGCGGTAGTTAGAAATTTCGATTTCAAAGTTCAAATGAATGTACAGGATTCAAAATAAACCGGATTTTAGCGAAAACAAAAATATTTGAATCTAATTGAGAATATCTTTCCAACGAATCCGAAAAATCAAAATTTCATAGCGGGGATAAAAAGTTATGCACATTTGAAATTTCAGAATAGTCGCTATGGAATTTTTGGCCCTTAAAAATGGAAGTTTTGCAAACGACCTCAATTTTCGACGAAACCACTTTTGTTGGATCTGTGATGTCGAGTTATTGCTAGGTTTCTAAATTTGTAATTTTTGAAGTCAACATGTGAGCGTGGCGAACTTAAACGCGTTTGACCAGTTTTAGTTGAATTTAATCGACTAGAAAATGGCCATTTTTAAAACGGTCTGGGAATTTGACGAAACTAGTTTTGTTAGAACCTATCATCAATACGAAGCTAGAAAATATTTTTCAAGAATTTTTAGAGTCCATATGTGGCCCCGGTAAATTGAAATGCGCGTTCAAATTCAATATATAGATTTATATTTTGATTTTGACGAAAACTGATCGAAACGATCGAATCAACTTACGATACATATCCCATTGTGTTCGGAATTGGGGTAACTAACTATGGACGACAGTCGGTGGGTTCGATTTCGAGGTCGAAATAAAAAGTAACTTTATAGAATTAAATAATTAAATAATAATAATAGAAGAAGTCAACCCCTTATAATTCTCCCTCCCCCGTCGTTTCTTCCCCAAACGAAATAAATAAAAAAAAAGAAAGGGGGAGGAGCTGCCGTCGCTCCTCCTATCATCGCACCGTCGCGCGGCAGGCGGCCGCCGCCTCCCCTCCAGCACCCCCTTCTCATCTCCAACCCTCTCTCCCCCTTCCTCTCGAGCACCGCAAACCCCCTCAGCCAAGCCACACCCAACTGCCACCTCCCCTTTCACCTCGACCTCCTCCTTCAGTTGCCCCCCTCCTTGCTGACGCCGACCCCATAACCTCCCCCTTCTTCTCCGATTCACCGTGAGCCCCTTTCCACCCATCAACGCGCAGCGAGCCCCCCCCCCCCCCCCCCAAGACTACAGCACAAACCCCCCTTCAACGATTAACTGTAAGTTTTTTTTTATGTTTATTTTATTTCTTATATTTATATGAAATTTGATGTAGATTTCTATTGAAATCAAGTTTAGATTTTTAATGGTTAAAAGCTTTGATTTTTAAAACGAAAAAGGTTTGATTTTTATAAACAAAAAGATTTGATTTTTAACTTAAAAAAGAATAGGTTTTTATCATATAGAAGTATAGATTTATATAGGTAAAGTATAGATTTTTATATCGGTAAAGTATATATTTTTATAAAGATAAAGTTATGATTTTTACAATGTAAGGAGCGAAATAAAAATATATGAAGTAGATATTAAAAATATGATTTTTATATAATGTAGATATTAAAAATATGATTTTTATATCATAGAGATAATAAAAATTTGATTTTTATTACATATATAGTGAAATAAAAATGTAATTTTGACATACATAGCAACAATATAAAAATGTGATTTTTATATATGTAGTGAATACGGGCAACGAAAGTGACGAAAGGCGAGCACGACGAAGGTTTCCTAAATATGAAGTGTCATGGCGTTTGGTTTAGCTCTTGGTGAGAACTCCTCACTAAAATTTTATGTTCGGTTATTTATTTTATAACTGCGTATATAAACTGCTCCCCGTCGTCCACAGGCTATGGACGACTTGTGTGATTGTTTGTGTTGTGAAAATTGACTGTTGGTTGTGATGTAAAATATATATTCATGTGTTGAAAGAAAACATATATTCATGTGTTGAAATCAAATATATATTCATGTGTTGAAATAAAATATATATTCATGCGTTGAAATCAAATATATATTCATGTGTTGAAATCAAATATATATTCATGTGTTGAAATCAAATATATATTTATGTGTTGAAATAAAATATATATTCATTTGTTGAAATTAAATATATATTCATGTGTTGAAATAAAATATATATTCATGTGTTGAAATAAAATATATATTCATGTGTTGAAATCAAATATAAATTCATGTGTTGAAATAAAATATATATTCATGTGTTGAAATCAAATATAGATTCATGTGTTGAAATCAAATATATATTCATGTGTTGAAATAAAATAAATATTCATTTACAAATCGAACTATTTGTTTATGTACACCGATTTGACTGATATTGATTGGGACGATAAATTTTACACATCGCCCAACTACACAAATAAAATTCTGTGTTTGCTGATTTGAAACCTCATATGGGTATTGGGATGATATTTGACGTACACTAATCCCGATTGTTTAGTTGTATGTCAATCGATGGGTTGACAGACTGTGTAAGCGTTATTTATTTATATATACATATATATAATGCTTATGCAGTTGTGTGGTGCACTCTGGATGATGGTTGATGATTTATCGTTGTTGTTATATACATGTGTTGTAGAAAATCCATATAATTAACATTATATGGTAATTGATTGGGCCTCATTCCAATTTGGAAAATAAGGAATATTATAAAAGTAAATTCATGTGTTGAATAGAAAGTAAATTCATGTGTTGAATAGGAAGAAAATATTCATGTGTTGAATAAAATAAATATTCATGTGTTGAATAAAATAAATATTCATGTGTTGAATAGAATAGGAAGAAGATATTCATGTGTTGAATAAAATAAATATTCATGTGTTGAATAAAATAAATATTCATGTGTTGAATAGAAGAAAACATTCATGTGTTGAAAAGAATAAATATTCATGTGTTGAATAAAATAAATATTCATGTGTTGAATAGAAGAAAACATTCATGTGTTGAATCAAAGCCTTGTTGATTAGATTGATGCCATTTTGACGTGAATGATATTTGTATCGATTTTATTCATTTTTATAATGAATATAGAAAAGGAAGTGATTTCAAAATATAACATTTTGAAAATATTATCATTTATAGATTAATGATATGGAATATTCAATTTTGATTAGAAACTGAATATGAAGTTGAAATCGTTTTGAAAACGAATTTAAAACGATTTATAAAATACGTTTTGAAAGGAAATCGACGAAATATAATATATATATATATATATATATTATATAATGGCCTGAATAGAACGCGTCGCGCCGCGGTAGTTCGCGAATTTCGACCATTGACTTCGAATGGATATTACGGGAGATCCGACCGTCGGATTCCCCTAAAACCGGAACTGTTGGGTTTGTATCGAAAAGAGCTTTCTAACGAATGTTAGTGATGTGAAATCTAATAGTTGGATTTGGAATTATGTCCAAATCAAATTTGGAAAAGGTCACTGTAAGTGCAGTTCAATGGCCGTTGATGGAAATCGACTATACGGGCCTAGATAAAATTATTAAAAATATCAATAATTTGTGTAAAATCATAAGAAATGATTTGTGAAGAATTAGGATAAAAAATTCCAAATTTGAAAAGATAAAAATAGTTTTTTTATCGAAATGAACTGGTTTTGAACTAGAATTAAAATCCATTTATTTTTAAAATAAATAAATTGGATTTGAAATGGTTTTAAAAGTAACCAGAATTTCCAACAATTGAATTGGAATGGATTTGAATCGAAATTGTCTTTGGAATATTTCGAAGTTGGATTTCGTGATGATACAGATATTGTTATGGTAATTTGAAAGATATATTAATATCGTTATTTCCAATACGATATTTGTTGGTCGTAGAATTTGATACTGAATATAAGCCGATATATTTTCTATTCAGAGCCTTGTATTTAATATCAAATGTGATTTGGGTTTGTCGTGAATGGTGTCTTCATTAACACTGTTCTTAAACCCAGTTGAGAAAAAGATTAAATCTTTTTATTTAGATTTAATGAAGTATAACAATTAAATGATATTTAACTGAAATTGAATTGGAATTGATTTTTGGGTTTATCGTGAACGGTGTTTTAAATAACACTTGTTCTTTAACCCGATAATTAATGAAATGTGATTTTGGGTTTATCGTGAACCGTGTTTTAGATGACATTGGTTCTTTAACCCAGTTAAAGACAGGATATTGATTTTTGGGAAGATTAAAACTAAGTGGAGTTTTAATGAATCTTTATTTAGATTGAAGTGACCGAGAATGGAGTATCACCTGTTTTGCTCCAGGCGATAGTTAAATCTTTAATTAGATTTGAATGTGAAATGGTAATTAAATTTACCGATAACACCGTGGTGTTAGATATGAAGTATGACCAGTTTTACTTCATGGGATGAATAGGTTGGGATTGGGAAATAAAATAAATGATTACTGCGGTGTGGTTCGCTAATCCCGACTAATTTGAATTGATATTCAGAGGAAGATTAAAGAATAAATTTAAAGAATTTATCTTTGATAAAATTAATGGGAACCTTTCCCAAAGTATAAGAATATTTGAATAAAAGAATATTCTGAATTGGAATGAGGCGTATGTTGTGTTTATGTAACACTTGTTTATTATATACGCGAGTTATTCAGAAAGACCGGGTTTATCCCATTTTGAATAACTGATTCGACGTGGTGTCGAGGATGAAGACGGTGGTTGAAGACCAGAGGTCTTCACATCATTTGGGTGATTACTGATGATCTTGGTTGGCCTGTACACCCAACATGAGGGAATCAGCTGGTGATCGTCCAGACGTACTTGGAGATCGATGGATATGCGAGGTACATGGTGCCTCCGGTTTTGTTTAGACCCAGAACGAGCTTGTAAATGGACTGTGTGTCTGACATTGGATTTTATTCCGTGTGATTGATTTCTGTTAAATATATATCTGTTTGGTGGCGGAGAATTTATTCTCTTGCTTAACGCCCTTCTTTGAGACGTACGAGCTCAGAGGTTATATATTGATGGATATCAAACGCATGGAGTGAATTGCCTGTGTGGCATGCCTAAGTGGCAATATGATCAAGGCTTCTGTTGAAAAGAAGAGTCTTGTGGTTGATGATCAAAGCACGGCCTGTTTGGCATAACTTTGTGTATAACATTGATTTGCGAGCCTCACATCCCGGTTGTGAACCAGAAACGGGAGAGAACATCAGGGAGGATGTGACGGCCGGGAATTTCGCTCGATCCGAATCAGTCGTTAAACCGACAAAGACCATTCGAAACCCCTGATCGTTTGAGAACAGGACAAATCAGAACACAAACAAAAGAACATTTCATTGCTATTACAACAATTCCATCAGATACAAGAATATACAGAGTATAAATGAATAAATTACATTCGATAAATATCAGAGATTACAATAAATTACATAGCAGCGGAAAAATAAACAAAACACAACTGAAAGTGATACACGGATACAGAGCTTTCCGAGCATCGTCCCAGCTGTAAATCAGGATCCTGTGAATATAAATCTGCAAAACCAAAACTACTAGTTGCCCGTGTCGAAAATAAGGGCACCCAGAGTTTAGGTTAAAACAATAAACTCCAGGTCAGTCATGTGACTGGTGTGAGAACGAAAATAGTTATTTAAACTTTACTTTAAAAGAGAGTAATTCAAGGGACTACGCCGTATAACACGGAATGGGTTTCCTCCCAAGAATACCAGTGCATATAGATAAACAACGCAATGCTTTTTCGAAAAATGAAGCTATTATAAGACCCATGTCCCATCACACAATGCAACGCAAGCCGGAGGACAGAGTTTTTCCTTATAATAGCCAAACATGCTTGGTACGTTTAAAACAAATTATTTGATACTATAATAAGTGTATAGTGTCAAAACAATTTCAATCATAAATATAAATCATAGACGGCATGAGTACCATATATCATGTCGCCATACTAGTTCTACAATTAAAACCGCAATACACGTATTGGAAATTGGATTTCCGTCATGATTCGAGGCAAGGGGCAAGATCCTCTCCGCTTTCGAGACACTCTAGCAAATGTCTCAGAACTACACACTCTGGGCAATCCTGGATGCTTCAGGGCCAGTCCTCACTTACGTTAGAGGATTAGTTATGCCTGAACACACGTTTCCCGGTCCTTACAGACCTATAATCGAGGCGCCTTGCATTCCAACAACAACAAAGGTGAAAAGTATATAAATGTCAGGGCTGGTAAGTCACTGACACCACCAAAGCTAGAAAGAAACGTCGTGCTCTCCCTGTAGTCCGTATCATGTTTTAACTCATACCGAGTGTGAGGCTCGCGAATTCACGTTATACACAAAGCTGCCGCGTAGGCCGTGCTTTGATCATCAACCACAAGACTCTGCTTTTCAACAAAAGCCTTGATCGTTGCATCTTAGTGTGCCACACAGGCAATTCATGCCATGCGACTGATGTCCATCGATATACAACCTCTGAGCTCGTACGTCTCAGAGAAGGGCGTTAAGCAAAAGAATAAATTCTCCACCGCCAAACAGATGTTTATTTAATAGAAATCAATCAACACAGAATAAAATCCAATGTCAGACACACAATCCATTTACAAGTTCGTTCTGGGTCTGAACGAAAACGGAGGCACTTTCCTCGCATCTCCATCCATCTCCAAGTATGTCTGGACGACCACCAACTATTTCCATCCTCTTTGGTGTACAGCCCAATCAGGATCGTCAGTAATTATCCAAACGATGTGAAGACTTCTGGTCTTCAACCACCGTCTTCATCTTCAACATATCGTCGAATCGGTTATTCAGAATGGGTATAAACCCGGACTTTCCGAACAACCCGCGTATATTAAAAACAAATGTTTCACAAACACAACATACGCCTCATTCCAATTCATTAGTCACTAACCGTCAGTCAACAAGAGAACAATTTCCCAAATATTAACCCCGAAGGCCGAAACCAACATCAGATCAATACCCAGGAAACCATTCTTCTTAGCTAACCTACAGCTAGTTTCTAAATTCCACATTCTTAGGGAAAGGTTCCCATTAATTTTATCCAAGATAAATTCTTTAAAATTTATCCTTTAATCTTCCTTTGGATGTCGTTTCAAACCAAATTATGGTTTTCCAAACTAGTCGAGATTAGCGAACCACACCGAAGTAATTATTTATTTCATTTCCCAATCCCAACCTATTCATCCCATGAAGAAAAACTGGTAATACTCCATATCTAACACCACGATGTTATCGGTAAAATTAATTACCATTTCACGTTCAAATATGATTAAAGATTTAACTATCGCTTTGGAGCAAAACTGGTGCTACTCCATTCTCGCTCATTTGCCAAATTTGATAATTTAAATTATCAATTCACATTTCAATCTAATTGCAGATTCAATAAAACTCCTTTTACTGGGTTAAAGAACTAGTGTCATTTAAAACATAGTTCACGACAAACCCAAATCACATTCTAATTATTATCGGGTTAAAGAACTAGTGTTAGTTAAAACACTGTTCACGATAAACCCACAAATCAATTCTATCTAAAACCCATTTCAAATCCAATTTATTTATTTAAAAATAAATGGATTTTAATTTTAGTTCAAAACTAGTTCATTTCGATAAAAATCTATTTTTATCTTTTCAAATATGGAGTTTTACATCCCAATTTCTCCCAAATCATTTCTTATGATTTTACACAAATTATTGATATTTTTAATAATTTTATCAAGGCCCGTACAGTCGATTTCCATCAACGACCATCGAACTGCACTTACAGCGACCTTTTCCAAATTTGATTTAGACATAGTTCCAAATCCAACCGTTAGATTTCAAATTTCTAATATTCGTTAGAAAGCTCTTTTCGATACGAACCCAACGGTTCCGGTTTTAGGAGAATCCGACGGTCGGATCTCCCGTAATGTCCATTTGAAATAAATGGTCGAAATTCACGAACTGCCGTGGCGCGGCGCGTTCTATTCAGGCCATTATATTATGTATATAATATATATTTCGTCGATTTCTATTTAAAACGAAATTTTATAAATAGTTTTGAATTCGTTTCAAAAACAATTTCAACTTTCATTTCAAATTCAAATCAAAATTGAATTTTCTATTATAAATCCTTTTTACTTTCATTTCTATTTGATTTCAATTCAAATCGATTTTAATTCGATTCGAATTCATTTCGTTTTCTATTCAATTCGAATTCAAATCTTTTTCTATTCAATTCGAATTCAAATTGGTTTTCTATTCAATTTGAATCAAATTCGTTATATATTCAATTGAAATCAAATTTGTTTTCTATTCAATTCAATTCGAAATCGTTTTATATTCAATTCATTTCGAAATCGTTTTATATTCAATTCATTTCGAAATCGTTTAATATTCAATTCATTTCGAAATCGTTTCATATTCAATTCATTTCGAAATCGTTTCATATTCAATTCATTTTGAAATCGTTTCATATTCGTTTTAAAATTCATTTCAATTCATTTCAATTCAATTCAAATTTCAATTCAATTTGAATTCATTTCAATTCGTTTTCAATTCAATTCGAATTCGTTTTATATTCAATTTAATTCAAATTCGTTTTATATTCAATTTAATTCAAATTCGTTTTCTATTCAATTTGAATTCAATTCGTTTTCTATTCAATTCGAATTCAAATTGGTTTTCTATTCAATTCAAATCAAATTCGTTATATATATTCAATTGAAATCAAATTTGTTTTCTATTCAATTCAATTCGAAATCATTTTATATTCAATTCATTTCGAAATCATTTTATATTCAATTCAAATTGGTTTTCTATTCAAATTAAATTCAATTCGAATATACTCGATATAAATATCGCTCGCGTCGAAATAGCGCATCTCTAATCAACACGGCTTTATATTCAACAAATGGATCTATATTTCTTTCAACACACGACTCTATATCTTTGTCAACACACGACTAATCTCAACGAATGAGTACTGTCCATGTGTGACTATTTTTGTTATTTAATATATTTTATAAAAATTATGGTATCTATCGTTTGATTTAAAATCAGACTCCAACCGTAAATTAGTAAGAGAACGATTCCCTGAATATTAACCCCGAAGGCCGAGACCAACATCAGATCAACATCCAGGAGACCACTCATCTCATCTATTTTCCAGTTAGTTTATAATTTCAAATATGATAAAGATGTAAATTTTATTATTAAAATATTTCGTTCAACACATGATTAATCTCAACGGATGAGTACGGTCAACACATGAACCTTTATTTTATATTGATAAAGATGTAAATTTTATTATTAAAATATTTCGTTCAACACATGACTAATCTCAACGGATGAGTACGGTCAACACATGAACCTTTATTTTATAATATTCTTTATTTTTCCGATTGGAATGAGGCCCAATCAATTACCATATAAAGTTAATTATATGAATTCCATACAACAAATGTATATAATAGCAACGATAAATAATCAACCATCATCCAAAGTGCATTACACTGTATAAGCATCAAATATAGATATCTAACGCTTATAACAGCCTGTCAATCAATCGATCGACAAACAACTAATTATTGGGATTAGTGTATGTCGTATTTTATCCCAATACCCGTGTGGGGTTTCAAATCAACAAACACAGATTTTTATTTGTTCAGTTGGGCGATGTGTAAAATTTATCGTCCCAATCAATGTCCTTCAAATAGGTGTACATAAACAAACCGTCCGGTTTGTAAATGAATATTTTATTTTATTCACTTCACGTTAAAAATTATATTTTTAACGATAAAATATTTTATTCTGACACATGGATTTTTATTCAGTTCATTTACAAAATAAAAATGATATTTTTATTTTTCTAACTTATTTTAGGAAATTTCGGCGGCATAACGGCACGATACTAGAAACGGGACAAGGCCCAGCCTTATCCCCGGTCTAGTGAAGGCCCACGCCATTCACACATCAATCAAATCAATTTCATTTCACCAAACAATTCAATTCAAACCAAATAATCTAACCAACTACACAACCAAACAGTTAAACAAACAAGCCATCCATGGTCTGCGGATGACGGGTGTTGGGTGCTACTAAACACCGTCTGCATCCTAGTATATATATATAACTAGAAAATGAAATTGAAAGGTGAGAAATTCTCACCGATAGCTATCCAACTTCACGACACTTCATTGATAGAAATCTCCATCATTCTCGCCTTTTTATCACCTTCGTTGCCCGTATTCTCTACATATGTAAAAATCGAATTCTTACTTCGCTATTAAATATATAAAAATCGAATTTTTACTTCGCTATTCAATATATAAAAATCGAATTTTTACTTCGTTATTCAATATATAAAAATCGTATCTTTCTTCGAATAAAAATCTCACCTTTATGAATATGAAAATTCAACTTTTATATTATTGAAAATCATTTCCTTTTTCTTTGAAAAATCGCTTCTTTACAATAATAAAAATATTCGATCTTTCCATATTTAAAAATCAAACTTTTTTTTTTCAAAGTTAAAAAAAATCAAATTTTTTAATAAACAAAATCTTATCTTTAAACAAAATTCAATCTTTTTATTATTGAAAACCCTAATTCTCATATGAATAAAACCTATTCTTATGTAAATAAAAATTCAGTTTTTCTATGGTTAAAAACCCTATGTTTAAAACTGAAAATAAAATCTACATTATTAACTATAGTTAACAAATTAAAACTAAGTAATTAAATTAACAAATTACCTTAGTTCGTCGTTTGTCGAAGAGGGGGGTTTGCGCAGGCAGGCGGTGGTCGTGGGTGGTGCGGGTCTGGTGGCGTCGAATTTAAGAGGAGAGGAAGAAGGGGATAGGGAGAACAAGGAGGAGGGGACGGTGGTGCGCGAGGTGCTTGCGGTCTTCGTGGAAGAGGAGAGAGGAGGAGGGGTGCGAGGCAACGGGAGGAGGAAGAAGAAGAGGGGGATACGGTCTAGGGAGGGGAGGCGCTGGGTGGAGGTGGACGCGGCGGCGAGGGGGGTGTCAGCGATAGTTTTAGGGTTTTTTTTATTATTTAATTTAATTTGAAATGAATTTTAATGGGGGGGGGGGGCTGAGAAGATAAAGGAGAAAAGGAGGGGGATGTTTTTTTTATTTTATTTAATTAATTTAATTCGAAAAAGGTACTTTTAATTTCGACCTCTAAACAAGGCCCACCGCCTGTCGTCCATAGCTAATTACCCCCATTCCGAACACAATGGGATATGTACCGTAAGCTGATTCGATCGTTTCGATCAGTTTCCGTCAAAATCAACATATAACTCTATATATTGAATTTGAACGCGCATTTCAATTTACCGGGGTCACATACGAACTCTATAAATCCCAGAAAAATATTTTCTAGCTTCGTATTGACGATACGGTCCTAACAAAACTAGTTTCGTCGAATTTTGAGACCGTTGGAAAAATGGCCAATTTCCAGTCGATTAAAATCGACTAAAACTGGTCAAACGCGTTTTCCTTTGCCATGCTCACATATTAATTCAAAAAATTATGAAATTTGGAATCTAACAATAATTTGACATCACGGATCCAACAAAAGTGGTTTCGTCGAAATCAGAGGTCGTTTGCAAAATTCCCATTTTTAAGGGCCTGAATTCCATAGCGACTATTCAGAATTTTCAACTGGACATATCTTTTTATTCCCGCTATGAAATTTCAATTTGTTGGATTTGTTGGAAATATATTCACGAATAGATCCTATTATTTTTGGTTTCACTAAAATCCGGATTGTTTTGCACCCGGTACATTCAATTGAAGTTTGAAATCGAATTATCGAACTACCGCGCCATTTTCAATTCTATTTATAATTATATATAAATATTTATATTTTAACGACGACGTATATAATATATACGTTCGAATTATATTGAAAATAAATTTTTCGTCGATATTATTTAAAATAATTCATTTTAAATATTCAAAATTCGCTAAAATTGCCAAAATAAAAATTTTAAACTGGCCCAGATTTCCGGGTTATTACAGAGGACATGCGTTTCTTTCTAGCTAGGGTGGAGTCACTAACCTACCAACCCTGACATTTATATTATTTTCACCTGTGTGGCTGTTGCTATTGCGAGGCGCCTCGGATATATCAGTGACTATGTGATCCGATGGAGTCATTGGACTCATTGACACCCCAAAGGGTGGGGAAACGCAGTGCTCATGCATAATAATCCACATCGTTGGACCGGCCCTGATGATCCAAGGCTTGCCTGCGCGCTTGCCTGAGGGGCGGGCTAGAGCGTCTCGAATTCGGTAGAGGACGATCCCTTGCCTTGGTTCACAGATGGAAATCCAACTTCCAATACGTGACTTTGCGGGTTTGATTGTATACCTATATATGGCGACATAGTGGTATGGGGCACTTATGCCATCTATGATTGATACTTATGATTGAAATTGTTTTGACACTATACACTTATAGTAATAGTAACACATGAAATTTAGAATATCAAGCATTCTTTGGCTATTATAAGGTAAAAACCCTATCCTTCGGCTTGCGTTGCATTGTGTGATGGGACCTGGGTCTTATAATAGCTTCATTTTTCTTTATTTAGCATTGCGCTGTTGTTTTATGCACTAGTGTTCTTGGGAGGAAACCCGTTCCGTGTTATACAGCGTGGTCCCTTGATTTACCTAACTTTAAAATAAAGATTAATAACTGTTTTAGTTCTCACACCAGTCACATGACTAACTTGGAGTTTATTGTTTTAACCTAAACTCTTGGTGCCCTTATTTTGACACGGGTAACTAGTAGTTTTGGTTTTGCAGATTTATATTCACAGGATCCTGGTTTATAGTTGGAACAATACTCGGAAAGATCTGTATCCATGTATTACTTTCAGTTGTGTTTTGTATTATTTTTCCACTGCTATGTAATGTAATTTAAATCTCTGGTATTTTGTGTTGTATAATATTTATTCATACGCTGTATATTCTTGTATTCTGATGGAATTGTTGTAATAAGCAATGAAATGTTCTTTTGTTTGTGTTCTGATTCGTCTTGTCCTCAATTCAATCCGGGCTTTCCTTACTGGGGAAGTTCGGGTCGTTTCAATAATAATAAACTTTATCATTTACTAAAATTAACGTAGTTTACTTCATTATTAATCAAAACATAAATAACTAACTTCTTTATTAACTAAAATAGTTCATCCCTTTTTAAAACCTTTTATAATAATAACTAACCTCATTAATAATTGTCAACTTAAATTTTTCCTTTTAAGATAGTTAATTAAAGATTAATTAACTTTTGTGAACCTTTAATAAATTTATTAACAACTATTTATCAAAACTATTTTGATTAGATTAATTGAAAACAAATAAATTTTATAACCATTTATAATAAAAATAGTTGACTTATTCAACTTAAAACATCATTTAATTTGTTAACTGATTTCCACTAACCCTTCCTCTTAAATTAATTAATAATATAATTAATTTAATACAATTCCACTTTATTGTTTTCCTTAAACAGTTATTCCAAATTTTAACCCATAGGTTAATCTGACAAAATGGCTTAAAAACAAAAGAATTTGCTAAATAAAACATTTATTTAAAATATAATTTAAAACTTTGCTTCGGTATTAAAAATAAATTTTATAACTTCAATATGGTCAATTCGCCTGACTGCGAATCAACGTCTTGAAAAGATGGATTTAGGCCATCAACTGTCAATCACTTAATCAATATTGTCTATTGATTAATAACACAACAGTGTTGAATTTCAATTCAAGCATCAACATCCAACAAATTCCAATGTCAATTGGGTCAAACAGTTCATATATAAATAATATGAAAAACAAGTAACAAATACAATATTAAGGAATCCAGTTGGATCCCTCCAACCTGTTTTTCCCTACGTCACAACTCATAATAACATGTTATAAATGCACATGAAATAGAAATCTATCTAAATCATTTAGAAGACTAAAATGTAAATAACATCAATCATCAACCGGATAACCATTTTCAATTAAACAACAATCATCCAAATCATCCAATTTATACTAACAACAGTAAATGTAATTATAAAAATTTAATCACATCATAGAATTGCAAAAGGCTTGAGTGTTAACTCACATTTCATTTCGATTCGACAATTTTTGGCCGATCTGCCTAATTTCAAACTAGCATTTAAAATTAGACAAAATTCTGATTAACACCAAATGATTCTAATTCAGCTCGTACACGTAGTATTCTCCGATACGATTCCAATGCCACTCGTTTCGTTCAATTCTATACACGTATGACATGATTATCCATGTTACAAATTTTTAATCATTTTAAATAAAATTGAAATAGGTTAAATACATCATTAGTTTAATTACATTATTAGTGAACATAATCACGTCATCTAACATGATAATCACGATCTCATTTTTCTTCTTCCCCGTTTGAACTGAACGACAGTTGCTAGTGAATGCTGCTCCCTTCCATCCCCCACATTTCTTCACTAAAATCCATGAAACCAAAACCATTCTTCTCCCCTTCACAACCTCTTCCATTTACACCCAGTTTCTCCATGTCACACCCAGTTTCTCCATGTCAGCCTCTCCTCATCAATCGCGCCAGCCAGCCTCACAACCTTAAACTTGCGACCGAAATTATCATGAAACTCCATAAATTCTTGCTTTAAACTGCTAAACTCCTCAATGAACCCTAATCCAATCTCCAATTCTTCGAACGATGTTTGAATTTTGAAACAAGCCCGCCCTAGGTAGTCTGAAACTCACGATCGAATTTTGTTGTACCCAAAATCATGACCGCACGCAGTTAAAAGGGTATGGATAAGAGGAGAATCTCATTAGAAATTCAAAGGTATAAGATTAAACAATAAGGAATTTCATCCTATTTTTCCTTTATTTTCAAAGATTACAAATTTTTTAGAAGAAGAAGAAAAACGCAACGGTGGCTTTGATTTATGCTGGGTTTCGAAATGGAAGAAAATCGAAGGCAACAGATAAGTTTTGAAGTCAAACACTTTGTGTCAGAAAATATTTTATCAGGACAGCTAGGTATTTTTTTAGACCTGCTAAGATTTTAATGATCTGTAATGATTCGAATAAGGTATGATGACGTACCAATATTTTTCTTCTTCTAAAAGCCACCCTATTTTTATACTATTTTTTAACGTAGTTAACATTCGACATTTACAGCTCGTACGAGCATATAAAACGTCTGATCGAAACGAAATTCAAAGCTCTACAATAACTCAATATTTTGGACCCAATGGAAATTTTTTTGTCAAATTCTGAGACTTTTGAAAAACTTCTATTTTAATTTCAAAACGTAAATCGATACGCGTTTATATCACGTACGATCACGTAATAACTCCAGTTGACTTAAAACTTGAAATCTTACAATAATTAACCGGTATGGATACTAAAATTATTTTCGTTGAAATCAGAGGTCATTTAAAAATTGGCTATTCTTAAGTTTCATATTAAGTCGACAACAATATAAATTGATTCCAAAACAGTCAAATCTATTGATAATTTATTATCATTATCAGATATATTCAAATAGAATTTTATATAACTTCATATTAAACTAATTTGGATTTTAAACTCAGCATTTTAAATTGAAGTTAAAACGATATCCAATCTATTAAAATCCTTCCATTTTATTTAAACAAATCGATATAGTTCAAAAACGATTATACCGCGATTTTTCTGAAATTTAGTTTTTGACATAACTCAAAATCTACAATATGAAATCTCGATTTTTCTCTTCCATTAGAAAACTATAATTCAATAGATCTGAAGGATTCTTGTTTCAAAGAATTCTGACTTATATTGAACCATGTACATCAATTTAAAGTTCAAAATGTAAAATTTCAAACAACCACGGCGCTTGTAACAACCCGCAAATTCTGAACCAATTTAAAAATTTTATTTTAGAAAATTTTAATGAATTTTGAAAATATAAAGTGATTTATTATTAATAATAATGGCTAGAATTTATTTTTATCGAAGTTAAAACGAATAAATTTAATTTAAATATAAAAGGAGTTAGAAATGGCGTGGTAGTTTTAAAATTTGATTTTGAACTTTAACTGAATGCACAGGATTCAAAATAAATCAGAATTGAGTGAAACCAAAAATATTTAAATCTGTTTAACCATATCTTTCTAACGAATCTGAAAAATTGAAATTTCATAGCGGAAATCAAAAGTTATGGCCAATTCAATTTTTAGAAGGGTCGCTGTAGAATTTATATATATAATATATATGGCCCAAAAGGCTACTTTTCACATATGTAGGAATTTCGACTCGAAACCACTTCCATTGAGTTCGGAATGACGTTTCTGCATTGAAAAACAGTAAACACTTATATATTTTGAGTTTCGAAATTTATTTGTTTAAAAATGTATTTTTAATATTAAATATATTGGCCTTGAAAATAGTCATTTTTCAAACGACCTCTGTTTTCGATGAAACCACTTTTGTTGGAACCGGAATGTCAAATTATTGCTAGGTTTCAATTTTCATGATTTTTCGAATTAATATGTGAGCATGGCAAAAGAAAATGTGTTTTGACTGTTTTAGTTAAATTTAAGGGTACTTTTGTCTCACGTCCTTATTTAAGTTTTAAATTAAAGCTACGTCCACCCATACTTTTCCATACGTTTCCGGTCCCTAAAATCACATGCCGCCCAAAAATTTTGGTCCATTCGCCTGCTCCTCATGTCCCCTTCGCCATTTTCAATTTCTGGCAAAAAAAAATGCGCTCATGCATAAAAAAAAAAAATCTAAAATCTGGAAATAATCTCAGGAGCCCACGCAAATCAAAAAAAAAAGTTGCATACATGTATGCAACTATTGCTGATAGTTGCATACATGTATGCAACTTTTTAAATACACATGCAAATAAAATCCGCAAGCCTGCTGAATAATTGCATACAAGTATGCTGTTATTAAGAATAGCTGCATACATGTATGCAATAATGCGTTGAAGGCCGATGCCAAGGCAATATGTGCATACTTGAATGCATATTTTATGCATAACTACATGTTAGTATGCACATATGCAAGCATGCGTGCATTCCATGCAGAAACCGAATACATGCATGAAATCATGCATGTATTTCAGAAAATCTGCATACATGTATGCATATATGCTGCTGTATGATGCGGAATTGAAATAGATGCATACATGTATGCAACTATTTGAAATATGTGCATGCTGTCATGCATTTTACTGCATTTTTTGCTGTTTTGTGTATTTTTTGATTTTGACGTGTTTGTTGATTGATTTTCCACCTGATTTTTTTGGCGTGAACATGTTTTATTTAATTATGAATTTACGTGATTTTTTTATATTTTTTTAATGAATTTTCAAAAAATAGGGACCTAATTTACATGAAAAGTTAGACCGGATGTGAGCCTAATTAAGTTTCGTTTTAGGGATGTGTGCCTAATATTCACTAAATTTAAACGCCTTAAAAATAACCATTTTTCAAACAGTCTCAGAATTCGACGAAAATAATTTTGTTGGATTCGTATCGTCATAAGAAAGCTAAAAATATTTTTTTTAGAATTTTCTGAGGTCATATGTGGCCCCGGCATATTTTAATGTACGGTCAATATTTAATTAATTAATTTTTATTGCAATTTTAAATAAAAATCGTACAGATTTCGGAATTGGGCCACGAGACCTATCCTATTGCATTCAGAAGGTGACAAAACCTTAAGAATGACAGTAAGCAGGCCCAAATCAGAGAAAGTCCGAAAATCCTCCTTTTAAGCACGATTTTCGAGATTTAATATTAAAATATTCAGGCCGAAACCCTAATTATCATGGCAGCCGCCACCTAAAAACGAAGGCCAGAATTTCTCCAATTTCAAACGCTCATAACTTTTGATCCGCTCAACAAAAATCGACAAACTTGGTACCAAATCGAAGCTCTCGGAGAGATCTTTCAATCCATACGGTCAAGATCGGGTTTTGGTTCACGGATTTCACGAATTCTGGGCTGAAACGTGGCGGGTTCGGGTTCGATTTTCGAGAGGAGGAGGAGGCCGAGTTCGGAGCTATTGGGGGCGGTGGTGGCTCGCAGGCGGGGCGTCGGAGTGGCGAGGTCTGATCGGCAGTCGGGTGATCCTAGGGGGGCGCGCACAGAAGGAGGACTGACGTGATATGGGTTCGGCAGAACGGAGCGCAACGAAGAAGAAAAAAGTATATTTTATATTATTTTATTTAATTAATATATAATTTATGCAATCTTTAAAAATCAATATCTCCTTCATACGAGGTCCAATTGACGAACCGTCAGTTGCGTTGGACTCGTCTTTCCGAGATCTTCGCGATGGCGCATACCAGAGCTGATTCCGAGATAGTTGAATATTCAGCAAAAATCAATGTGAGAATTCTAATTTTATTTATTTAATTAATTATTAATTATTTTCTCGTGTTAAAAATGATTGTAATATCATGTTAATTCAGATCTGAAATGTCTGTGTTGTTTGAAATTGTTAATTGTTGCTTGTTGTATGTTTTGTTGTTCATAATATGCTAAATCTGCATTGGAATTTTGCGTATTGTTGAATTTATTTGCAGTTAGAGATTAGATCTAAAATTTGATCTACATCATATTATATTCATATTTAAATCATATTTATTTCAAATCTAGTTGTAAAAATTTATTTTATGTTATTAAAACATAATTCTTATTTTTCTGAAATGAACAATAGAATTGAAACAACAAATAAAAACTCATTTTTATTTGTTGATAAAACAAAAGAAATTGAACGCCAAATAAAACATTATTTTTATTTGTTTATATTACAACGGAGACTAGTTAACAAATAAAATCTTATTTTATTTGTCTATTTTTCAACAGAATTTGGATGTCGAATAAAATATTATTTTTGTTGTTTATTTAAAATAAAATTTGAACAACGAAAAACAGAAAAAAAAGATTACATTTTTAATGTGAATTTGTTTACATTAAAAAGAGTGAATAAAAAGAATACATTTTTAATGTGAATTTGTTTACATTAAAAAGAATGAATAAGAAAAAAGAATGTATTTTTAATGAGAATTTGTTTACATTAAAAAGAAGGATTAAAAGAACATATTCTTAATGTCAGTTTGTTACATTAAGAAGAGTGGATTAAAAAAAACATATATTTTTAATATGGAATAGTTTCATTAAAAAGAATAAAATTAAAAGATTATATTTTTATGTAATCTTAGAATTGAAATTAAAGATTAGATTTTTATGGTCTACTATTTTCAATAACAGGGATTGAAATAAAGGTCATATTTTATTTGTCACTTTGATTTCAATAAAAGTTGTAACATTTAAAAATCTCACCAATGCAAATATACATTAAAAATAAACTTGTTCTTTTATTTGCATTTACCAATGCAAATATACATTAAAAATAAACTTGTTCTTTTATTTGCATTTACCAATGTAAATATACATTAAAAATAAACTTGTTCTTTTATTTGCATTTACCAATGCAAATATACATTAAAAATAAACTTGTTCTTTTATTTGTATTTACTGATACAAAGATATATAAAATATATATTTACTGATACAAAGATATACAAAATTTGTTCTTTTATTTGCATTCACCAATGCAAATATATTTTGAAAATAAATTTTATTCCTTTATTTACATTCACAAATGTAAGATATACATTGAAATAAAATTTATCCTTTTATTTATATTCACAAATGTAAATATATGTTGAAATCCGAGTTTATCCTTTTATTTACATTCACCAATGTATAAATGCATTGAAATTAAAATTTGTTCTTTTATTTGCACTCATTATTGTAAATATATCTTGAAAAGAAAAGTTGTTCTTTTATTTGCATTCACGAATGCAAACAATACATGAAAATAGAAAAAAAATTATATTTTTGTTTGCATTCTACAATGCAAACGAAACATAGAAAATAGAAAATACATTTTTATTTGTATTCTATCATGCAAATAAAACAAGTAGATAAAAATTACATTTTTGTTTGCAACTTTAGCTACAAACAAGAAAATAAAAATTACATTTTTGTTTGCAAATTTAGATGCAAACAAATTTATTTAAAAACAATAGTTACATTTTTTGTTGAATGATTTTAAAATATGAACAAAACATTAAAATAAAGGTCACATTTTTATTTATTTATTTACTTCACTCAATGTAAATAAACATAAAATAAGGAGTTGTTCTTTTATTTACATTTCTTGATGTAAATAAAACTAGAAATTAAATATTACATTTTTATTTGCATTTACTCAATGCAAATAAAACATGAGAATAAAAGATACATTTTCATTTGCAATCCTTAATGCAAATAAATTATGAAATGAAAAGTTATAATTTTTATTTACATTCCTCTATGTAAATAAACATCAAATTAAAAAGTTGAATCTTTATTTGCATTCTTTATTGCAAATAAAGAATGAAATTAAAAGTTATATTTTTGTTATTATTTGTATTCCCTATTACAAATGGAATTAAAGATTATATTCTCCTTCCCACTTATTTACAATGAAAGGAATTGAAATAAAGATTATATTTTTATCGCCATTTTAGATGTGATAAAAGAATAGAAATAAAGATTACATTTTTATTGACATTTTACATGCGATAAAAAGAATAGAAATAAAAGAGACATTTTTATCGTCGTGTGATATATTGTGTATTACACTGCCATAGACAAGTTACCCGACTTGTTTATGTGATTGGGTCGATAATTTTTACACATTGCCCAAGTACACAAATAAATTTGTTATTTGTTTGTTGGATGAAACCCCACACGGGTGTTGGGATGAAAGTTAACATACACTAATTATAATATTTAGTTGTATGTTGATCGTTAGATCGACAGGCTGCGATGAGCGTTATTATTTAATTTTAACGCTTACACAGTGGAATTTACACTTTGGATGTAGATGGATGATTTGATGGTTTTACTATTATTGTCATATATATGATGTGTGTGAAATCCATATAATCCAAATTATATGGTAAATGTTCGAGTCGCATTTCGATTCAAGTGTTCTCTTAAATAAGAATATTTTTACCTTAGAAATTCTTTTTATATAAAAATATTTTAAATTAAGTATATGTTAAGATAAAGAATATTTGTAAAAGATAAAGATCTGTAATATAAAGAATACTTTCCATTTAAAGATCTTTTATATATAGAATATTTTTAATGATTATTTTAAAATAATGTTTTCTTTATAATAATTAATATTTAAAGAGAAATCCTTTAATTATGATTATTAGAATTTTCCATTATACTTTATGATATGAAGTAAATTGAGATGTGAAGTGGATTTATCGTGGACGGTTTTTTTAAACGACATTTGTCCTTTAATCCAATTTACATTGAAATTATTATTTGGAATTTATAAATCTAATTTACAGATTTAAAAAGGCATTTTCTAAAAATCAAGTTTTCCAATTTAATATATTAAAATTGGAATTAAGTAGAAATTCGATTGGTAATAATCGAGATGGGCTTCTGTAATAGAAGACCGATATTATATATGGAATTTAAGAGGCTTTGCCGTTATTCCATGTATATTGTTAGTCCGATACATAAATTCATATCGATTATGTAGTGATTTGATTTCTGTGAAATACTTATTTTAGAAATTGATTTGTGGGTTTATCGTGAACTGTGTTTTAAAGAACACTAGTTCTTTAACCCGTTTTAAGACAAGATTTATTCCATAAAATAAATGATCTTGTAATAATGATTTTTGATATTAAATCAAAATTAGAGTTTTAATAAATCTTTTAAGGAAGATTTAATATTTTATTTTCAAAGATTATCTTTGATAAAATTAATGAGAATCCTTTAATATGAATATTCTTATTAAAAGAATATTCGGAGTTGAAATGTGGCGTAATGTGTGATTTTCCAATATTTGATTTTTAATCACAAAATACGCGAGTTATTCAGAAAGACCGGGTTTAACCCATTCGGAGTAGTCCTCACGACGATCAAGAGTCGAAGATGAAGACGGGGGTTGAAGACCGAAGGTTTTCACATCGTTGGGATGGTGATGACTTGTATCTTGAATTGGGACTGTACATCCCAAGGCAAGGTATTTGGTAATGATCGTCCAAACGTATTTGGAGATCGACGGACACGTTGTTTCGCTCAGAACCAGAGCGGACTTGTAAATGGATTGTGTGTCTGACATTGTATTCCTTTTTACTGTATTTGTTGAACGCTACTGATTATATATTTCTGTTTGGTGGTGAAGAAATTATTCTTTACTTATCACCCTTCTCTAAGACGCATGAGCTTAGAGGTTATATATATATATTGGTAGATGATTAATAATATGGTAGGGTCTGGCAATGTGACATGCTAAGATGCAAATGATCAAGGCTTTGTTGAAAAGAAGGCCTTGTGGTTGATGATCAAAGCATAGCCCGTTTAGGCATAGCTTTGTGTATAGCGTGACTTCGCGAGCCTCACACCCCGGTATGAGTCAAAAACGAGATTAGGACTGCAGGGAGTGCACACGTTTCTTTCTAGCTAGGGTAGTGCCGGTGCTTTAACACGGCCCGACATTTTACTTATGTGGATTTTGGATTGAGGTACCTCGGGTTTTTATAGGCCGGAAGTGATCATACTATAGGTTCATAGGAACCGGGAAACGTGTGTTCAGGCATAATTAATCCACTAACGTTAGGTGGGGACCAGCCCTGAAGATCCAAGGGTTCACTGCGGGGGATCCTGAGGCATTTGCTACAGTGTCTCGAATCGGAAGAGGACGATCCCTAGCCTCGATTTCATGACAGAAAACCAATTCCCAATACGACACCACAGTTTTGATTGTAAACTTATATATGGCGACATAGTAGGATGGGGTACTATGCCGTCTAAGATTAATACATTTATATTGAAATGTTTTAAATATATATATACACACTAATAATAATATCGTTTTTACGTATCAAGCATCTTTTGACCATTATAAGGTAAAACCCTATCCTCTGGTGTGCGTTGCATTGTGTGATGGGACCTGGGTCTTGTAATGGTTTCATTTTTTTCTAAAAAGCATTACATTATTTGACGATTTACTTTAATTATGCACTGGCAATCCAATGGAGTAAACCCGTTCCGCATTAGCGGCGTGGTCCTGTGATTAGCCTACTTATTAGATAGGTTAAGTTAAGAAATCTCACACCAATCCCACGACTGACCTGTAGTTTGTTTCACTTTGAAAACTAGGATGCCCTCTTTCCACACGGGCAGTCGAGTAACTTTTTGCAGATATAGTTAAGCAGGATCCTGGATTGAAGTCTGAAGCTGGGTCCAGAATATTGATGGCCTTCCGCTGAGATTAGTTCTGCTGCAATGTATTTAATTTATTGTAAATGTATCTTCCGCTGTATTATTTATTGATGTACTCTGATATATTCTGTACTCTGATGTAACATTTATTATTGATGTTATAAAAGTCTGTGTTGTATGCCCAAAGTTAACGTACGCGAGTTTTGAACGATTTTGATCGATCTAGCGATCGATTGGCGTCGGGCGAAATTCGGGTCGTTACAGCTGGTATCAGAGCTCTGGTTAGCTCAAATCTTTGGTATACAGCTCGTTGGAACTAAACAGAAGACTCATCAGAGGTTGGATTAGTAATATCCAATAGGAATACTCATTAGAGATAGCATCAGCAGTATCCTAGAATGAGAATACTCATTAGAGATGGGGTTAGTAATGCCCTAGAATGAGTTAGGGTGAATAGTTTATAATTAACGTACTTGTAATTATATATAGTTCGATTTTAGAAAATATGATTTTTGAACATATAAAAGTTATATATTTTTGAAAATTTAATCAACTAATTGATTGATGATTGTGTTGTGTGAATATGAATTCGACTAATAAAATGATTAAACAACTAAAGAATTAAAATTAAATTAGTTAAATAAACAACTTTAGCTTGATTTCCTTTTCGAGGACGAAAAGATTTTAAGTGGGGGAGATTGTAACAACCCGCAAATTCTGAACCAATTTAAAAATTTTATTTTAGAAAATTTTAATGAATTTTGAAAATATAAAGTGATTTATTATTAATAATAATGGCTAGAATTGATTTTTATCGAAGTTAAAACGAATAAATTTAATTTAAATATAAAAGGAGTTAGAAATGCCGCGGTAGTTTTAAAATTTGATTTTGAACTTTAACTTAATGCACAGGATTCAAAATAAATCAGAATTGAGTGAAACCAGAAATATTTAAATCTGTTTAACCATATCTTTCTAACGAATCTAAAAAATTGAAATTTCATAGCAGAAATCAAAAGTTATGGCCAATTCAATTTTTAGAAGGGTCGCTGTAGAATTTATATATATAATATATATGGCCCAAAAGGCTACTTTTCACATATGTAGGAATTTCGACTCGAAACCACTTCCATTGAGTTCGGAATGACATTTCCGCATTGAAAAACAGTAAGCACTTATATATTTTGAGTTTCGAAATTTATTTGTTTAAAAATGTATTTTTAATATTAAATTGGCCTTGAAAATAGTCATTTTTCAAACGACCTCTGTTTTTGACGAAACCAATTTTGTTGGCATCGGAATGTCAAATTATTGCTAGGTTTCAATTTTCAGGATTTTTCTATTTAATATGTGAGCGTGGCAAAAGAAAATGTGTTTTGACTATTTTAGTTAAATTTAAACGCCTTAAAAATAGCCATTTTTTCAAACAGTCTCAGAATTCGACGAAAATAATTTTGTTGGATTCGTATCGTCATAAGAAAGCTAAAAATATTTTTTTTAGAATTTTCTGAGGTCATATGTGGCCCCGACATATTTTAATGTACGGTCAATATTTAATTAATTAATTTTTAATGCAATTTTAAATAAAAATCGTACAGATTTCGGAATTGGACCACGGGACCTATCCCATTGCGTTCAGAAGGTGTCAAAACCTTACAAACGACAGTAAGCAGGCACAAATCAGAGAAAGTCCGAAAATCCACCTTTTAAGCACGATTTTCGAGATTTCATATTAAAATATTATTAAAATATTCAGGCCGAAACCCTAATTATCATGGCAGCCGCCACCTAAAACCGAAGGCCAGAATTTCTCCAATTTCAAACGCTCATAACTTTTGATCCGCTCAACGAAAATCGACAAACTTGGTACCAAATCGAAGCTCTCGGAGAGATCTTTCAATCCATACGGTCAAGATCGGGTTTTGGTTCATGGATTTCACGAATTCTGGGCTGAAACGTGGCGGGTTCGGGTTCGATTTTCGAGAGGAGGAGGAGGCCGAGTTCGGAGCTATTGGGGCGGTGGTGGCTCGCAAGCGAGGCGTTGGAGTGGCGAGGTCTGATCGGCGGTCGGGTGATCCTAGGGGGCGCGCGCAGAAGGAGGACTGACGTGATGTGGGTTCGGCAGAACGGAGCGCAATGAAGAAGAAGTATATTTTATATTATTTTATTTATTTAATACATAATTTATGCAATCTTTAAAAATCAATATCTCCTTCATACGAGGTCCGATTGACGAACCGTCAGTTGCATTGGACTCGTCTTTCCGAGATCTTCGCGATGGCGTAGACCAGAGCTGATTCCGAGATAGTCGAATTTTCAGCAAAAATCAATGTGAGAATTCTAATTTTATTTATTTATTTAAGTATTAATTATTTTCTCGTGTTAAAAATGATTGTATTATCATGTTAATTCAGATCTGAAATGTCTGTGTTGTTTGAAATTGTTAATTGTTGCTTGTTGTATGTTTTGTTGTTCATAATATGCTAAATCTGCATTGGAATTTTGCGTATTGTTGAATTTTTTTGCAGTTAGAGATTAGATCTAAAATTTGATCTACATCATATTATATTCATATTTAAATCATACTTATTTCAGATCTAGTTGTAAAAATTTATTTTATGTTATTAAAACATAATTCTTATTTTTTTGAAATGAACAATAGAATTGAAACAACAAATAAAAACTCATTTTTATTTGTTGATATAACAAAAGAAATTGAACGCCAAATAAAACATTATTTTTATTTGTTTATATTACAACGGAGACTAGTTAACAAATAAAATATTATTTTATTTGTTTATTTTTCAACAGAATTTGGATGTCGAATAAAATATTATTTTTGTTGTTTATTTACAATAGAATTTGAACAACGAAAGAAAGAAAAAAAAGATTACATTTTAATGTGAATTTGTTTACATTAAAAAGAATGAATAAAAAGAATACATTTTTAATGTGAATTCGTTTACATTAAAAAGAATGAATAAGAAAAAAGAATGTATTTTTAATGAGAATTTGTTTACATTAAAAAGAAGGATTAAAAGAACATATTCTTAATGTGAGTTTGTTACATTAAGAAGAGTGGATTAAAAAAAACATATATTTTTAATATGGAATAGTTTCATTAAAAAGAATAAAATTAAAAGATTACATTTTTATGTAATCTTAGAATTGAAATTAAAGATTAGATTTTTATGGTCTACTGTTTTCAATAACAGGGATTGAAATAAAGGTCATATTTTATTTGTCACTTTGATTTCAATAAAAGTTGTAACATTTAAAAATCTCACCAATGCAAATATACATTAAAAATAAACTTGTTCTTTTATTTGCATTTACCAATGCAAATATACATTAAAAATAAACTTGTTCTTTTATTTGCATTTACCAATGTAAATATACATTAAAAATAAACTTGTTCTTTTATTTGCATTTACCAATGCAAATATACATTAAAAATAAACTTGTTCTTTTATTTGTATTTACTGATACAAAGATATATAAAATATATATTTACTGATACAAAGATATACAAAATTTGTTCTTTTATTTGCATTCACCAATGCAAATATATTTTGAAAATAAATTTTATTCCTTTATTTACATTCACAAATGTAAGATATACATTGAAATAAAATTTATCCTTTTATTTATATTCACAAATGTAAATATATGTTGAAATCCGAGTTTATCCTTTTATTTACATTCACCAATGTATAAATGCATTGAAATTAAAATTTGTTCTTTTATTTGCACTCATTAATGCAAATATATCTTGAGAAGAAAAGTTGTTCTTTTATTTGCATTCACGAATGCAAACAATACATGAAAATAGAAAAAAAATTATATTTTTGTTTGCATTCTACAGTGCAAGCGAAACACAGAAAATAGAAAATACATTTTTATTTGTATTCTATCATGCAAATAAAACAAGTAGATAAAAATTACATTTTTGTTTGCAACTTTAGCTACAAACAAGAAAATAAAAATTACATTTTTGTTTGCAAATTTAGATGCAAACAAATTTATTTAAAAACAATAGTTACATTTTTTGTTGCATGATTTTAAAATGCGAACAAAACTTTAAAATAAAGGTTACATTTTTATTTATTTATTTACTTCACTCGATGTAAATAAACATAAAATAAGGAGTTGTTCTTTTATTTACATTTCTTGATGTAAATAAAACTAGAAATTAAATATTACATTTTTATTTGCATTTACTCAATGCAAATAAAACATGAGAATAAAAGATACATTTTCATTTGCAATCCTTAATGCAAATAAATTATGAAATGAAAAGTTATAATTTTTATTTACATTCCTCTATGTAAATAAACATCAAATTAAAAAGTTGAATCTTTATTTGCATTCCTTATTGCAAATAAAGAATGAAATGAAAAGTTATATTTTTGTTATTATTTGTATTCCCTATTACAAATGGAATTAAAGATTATATTCTCCTTCCCACTTATTTATAATGAAAGGAATTGAAATAAAGATTATATTTTTATCGCCACTTTAGATGCGATAAAAGAATAGAAATAAAGATTACATTTTTATTGACATTTTACATGCGATAAAAAGAATAGAAATAAAAGAGGCATTTTTATCGTCGTGTGATATATTGTGTATTACACTGCCATAGACAAGTTACCCGACTTGTTTATGTGATTGGGTCGATAATTTTACACATCGCCCAAGTACACAAATAAATTTGTTATTTGTTTGTTGGATGAAACCCCACACTGGTGTTGGGATGAAAGTTAACATACACTAATCCCAATATTTAGTTGTATGTTGATCGTTAGATCGACAGGCTGCGATGAGCGTTATTATTTAATTTTAACACTTACACAGTGGAATTTACACTTTGGATGTAGATGGATGATTTGATGGTTTTACTATTATTGTCATATATATGATGTGTGTGAAATCCATATAATCCAAATTATATTGTAAATGTTCGAGTCACATTTCGATTCAAGTGTTCTCTTAAATAAGAATATTTTTACCTTAGAAATTCTTTTTATATAAAAATATTTTTAATTAAGTATATGTTAAGATAAAGAATATTTGTAAAAGATAAAGATCTTTAATATAAAGAATACATCCCATTTAAAGATCTTTTATATAAAGAATATTTTTAATGATTATTTTAAAATAATGTTTTCTTTATAATAATTAATATTTAAAGAGAAATCCTTTAATTATGATTATTAGAATTTGCCATTATACTTTATGATATGAAGTAAATTGAGATGTGAAGTAGATTTATCGTGGACGGTGTTTTTAAACGACATTTTTCCTTTAATCCAATTTACATTGAAATTATTATTTAAAATTTATAAATCTAATTTACAGATTTAAAAAGGCATTTTCTAAAAATCAAGTTTTCCAATTTAATATATTAAAATTGGAATTAAGTAGAAATTCGATTGGTAATAATCGAGATGGGCTTCTGTAATAGAAGACCGATATTATATATGGAATTTAAGAGGCTTTGCCGTTATTCCATGTATATTGTTAGTCCGATACAAAAATTCATATCGATTATGTATTGATTTGATTTCTGTGAAATTCCTTATTTTAGAAATTGATTTGTGGGTTTATCGTGAACTGTGTTTTAAAGAACACTAGTTCTTTAACCCGTTTTAAGGCAAGATTTATTCCATAAAATAAATGATCTTGTAATAATGATTTATGATATTAAATCAAAATTAGAGTTTTAATAAATCTTTTAAGGAAGATTTAAGATTTTATTTTCAAAGATTATCTTTGATAAAATTAATGAGAATCCTTTAATATGAATATTCTTATTAAAAGAATATTCGAAGTTGAAATGTGGCGTAATGTGTGATTTTCCAATATTTGATTTTTAATCACAAAATACGCGAGTTATTCAGAAAGACCGGGTTTAACCCATTCTGAATAATCCTCATGACGATCAAGAGTCGAAGATGAAGACGGGGGTTGAAGACCGAAGGTTTTCACATCATTGAGATGGTGATGACTTGTATCTTGAATTGGGACTGTACATCCCAAGGCAAGGTATTTGGTAATGATTGTCCAAACGTATTTAGAGATCGACGGACACGTTGTTTCGCTCAGACCCAGAGCGGACTTGTAAATGGATTGTGTGTCTGACATTGTATTGCTTTCTACTGTATTTGTTGAACGCTACTGATTATATATTTCCGTTTGGTGGTGAAGAAATTATTCTTTACTTATCACCCTTCTCTAAGACGCATGAGCTTAGTGGTTATATATATATATATATATATATATATATTGGTAGATGATCAATAATATGGTAGGGTCTGACAATGTGACATGCTAAGATGCAAATGATCAAGGCTTTGTTGAAAAGCAGGCCTTGTGGTTGATGATCAAAGCATAGCCTGTTTAGGCATAGCTTTGTGTATAGCGTGACTTCGCGAGCCTTACACCCCAGTATGAGTCAAAAACAGGATTAGGACTGCAGGGAGTGCACACGTTTCTTTCTAGCTAGGGGTAGTGCCGGTGCTTTAACACGGCCCGGCATTTTACTTATGTGGATTTTGGATTAAGGTACCTCGGGTTTTTATAGGCCGGAAGTGGTCATACTATAGGTTCATAGGAACCGGGAAACATGTGTTCAGGCATAATTAATCCACTACCGTTAGGTGGGGACCGACCCTGAAGATCCAAGGGTTCACTGCGGGTGATCCTGAGGCATTTGCTAGAGTGTCTCGAATCGGAAGAGGACGATCCCTAGCCTCAATTTCATGATAGAAAACCAATTCCCAATACGACACCACGGTTTTGATTGTAAACTTATATATGGAGACATAGTAGGATGGGGTACTATGCCGTCTAAGATTATTACATTTATATTGAAATGTTTTAAATATATATACACACACTAATAATAATATCGTTTTTACGTATCAAGCATCTTTTGACCATTATAAGGTAAAACCCTATCCTTTGGTGTGCGTTGCATTGTGTGATGGGACCTGGGTCTTATAATGGTTTCATTTTTTTTCTAAAAAGCATTATGTTATTTGACGATTTACTTTAATTATGCACTGGCAATCCAATGGAGTAAACCCGTTCCGCGTTAGCGGCGTGGTCCTGTGATTAGCCTACTTATTAGATAGGTTAAGTTAAGAAATCTCACACCAGTCCCACGACTTACCTGTAGTTTGTTTCACTCTGCAAACTCGGGTGCCCACTTTCCACACGGGTAGTCGAGTAGCTTTTTGCGGATATAGTTAAGCAAGATCCTGGATTGAAGTCTGAAGCTGGGTCCAGAATATTGATGGCCTTCCGCTGAGATTAGTTCCGCTGCAATGTATTTAATTTATTGTAAATGTATCTTCCGCTGTATTATTTATTGATGTAATCTGATATATTCTGTACTCTGATGTAACATTTATTATTGATGTTATAAAAGTCTGTGTTGTTGTTCTGATGTGTTGTATGCCCAAAGTTAACGTACGCGGGTTTTGAACGTTTTTGATCGATCTAGCGATCGATTGGCGTCGGGCGAAATTCGGGTTGTTACAGCGCTACGAGCTCGTTTTTAATTAAATCAAATTTATATGTTCAAATTTCAATTAATTAATAAACTCCTTATCATGATTCAAATCTGAACCTAATTCGGTCCTATAATTCATCCAATCCATACTATACCTCAAATCCAATTTATTCTCACTTATTTTGGGGTTAAATTTATTATTTACTATTCAAATAAAACTAATGCTCAGAATCGTAGAATTCGAGTTCTTTAAATTTCTAAATTAACATTTAAAACCAATTTTAAATGTTCAAACTTAACAGCTGAAAATTCGGATCGCTACATTAGCTACATCAAATTTTGCTCATATGCTTTCTTATTCAAAATTATCAAATCATTTAGAAAAGATTGTTGTTGCAATCAATTGCATTGGATATACTACATTGCATTGTAGTTTATTTATTTATTTCCAATGAACGAATATTGTTGAAATTTCTTATATTATGAACGTGACTGTTCACCATATATACGTGATCAAATATAGTCAAATAATGATATCACTGTACTACATAAAAGACCTAAACACATAAAGATAATATATATAGTCTCAAACAAATAAATACTTAAGCAACCAAGGCATTAATGTTTTTAATAGCTTTGTAAATTGTATCTTGCACGTATTTTGATGTGATAACATATCTAAAGATTTATTGGCAAGTTTATTTTATATTTTTACACTAATTTTTAATTTAGTTCATTTGTATATTTTAGTTGATTGACGTTTTTTCAATTTCATTTGTTGCACTAATTTTTCAATGTAAACCGTTTGAACTTTATAATATATATTCGTACAATATTAAAAATGTAAAATTTTATCATTACAATTTTTACTAAGATTTTCACTAGATTTTAAGTTTCTCAAAATCATAAGCAAAAGGTGGATACCTCTCTATTTCTCCAGTGGGCATCAAGATTTGTTTGTCTTGAGATTCTGACTGTGATGACCCCAAACTCTCATAGTATGAAAGCAAGGATAATCATTGGAATATAACACATTTATAACAACAGCAGATCTCAGATAACAACATAACACATAAATCATAGCAGCGGAAAATAGAAATGTCGTCAACATCACAACATCATAACATCAGAGTAGCATAGTTATAGGATACAATTTAGCATATAAAAGTCTTGGAGAATAGAAATAAGTCTAAACACCATCAAGTACAACACGGATAAATGATGTCTAAATGTTTCAAAGTAGAAATAAAAGATAGAGGAAATTTTCATCTTCTGTCCAAGAGCATGCTCCACTTCGGTACATATCCAAAATAACCTGATACCTGTCACTTGGCTGCCCATGTAAAAATAAGGGCACCCGAGTTTGCAAGTGAAACAAACTACGAGTCAGTCATGAGACTGGTATGAGAAATCTTTACTTAACTTAACTAATAATAAGGTTAATCACAGGACCACGCTGCTAACATGGAACGGGTTTACTCCATTGGATTGCCAGTGCATGAACTAAATAAATCTTTTAAAAACAACGCAATGTTTTTTAGAAAATGAAATCATTATAAGACTCCAGTCCCATCACACAATGCGATGCAAACTGGAGGATAGAGTTTTACCTTATAATGATCAAACATGCTTGATACGTATAAAATAATATTTAATATTATTATTACTGTCTAGTCAATTTTAAAACACTTTCAAAATAAATGTATCAATCCTAGACGGCATAGTACCCCATCCTACTATGTCGCCATATATAAGTTTACAATCAAATCCGTAATGTCGTATTGGAAATTGGGTTTCCATCATGAGTCAAGGCTAGGGATGGCTCCTCATTGATTTGAGACATTCTAGCAGACGCCTCAGGATTCAGACGCTGGCGAACCGTTAGATGCGGTAGGGCCGGTCCACAAATACTTTAGTGGATTGGCAATTCCTGAACAATACGTTTCTCAGTCCTATTGGACCTATCACTTGGCCAATAGCGACTAATTAACATAGAAATGTGTTTATTTTATGCTCTTATATCTTATCTTTTGTATATAAATAAATATTACTTGGGTATTGTTTTGTTACTTTTACAGATATTCCAACCCAGCCCGCATGCAACCAGAAAAGTAGAGAAATGGAGATCAGATTGCTATATATTTACATTTTGAAGAATTGTAAATGAAGATCTCACATCAAGTTGCTGTTGGACAAGAAAATGATTGATAAAAAGGCCATGCACATCTCAAATCAAGGGAGGCTTGTCAAAGAACCAAGAGGAAAAGAAGAAAGGCCAAATTTACTAGATTTCACTAAGGCCCATTTGTAATTCTCATTGTAAACTCTTTTGTGAATTCCCTAAGGCCCATCTATCATTGTATTAGGGCTAGGGTTAGGGTTTGGTTATTCCCTATAAATACCCTTGTAATATCATTGTAGCCACCATCCTATTCTATATTCTCTTCTCCATTAATAAAAGTTCTTCTTCTTTTTATTATTTCTGCATTTTTCTTTTTCTTAACAATTGGTGTTGTCTTCACAATTAGTTTTGGAAGAGCACCAATTGTATTTTACATTTTTTGTTAGTGATTAGTCGTTTGATTAGTTTCAACGACAATCCTAATTTACTTTTTTTTTGTTCTTCTTTTCCTGCAATTTTACTTTCTGCATTTTATTTCTGTTTTGCATTTTAATTTCCAATTGATAATTGTGATTTGATCGTCGGTTCAATTAGATTTGTTCTGAATCGGATCGCAGTTTCAATTTTTATTGTTTTCAAAACCAACCTCGAAAATCGTCTAACTCGCCCAAGAGATTAAATAAATAATTTTTTTTAATTTGCCTCCCTGTGTTCGACCTGTATGCTACACACCTGTGCGCTTGCAGAATTTATTACAAATATCATGCTTTTCTAGCGTCGATCAAGTTTTTGGCGCCGTTGTCGGGGAGGTAAACACTGAATTTTATTATTTATTTAATTTATGATTCGTGTTAGTTTTTTTTCTTTTTTTTTCTTGTAGATAAATATATAAAAAAATCTTGGTTAGTAATGTGGTGTATCAATTTTATTGGTATTCTCATGAACAAAGCAAGAGAAAAAAATACTTGCCAAAATTTTCAATTTCTTTCTATTCGTTTTCATTGATTTCTTTCCTTTTTTTCAATTTATTTATTTTCCCTTTTCAACTTTTTGTTCTTTTTTTTCTACTTTTACAACGATTAAAAAAAATCCCTTTCCTATTTTTTTTCTTTCTTGACATCTTTCCACTGCAAAGTTATCGTACAAATTTCTTTATGTTTCTTTCTTTCCATCTTTGTTTTCTGTCTTCTGCTCTTCCACTACAGAACAATCACCATCCCTTCTGTTCGAAACTGTTAGTTTCTCTGTCATCAATTTCAGAACCATATCCCCTCACCACCTTCTTCACAATCAACCCCAAACATACCCTACCCACATCCAAAGTCCATCACGCACGGCAGTTTTTCAACCGAACCACATCGAGTCAACCTCAACCCAATTCTCTATCAAGCAAACTCTATTAAATCCCTTTTCACCCACCGCATCATCATTAACACAGCACCTTTCGACCAAAACCATACCATCGTTCATCGCTGATCACCGCATCACAAACTCCCACAACATCATCAATCATCCTTCATACACAATTATCAACCCAGCAGCAATCTCCTTCAGCCTCCATACCCATCAACAAATTCACCATCGTCCATCCATCTGCACGTAACCATCAACACAGCTCTCCAAACTCAATTCGCAGATCCACTTTCACACCAGCTACCACTTAGTTCCCTTGCAAAACCTTTTCACCGATCACCAAGTTTTCTCTCTCACCAAACCCAAAATATCTCCACTCTTCAGAAATTCCACAGAGCAACCACTTCACCTTCCAAAACAAATCACTCGCGAACACCATTTATTCCTCAACCAAAAATCCAACCAATCCTAAAGCCCCTCACCGCAAATCCATACAATTGCTAATGCAGACTCTCCCCGAGTAAAGATTTTTTTTACAGTGGGGGTATGGTTGTCCGTCCAGAGCAGTTAAACTTCACTGACAATCAAATCAACTATTTGAAATTCGCTTGACTTTTGAATATCCTGTCCGTTTGCTTGAATCTGTTCCTTCCTTCGGCCGTTGATTTGTTTTTGAGAATTCGTTTCTTGTTCTTGTTTTTTTTTGAAACGAAAGATAAATAACACAATTGAAAGAAATTTAATAACTAACTAGAAACTAAACGAAAGGAAAAAGAGAAAAAGATAGATAAATAAACTACCTCAACTAAAAAAAACTATGTTAAACAACAGAAATAAAATAAAACAAAGCCTGACTGAAAAGAATTACTCAAAACAATTAGAGTATTGCACTCCAATATCAGGCCACGTGGTCACACACTCGAGACAAGAAAAAAAAGGGGGCATCCAGATGTTTCAATATGCAGTTCAAACCAAAAAAAAATCACTCCCCTTTATTTATTTTTTTGAAAATAGGCCACCTCAAAACAAGGAAATAAGGCACGGCTCTTCTTTTCTCGCAAACAAACACGCCACCCTTTCTCAAAATAACGCAGGCTTCCTCTTTTTTCAGTCTTCGATTTCAGGAAATAAGGACCCAAAAATTTGTCTCGAAATCAGGTATTGTTTGAATTTGGTTACGGGTTGATTGGAATTTGCTATTTGGGCTTGGGTTTTAGGGTGAAGTGCGGATTCGGGTGAAGTGCGGATTGGGTTGAAGGGGTGCGATTGCACTGGGAGTTTGGGTTTCGAAACTCAATTTGGTTTCAGCTGTTGGATCGATGGAAGTTGGCAGAAGGGGTAGCTTCGGCGTGGTTGGTACGTGATGGGTGCGAAGTTGAAATGGATCTGGTGATGAGAGCGCAGGGGAGGGTTTGGTTAGTTTATTTGATTTCTTTGATTGGTATTGTTCATTTATTTTGCCAAATTTTCCAATTTTTCTTTGATTTCTTTCCATCTATTCCTTCTTTCCTTTTACTTCCTTCCATTTGTTAATATACTGGTTTTCATTCTCTTACAACAATAAACAAAAAAATCCTTTGTTTCTTTCCATCTTTCAACTTTCTTCCCATTTTATTTTTACATTCTCTTCCCTATTTTACAAGTTCCAAAAAAAAAATAACACTTGCCAACTTTTCCTTCAGTTTATTTCCTGTCTTTTCATCCATTTCTTCTCCCTTCTTTTATTTATTTCTTTCCATCATACAATTTCTTTCCCTTTCTTTCATTTAATTCTTTAAATTTTCTATAAACTCCTCTCTTTTACAAATCTCATCCATAAAAAAATAAAAATCTTGCCATCTTCTCTTTTATTTCTTTCCTTTTTGCTCTTTCCTCTTTCCAATACTTTGATTTCTACTTTTTTTTTAAAATAAATAAATAATAATAAATACAAATTCTCTTTTTGAAATCTTTCCATTCTCTGCCTTGTAGTTAATTCTTTGCTTTTTCATTTGATTCTTCCCACTTTTGCTATTCCCCTATTTATTTACATTTTTTTCCTTTGGTATTACGACAGCGACCTCAAAACCTTCTCCTTCCATCTTCTCCACAACACAATCACGCAAGCCAACCTTGTACCATCCTCCTGCAAACAACAACCACCTCGACTCCTCTTTATCTCACCACAACAACAAACTCCACTTCCCTTTCTACCCACCACATCACAGTCCCTTCCTACCCACGTCCAAGTCCTGCCATCTTTTCACGCAACTTTCAAGACCTTATTCAGCGCAAATCACGCCACCTACCATCGTTCCCACCATCTAAACCATCATCGCACTATCCATACCAACCAATCTACCACAAATCGAACCCAAATCCACCTCGAAACACCCGTTTCATAATCGTCGCAACCCTTCCCTCATTACAAAAATTAAATCTGGCTCAATAATTGTTAGGGTCCGATTTCGAAAAGAAAAAAAGGTGAGAGAAGGGGTAAAGGAGCATGATTTCTGGAAATCAGTTGTTTCCAATTATTTTTCAATTTTGCCAAATTTTGCGAGGAAGTACTATATTTATTGACTGAATCTTGGCTTCTTTTTTTTTCTTCTTTTATGCATGTGAGGGCTGTTTGTTTTAGAATTATTTTGGGTTTGGTTCGCTTGTTTTGGTTGTTGGCACGGTCATGTACTAAATAGTGGAATTTGTCTTCTGATTTTTACTCGTTGTAGATCTCCTTTATTTCTTTCTTGTTTTAGTTTTTTCTAGTTTGTAACTTGTTTTCTTAATTCCATTTCTTTTCTTGAAAAAAAAAGACAGAAAAGAAAAGAGAGGAATTTCAAAAGTTCGAAGACGAAAGTGAGCGAGAGTTCAAGAAACGCGAACAAGGAATACAGAAGTCAGTCGATCAGCAAGCAGTTGAATTGAATTGCCAGTGCTTTTCAATCGTTCTGGACATCTATACACCATTGTAAAATTTTCTAAACTCTACAGGTGCTTTGCTACAAAGAAAAATATAGAAATTGCTTGTAAAAATCTTCTGCAGGGGCAGCGGCTTGCTTGTACAATTATTTTATTTCTTCAGTTATTTTTGTCTGATTGTGGTGTGGCTGAAATTTCTGAATTTCCATAATTAAAATCATTACTCTCGTCGATTTTTCATTATAAAACTTGATTAGACGTTGCAAATTTTTAACTACAATAGTATATTTTGTGAAATTGATTCTCTCAAGGGTTTGATCGCGGATATATATTAGTTCAATTTATTGAACTTCTAGCAAAAGAGGTTGCATACTACCCGTAAAACATTGGTCGTATCCCTTAGTATTTATACTATACGTGAACGGCCATAAGACCCTCTTCCCCCTTCAAATCGAGATTATCAACTAATAAGATATACTTGAGTACATTATTTATTTTGTAATAAGAGTTACACGTGTCAACTTTAAGTTTTGGATTTTCTATACTCGACAACGATGAGTGAAAAGAGTTTTAGCCATCATAATTCTCCTATTGATTTTGAAATTGATGAAATTGACATGATTCACATAACAATTATTGAAACCTCTAATGACACTTCTAAAGCCTTGAAAATGTGTCTTGACCATTTCAACTCTGATTTCGATGTGCTTGAATACATTTCTGAGCTAAATGAACTTCTTGACTCGAAACCTTCGTCATTTGAATCTAACCAAGGAATGTTGACCAATATTAGCACACAAGAACTTCCTAAGTTAGACCACAAACCCCTACCATAAGACCTTAAGTATACTTACTTGGACTCTACAGAAAATTTTCTCATAATTATGGCCTTTGATCGTACCGAGGACAAAGAAGAAAAATCTTTGAAAATTTTACGGGAAAATAAAGGGGCATTAGGATGAGATTATGATAATCTACATCTGAATTTTATAAATCATTGGCTCGACAAAATTTTCTTCGGAAGAATTTTCATTTCAGAATGCACTGACAAGCCTATTGCAACTCACAAATCAAATAAGAAATCATTGTGCATCATCTTCGATAGAGGCAAGTGTGGGGGGAAAAGAAGGAATCATTCACCACAAAATATTCACCATCATCGTAGATTTCATTTTTCATACAATTGGCACACTCATATAGTGGTTAAATTGCATTTCATTTTACAAATCATATTGCATTTAATCCATCTTTGGGTTCGATCTTTCAAATTTAGGAAACGTTTACAGTATGGACACTGTTTAGTTCTAGTGTGGGGGGGGGGGAGGGTCTGCATTTCATTCATTTTCGTTTTTTTCTTTATTTTTCTTTCTTTTCATTTTTAGCCATTTAAATAGGACCATCATGCATTTTAGATTGTAGTAACATGCTAATTTTTTTTGAAAAACGACTCATTTTAGATTGATACAACAAAATAAGTTAACGATTGTTAATCAGTTGATAGTATTTTTTTCTCTCAAATAAGATCAAATAAGAAATATGATGAAAAGTTGAATTTTGAGGGATAATAGTGTAACCGGTACATAAGGAGATTCTTAGATGATGGCCATGAAGTTTATTCTAAATTGTAGTCTTTGTTTAATGAGTGGAGGACTTAAAATACTTATATTGCTTTTCAATCTTTGAAACTAAGTTGTGTTAAGTTGAATTCGCGTAATCTCTCTTGTTCTTATATTTTCAGTAATAATAATAATAATCCAAGGGTATCCAACATTGCTTGTATATCTAGTGTTGGTGTGCAAACCCGCCAAGCTCTATCTGACATGTTGTTGACAAAGTTAGCGTCGGAATATCTTGGTCTCATTTTATGAGTTGGACACCTAAGGATTACAGACACGTTGTTGACAAAGTCAAAGTCGGTTTGCACAATCCGCCTAGCTCTTTACCCACTCTCCGTTAGTCCGCGAGGCAGTGCACGGGTGGTAAACCTTGGTCTTCTGAGTTAGGTGTATGTACTTAATCATAAATTTCAATTTTTATAGAGATAAAGAATAAGCGATGATGCCCAAACATTTTTTGACCTTATTGATTTGATTAGCCATACACAAGGAAATTAGAATACCACTTCACAAACTGTGACAAGCAAACTAAGAATCTATTTCATGGCTGCACTACGTTATCGACCGAACCAACTGGCCAAACTGGAATTTAACATTTGAAAACTTGAATTATATCGAAAATTTGTGACAAGTTGAGGTATCTAAAATAAAATCAACTGATTAGAAATTATTAACTTAATTTGTTGTACCACTTTCCTGAAATAAGTCGTGTTTTCATTTTTCGTTTTTATTTGCATATGTCCATTGCATTCATGTAGTTTCATTAGAATCATAGCACATTGCATTTGGATTTTGTGGGTAGTATCCGCTGAAAACCCTCACGAGACACCACTCGTCCTACTAGGGACACCTAGAGGTTTAACGACTTGTTGCATATGCTCAATGCAATCGTGTTTCCTACGAAAGTGTGACCTATCTAGTTTAGTTTTTCATTTCTTGTTTTACTCGAGGACGAGTAAAAGATAAGTGTGGGGGTATTTGATTAACATAGAAATGTGTTTATTTTGTGCTCTTATATCTTATCTTTTGTATATAAATAAATATTACTTGGGTATTGTTTTGTTACTTTTACAGATATTCCAACCCAGCCCGCATGCAACCAGAAAAGTAGAGAAATGGAGATCAGATTGCTATATATTTACATTTTGAAGAATTGTAAATGAAGATCTCACATCTAGTTGCTGTTGGACAAGAAAATGATTGATAAAAAGGCCATGAACATCTCAAATCAAGGGAGGCTTGTCAAAGAACCAAGAGGAAAAGAAGAAAGGCCAAATTTACTAGATTTCACTAAGGCCCATTTGTAATTCTCATTGTAAACTCTTTTCTGAATTCCATAAGGCCCATCTATCATTGTATTAGGGTTAGGGTTAGGGTTTGGTTATTCCCTATAAATACCCTTGTAATATCATTGTAGCCACCATCCTATTCTATATTCTCTTCTCCATTAATAAAAGTTCTTCTTCTTTTTATTATTTCTGCATTTTTCTTTTTCTTAACAATCGGTGTGGTCTTCACAATTAGTTTTGGAAGAGCACCAATTGTATTTTACATTTTTTGTTAGTGATTAGTGGTTTGATTAGTTTCAACGACAATCCTAATTTACTTTTTGTTGTTCTTCTTTTCCTGCAATTTTACTTTCTGCATTTTATTTCTGTTTTGCATTTTAATTTCCAATTGATAATTGTGATTTGATCGTCGGTTCAATTAGATTTGTTCTGAATCGGATCGCAGTTTCAATTTTTATTGTTTTCAAAACCAACCTCGAAAATCGTCTAACTCGCCCAAGAGATTAAATAAATAATTTGTTTTTAATTTGCCTCCCTGTGTTCGACCTGTATGCTACACACCTATGCGCTTGCAGAATTTATTACAAATATCACGCTTTTCTAGCGTCGATCAGTGACCAATATCTGAGGCCTCGCAAAATCCATCATCCACATAAGTAAAAATGTTTAGGCTCTATACTATGACACCACTTCTAGCTAGAAAGAAACGCATGCACTCTCTACGGTCCTTTTCCCGTTTTTGACTCATACCGGGGTGTGAGACTCGCGAAGTAATGCTTATACACAAAGATATGCCTAAATAAGTTGAGCTTTGATCATCAACCACAAGGCTTTGCTTTTCAACAAAAGCCTTGATCATTTGCATCTTGGCATGCCACATTAACAATTCATACCATGCGACCGATAACTATCAATATATAACCTCTGAGCTCGTGCGTCTCAGAGAAGGGTATTAAGCAAGAGAATAAATTCTCCGCCACCAAACAGATATATATTAAATAAAAATCAATTCATATAAAATGAAATCCAATGTCAGTCACACATCCATTTACAAGTCCGTTTTGGGCCTGAACGAAACCGGAGACACCTTATTCCTCGTCCCGTATGTCCAATACGGAAGAGAGGTGCTCGCTTATTCGAACAGTCAACAAGTACGTCTGGACAACTACCACTGTAACCCTTTCAAGGAAGCGACTCTAATCAAAGGCATCAGTGTTGTCCATTCAATGTGAAGATCGTCGGTCTTCAAACACCGTTTTTAATATCTTCGATTTAAATCATCGGATAATTATTTGAAATTCGATTAAACTCGGTCTTTTCAAATAATTCTCGAATATATATAATTTTAATCATTTCATATCGTTAATATTATTTTATAACGACTTATCGCTATTTTTATTTACATAAAAATAGTCCAATTTAAATTAACGACGCTTCGGGTCAATAGGCGGCCCTGGCGATGTTTTGACCTAAATTTGATTTACACATTTCTCAAAATCTAACCAATGGATTTTAACAAATTTTATATCATTGGAAAGTTCTTCCCAAAGCGGGTCTAACGGTTTCAGCTTTGGGAAAATCCGATGGTCGAGTCTTTCGGTATAATCGTTTAAAGTTACGATTCTGAAACACGAACTACCACGCGCGATCCGTTTAATTTTAATTTATATTTTTATATATAAAAATATATAAATATAAATCAGTCGACGATTTCCCAGTCATGTTTAACATGCAAAATAAAAGAATGTTTTATTTTGCATAACCATTTAAATGCTTCTAATGATAAATAAAAAGAGATATATATTGTATTTGCAAACCCGTTTCTATATTTTCTAATAGCAAATAAAAAGAGATTTTTGTTTGCATACGTTTCCAATGTTCTCTAATGTCAAATAAAAAATGTAATTTACCTGCATAATTTCTCTACATGTTTCTAGTGTCAGATAAAAATGTATTTTATCCGCATAACTTTCTACATTTTCCAATGTAAAATAAAAATGTATTTTATTTGCATAACTTCTCTACATGTTTCTAATGTCAAATAAATATGTATTTTATTTGCATAACTTCTCTACATGTTTCTAATGTCAAATAAATATGTATTTTATTTGCATAACTTCTCTACATGTTTCTAACATCAAATAAATATATATTTTATTTGCATGACTTCTCTACATGTTTCAAATGACAAATAAATATGTACTTTATTTTCATGACATGTTTCCAATGTTATAATGACAATATAAAAAGATAATTTTTATTTTCACTACATTAATGTGTCGTTAATGACAAATAAAAAGATAATTTTTATTTTCATTACATTACTGTGCCGCTAATGACAAATAAAAAGATATTTTTTTTATTACATTACTGTGTCGCTAATAAAAAATAAAAAGATAGTTTTTATTTTCACTACATTACTGTGTCGCTAATGACAAATAAAAAAGTAATTTTTATTTTCACTATATTACTGTGTCGCTAATGACAAGTAAAAAGATAATTTTCATTTTCACTACATTACTGTGTCGCTAATGACAAATAAAAAGAAAAATTTTATTCTCACTACATTACTGTGTCGCTATTGACATATAAAAAGGTAATTTTCATTTTCACTACATTACTGTGTCGCTAATGACAAATGAAAAGATAATTTTTATTTTTACTACATTACTGTGTCGCTAATGACAAATAAAAAAATAATTTTTAATTTGTATACAATTTCAATGTATAACATGACAAATAAAAATGTCTATTTTTATTTTGTATACAATTCTAAGGTATATCATGACACATGAAAATGCTATTTCTATTTTGTATACAATTCTAATGTATAACATGACACATAAAAATGTCTATTTTAATTTGTATACAATTCTAATGTATATCATGACAAATGAAAACGTCTATTTTAATTTGTTTACAATTCTAATGTATATCATGACAAATAAAATGATATTTCTTTTTTGTATACAATTCTAATGTACAACATGACAAATAAAAATGTCTATTTTAATTTTTCATACAATTCTATGTATATAATGATAAATAAAATGATATTTCTATTTTGTGTACAATTCTAATGTATAACATGACAAATAAAAATGTCTATTTTAATTTTTATACAATTCTATTGTATATCATGACAAATAAAATGATATTTCTATTTTGTATACAATTCTAATGTATTACATGACGAATAAAAATGTCTATTTTAATTTGTATACAATTCTAATGTATATCATGACAAATAAAATGGTATTTCTATTTTGTATACAATTCTAATGTATAATATGACAAATAAAAATGTCTATTTTAATTTGTATACAATTCTAATGTATATCATGACAAATAAAATGATATTTCTATTTTGTTGACAATTCTATTTCAAAAAAAATGATATTTTTGGTTTTAACAATTCTAATTCAACAAAAATGATATTTTCCATTCTAATTCAACAAAAATGATATTTTTGGTTTAACATTTCTAATTCAACAAAATATGATATTTTTGGTTTTAACAATTCTAATTCAACAAATATGATAATTTTTGTTTTAACTATTCTAATTCAAAAAAATATGATATTTTTGGTTTTAACAATTCTAATTCAACAAAATATGATATTTTTGATTTTAACAATTCTAATTCAACAAAATATGATATTTTTGATTTTAACAATTCTATTTCAACAAAAATGATATTTTTGATTTTAACAATTCTAATTCAACAAAATATGATATTTTTGAATTTTACAATTCTATTTCAACAAAATATGATATTTTTTGTTTTAACAATTCTAATTCAACAAAATATTCCATTAAATCAACAGATCACCACAACAGCTGTAACGACCGTAGATTTCGCCCGACCCCAATCGATCGCAAGATCGATTAAAACCGTTCAAAACCCACGTACGTTAACTTTGGGCATACAACACATCAGAACAACAACACAGACTTTTATAACATCAATAATAAATGTTACATCAGAGTACAGAATATATCAGAGTACATCGATAAATAATACAGCGGAAGATACATTTAAATTAAATTAAATACATTGCAGTGGAACTAATCTCAGCGGAAGGCCATCAATATTCTGGACCCAGCTTCAGACTTCAATCCAGAATCCTGCTTAACTATATCTGCAAAAAGCTACTCGACTGCCCGTGTGGAAAGAGGCACCCGAGTTTGCAAAGTGAAACAAACTACAGGTCAGTCGTGGGACTGGTGTGAGAATTATTAACTTAACTTATCTAATAAGTAGGCTAATCACAGGACTACGCCGCTAACGCGGAACGGGTTTACTCCATTGGATTGCCAGTGCATAATTAAAGTAAATCGTCAAATGACGTAATGCTTTTTAGAAAAATGAAACCATTATAAGACCCAGGCCCCATCACACAATGCAACGCACACCAGAGGATAGGGTTTTACCTTATAATGGTCAAAAGATGCTTGATACGTAAAAACGATATTATTATTAGTGTGTATATATATATTTAAAACATTCAAATATAATATCAATCCTAGACGGCATAGGTACCATATACTATGTCGCTGTATATAAGTTTACAATCAAAACCGCAAGGGCGTATTGGGAATTGGGTTTCCATCATGAGTCGAGGCTAGGGGCAAGTTCCTCTCCGATTCGAGACACTCTAGCAAATGCCTCAGGATCCCCCGCAGTGAACCCTTGGAAGCGGTAGGGCCGGTCCCCGCCTATCGGCAGTGGATTGGTTATGCTTGAACACATGCTTCCCGGTTCCTTTGAACTTATAATATGACCACTATCGGCCTATAAAAATCCGAGGCGCCTCAAAATCCATCATCCACATAAGTAAAATGTCAGGGCTGGTAGGTCACTGACACCACTCTAGCTAGAAAGAAACGTGTGCACTCCTTACGGTCCATATCCCGTTTTTGACTCATACCGGGGTGTGAGGCTCGCGAAGTCACGTTATACACAAAGCTATGCCTAAACAGGCTATGCTTTGATCATCAGCCACAAGGCCTGCTTTTCAACAAAGCCTTGATCATTTGCATCTTAGCATGCCACATTGTCAGACCCTACCATGTTATTGACCATCTACCAATATATATATAACCTCTAAGCTCATACGTCTTAGAGAAGGGTGATAAGTAAAGAATAAATTCTTCACCACCAAAACAGAAATATATAATCAGTATCGTTCAACAAATACAGTAGAAAGGAATACAATGTCAGACACGCAATCCATTTACAAGTCCGCTCTGGGTCTGAGCGAAACAACGTGTCCGTCAATCTCCAAATGCGTTTGGACGATCATTACCAAATACCTTGCCTTGGAAGGCCAATCCCAATTCAAGATACCAGTCATCATCATCCCAACGATGTGAAAACCTTCGGTCTTCAATCACCGTCTTCGTCTTCGACTCTTGATCGTCGTGATGATTATTCAGAATGGGTTAAACCCGGTCTTTCTAAATAACTCACGTGATTTAAAAACATGTGTTAATAAAATTCAACCAACGTCTCATTCCAATTCCGAATATTCTTTAAATAAAATATTCAAATTCTTAGGGAAAGGTTCCCATTAATTTTATCAAAGATAAATCTTTTTAATTTAATCTTCAATCTTTATTTATCCATATTAAACCAAATTATGGTTTATCCAATCTAATCGGAATTTACGCCTTATCGAAATAATTATAAATTAATTAATCCCCATCCCGATCTTTTATCCCAATTGGTTCAGGTAAACTTAATTTCCATTACCCATTTAAATCTAATTAAAGATTTAATTAACGCATGGAGTTAAACTAGTGGCACTCCATTTTCGGTCTTTAGTTCAGTAATTTTATTTACTTAATTCCTCTCCAATCTAATTAAAGTTTTAATTAAAACCTTATTTCATTTTAACCTTCCAAAGTCATTATTAAATAATTAATCAAAAATTAGGAAATTAATCCCCTCATAAATCTGGGTTAAGGAATAAATGTTATTTAAAACATAATTCACGATAAACCCAAGTTCAAGTTTCATTGTAAATCCGTGGTTATAATAAAACCATTTTTAATTCCCTTTCATTTATTTTAAAATAAATAAACCATTTATTCTGATCAAAATATCATTTCTCATATTAAAATATTATTTTCAAAATATTAATTTTGAAATTAACTCTTTTAATATTCATTATAAAATGGATAATATAAGTTAATAAACTTATTCAAGTTAAAATGATGTTTCTATTTAAAATGGATTAAATAATCCAATTCGTTATATTATCCATTTATGTTTTATAATGGGCCAGACTTCTCACATTAGGCCTACAACTTGTGGATGCTGGATATGCTGGTTGGGTCCGGGCAGACTTATTCCATAGTTGGGCTTAACCTCGAGTCAAAACCCAATTTGTATTCGTGTACTTGGACCTCTCACATTAGGCCCAACATTTATGGCTGCTGGAAATGCCGGTTGGTTCCTGGCAGACTTCCGCCATAAACGTGACCTAACCTCGTGTCCAAGAACAATTATAATTATAATTATAATTATTTTCTAAAAATATTATTTAAAAAAAATAACTAACTTCTAAAATATCATATGTTCCAAAGTATAACTTTACATTGAAATATTCTTTATATTGCCTTTCCAATTTTTCAATAAATATCGACCTTTCCCTATTATTATAATATTATAATAATAATTACTTCAAAAATGGTTTTTAATTACGATATCAAAACCTACCATTCCAACATTAAACGTAATCTTTTCCAATCAATCCATTTATGTTAAATTTTGAAATCACATCTTTTAAATTTAGTGTTAACATAGAAACGAAAGCTTTTCAATTCAAATCTTCTTGTTATATTTGGAATGTAATTTTACTAATTTAATATTTCATTAAAACTTTCAAAATAATAGAAATTTAGTTTCCTTAATTCAATCGTCAATTAATTCCATTAATTGAATAATAAATGAAAATTATTTCTTTCATTCAAAATTGGAATGAGACCCACACCATTTCCATATAATTCAATTATACAGATTTCATTCATTTATCTCATAACAATTATCAAACATCCATTAACAGCCAAAGTGCATTTCTAATTAACCACAAGGGTGACGTGTATTCAAATGTCAACCCCTGACCCGTGTGGGGTTTCAACCAACACAAGTTCGAATAAAATAAACTGTGCTTCTGGACGATGTGTGAAAATTGATCGTCCAATCACATAAACAAGTCAAGTCACTTGTAAATGGCAGTGTGTACATGTGCTTAAATAGAAACATACATAACATACACAATTTGGCATGTTCACATATTTCAAGTTTCAACTATTCGAAGTCAAGTTTTCATGTTGAACAAGATGATAATAACATGACACTTATGTTGCTACACATTTCTTTTAACTAATTTAAAATAAAAATAAAATCTTTTATTTCAAAAACAAAATCAAAACTTTAATTATTCAAAAATAAAGATCAAAACTTTTTTTAATCATTTCAAAATAAAGAACAAAACTTTATTTATTTTAATCGTTTCAAAATAAAGAACAAAACTTTATTAGTTTTAATTGTTTCAAAATAAAGAACAAAACTTTATTAGTTTTAATCGTTTCAAAATAAAGAACAAAACTTTATTATCAAAACAAAGATTTAGCCACTTATAGACAAAAACAAAGTTTTAATCTTTATAGACAAAAACAAAGATTTGGCCTTTTATAATCAAAAACAAAGTTTTAATCTTTATAGACAAAAACAAAGATTTGGCCTTTTACAATAAAAAACAAAGTTTTAATCTTTATAGACAAAAACAAAGATTTAGCCTTTTATAATAAAAAACAAAGTTTTAATCTTTATAGACAAAAACAAAGATTTAGCCTTTTATAATCAAAAACAAAGTTGTAATTTTTGTAACAGAAATCAAAGTTGTAACCTTTGCAAACAAAATCAAAGTTGTAATCTTTGTTAACAAAACCAAAGGTGTAATCTTTGTTAACAAAACCAAAGGTTCAATTTTTATAAGAAAAAAAATAAAGTTTTAATCTTTATAAATAAAAATAAAGTTTCAAGCTTTATAAACAAAAACAAATTTAATCTTTTATAAACAAAAACAAAGATTCATTTTATACAAACAAAAACAAAGATTCATTTTATACAAACAGAATCAAAGATTCATTTTAATAAATCAAAAATAAAGATCGAATCTTTATTAATGTTATTCATTTCAAAATAAAAATCAAAAATTTGATTTGTAAGTCATGATAAAAGATTAAGCGTTAATTATAAATCAAAACAAAAGATTAAACTTTTTATTATAATCTTTCTACTTGACATTGAATAACAATTCCCATAATCAATTCCAACACCAATCATACAACACGTCAATAACAATACAGGCCACAAACATCAATTTCCACCATACAACAATTCAATCCATACAACATTCATTTTATATAATGATAATATAATTAAATTAAATTAATTATATATAAAAAAAAGAATCTCACATTGATTTTTACTGAAAATTTGACTGTTTCGGAATAAGCTCTGGTCTGCGCCATCGCGAAGCTCTCGGAAAGACGAGTCCAACGCAACTTACGGTTCGTAAAACGGACCTCGTATGAAAGAGTTATGGATTTTTAAAGATTGAAAAATTAAAATATTAAAATAATTAAAATAATAAAATAAAGAAGTTCGGACCTTCTTCTTCACATGAAACGGCCGACGTCTTAACCCAAAGCCGCTCCTCCAAGGCTTCTGCATGCACCAAATTCGAGCCACCGACCTCCGATCAAATGTCACCACCACGACCGCCTTGCTAAGAGCCACCACCACCCTAAAACTCGTCGAACTCGGCCATCTCTAAGACCCGCAAACCACCAAAAACCGCAGCCCCTTCTCGGCCAAAATTCGCAAAATCCGTGAATCAAAACCCGATCTTGACCGTATAGATTTGTAGCTCTCTGAATTCTCTTCGATTTGGTATATCATACGTCGATTTTCGTTGAACGGATTGAGAGATATTAGCGTTTGAAATTGGGTAATTTCTGGCCTTCGGTTTTAGACATGGCGGCTGGCCAAATTAGGGTTAGGGTTTTCGGATTTAATAATATTTTAATATTAAATATCTTTTTACGTGGTTTAAAGGTGAAAATCCGGACCTTCTCCGATTTGGGCCTGTTTACTGTCGATCTTAACGTTTTGAGGCCTTCTGAACGCGATGGGCTATGTCCTGGGCTCTAATTCCGATGTCTGTAATGTTTTTTTTTTCGGTTTTAATTTAAAAATACAATATTAAATAAATAATTTAATTTCTACCGTACATTTAAATATGCCGGGGCCACATACGACCTCAGAAAATTCTAAAAAATATATTTTTAGCTTTCTTATGACGATACGAATCCAACAAAATTATTTTCGTCGAATTCTGAGATAGTTTGAAAAATGGCTATTTTTAAGGCGTTAAAATTTAACTATAAATAGTCAAAACACATTTTCTTTTGCCACGCTCACATATTAATTCGAAAAAATTCTGAAAATTGAAACCTAGCTATAATTTGACATTCCGGTTCCAACAAAAGTGGTTTCGTCAAAAACGGAGGTCTTTTGAAAAATAACTATTTTCAAGGCCAATATATTTAATATTAAAAATACATTTTTAAACAAATAATTTCCGAAACTCAAAATATATAAGTGTTTACTGTTTTTCAATGCAGAAACATCATTCCGAACTCAATGGAAGTGGTTTCGAGTCGAAATTCCTTCATATGTGAAAAGTAGCCTTTCGGGCCATATATATTATATAAATTCTACAACGACCTTTCTAAAAATTGAATTGGCCATAACTTTTGATTTCCGCTATGAAATTTCAATTTTTCAGATTCGTTAGAAAGATATTTTTAAATAGATTCTAATATTTTTGGTTTCACTAAAATCCGTTAAATTTTGCATCCTGTACGGTCAGTCAAAGTTCAAGTTTGACTTTTCAAACTACTGCATTATTTCTAATTCCATTTATATTTAAATTAAATTTATTCGTTTTAACTTCGATAAAAATAAATTCTAGCCATTATTATTAATAATAAATTATATTATAACCTCAAAATTCATTAAAATTTTCTAAAATAAATTTTTTAAATTAGTTCAGAATTTGCGGGTTGTTACAACAACATCAATCAAACCAAATCAAATCGCGTACAACAACAAACTGAATTTAACACCGTATGTGTAGAAATTTCTAAACACGATAATTATTAATTAATTTTTATTATTTAAAAGAAATCTCATAGTGATTCTGAATTCTGTACAATTCTGAATTGAATTTGCCCCAAATTCTGATTTGCTCCAAATTTGTTCTAGTCTATTTGGAAATGTAGATCTCGAATTTACAATCCCAATGGTTCTGAAATTGTCCAATTCTTTATTCGTATGAATAAGATATGAATTTATTTGTGTAAATAATATTTTTAAATTAATTAAATAATTTAATTATATTTTACCTTCTTCTTCTACAATCAGAACCAAGGCCGATGTGTTTTTCAGAATCGTTCAATCCTAGGTCAAAGGTTTTCGATCAAAGCACTCTACATCGCGACAATCAGTCACCACCACGTTGAAGCGGAGAGAGCAGCGCTCAAGGGGGGCACGCTGATCAACTCAATCAGCTCAAGGGGGTGCGGCGGCAGCTCCAATGCGCGGGGTTTGGGGAGCTAATTCGATCGAACGATGCAGTTTTTGGTGTTGTAATCATACAGATTTGAAGAGGAGGAGGAGCACTACAATAATGTCAAAAGGAGGAAGCGATTTTATAGTGAGGATCAAGAGAAATTAATGGTGGAAGGGTTGAACATTTTTGGCCATTGACGAAAAGGGGCGGCGGCTACTGTAGAATGGTATTAGGGTTTAAGTTAATTGATATTTATAACAAAATATTACTAAATTTCCTAGTTCGCAAAAAAACCCATTAATTCTTAATAGCTCCAAATTCAGCCCAATAAGTGTGACGACCCGCCCCGCACCAGCCTGCATTTCCTCCGAAAGTGCGCTGTACACATGCTCGACTAGCACGGGACGGTCGCCAAAGAAAGGAAGGAAGAGGAAGAAGGGAATGAATTAGACGAGGAACATGTAGAATGTCTCACAGCGCATGGGATAAAATATAATAATAACATACTTGACATAAAACAGGCGAGACAGTGCATAAGCTGATAACTAATAATCAATGTCAACATCAGAGCAGCGGAAATCCAAATACAGCTTATTACAACTTTCCAAATTTACTGTCTCTAACAAAAGAAAACTAAAGTAGAAGATGCACCACCAATGCCCAAGCAGTGATCTTCAACAACACAGGGAGAATACTATATATGTTACGTGGAAGCCTCCTGCTCGTCTCCGGATCATCTACCCGTGCATCACCAGCTAACCTGTCTCTAGTCTGCTCGTGTGAGCACCCAGAGTAATAAGAGGAGACATAAAACTCTGGGTCAGACATAAAGCCTGGTATGAGCGATAAGCATCTAAACAGAGTAATAACAGGTATACTAAACCATACCTGAACCTGGACCTGCAACCAAAGAGTTAGTACCACATACCGTACAATACTCCAAGGTGCCATAATGAATAGTGTAAAGAATACGGGGGTGGGGTGTGTATGTCATAATGATAGCAAACAAACCATCCATAGCAACCATTCTCACATCTCTCACTCAGTGCGTAAAGCATACGACATCTACCACTTTGGAACACTAGACAAACTAAGGTAACGACGAATTCCGACTTGTAGAAACCCTGCTGTGACCAAGCCAAACACTTGGAGTCATGACCAAACATTTCAATGACCCACTTCATTGGTCGTAGCCCTTGGTTCTACCGATGCCATAATGGCCCTGAATCCGCCTTCGTACCTCCTACCATAGTGGTCCAAAGCTATAGATGTCGATAACCCCTTAACACGCGTCCCGCAGCAAAGCCCAACCATGAAGCGAACTCGTTGATTCCCATCTGAATCTTGAGCTCTAACTTCTCGTTTGGACTTCCTTTGCATCTCGGGTTTTGGTCATCATCTTTATCCGGATCGGTCTTCATTCAGTCGTAGTCATCACCGTCGGATCGTGAGTAACCTCCTTCCCCAGCTCGGATCGTGGCACACTCTTCAGGTCGGGTCGCCATCGTCGGATCGTGTTCCACCTCGGATCGGTTCGCGGATCGCATCGCCTTCACCAGGTCAGATCGGGTCGAGGCACTCCCACTGGTTCGGGTCGTGCTCCATAGCTCGTGGCGCTTCCCTTCAGTCGTGGAGGCACATCGGTTCGGATCGTGAGCTTCTTAAGTGGATCGGTTCGGGTTGGAGTAGCTCATGCTCACGAGAGACGGATCGGATCGCACCATCGGATCGGGGTCTTCAACCATCAGCGGATCGGGTCGCGCCATCGGATCGGATCGCCCTTACCCCCTCCGATCCGGTTCGAATGATTTCCTGCAGTTCTTCCAGCGAGCAGTTTACGCCATTCGACGGCGTTTTTGACAAATCTAACACTTCTAATCAATCATAAAACACACCATAGAGTCATAGCAACATGTAATAGCAACTACAACAGCAAACAACCATTCAAATGAATCAAAATGGATCAAAAGTGGCCAAAACTCCCTATTTTCCCTTAAGCATGTTTAAGTAAAACTGATCATAGGGTTAACAAAACTTAATCAAATCGAACCAAATTTCAACCAGAAGCATAAAATATTATTTTCGAATTTCTAAATATTTTTCTAGAATTTATTAGTGTGTAAATTCGCTAATCTTCACTAATTACCCTTAATTACCGTAATTAGTGCAAAAATTATGCAAATCACTCACCTTGGCCACAAACAAAATTCTCAGAACTGAAACTCCTCTGATTTAGGGCGAATACTGATGTCCAACAGCAGCTCTAACCTTGCTTTGGTGCTTTTTCTCCTTAATTTGATGTTGCTAAGCCTAATCTTCAATTAGTAAGTGATTTGGGGTGTTTTAGATGTAGGAAGCCATTGTTAGAGTGTCTAAGGATGAAAGTGGCGGATGGAAAATGTCTAAAGAAATGTTTTCTAACCCTAATCAGCCCCTATATACCCCTAAACCCGAAATTCCCCTTGGGCCTAGCTGCTAATCACCCGGTTAAGCTCAATTAAGCTGTTTTTCACCATCTGAAACTTGTCTCAGCCATATCTCCCAAACGGTAAGTCCGTTTGGCTAATGTGACCACTCTACGGAAAGAGAAACCATCATTCGGAGCTAATGGAAGTGGTTTCAGGTCAAAATTCCTTTCCAGTCAAAAGTTATGGCCAAAACAGTGCCAACTAGGGGTAAAATGGTCATTTAAAATAGGGAAAAATCATGAACATGGGAAATGACCCCAATAGTCGTCCCCCAAAGTTACATGACCATACGACTTCGTATGTGAAAGAAATAAATATTCTACGATCCTATGATGCGTAGAATGCGGGTCGTTACACTCTCCCCCCCTTAAGAAATTTCGCCCCCGAAATTCCTTAACCCAAAACATACAAAGGATCCCGCATGCCTAACAACCACATACAACGATCAATCATGCAAAACAAGCGAACAAGCCTATCCTAGCATGCGGAAAACTAAATCGAAGTCAAAATCTTACCAGGCAAAGAGTTCTGGGTATGTCTTCCTAATGTTCTCCTCTGTCTCCCAAGTACAATCATTTTCGTCCTCGCTCCACTGAACTTTGACCAACTTCACCGCCTTCCTTCGAAGTTGCTTCATGTCGTGCTCGACAATACGGGCCGGCTTGCGGTTCCCAACCGCCTCGGGTTCTACTTCGAGGTCCTCCAACTGATTAGGTGAAATAGTCATATCTGAGTCGTGAACGAACTTCCTTAGTTGGGAAACATGAAATACGTCGTGAACTCCCGCCATCTTCTCCAGTAAGCCAATTCTGTATGCTAAATTCCCGACTAGTTCAAGAACAGGGAATGGGCCAACAAATCTTGGTGCCAACTTGCCTCTCCTGCCAAATCGAATTACGCTCTTCAACGGAGAAATCTTGACAAACACCAAGTCGCCAACGGAGAATTTTAAGTCTCTTCTCCTCTTATCAGCATAACTCTTCTGCCTATCTTGGGCAGCCTTCATTCGTTGTTGAATGATCTTAATCTTATCTGAAGTTTCCCTCACCACATCTGGTCCAAGCATAAACTTCTCGCCAGTCTCTATCCAACATGATGGTGAGTTGCACGGTCTTCCGTACAAAGCTTCAAACGGAGCCATACCGATACTGGATTGGTAGCTATTATTATATGCAAACTCTACTAGATGCAAATGGTCATCCCATGATCCACCAAAATCCAATATACATGCTCTCAAGAGATCTTCCAAAATACGATTCACCCTTTCCGTCTGACCGTCGGTCTGAGGATGGTATGCGGTACTGAGATGTAACTCTGACCCTAGAGTCTCTTGTATGCTCTTCCAAAACCCACTAGTGAACAACGGGTCTCGGTCGCTCATAATGCTTTTAGGTATTCCATGGAATCTCACTATCCACTTCATATACAATTCTGCTAACTTAGCTGCCGTTCTGGTCGATTTGACTGGTATAAAACTTTCACTTTTAGTCAGTCGATCTACAATTACCCAAATGTTGTCATATCCCGATCTAGTCCTTGGTAAACCATCGATGAAATCCATCGAGACTTGCTCCCATTTCCATTCGGGAATTTCTAAGGGCTGTAACAACCCACTAGGCTTCTTTTGCTCGGCTTTAACTAGCTGGCAATTCATGCACTTGGATATAAACTTCCCAACGTCTCTTTTCATCCCTTCCCAGTAGTAAGTCTGCTTCATATCTCGATACATCTTATTACCACCGGGGTGTATAGTCAGCTTTGAGTGATGACATTCTCTAAGCACTTCATCCCTCAATCCATCGACATTGGGTACAACAAGCTTTCCATTCTTTCTAAGCCATCTATCTCGATCAAGCCCATACTTGTTCATCTCCTCATCGATACCCATCTCTAACTTGGAGATGATTTCCAATACGTTAGGATCGTCCCTCTGACTAGAGCCGATCTGCTCAATCAAAGTGGGTCTGATCGTCAAACTTGCTAACATTTCTGGATCCAATTCGCACTTTGGTCTGAAATCAAAACCCGCGATATACTCCAGTTGCTTCCATTCAAGGAACATAGCCCCTAGGCTGGCATGTCTTCTACTCAATGCATCAGCCACCGCATTGCCCTTTCCCGGTGTGTATGCGATGCCAAAATCATAGGAAGCTAAGAACTCTAGCCATCTCTGCTGACGGAGATTCAGATCTTTCTGAGAGAAGAGATACTTTAACGACTTATGATCTGTAAACAGCTCAAATCTTTCTCCCAAGAGATAGTGTCTCCACATCTTTAACGCGAACACGATCGCTGCCAATTCTAAATCATGGGTAGGGTATCTTCTCTCGTGCGGTTTCAATTGCCGACTTGCATAAGCTACAACCCTACCGCCTTGCATCAATACAGCACCCAGTCCGGTACCACAGGCGTCCGTGTATACTGTCATCTCTTCATCCCCCTTAGGAATGACTAACACTGGTGCGCTTGTCAACTTGTCCTTTAGACTTTTAAATGCATTCCCGCACCTTTCATCCCAGACAAAAGCTTGATTCTTTTTGGTCAACTGGGTCAATGGTGCTGCTATCTTGGAGAAACCTTGGATAAACTTACGATAATATCCAGCTAATCCCAAGAAACTTCTTACATCTGTTGCATTCTTGAGCGTAGGCCAATCTTGTACCGTGGCCACCTTTGCTGGGTCCACGACAATACCATTCTCTGATACAACATGGCCCAAGAACCTCACCTCCCTCTTCCAGAAGTGACACTTAGAAAACTTTGCTTTCAATTGGTGTTTTCTCAACACCTCCATCACTACTCTTAAATGTTCCTTGTGTTCTTCCTCTGTCCTCGAATAGACCAAAATATCATCAACGAACACAAGGACAAACTTATTCAACTGATCTCTGAATACCCTATTCATAAGATCCACAAAATATGCTGGGGCATTGGTCAGCCCGAATGGCATGACCAACCACTCATAAAACCCAGACGGCGTCCGAAATGCCGTTTTAGCTATACTCTCAGCTTCCACTCTAAGCTGATGAAAACCTGTCGCGAGATCCAACTGAGAAAATACTCTCGCGCCACTCAACTGATCAAACAAATCATCTATCCGCGGTAGAGGATACTTGTTCTTCCTCGTCACTTTATTCAACTCGCGGTAGTCTACACACAAACGAAGGGAACCATCCGCCTTGGTAGCAAACACAACTGGTGCTCCCCATTCAGAAACACTCCTTCTGATAAATCCCTTCTTCAAAAGATCGCTGACTTGCACCTCGAGCTCTCGCTGCTCTCTTGGTGCCATACGACGAAGTGGCATCACTATAGGCCTGGCATCTTTTACCAAATCAATACGGAACTCAATCTCTCGGTGTGGTGGAAGTCCGGTCACTTCTTCGAAAACATCCGGATACTGGCCAACCACGGGCAAACCTGACAACTCACTATGCGGAATGTCGAGGGAGTTTAGAAAACTAGCCAATACCCCCTTACTGGGTAGACCACCAAACACTATCCTCCGCCCATCATCCGCTCTAGCTGTCACCAACAAGCCCTCACAGTCTACCACCACCCCGTATCTTTGGAGCCAATCTACTCCCAAAATAATGCCAAACCCAGTAAAGCCCAAAACAAAGCAATCACAAACAAACATGCATCCATGACTCGATAAGACCACATTACGACAAATCATGCTAAGGCTAGTCGAACCACCAATCGGGTTCGTCACCACTAAAGGTCTATCGACAATCTCGGGCTCCAATCCCAACCTATCTACCGGGTCACTAGATATGAAAGAACTGGAAGCTCCGGTATCAAACAAAACTCTAACAGGAACATCATAAACAGAAAGCATACCTTGAATGACGACATTCTTTCCCTTCTCCGCCGCAGTTGGGGCATTCGACGAAGAAGGAATAGCATTAAGAGCATATGCTTTCACCATTTGCTTTTCCTTAGGGGGCTGTGGACACTTGTCCTTGTGATGTCCCATCTGGCCACAGTTGAAGCACTTCCTATCTGCTGGCTTGGCCCGACAATTACTAGCATAATGGCCCTTCTTACCACAGCTGAAGCACTCCACATCTTGCTTGTTCTTTTTCTTCTGGCCATCCTTAGTCTGATTCTGCTTTCTCTTATTCTGGGAACCACCCTTGCCCCCACCACTTGCTTGTGGTTTTGGCTCTTCTGCAGTTGCAACCTCAGTCTTCGGCTTATGGTAGAGACTTTCTGACCTCAATGCTTTCCCTACAATCGACTCAAACGACTCATCGATGTGGTTAATAAGTCTTTCTCCCAAGTACTGGTCCAAACCGGTTATGAATTTCTCATTCTTCTTCTCGGCAGTATCAATAAGAGATAACCCGTACTTCGACAAAGTGTCGAATTCAGCAATATACTCCGAGACAGCTCTGCCATTCTGCTTGAGCTCCAAGAATTTCTTAAACAGCACTGACTTTTGAGCAGCTGGAATGAACTTCTCGCTAAAGCGAGCTTTAAACTGCTCCCAAGTAATCTGATCTTCAGGAGCAGCTGCTTTTATAGCATTCCACCAATTCATTGCCCGCCCTTGCAGCTGACGGGACGCTAATTTTCTCTTCATTGCATCCTCGATACCCAAATCCTCGAAGATACGTTCGCAACTGTCCAACCAATCCTGAACATCCGTGGCCGACTCCGTTCCGTGAAACGACTTCCCACCAAGGCTAGTATAATCCTTATTCAACTTGGCGAAGTCGACCCTCGGCGCCTGCACTATTGGACCACCACCATTTCCACCATTGGGAGCTGCCCTCTGCACATCTCTAAGCATCTCTCTCATGAGGTCAGTAAACATTGTCCTCATGTCAGCAGCATTCCCATTATTGGCTCCCCTACCAGCACCTCTAGTATATCGGCTCATCGTCAATCTGAAAAAGGAAACGATTAACGACTCCATAGTGGTGCTAGTGCAGTACGACTTCATCCTTATACTAGTAATAGTATATATATAGCTTTTGAAAACCAAAGTAATCACAAATACGCTCTCTCGTATACGTATAATATCTCTCCCTGATAACTTCCCTAGGTTAACTGCGCAACCTAGAGCTCTGATACCAAGTGTGACGGCCCGCCCCGCACCAGCCTGCATTTCCTCCGAAAGTGCGCTGTACACATGCTCGACTAGCACGGGACGGTCGCCAAAGAAAGGAAGGAAGAGGAAGAAGGGAATGAATTAGACGAGGAACCTGTAGAATGTCTCACAGCGCATGGGATAAAATATAATAATAACATACTTGACATAAAACAGGCGAGACAGTGCATAAGCTGATAACTAATAATCAATGTCAACATCAGAGCAGCGGAAATCCAAATACAGCTTATTACAACTTTCCAAATTTACTGTCTCTAACAAAAGAAAACTAAAGTAGAAGATGCACCACCAATGCCCAAGCAGTGATCTTCAACAACACAGGGAGAATACTATATATGTTACGTGGAAGCCTCCTGCTCGTCTCCGGATCATCTACCCGTGCATTACCAGCTAACCTGTCTCTAGTCTGCTCGTGTGAGCACCCAGAGTAATAAGAGGAGACATAAAACTCTGGGTCAGACATAAAGCCTGGTATGAGCGATAAGCATCTAAACAGAGTAATAACAGGTATACTAAACCATACCTGAACCTGGACCTGCAACCAAAGAGTTAGTACCACATACCGTACAATACTCCAAGGTGCCATAATGAATAGTGTAAAGAATACGGGGGTGGGGTGTGTATGTCATAATGATAGCAAACAAACCATCCATAGCAACCATTCTCACATCTCTCACTCAGTGCGTAAAGCATACGACATCTACCACTTTGGAACACTAGACAAACTGAGGTAACGACGAATTCCGACTTATAGAAACCCTGCTGTGACCAAGCCAAACACTTGGAGTCATGACCAAACATTTCAATGACCCACTTCATTGGTCGTAGCCCTTGGTTCTACCGATGCCATAATGGCCCTGAATCCGCCTTCGTACCTCCTACCATAGTGGTCCAAAGCTATAGACGTCGATAACCCCTTAACACGCGTCCCGCAGCAAAGCCCAACCATGAAGCGAACTCGTTGATTCCCATCTGAATCTTGAGCTCTAACTTCTCATTTGGACTTCCTTTGCATCTCGGGTTTTGGTCATCATCTTTATCCGGATCGGTCTTCATTCAGTCGTAGTCATCACCGTCGGATCGTGAGTAACCTCCTTCCCCAGCTCGGATCGTGGCACACTCTTCAGGTCGGGTCGCCATCGTCGGATCGTGTTCCACCTCGGATCGGTTCGCGGATCGCATCGCCTTCACCAGGTCGGATCGGGTCGAGGCACTCCCACTGGTTCGGGTCGTGCTCCATAGCTCGTGGCGCTTCCCTTCAGTCGTGGAGGCACATCGGTTCGGATCGTGAGCTTCTTAAGTGGATCGGTTCGGGTCGGAGTAGCTCATGCTCACGAGAGACGGATCGGATCGGATCGGATCGCACCATCGGATCGGGGTCTTCAACCATCAGCGGATCGGGTCGCGCCATCGGATCGGATCGCCCTTACCCCCACCGATCCGGTTCGGATGATTTCCTGCAGTTCTTCCAGTGAGCAGTTTACGCCATTCGACGGCGTTTTTGACAAATCTAACACTTCTAATCAATCATAAAACACACCATAGAGTCATAGCAACATGTAATAGCAACTACAACAGCAAACAACCATTCAAATGAATCAAAATGGATCAAAGTGGCCAAAACTCCCTATTTTCCCTTAAGCATGTTTAAGTAAAACTGATCATAGGGTTAACAAAACTTAATCAAATCGAACCAAATTTCAACCAGAAGCATAAAATATTATTTTCGAATTTCTAAATATTTTTCTAGAATTTATTAGTGTGTAAATTCGCTAATCTTCACTAATTACCCTTAATTACCGTAATTAGTGCAAAAACTATGCAAATCACTCACCTTGGCCACAAACAAAATTCTCAGAACTGAAACTCCTCTGATTTGGGGCGAATACTGATGTCCAACAGCAGCTCTAACCTTGCTTTGGTGCTTTTTCTCCTTAATTTGATGTTGCTAAGCCTAATCTTCAATTAGTAAGTGATTTGGGGTGTTTTAGATGTAGGAAGCCATTGTTAGAGTGTCTAAGGATGAAAGTGGCGGATGGAAAATGTCTAAAGAAATGTTTTCTAACCCTAATCAGCCCCTATATACCCCTAAACCCGAAATTCCCCTTGGGCCTAGCTGCTAATCACCCGGTTAAGCTCAATTAAGCTGTTTTTCACCATCTGAAACTTGTCTCAGCCATATCTCCCAAACGGTAAGTCCGTTTGGCTAATGTGACCACTCTACGGAAAGAGAAACCATCATTCGGAGCTAATGGAAGTGGTTTCAGGTCAAAATTCCTTTCCAGTCAAAAGTTATGGCCAAAACAGTGCCAACTAGGGGTAAAATGGTCATTTAAAAATCGGGAAAAATCATGAACATGGGAAATGACCCCAATAGTCGTCCCCCAAAGTTACATGACCATACGACTTCGTATGTGAAAGAAATAAATATTCTACGATCCTATGATGCGTAGAATGTGGGTCGTTACAATAAGTGTTCCCCCAAGCCAAATACCCCCTTTCCGGACACAATGGACTAGGTCCCGTCAGCCCATTTGATCGTCTCAGCCCACTTTTCTTTAAATTAAAATATAAATAATTTAATTATTTAATTTGATCGTACATTTAAATTTACCGAGGCCACAAACGGACTCCAAAAATTCCCGGAAAATAAATCAAGCTATGTTTTGACGACAAGGTGCTAACAAAATTAATTTCGTCGAATTTGGAGAGCGTTTGAAAAATGGCCTTTTTAACGCTCGATCAAATTCAACAGAAATTATCGAACATAGTTTAATTTACCATGCTCAATATTAATTCCAAAAATTATGGAAAATTAAATTTAGCAATAATTTGACATTCCGGATCCAACAAAAATGGTTTCGTCGAAAATAGAGGTCATTTATAAAATGACTATTTTTAATAGCTTTAATATTATTTAAAAATGGATTTTTTAATTCTGGCACATTTTCTAACCAAATTTCTTAAAATAAAAATTTTTAAATTGGTTCTGATTTTTCGGGTTGTTAAAATCTCCCCCACTTAAAAACTTTTCGTCCCCGAAAAGGAAACAAAAGTAAAGTAGGAAACAAAGCGAAAAATGCAAAATATTGTAAATGTACCTCAACACAAGAGCTACTCGGAGATATCCACTCTACATTTGGGAAAAGTCTGTTTGATACTATCCTCAGTCTCCCAAATACAGTCTCTCGGATCCCTACTCCACTGCACTTTGACAAAGTGGATCCTCTTATTCCTCAGAATTCTGGTTTCTTTGCCAACAATTTTCATTGGCTCCCTTCTTACTGCTAAGCTCGGGGTAATCTCCAAATCTTGTTGTGTTGCTTCCTCCACAATCAAGTCTGGATCATGTACATGCTTCCGGAGTTGAGACACATGGAATACATCATGCACCCCTGGCAACCAGTCAGGCAACTGAACCCTATAAGCGAGAGTTCCAATTCTTTCAAGAACAGGAAATGGACCAATGAATCTCGGCGCCAACTTCCCAGTCTTCCTGAAATGAACAACACCTCTCGGTGGGGAAACCCTCAAGTACACATAATCGCCAACAACAAATTCTAAATCACTTCTTCATGAGTCTACATAGCTCTTCTGTCGGCTCTGGGTAGTCTGAAGTCGCTTCTTAATGAAATCAACTTTTCTGATGCTTCACAAATCATATCGGGACCCAATACTAACCGGTTGTCGGGTTCCATCCAACATGCGAGAGATCTACATGGCCTGCCATATAATGCTTCGAGTGGTGACATCTGCAAGCTTGCTTGGTAACTGTTATTATAAGAGAACTCAACTAAATGCAAGTGATCTTCCCATGACCCGCCAAAATCAAGAATGCATGCTCGCAACAAGTCTTCCAGTATATGGTTCACCCTCTCAGTCTGGCCATCTGTAATAACCCAGAAAATGTGAACCAGTTTAAATTTTTTAAATTAAGTTATTACCCAAGAATTTGAATTGTTGAAATAGCATATTTCAATAAAATATAGAATTGGTATGGTATGGCAGTTTGAAATTTTGAATACAAACTTTGTCTGACTGTACCGGGTGGAAAATATAACGGATTTTAACGAAACTGAAAATATTTAAATCTGTTTATCAATACCTTTCTAACGAATCCGAAAAATCGAAGTTTCATAGTGGAAATCAATCGTATGGAGTGGACTGCCTATGTGGCATGCCAAGATGCTGTGATCAAGGCTTCTGTTGCAAAGCAAAGTCTTGTGGATGATGATCAAAGCACGGTCTACGTGGCCTAGCTTTGTGTATTTCGTAGATTCGTGAGCCTCACACCTCGGTATGAGTTAAAAAGGGATACGGACCGCTGGGAGAGCACGACGTTTCTTTCTAGCTATGGTGGTGTCAGTGACTTACCAGCCCTGACATTTATATCTACTTTTCACCTTTGTGGTTGTTGGAATGCGAGGCGCCTCGATTATAGGTCTGTAAGGACCGGGAAGCGTGTGTTCAGGAATTGCCAATCCTCAAACGTAAGAGAGGACCGGCCCAGCCGAATCCAGGGTTGCCCAGAGTGTGTAGTCCTGAGGCATTTGCTAGAATGTCTCGAAGCGGAGAGGAGCTTGCCCCTTGCCTTGACTCATGACGGAAATCCAATTTCCAATATGAAATAACGGACTTGATTGTAGAACTAGTATGGCGACATAGTAGATGGTAGCTATGCCGCCTATGATTGATATTTATGATGCTATTCGTTTTTGAAACATATATGCACTAGTAATAATATCAAATGATTTTGCTTTATACGTATCAAGCATATTTGGCTATTATAAGGTAAAACTCTATCCTCCGGCTTGTGTTGCATTGTGTGATGGGACCTGAGTCTTATAATGGCTTCATTCTTTCAAAAAGCATTGCGTTGTTTTAAAAGTATTTACTTTGTTTTAAATGCACTAGTAATCACTGGAGTAAACCCGTTCCGCGAAAGTGGCGTGGTCCTATGATTTGCTTGTTACTGTTGTTTAACTGTTAAATAGATTCCTCATACCAGTCCCCATGACTGACTCGTTGTTTGTTTCACTTTGCAAACGCGGGTGCCCTTATTTTCACACGGGCAGCCTAGTACATAGGTGACAGGTTGTTTTTGGCTCTGCACTGCTGCATGGAGTGCATTTTTGGCTCATGGCGAGGCTGACTTCACAGAGATGACTTTGACATTTTCCGCCATTACTGTACTTATATTATGATTCCGCCACGGGCGATGCAGACTGATTTAATTTCCGTATTTCTTACTATATGTATATGTATTCCGCCTTCGGCGATGTAGACTGATACCCTTATTATGTCTCACTGCATGTATGTATTCCGCCTCTGGCAATGATGACTGATCACTTTCCTTTTTATTTACTAAGTTATATCCCACGTTATGCTATTCTGATGTTATTACATGTTGTGATTCCGCTGTCATATCCATGTAAAATTATTATATTTATTGTTTTTGCTATTATCTGTTCTCTGCTATGATGATTAATGTGTTATATTCCAATGATTATCCTTAATACCGCCCCTCGGATTTTGGGATCGTCACACCATCTGTCTAAGGATGATAAGCGGTGCTCATATTCAACTTTGTCCCTAGCTCCTCTTGGAATTCTTCCCAAGATTTACAAGAAAATATCAGATCCCGGTCACTAACAATGCTACTGGGAACTCCATGTAGTCTGACAATCTCTTTGAAATAAATCCACGCCAGATTTCGAGCTGTTCTATTAGATTGGACAGGAATAAAATGGGCGGTCTTCGTGAAACGATCTACAATTACCCATATACTGTCATTCCCTTTTCTGGTTCGAGGCAAGCCATCAATGAAATCCATAGAAATTTGATCCCACTTCCACCTTGGAACCTCTAGTGGTTGCAACAATCCTGCGAGCTTCTATTGATCGCTTTTGACTTGTTGGCAAGTGGGACATCTGTTAACATATATGGAAATGTCTCTTTTTATTGCCTTCCACCAGAATGTGCGCTTAAGATCGTGATATATCTTACTTACTCTTGGATGGATGCTAAGTTTAGATTTGTGACATTCATACATAACTTCTCTTTTAAGCTCAGGAATATCTGGCACACGGATTCTCCCTTGCAATCTAAGAGCCCCCTTGCTGTCAATTTGGAAGCTTGAAGCTTCGCCCTTTCGAACTCGCTCGCTAATCATTTGAATAAACTTATTGTTTTTCTGAAGAGCAGAGACCTTATCAATTAATGAAGGCGTAATGATGAGATTGGCGATGATCGCATTTTTTCTTCTAAGCGCATCCGCCATAACATTGGCTTTTCTTGGAGTATATAAGATATCCAAATCATATGCCACAAGAAATTCTAACCAATGCTGCTGTCTCAAATTCAAGTCTTTCTGGGTGAACATATACTTCAAGGATTTATGATCTGTATATAATTCGAAGTTCTCACCCAAAATATAGTGCCTCCATATCTTTAAAGCAAACATGATGGATAACAACTCAAGATCATGAGTGGGGTATATTTTCACATGCGGCTTCAACTGACAGCTAGCATAAGCAACTACTTTGCCCCTTTGCATTAACACTGCACCAACACCTTCAATAGAAGCATCAGTTAGACTGTCAAATCTTGGTTGCCATCAATAATGGTCAACACTGGAGCAGTGGTCAACCTCAATTTCAGCTCTTGGAAAGTTGCCTCACATTAAACTTGTATGCTTCTTGGTCAGCTTCGTCAATGGACACGATAGCTTCAAAAAAGCTTTAACGAATTTCCGATAATAGCCAGCCAATCCTAGAAAACTTCTTACTTCTGCAGGAGTGGTAGGCTGCTTCGAATCTCGAATGGCTGAGATTTTGCCTGGGTCTACTGAAATTCCTTCCTTCAATACTACATGGCCAAGGAACTTCACGTCTTTTTGCCAGAATATACATTTAGAGAATTTGGCTTTTAACACATTCTTTCTCAGAATTTCCAAAACTTCTTTCAAATGCTTTTCATGTTCAGCAGTAGACTTAGAGAAGATTAAGATGTCATCAATGAAAACTAGCACAAATTTATTCAAGATATCGCAGAATACTCTGTTCATCAGATCGACAAAGTAAGCAGGAGCATTACATAAGCCAAATGGCATTACTAACCACTCATAGAATAAGTCTAGACCTTTGAAAGCTGTCAAAGGAACACATTCTTCGGCAATGCGCAACAGATGGAAACCTATAGCTAGGTCCATTGTAGAGAATACTTGTGCTCCGTTCAAGCGATCTAATAAATCGTCAATACGCGGCAATGGATATTTGTTCTTCAATGTTTTCTTATTGAGGTCACAGTAATCCACACATAGTCTAAGAGTACTATCTGACTTTGGGACAAACACCACTGCTGCACCCCAATTTGAGAAGCTAGGCCTGATCAGGCCTTTCCACAAAAGCTGCTTAGTTTGATTGCTTAGCTTCTCTTTTGCTTTCAGCGTCATTCTCCGAATAGGATGCACAACTGGCCATGCATTCGGAGCTAGATCGATCCTGAAGTAGATTTCTCTTCGCGGAGGTAAGCTATCGACTCCTTCAAACACATCCGCATAATCTTTGACAACAGGAATATTCTCAATAGAAGTGGGAGTGACTTCTAGAGAAGACCAGAATTATTTTCTATCAGTTTCTGAGCCGTGATATGGTATAAATATATCTCCGAGCTTCCTTTTAACTCTAACATTTCCTTCGGCACATTTAACTTCGGCCCTATGTCTTGTTAGACAATCCAACCCAAGAATAACATCATATTTAGAAAAATCCATAACGATCAGATCAAAAGGAAACTGGTAACAAGAATAAGAGATCGGCACTCTGCAATATAAACCGAGAATAAGAGAACCCCCTATCGGATTATGGACACTAATTGATTCTTTAAGATTTCTTGGTTTCAAACTTAACTTTTTAACAGTGTTACTAGATATGAAACTTTGTGATGCACCAGTGTAAAACGATACTGTAATAGGAATATTCTTAATAGTAAGGGTACCTCCCAAGACATCTGGTTTACTTGCTCCTTCGGAAGAAGCTGGTGCAGTCGCTCCATCGTATACATGAGTCACCTCGGATTTCTTCAGTAGTGGACAATCCTTGATAAAATGCCCTAATTTGTGGCAATTAAAGCATTCCCTAGTACCGCAAGGATCCTGGCTGGGCCCTGACTCATTCCTCTTTGGCCTTTTTGGAGCTCTGCATTCGTAATTATAATGTCCCATCTTCTGGCAGTTAAAGCACTTGACTTTGGCTCTTTTACTTCCTTGAGGCTTGGCGGCTGTAGAGTTGCTTATCCCTGGCTTCATGTCAGACTGCTTCCTTTTATTATTAGTCTGATTCCTTTCCTGATCCTGCTGAGAATTCTTGTTATTTTCTTTGTATCGACAGGACATCTCGATCACCTTGTTAAATGGAAGCTCTATACATGTTGTCACCCTATTGAGATACTTCCTTGAAAAGCCATTAATGAACCTCTTATTCTTTTGGAATGGGTCCTGAATTAATTCAGGTGCATATTGTGAGAGCTCCTCGAATTTCCTTACATATTTATAAACAGTCCGATCTCCTTGTTGTAGGTTAGCAAACTCATCGTGATGACGCTCGACTTCTTGCCGAGGAATGAATTTCTCATTAAAAAGCTCCTTGAATTTCGCCCAAGTCATATCATTATCAATACCACCAATCGTAGCTGTCTCCCACCAAATCTGAGCCTCATCCTGCAACAGCCGTGATGCCATGAATCGCTTTCAGCGGTCTTCTAGTTCCAAGCCCCCAAATATCTCCTTACATGTCTTGAGCCACGCCTGAGCTTTCGTCACTGTCTCTCGGCCTGTGAACGGCACGCCACCCAAATTTCTGAATTTCTAAGCAACCCTATCTAGGTCAAAAGGCTGCGGGGGTGGTGGTGGTGGTACTACTGCCTCTGGGTTGGGCTGGTCCTGGACAGCAGGGATTTCACCCCTTCCTTGTCCTCTACCTCCGCCTCTTCCTCTGGCTCTAGATCTCGTACCCATTTTCTATCAGTTCTGTACCATCAAGGAAAGAGTCAGACCAAAAAAAATGATAATTTTTAAGGAAAGGTAAAAATAAAGGACATATGGAAAAATGATGATGTTATGACTGATTATGATGTGCTATTCTGTTAGGCTCATTCTCAGACATTACTAATCCTAACTCTAATGAGTACTCGCCTTAGAATATTGCTGATTCTATCTAGACGAATTGTTTTAAATATGTTATACTCTGAAGCTATGGTTAATCTGATACCAACTGTGATGACCCCAAACTTTCGTAGTATGAAAGTAAGGATAATCATTGGAATATAACACATTTATAACAACAACAGATTTCAGATAACAGCATAACACATAAATCATAGCAGCGGAAAATAGAAATGTCATCAACATCACAACATCAGAGTAGCACAAATACAGGATACAACGTACCATATAAAAAGTCTTAGCGAATAGAAATAAGTCTAAAACACCATCAAGTACAACATGGATAAATGATGTTTAAATGTTTCAAAATAGAAATAAAAGATAGAGGAAATCTTCATCTTCTGTCCAAGAGCACGCTCCACTTCGGTATATATCCAAAATAACCTGATATCTGTCACTTGGCTGCCCGTGTAAAAATAAGGGCACCCGAGTTTGCAAGTGAAAAAAACTACGAGTCAGTCATAGGACTAGTATGAGAAATCTTTACTTAACTTAACTAATAATAAGGCTAATCACAGGACAATGCTACTAACGCGGAACGAGTTTACTCCATTGGATTGCCAGTGCATGAATTAAATAAATCTTTTAAAAACAACGCAATGCATTTTAGAAAATGAAATCATTATAAGACTCTAGTCCCATCACACAATGCAATGCAAACTAGAGGATAGAGTTTTAACTTATAATGAACAAACACGCTTGATACATGTAAAATAATATTTAATAATATTATTAGTGTCTAGTCAATTTTAAAGCACTTTCAAAATAAATGTATCAATCCTAGACGGCATAGTACCCCATCCTACTATGCCGCCATATATAAGTTTACAATCAAATCCGTAATGTCGTATTGGAAATTGGGTTTCCATCATGAGTCAAGGCTAGGGATGGCTCCTCACCGATTCGAGACATTCTAGCAGATGCCTCAGGATTCAGATGCTGGCAGACCCTTGGATGCGGTACGGCCGGTCCACAAATACTTTAGTGGATTGGCAATTCCTGAACAATACATTTCCCGGTCCTATGGGACCTATCACTTGGCCAGTAGTGACCAATATCCGAGGCCTCGCAAAATCCATCATCTACATAAGTAAAAATATCTGGGCTCGATACCATGACACCACCTCTAGCTAGAAAGAAAGTGCACTCCCTACGGTCCTTATTCCGTTTTTGACTCATACCGGTGTGTGAGGCTCGCGGAGTAACGCTTATACACAAAGTTATGCCTAAATAAGTTGTGCTTTGATCATCAACCACAAGGCTTTGCTTTTCAACAAAAGGCTTGATCATTTGCATCTTGGCATGCCACATTAACAATTCGTACCATGCGACCAATAACTATCAATATATAACCTCTGAGCTCGTGCGTCTCAGAGAAGGGTGTTAAGCAAGAGAATAAATTCTCCACCACCAAACATATATATATATATATATATATTAAAAAATCGATTCACATAGAATGAAATTCGATGTCAGACACACATCCATTTACAAGTCCGTTCTGGGTCTGAACGAAACCGGAGACACTTTATTCCTCGTCTTGTATGTCCAATACGGAAGAGAGGTGCTCGCTTAATCGGACAATCAATAAGTACATCTGGATAATTACTACTTTAACTCTTTCAGGGCAGCAACTCCAATCAAAGGCTTCAGTAGTTGTCCATTCGATGTGAAGATCGTCGGCCTCCAAACACCGTCTTCCATATCTTCAATTTAAATCGTCGTATAATTTTTTGAAATGAGATTGAACTCGGTCTTTTCAAATAATTCTCGAATATATATAATTTAAATCATTTCATATCGATAATATTATTTTATAACGACTTATCGCTATTTTTATTTATATAAAAATAGTCCAATTTAATTTAACGACGATTCGGGTCAATAGGCGGCCCTGGAGCTGTTTTGACTCAAATTTGATTTACACATTTCTCAAAATCTAACTGTTGGATTTTAACAAATTTTATATCATTGGAAAGATCTTCCCAAAGCGAACCTAACGGTTTAAGCTTTGGGAAAATCCGACGGTCGGATCTTTCGGTATAATCATTTAATTTTATGATTCCGAAACACGAAATATTGTTTGCGATTCGTTTAATTTTAATTTATATTTATATATATAAAAATATATAAATATAAATTATTCGACGATTTCGCTGTCATGTTTAACATGCCAAATAAAAGAATGTTTTATTTTGCATAACCATTTAAATGCTTCTAATGACAAATAAAAAGAGATATTGTATTTGCAAACCAATTCCTATATTTTCTAGTAGCAAATAAAAAGAGATTTTTGTTTGTATACGTTACCAATGTTTTCTAATATCAAATAAAAAATGTAATTTACCCGCATAATTTCTCTACATGTTTCTAGTGTCAAATAAAAATGTATTTTATCCGCATAACCTTCTACATGTTTTCCAATGTCAATAAAAATGTATTTTATTTGCATAACTTCTCTACATGTTTCTAATGTCAAATAAATATGTATTTTATTTGCATAACTTCTCTACATGTTTCTAATGTCAAATAAATATGTATTTTATTTGCATGACATGTTTCCAGTGTTCTAATGACAATATAAAAAGATAATTTTTATTTTCACTACATTACTGTGTTGCTAATGACAAATAAAAAGATAATTTTTATTTTCATTACGTTACCGTGTCGCTAATGACAAATAAAAGGATAATTTTTATTTTCATTACATTGCTGTGTCACTAGTGACAAATAAAAAGATAATTTTTATTTTCACTACATTACTTTGTCGCTAATGACAAATAAAAAGATAATTTTTATTTTCACTACATTACTGTGTCGCTAATGACAAATAAAAAGATAATTTTTATTTTCACTACATTACTGTGTCGCTAATGACAAATAAAAAGGTAATTTTTATTTTCAGATAATTTTTATTTTCATTACATTACTGTGTCGCTAATGACAAATAAAAAATAATTTTTATTTTCACTACTTTACTTTGTCGCTAATGACAAATAAAAAGATAATTTTTATTTTCACTACATTATTGTGTCGCTAATAACAAATAAAAAGATAATTTTTATTTTCACTACATTACTGTGTCGCTAATGACAAATAAAAAGGTAATTTTTATTTTCACAACATTATTGTGTCGCTAATGACAAATAAAAAGATAATTTTTATTTTCATTACATTACAATGTCACTAATAACAAATAAAAAGATAATTTTTATTTTCATTACATTACTATGTCGCTAATGACAAATAATAAGGTAATTTTTATTTTCACTACATTACTGTGTCGTTAATGACAAATAAAAAGATAATTTTCATTTTCACTGCATTACTGTGTCGCTAATAACAAATAAAAAGGTAATTTTTATTTTCACTACATTACTGTGTCGCTAATGACAACTAAAAAGATAATTTTATTTTCATTACATTACTATGTCGCTAATGACAAATAAAAAGGTAGTTTTTATTTTTACTACAATACTGTGTCGCTAATGACAAATAAAAAGATAATTTTCATTTTCACTACATTACTGTGTCGCTAATGACAAATAAAAAGGCAATTTTTATTTTCACTACATTATTGTGTCGCTAATGACAAATAAAAAGATAATTTTTAATCCGTATACAATTTCAATGTATAACATGACAAAAAAAATGTCTATTTTTATTTTGTATACGATTATAATGTGTATCATGACACATAAAAATGATATTTCTATTTTGTATCAAATTCTAATGTATAACATGACACATAAAATATCTATTTTAATTTGTATACAATTCTAATGTATATCATGACAAATAAAAATGTCTATTTTAATTTGTATACAATTCTAATGTATATCATGACAAATAAAATGATATTTCTATTTTGTATATAATTCTAATGTATAACATGACAAATAAAAATGTCTATTTTAATTTGTATACAATTCTAATGTATATCATGACAAATAAAATGATATTTCTATTTTGTATACAATTCTAATGTATAACATGACAAATAAAAAATGTCTATTTTAATTTGTATACAATTCTAATGTATATCATGACAAATAAAATGATATTTCTATTTTGTTGACAATTTTATTTCAACAAAAATGATATTTTTGGTTTTAACAATTCTAATTCAACAAAAATGATATTTTTGATTTTAACCATTCTAATTCAACAAAAATGATATTTTTGGTTTTAACAATTTTAGTTCAACAAAATATGATATTTTTTGTTTTAACAATTCTGATTCAACAAAAATGATATTTTTGGTTTTAACAATTCTAATTCAATAAAATATGATATTTTTGGTTTTAACAATTCTACTTCAACAAAATATGATATTTTTGATTCTAACAATTCTATTTCAACAAAATATGATATATTTTTTAACAATTCTATTTCAACAAAAATGATATTTTTGATTTTAGCAATTCTATTTCAACAAAATATGATATTTTTGATTTTAACTATTCTATTTCAACAAAATATGATATTTTTGGTTTTAACATTTCTAAGTCGACAAAATATTCCATTAAATCAACAGATCACCACAATAACGTCAATTAAACCGAATCAAATTGCATACAGCAACAAACTGAATTTAACACCGAATTTGTAGAAATTTCTAAACACGATAGTAATTGTTTAATTATAACTATTTAAAAAGAAATCTCACAGTGATTCTAAATTCTGTACAATTCAGAATTGAATTTGCCCGATTTGCTCCAAATTTGTTCTAGTCTGTTTTGAAATGTAGAGCTCGAATTTACAGTCCCAACGGTTCTGAAATTGTCCAATTCTGTATTCGTATGAATAAGATATGAATTTATTTGTGTAAATAATATTTTTAATTTAATTAATTAATTTAATTATATTTTACCTTCTTCTTCTACAATCAGAACCAAGGCCGATGGGTTTTTAGAATCGTTCAATCCTAAGTCAAAGGTTTTCGATCAAACCACTCTGCTTCGCGACAATCAGTCACTGCCACGTCGAAGAGGAGAGGGCGGGGCTTAAGGGGGGCATGCTGATCAACTCGATCAGCCCACGGGGGTGCGGTGGCGGCTCCAGTGCGCGGGGTTCGGGGAGCTAATTCGATCGAACGATGCAGTTTCAGGTGATGTAATCCATACGGATTTGAAGAGGAGGAGGAGCACTACAATAATGTCAAAAGGAGGAGGGGATTTTATAGTGAGAATCGAGAGAAATTAATGGTGGAAGGATTGAGCATTTCTGGCCATTGATGGGAAATGGCGGCGGCTACTGTAGAATGATATTAAGGTTTAAGTTAATTGATATTTATAATAAAATATTATTAAATTTCCTAGTTCACAAAAAAACCCATTAATTCTTAATATCTCCAAATTCAGCCCAACGAGTGTTGCCCCCAGCCAAATACGCCCATTCCGGACACAATGGACTAGATCTCATCAGCCCATTTGATTGTCCCAACCCACTTTTCTTTAAAATAAAATATAAATCATTTAATTATTTAATTTGATCGCACGTTTAAATTTACCGGGGCCACAAACGGACTCCAAAAATTCGCGAAAAATAAATCTAGCTAATTTTTGATGACACGGTCCTAACAAAATTAATTTCGTCGAATTTGGAGACCATTTGAAATATGGCCTTTTTAACGGTGGATCAAATTCAACAGAAATTATCGAACACAGTTTAATTTACCACGCTCACATATTAATTCCAAAAATGATGGAAAATTAAACTTAGCAATAATTTGACATTCCGGATCCAACAAAAATGGTTTCATCAAAAACGTAGGTCGTTTGTAAAATGACTATTTTTAATAGCTTTAGTATTATTGAAAAATGGAATTTTTTTAATTTTGACACATTTTCTAACCAAATTTCTTAAAATAAAAATTTTAAATTGGTTCAAATTTTCCGGGTTATTACACTAACCTTGATTTTAACGGCCCGGGGGATTTTCATCCCCAAAATTTGACATAAATACCATGTCAACTATTCAAGTATCGAAATTCCAGATCATTAATAGAAAGAAGTTAGAGGGTGAGAAATAGAAAGAAAGTTATAATAGAAGAAGAAGAAGAAGAATCATAAATATAACAAAATCAGAGTAAACACGAATTTCACAACGGAATGAATAAAATATATTATATAAAAACTTTTGAAATACAAAACTATATTTGTACTTACATACATCATCAGAGTACATCACATATATACCACAACAAAAATAAACTCTATATATATATATCTGACATCGAAGCCTCTTGCTCCAAGCTCTTCCAAGTGTATCTGTAAAATCTGGACAACTTGACTGCCCGTACAAATTTGGGCACCCAAGAGTTTAGGATAAAACAAACTCTAGGTAAGTCATAGGACCGGTGTGAGTAAACTCCAATCACTTGGTTTAACTTTTAAAAATCCTTTTAAAAGAAAAGATAACATTAAGACCGAATAAATACGATGGTTTTACCTTACGATAACCCTTAACATTCATTAAATCAATATTTTTCAGATATTATAATAGTGTATAAATCAAGTAAATAACAATCTAGCAGAACATTTGTATCTCACGCTCCATATACATCGTATAAATCAAAACTACGGTCTCTTATTTAAGAATGGATTTCCAACTATGGCAAGGTATAGGACCACCTTCCGATAGTGTACCGCTGGAGAAAATATACTAAGGATTCAACAAGAACATCTTGCAGCTCTAGTTAAACATAATTGGTTTCTCAGTTCGCTTGAGTGTTCTGAATATATTGTCACCCTACGGATTGGGTCCACCGTATTCCCAGGAGATACAAAAACGAAAGAAGAACAAATAAAAACTTCTCTAGATGGTGACAATACACCTTAATTGGGAGCGACCCACTTAGCCATGTTACCTACCGGATTTTATACCATTTTCCAATTGAAGAGGCTTGAGGTCATAATTACCTTTTTAGAACATCTGGCCACCGTTCACTTTGATTGTCACATCGTCAAACCCACCAAATCACAAATTGATTTTCCCAAAATTGCCACAGGTATAAAGCTAAGAGAAATGAATTCCTCCGCCACAAAACATAAACATGTTTGAAGAGATCAATTTACACAATTTATCAGGTATACTCTATCAGACATTCGCCCATACAAGTTGTCCTAGACTGTACAAACCGAAGACACTATTGTAACAACCCGGAAAATCTGAACCAATTTAAAAATTTTAATATGGCTATTTTAGTGAATTTTGAATATATAAAATAAATTATTTTAAATAATAACGACCAAAAGTCTATTTGACTCGAAGTTGGAAGATAAATATATTTATTTTAATTATAAAACAAGGCCTGAAATGGCGTGGCAGTTTGAAATTTTGAATTCAAACTTTGACTGACTGTACTGGGTGCAAAATAAAATGGATTTTAGTGAAACCAAAAATATTTAAATCTGTTTATTAATATCTTTCTAACAAATCTGAAAAATCGAGATTTCATAGCAGGAGTCAAAAGTTATGGCCAAATGAATTTTCAGAAAGTTCGTTATGGAGTTAATATAGCCCGTGAAAATAGCCATTTTGCAAAACGACCTCCATTTTCGCCAAAACCATTTTTGTTGGATCTGGGATGTCAAATTATTGCTAGGTTTCAAATTCCATAATTTTTGGAGTTATTATGTGAGCGTGGCAAGGGAAAATGTGTTTGGTTGATTTCAGTCAATTTGGATCGACCAGAAAATGACCATTTTTCAAACTGTCTCCAAAGTCGATGAAACTAGTTTAGTTGGGACCATATCATCAAAATAGAGCTAGATTTATTTCTGGAATTTTTGGGATCAGTATGTGGCCCTGGCAAACTAAAATGTACGTTCAAATCAAATATTGAATGTTTTATATTTTAATTTGAAGAATAACTGACTGAAACAGTCGAATGGGCTTACGAAACATACTCCATTGTGTTCAGAATAGGGGTATATAGCTAGGGATGACAGTCACTGGGTTTGAATTGGAGTTCGTTTGGAGAAACGGAATATTTTTTATAAAAAAATAAAATAAAAAACAAATTCTCTCTCCCCAATCTGCTGGGATGAACGACGACTCCCCCTTCAATCCTTCTCCCCTCGTCTCTGGCGATTCCATTAATCGATTCACTTTGCCATAGTTGAACTTTTTGAAGGCCTCTCCTTCCTCTTCAAATTCGTCCCAACCTCGCCCTCCCTCATCTCGTCTGCATCGAGATCAGAGCCCCCAAAGTCGAATTCTTTCAACTGCCGCCGCCACTGATTGCTGCCACCGTTCACGACCGCGCCACCGTCGATCCACGTGCCTCTCCAGGCCGTAGAGCGTGGCGCAACCAGATTTCAACCTCGACCAACAGTTTGGATAGAAAATCGAAATCCTTGTTTGAATCCTTCGCGAAAGGTAACGACTTAATTTTAAATTAACTATTTATAACACATTTAAGCGCTATGAAATATGATTAACTTCTAAAAATCATATCTTTTTCCTATGTGGACGAAATCCAGTGAAACAAGAGACATTGGACTCGTGTGGATGTCTTCCACATTCTAGAAGAGACCGGATATTTTTCTGAGCTTCCTACTATTTTTGGAAGAGTGGAACCCAATGTGAGATTTCTGAATTATAAACGATATGGAATGACGGTGTATAAATTATACGGTCGATAAAGCATTGTACACCTCATGTATAAGCGTTGTATAAGTTGTATGTGCGATGTATAAGTTATATATGCATTGTAAAAATCATATATGCGTTGAATGGAAATGAAATGAATTCAAAATATATTTATATGTGTATATCTATACATATATATACACTCCACTCGTCCACAGACTATGGACGATATATTGGTTGTGATTATTTGGATTTTGGTTGATGTGAAATTTGGTTGATAAATGTGAATGGTTGATATGATTGATTTTGGTTGAAATCCCAATAGGATTAGTTTATGGGAAAATTCGTCTGCGTACGAACTAGATTATTGAAATCCCCTTTGTCAAAAGCTGCGAGGCTATAAGGTAGAGCGAGGAGCCGTACTAGGGACGGTGCCGGTTTTAACTACCCTGCCGTTATGCTGCCGAAATTTTCTGAAATATTCATATGTTTGGTTTATATTCATGTATTGAAATATATTCATGTGAAAAAATATTCATTTTTGAAATAATATGGTTTGAACGATAAAAATGACATTTTTATCGAATGTTTGAAATAAATTGTTTTAACAACAAAAATAACATTTTTATAATATATATGAATCGCTAAAAATCTTCATTTTTGAAATAAATTGCTTTGACAATAAAAAGCACATTTTTATCATCTACATGAAGTGTATAAAACAATCGTGTTTGAAATAAATTGTTTTGACAATAAAAATCACATTTTTATTATACATATGAATTGTTAAAAATAGTCATGTGTTGAAATAAATATTTGTTGGATAAAAATATCACTTTTATCACCTATATGAAATGAAATGGTTTTGAAATTGAAGAACGGATTATACTTATATATATAATTAAAATAAATTGAATAACGAAGCTACAGTTCGTATTTTGGAACCGTGATTTCAAATGATTGTACTGGGAGATCCGACCATCGGATTTTCCCGAAACCGAAACCGTTGGGCTCGCTTTGGAAATATCTTTCCAACGATACCAACTTTGCAAAGATCCAATAGTTGGATTGTCTGGAATGTTTAATTCAAATCTAAATAAAAACTGCGCTAGAATGGGTTATATACAAATAATTAAAATAAATCGAATAACGACACTGCAGTTCGTGTTTTGAAATCGTAACTTCAAACGATTGTACCGGAAGATCCGACTGTCAGATTTTCCAAAAACTGGAACCGTTGAGTCAGCTTTGAAAAGATCTTTCTAATGATATAAAATATGTAAAGATCCGGTTGGATTTTCAGATATGTGTAAATCAAATCTGGAGAAAAACAGCGCCATGGCCGCGTTATGGCCTGAAGCGTCATTTGAATAAATTGGCTATATTTAAATAAATAAAAATAGCGATAAATCGTGATAAAATATTATAAACGATATGGAATGGAAATAAACCAAATTTACCCGGTTTATTGGATATTTGATGGTTGAATGTGATTGACGTGAAAACTACATTAATGAACTGAATTATGGATGTCAGATAATTTAACCATTGAAATGAATTGATTTGAAATTCTAAATATACGTGAATTATTTGAAAAGGTCGAGTTATATCTCATTTCAAATAATTGATCGACGGTTACAAGTTGAAGATATGAAGACGGTGCAAGTCCAAGGATCTTCACATCGAATGGATGGCTACTGATGCCTTTGATGGGAGTTGCTGCCCTGAAGGGGTTACAGTGGTTTTCGTCCGGATGTACTTGTTGATCGTTCGGATGTGCGAGGGCCTCTCTCCTGTATTGGACATACGAGGGAGGAATAAGGTGCCTCCGGTTTTGTTCAGACCCAGAATGGACTTGTAAATGGATGTGTGTCTGACGTTGTAGATTGACAACGTGGCATGCAGAGATGCTGTGATCAAGGCTTTTTTTGAAAAGCAGAGCTTTGTGGTTGATGATCAAAGCAGGGCTTGAATAGCTAGCTTTGTGTTTAACGTTGATTCGCGAACTGCACACCCCAGTATGGACCAAAAACGGGAGAGGACATCAGGGAGGACCTGCGTTTCTTTCTAGCTAGGAGTGGTGTTTTGGGTTTTACATGCCCGGGCATTTTACTTATGTGGATGATGGATAGGGAGGCGCCTCGTTATATCGGTCGCTACTGGGCTGATGGTTTGGTCGGTATATGACCAGTTTATGCCCCATAAGGCTGGGAAACGCAGTGTTCAGGCATTTTAATCCACTCTGTGTGGACCGGCCTTGACTATCCAAGGGTCGATGCGCTCTGACCCTAAGGCTCGGGCTAGAGAGTCTCGAAGCGGTAAGGACGATCCCTTGCCTTGGTTCATAATGGAAATCCAATTTCCAAATATGACATCGTGCGGTTTTGATTGTATATCTATATATGGCGACATGATATATGGTACCCATGTCGTCTATGATTGATACTTATGATTGGATTTTTTTTCGAAACATATAAACACTAGTAATAATATCAAATGCTTTTGTTTTATTCGTATCAAGCGTATTTTGGCCATTATAAGGTAAAACTCCATCCTCCGGTTTGTGTTGCATTGTGTGATGGGAACTGAGTCTTATAATGGCTTCATTTTTGTAGAAAGCATTGCGATGTTTAAATGATTCTTGTTTTTAAAGCACTGGCAATCCAATGGAGTAAATCCGTTCCGTGTTAGCGGCGTGGTCCTGTGATTTGCCATATTATAAAATAAGTTAAGTAGATTTCTCATACCAGTCCCATGACTGACTCGTAGTTTGTTTCACTGCAAACTCGGGTGCCCTATTTTCTACACGAGCAGCATTGTGTTCAGGTTTTAGCAGGCTCTTTCTGGAATGCTATGGAGCTGAAGATGGATTCTATCACTTCTTTCTTTTTATGTTGTTCAGCTCCTGTTGTACATATTATGTTTTGATTCCGTTGTAGACATTTTATGTAAAGCTGAACTGTATTTTGTACTAAGTATGATCCTGTATACTATGTAACTCTGATGATTATTACTTCCAGTGTATTCTGTTGTACATTATCTGGTGTATTTATTTATTTTTGTTCTGCTGTAATCTGTTTATGAGTTATATTCCAAATATTACCCTTGCCACCGTGGAATGGCGGTTTGGGGTTGTCTCAACGTGGTATCAGAGCGTTGGTTAAGCTTAGTTCTGGAATATAACATATTAACGAACTCGTCAGAAATAGAATCAGTAGTATTCTATGACGAATAACTCATTTCAGATAGGATCAGTAATATCCTAGAATGAGTATAGCAGAATGAAATACACCCTGATAGACGCATTTACATTCAAGTGTATGTCTCTATGCTTTAAAAATACCTTTTCTGTTGGCCTAACACTTTGTCTGCTATTTGCAGACACTGAAAAAATGAGTGGAGGAAGTAGAAGAGGTAGGTCAGAACCAGATATTGAGGCTCTATTAATCAAGTATCGAAATCTGGGTGGAGTACCGTTCTCGGGAAATGAATCTATTATTCAAACACAGGCATGGATGCACTCTGATGAGAAAATCTTTGAAGGTTCAAAGCTGAGGGATGATCAGAAAAGATTACTAGCATCTTGGGCATTCAAAGACGAAGCTTTAATCTGGTGGGATACCGTTATTAAAGATAATCCCGAAGGTGATATCACCTGGGATAGATTCAAAGAAATTTTCAGTGAAATGTTTATTCCTCCAGAAGCAATTGAGCGGTTAAGTGATGAATTCTACTATTTGATTCAAAGGGATATGACCATTCCGGAACATCGTAATAAATTCAATGAACTTTCTTGTTTTACCCCGAATCTCATTCAGAATCCAAAGATGAAGAATCTGAGGTTTATTAACGGGCTTCAAAGAAAGTACCAAAGTAGTGTGACTGCACATGTGCCACAGCCTTTTTCTGAAATGATATACATGGCTTATCAGTATGAAGATCTGGATAAGCAAGGTCTTTTGGGCGGTGAAGAGGAAGCCAGTGCCAGTAACAAAAGGAAATTTGAAACTGATAGCCCAGAGGCAAGTATGCAGCCTGAGATAAGTACGACCTCTGGGGTCAGAAAGGAGCCTAGAGTCAATAGGAAAAGGGTTAAATCTAAGAAATAACTAATAATGACTGTCATGTGCAATAACTGCAATAAGAAGGGACATTTGTCGATATATTGCAGAGCTTTAAAGAAACAAAGAAATGATGGATCAAAATCCCATCGGAAGCAGAAGAAGGGGTTTAAACCCGATAACAAATTTCAAGAGAATAGAAAATGCAGTCAATGCCATCGGACTGGTCATCTTGCAAAGGATTGTCGTCTCTCAAAAAAAAATCTGAAAAGGTACAAGTGAATGAAGTGGCAGAAACTTCTGCACCCTCAGCTAGTCAGGGAAGACCAGATGTTTTGGAAGGCACGCTTACTGTCAAAAATATTCCAGTTAAAGTACTGTTTGATACAGGTGCGTCGCGAAGCTTTATTGCAAGGAATGCGGTTAAGAAACTGGATTTGAATTTGAAAAGGCTCAAAACACCCATGACTGTCCATAATCCGGTTGGGGGTTCCCTCGATCTTAGTTGGATTTGTGGGATGCCTGTTTCTTTTTCCTGTTATCGGTTCTCTACCATCTCGATCGTCATGAATTTCACAGATTTTGATCTTATTCGAGGATTGGATTGGTTAACCAAATATGAAGCTGAAGTTAGATCTGCCGACAGAGTCGTTAGGACGAAGATTAAATTAGGCAATTATATAACCATTCCATGTGAAGGTCCCAATTCTGATAGAAAAGACTTTTGGTCAGCTCTGGATGTTTCTCCTGCTCAAAAAGAAAATATTCCTATCGTTACAGAGAATACCCCGGTCGACGTAGAAAATATTCCCGTTGTCAAGAACTATGCGGATGTGTTTGAAGAAGTTGTTAGCTTACCTCCGCATAGAGAAATAGATTTCAAAATCTATTTAATTCCGAATGCAAGGCCAGTAGTTCACGCTATTCGAAAAATGACCTTGAAGGAAAAAGAAGAGTTAGATAACAGACTCGACAGCTTGTATAGAAGGGTTTTATCAGGCCTAGTTTCTCTGATTGAGGAGCAGTAGTGGTGTTTGTCCCAAAGTCAGACGGTACTCTTAGACTATGTGTGGATTATCGTGACTTGAATAAGCAGACATTAAAGAACAAATATCCATTGCCGTGAGTTGATGATTTATTGGATCGATTGAATGGCGCACAAGTATTTTCACGAATGGACCTAGCTACAGTTTCCATCAGCTTCGTATAGCCGAAGACTGTATTTCTTTGACAACAATCAGAGGTCCAAATATATTCTACAAGTGGTTAGTAATGTCATTCGGCTTATGTAACGCTCCATCTTATTTTGTCAATCTAATGAACTGGGTATTCAGTGAAGTATTGAATGAATTCGTACTAGTTTTCATTGATGACATATTGATCTTTTCTAAGTCAGAGAGCGAGCATGCAAAACATTTGGAACAAGTGTTAGAGATTCTGAGGAAGAATGTTTTAAAAGCAAAGTTTTCCAAATGTATATTCTGGCAAGAAGAAGTCAAGTTTCTTGGCCACGTTGTATCAAAAGAAGGAATTTTTGTAGATCCCAGTAAAATTACTGCTATTCAGGATTGGAAGCAGCCAACTACGCCTACAGAAGTCCGAAGTTTTCTTGGATTGGCTAGTTATTATTGGAAGTTCATTAAGGATTTTTCTAAGATATCTAGTTCCTTAACAAAGCTTACTAAGAAACATTCAAGGTTCAATTGGACTCCAGAATGTGAGGCGGCTTTCCAAAAGCTGAAGTTAAAGCTAACAACTGCTCCAGTGTTAACAATTATTGATGGCAATCAAGACTTGAAAGTCTGGACAGATGCTTCTAAAGAAGGTCTTGGTGCAGTATTAATGCAAAGAGGCTAGGTAGTCGCTTATGCTACCCGTCAATTGAAGCCACATGAGAAGAATTATGCAACTCACAATCTTGAATTGTTAGCCATTGTGTTTGCTATGAAAATCTGAAGGCACTATCTATTGGATGAGAAGTTCGAATTATATACTCATCATCAATCATTGAAGTATTTATTCACCTAGAAAGATCTGAATATGAGACAACAGTGTTGGTTAGAATTTCTCGCAGCATATGATCTTGATATTTTATATACTCCAGGGAAAGCCAATGTTGTGGCTGATGCGCTTAGCAGAAAGAATGTAATCATTGCCAGTCTTATCATCATGCCTTCATTGATTGATAATATATATGCTCTTCAGAAGGATGATTACTTCATTCAGAAGATCAGAGAGAATTCAGAAAGGCGAGCCCTTGAGTTTTCAGATTGATAACGATGGGATTCTGAGGTTGAAAGGCCGAATTTGTGTTTCGAACATTCCAGAACTCCAGAGAGAAGTATTAGATGAATGTCACAAAGCCAAACTTAGTATCCATCCAGGAGTGAGCAAGATGTATAATGATATCAAATGCACTTTCTGGTGGAGATCTATGAAACGAAACATTTCCTTGTACGTTAATCGTTGTACTACTTGTCAACAAGTTAAAAGCGATCAACAGAAACTCGCCGGATTGCTACAACCGTTGGAAATTCCAGGTTGAAAGTGGGAACAAGTTTCTATGGATTTCATAGATGGTTTGCCTAGGACCCGGAAAGGAAATGACAGTATTTGGGTGATCGTAGATCGTTTCACGAAGACCGCCCATTTTATACCTGTCAGGTCGAATAGAACTACTCAGAGTCTGGTGCAGATTTATTTTAAGGAAATTGTTAAACTCCATGGAATTCCCATGAGCATCGTTAGTGATCATGACCCGATTTTCGCCAGTAAATTCTGGGAAGCATTCCAAGTAGAATTGGGAACGAAACTAAATTCGAGCACTGCTTATCATCCTTAAACAGATGTCCAAACTGAGAGGGTGAACCATATTCTAGAAGATTTATTGCGGGCTTGTGTTATTGATATTGGCGGATCATGGGAAGACCACTTGCATTTGGCCGAGTTCTCATACAACAACAGCTACCAAGCGAGCCTAAAAATGTCACCATTTGAAGCATTGTATGGTCGACAATGCAAATCTCCCGCTTGTTGGGTAGAACCTGGCAATAGACTTGTATTGGGACCAGATATGATTCGCGAAGCTGCTGAAAAAGTCGACTTCATTAAGAAATGATTACTGGCTACTCAAAGCCGATAGAAGAGCTATGCAGATTCAAGAAGGAGAGATTTGTATTTTTCAGTTGGTGACTATGTATATTTGAGGGTTTCTCCAATGAGAGGAGTAGTCTGATTTGGCAAAACAGAGAAGTTGGCGCCCAGATTTATTGGACCATTTCCTGTGCTCGAACGGATTGGAACTCTCGCTAATAGGGTTCAATTGCCAAATTGGTTGCCTGGAGTACATGATGTGTTTCACGTATCTCAACTTAGAAAGCATGTGCATGATCCAGACTTGGTTGTGGAAGAATCTGCGCAACAAGACTTAGAAATTACTCCAGAATTAGCTGTGAGGAGAGAGCCGCTAAAGATTATTGGCAAAGAAACTAAAGAACCGAGGAACAAGAAGGTTCACTTAGTCAAAGTACAATGGAGTGGAGATCCGTGAGACTGTACTTGGGAAACTGAGGAGAGCATTAAGAAAGCCTATCCCAAGTGCAGGGTGGATATCTTTGATTAACTCTGGTGCAAGGTACATTTACCATATTTTGCATTTCTGTATTGTTTTCTACTTGGTTGTTGTTTTCTTTTCATGGATGTAGAATTTTTAATCATATAGTCTGAATGATTTTAAAAGGATGTATGAATTAATTACTATATATTTGAAAAGGTTAAAAATAAATTGATTGTTGTTTGTGTGGAGTGATTGTTAGTTTAAACTAAATCACATTGGAATAATAAAATCAACAAGAGCCTAAAGGGTAAATTTATGAAATTGAATCAAAGATTGAACTGGTTTAAAAATAGATAAAAATATATACATGTGTACTAGATATGTTTGAACAGGTAAATGGATTTTCTATTGAGTAAAGAATTTATTTGCGTGCCCGACAAATAGGTAAACCTTAATGAGTTGGATGCGCAATTTTATTATTATATCAACTCCTGTGAATGCCATTGGATGCGGAGTGCTGGTTGTTCCGTGTGTAATAATAAACATCACCTAAGGATAGTAACAATTAATATAGAACTACACTACATGGCATACTTCTTGAGGATAGCATACTTCATCATATACCACATAAGCATTTGGAGCTTGTGTGACAAGGTTGAAGATTTACCATACAAGCAAGAAGCTTGTATGGCGATGACTATATATTACAGGTTGAACTGATGACTGAAATGGACAATATAAAATATAACGGTAAAATTGAAAGATTAATAAAAACCCCACATGGGTCTGGAGATGACAATAAACACGTCTCTCTGGTCACTAAGGCACAAAAACCATTTATAGGGTGACGAGAATTTATTCTCTAGAGTTATAATCTATACACACTCCCCTGTGGACACCGGAATATATCACTATAAATATGTGCATGCTTATTAGGATTTATTGGGTACCTAATACGACCCAATAAATTTCCAAACTCCTCCCCGTACAAAGGAGGTTATGGCGAAATTTTTCGAAAATTTAGGGTGTTAGCCAAATTTTTGAATAATTTGAAAATTCTTAGAAACTGAAAAGTTGAAAAATGAAAGCCAGAATGAAGTTGAGTTGGTTAATTAAACAACTTTCGGCTTCATTCCTTTTCGGGGATGAAAAGATTTTAATTGGGGGAGATTGTAACAACCCGAAAAACCTGAACCAATTTAAAAAATTTAATTTGGCTATTTTAGTGAATTTTGAATATTTAAAATAAATTATTTTAAATAATAACGTACAAAAGTCTATTTGACTCGAAGTAGGAAGGTCAATATATTTATTTTAATTATAAAACAAGGCCTGAAATGACGCGGCAGATTGAAAATTTGAATTCAAACTTTGACTGACTGTACCGGGTGCAAAATAAAATGGATTTTAGTGAAACCAAAAATATTTAAATCTGTTTATGAATATCTTTCTAATGAATCTGAAAAATCGAGATTTCATAGTGGGAATAAAAAGTTATGGCCAAATGAATTTTTAGAAAGGTCGCTATGGAGTTAATATCGCCCGTGAAAATAGCCATTTTGCAAATGACCTCCATTTTCGAAGAAACCACTTTTGTTGGATTCGGGTTGTCAAATTATTTCTAGGTTTCAAATTCCATAATTTTTGGAGTTAATATGTGAGCGTGGCAAGGCAAAATGTGTTTGGTTGATTTTAATCAATTTGGATCGACCAGAAAATGACCATTTTTCAAACGGTCTCCAAATTCGACGAAACTAGTTTTATTGGGACCGTATCGTCAAAACATAGCTAGATTTATTTTTTTGGAATTTTTGGGATCAGTATGTGGCCCCGACAAATTGAAATGTACATTCGAATCAAATATTGAATGTGACTGAAACAGTCGAATGGGCTTACGAAACATATTCCATTGTGTTCAGAATGGGGGTATTTAGCAGGGACGATGGTCGTTGGGTTTGAATTGGAGTTCGTTTGGAGAAACGGATATTTTTGAAGTATAAATAGAACGGGCCAATCATATTTTTATAAAAAAATAAAATAAAAATCAAATTCTCTCTCCCCGATCTGCAGCGATGAACGGCGGCTCCCCTTTCAATCCTTCTCCCCTCGTTTCTGGAGATTCCGTTCATCGATTCCCTTCGCCGTAGTTGAACGTTTTGAAGGCCTCTCCTTCCTCTTCAAATCTGTCCTAACCTCGCCCTCCCTCATCCCGTCTGCATCAAGTTCGGAGCCCCCAAAATCAAAGGCTTTCAACCGCCGCCACCACTGATTGCTGCCACCGTTCACGACCACACCACCATCAATCCACGCGCCTCTCCAGGCCCTAGAGCGTAGCGCAACCCGATTTCAACCTCGACCAACGGTTTGGATAGAAATTTGAAACCCTTGTTTGAATCCTTCGCGAAACGTAATGGCTTTATTTTGAATTAACTGTTTATAACACATTTAAGCGCTACGAAATATGATTAACTTCTAAAAATCATATCATTTTGTATGTTGACGAAATCCAGTGAAACAAGAGACATTGGACTCGTGTGGACGCCTTCCACATTCTAGAAGAGACCGAATATTTTCTGAGCTTCCAACAATTTTTGGAGGGGTGGAACCCAATGTGAGATTTCTGAATTATAAACGATATGGAATGACGATGTATAAATTATACGGTCGATGTATGAGTTATATAAGTGTTGTACACCTCATGTATAAGCATTGTATAAGTCGTATGTGCGATGTATAAGTTATATATGCGTTGTAAAAATCATATATGCGTTGAATGGAATTGAAATGAAATCGAAATATATTTATATACGTATATCTATATATATATACTCCCCTCGTCCACAGACCATAGACAATATATATTGGTTGTAATTGTTTGGATTTTGGTTGATGTGAAATTTGGTTGATATGATTGATTTTGGTTGAAATCCCAATAGGATTAGTTTATGGGAAAATTCGTCTACGTACGAACTAGATTATTGAAATCCCCATTGTCGAAAGCTGCGAGGCTTTAAGGTAGAGCGAGGAGCCGTACTAGGGATGGTGCCGGTTTTAACTATCCTGCCGTTATGCTGTCGAAATTTTCTGAAATATTCATATGTTTGGTTTATATTCATGTATTGAAATATATTCATGTGATGGAAAAATATTCATTTTTGAAATAAAATGGTTTGAACGATAAAAATGACATTTTTATCGAATGTTTGAAATAAATTGTTTTAACAATAAAAATCACATTTTTATAATATATATGAATCGCTAAAAATCTTCATTTTTGAAATAAATTGCTTTGACAATAAAAAGCATATTTTTATCATCTATATGAAGTGTATAAAATAATCGTGTTTGAAATAAATTGTTTTGACAATAAAAATAACATTTTTATTACACATATGAATTGTTAAAAATAGTCATGTGTTGAAATAAATATTTGTTGGATAAAAATATCACTTTTATCACCTTTAGGAAATGAAATGGTTTTGAAATCGAAGAACGGATTATACTTATATATATAATTAAAATAAATCGAATAACGAAGCTGTAGTTCGCATTTTGAAACCGTGATTTCAAATGATTGTATCGGGAGATTCGACCATCGGATTTTCCCGAAACCGTTGGACTCGCTTTGGAAATATCTTTCCAACCATACCAACTTTGCAAAGATCCAACGGCTGGATTGTCTGGAATGTTTAATTCAAATCTAAATAAAAACAGCACCAGAATGGATTTTATATATATGTATATATATATATATATATATATATATATATATAATCAAAATAAATCGAATAACGACGCTGCAGTTCGTGTTTTGAAATCGTAACTTCAAACGATTGTACCAGGAGATCCGACCGTCGGATTTTCCCAAAACTGGAACCGTTGAGTCCGCTTTGAAAAGATTTTTCTAATGATATAAAATATGTAAAGATCCAACGGTTAGATTTTCAGATATGTGTAAATCAAATCTGGAGAAAAACAGCGTCATGGCCGCGTTATGGCCTGAAGCGTCGTTTGAATAAATTGGCTATATTTAAATAAATAAAAATAGCGATAAATCGTGATAAAATATTATAAACGATATGGAATGGAAATAAACCGAATTTACCCGGTTTATTGGATATTTGATGGTTGAATGTGTTTGACGTGAAAACTACGTTAATGAACTGAATTATGGATGTCAGATAATTTAACCCTTGTAATGAATTGATTTGAAATTCTAAATATACGTGAATTATTTGAAAAGGCCGAGTTAATTCTCATTTCAAATAATTGATCGACTATTGGAAATCGAAGATATGAAGATGGTGCAAGTCCGAGGATCTTCACATCGAATGAATGGCTACTGATGCCTTTGATGGGAGTTGCTGCCCTGAAGGGGTTACAGTTGTGGTCGTCTAGACGTACTTGTTGATCGTTCGGATGTGCGAGGGCCTCTCTCCTGCATTGGACATACGGGGGAGGAATAAGGTGCCTCCGGTTTCGTTCAGACCCAGGACAGACTTGTAAATGGATGTGTGTCTGACGTTGTAGATTGACAACGTGGCATACAGAGATGATGTGATCAAGGCTTTTGTTGAAAAGCATAGCTTCGTGATCGATGATCAAACAGGGCTTGAATAGCTAGCTTTGTGTTTAATGTTGATTCACGAGCCTCACACTGCGGTATGGACCAGAAACGGGAGAAGACATCAGGGAGGACCTGCGTTTCTTTCTAGCTAGGAGTGATGTTTTGGGTTTTACACGCCCGGCCATTTTACTTATGTGGATGATGGATAACGAGGCGCCTTGGTTATATCGGTCGCTCCTGGACCGATGGTTTGGTCGGTATATGACCAGTTTATGCCCCATAGGGCCGGGAAACGCAGTGTTCAGGCATTTTAACCCACTCTGTGTGGACCGGCCCTGACGATTCAAGGGTCGATGTGCTCTGACCCTGAGGATCGGGCTAGAGAGTCTCGAAACGGTAAGGACAATCCCTTGCCTTGGTTCATGACGGAAATCCAATTTCCAAATATGACGTCGTGCGGTTTTGATTATATATCTATATATGGCGACATTATATATGGTACCCATGTCGTCTATGATTGATACCTATGATTGAAATTGTTTTCGAAACATATAAACACTAGTAATAATATCAAATGCTTTTGTTTTATTCGTATCAAGCATATTTTGGCCATTATAAGGTAAAAATCTATCCTTCGATTTGCGTTGCATTGTGTGATGGGAACTGAGTCTTATAATGGCTTCATTTTTGTAAAAAGCATTGTGATGTTTAAATTATTCTTGTTTTTAAAGCACTGGCAATCCAATGGAGTAAAAAGCATTTTGATTGGCCATATTATAAAATAAGTTAAGTAAATTTCTCATACCAGTCCCATGACCGACTCATAGTTTGTTTCACTTGCAAACTCAGGTGCCCAATTTTCTACAGGGGCAGCCTTGTATTCAGGTTTTAGCAGGCTCTTTCTGGATAGGTATGGAGTTGAAGATGGATTCTATCGCTTCTTTCTTTTTATGTTGTTCAACTCCTGTTGTACATATTATGTTTTGATTCTGCTGTAGACATTTTATGTAAAGCTGAATGTATTTTGTACTAAATATGATCCTGTATACTGTGTAACTATGATGATTGTTACTTCCAGTGTATTATGTTGCACATTATCTGGTGTATTTATTTATTTATTTATTTATTTCTATTCTGCTGTAATCTGTTTATGTGTTATATTCCAAAGATTACCCTTGCCACCGTGGAACGGGGGTTTGGGGTTGTCTCAATTATTTTGTAAATCCATCTTAGGCAATTTCTGCCTAGGATCGCCAAAATAGCCCTTGCATAAACTTCGTCTTCAATTGTCTTCAACATATTTGATTCGCAACGCTATTGCGCATATGGAGTGGTTTGCATATAATAAACCTGATCCCGATCTCTCTGTGTTGACAACAGAAAAATTGTCAAAAGTTTTGATAGTCGGTTATTTAACTATCAAAGGAAAACATCCATACAACCAACGATCCTATTTCCAATGGAAATACCAATCAACCATCAATCAACAATGAGTCCTTTTAAATTAATTTATCATCAATTTATTCGTTTTCCAATTTCCCTCTTCCATATTTTATTCAGATATTTCTTAAAAACTGTTGAGCCTATCGCGATTCTCGGGAAAACATTTCTATATATTTACAACTTCTTATTTTCTATATTTAGCTAATATACGATATTAACATTGGAAAACATTCATTACTACAAAATAAGTACACATGTCAATTATTATAAAAACTCGTTTATATATGTCATTAAATTTACTCTAGGCAATAGTTAAATTTTTAATTAGATTTGAACGTGAAATGTTAATTAAATTTACTAATAACATCGTGGGTGTTAGATATGGGGAACTACCAGTTTTTCTCCATGGGATGAGTAGGTTGGGATTGGACCTAATAAAATAAAAAATGATTACTTCGGTAAGGCTCGATAATCCCAGCTAGTTTTATAAACCTTAATTGGTTTAGAATTGTTAAAGAGTAAAATAAAATCTTTTGAAATTGATATCCAAAGGAGGATTGAAGAATAATTTTAAAAGAATTTATCTTTGATAAAATTAATGGGAACCTTTCCATAAAGATTTGAATATTTGGATAAAAGAATATTATGAATTGGAATGAGGCGTATGATGTGTTTTTATATAACACTTAATTAATGATTATAAAATAGGCAAATTATTCGGAAAGACCAGGTTTAATCCCATTCTGAATAATTAATACGATGACAAAAGGTCGACGATGAAGACGATGGTTGAAGACTAGAGATCTTCACATTGTATGGATGATAACTGATGTCTTGATTGGGTTGTACACCCAAGACAAGGTAATAAGTGGTGATCATCCAAACGTACTTGGAGATCGATCGGATATGCGAGGACCTCTCTCCTGTATTGGACATATGGGATAAGGAATAAAGTGCCTCCGCTTTCGTTCAGACCCAGAACGAACTTGTAAATGGATGCGTGTCTGACATTGGATTTCATTATGTGTTGATTGATTTCTATTAAATATATATCTGTTTGGTGGCAGAGAATTTATTCTCTTGCTTAACACCCTTCTCTGAGACATACTAGCTTAGAGGTTATATATTGATAGACATCAGTTGCATGGCATGAATTGTCAATGTGGCATGCTGAGATGCAAATGATCAGGGCTTTTGTTGAAAAGAAAAGTCTTGTGGTTTATGATCAAAGCATGACTTTAAATAGCATAGCTTTGTGTATAGCGTTAATTCGCGAGCCTCACACTCGGTATGCGTCAAAAACGGGATAGTGACTGCAGGGAGTGCATGCGTTTCTTTCTAGGTAGTAGTTTTGGTTTTCGTATATACTTATTTTCACAAGATCCTGGATTATAGCTGGAGCTATATTCGGAAAGCTTTATATTTGTATATCTCTTTCAGATGTGGTTGTAGATGATTTCCGCTGTACATTATTCTTATGTATTATTTTTCCGCTGCATTATAAACGAAATCTCCGATATTTTTCAATGTATATTATTTATTTATACTCTGATATCTTGTACTCTAATGTTAATTGTTGTAATAGCAATGAAATGTTCTCCTGTTTGTGTTCTTATGCGTTGTGTTCCCAAAGCAATCCGGGCTCCTCCGTCTCTTCGGGGATCGGGGATGTCTAGGTTGTCTCAAATTGTTTAACTAATTAATTTATTATAGTTAGTTATTATAATTAGCAATTATTGTTAATATTGTGTTAAAGTAAATATTTAACTAATTAATAATCAATACTTAATAAGTATTATTTAACAATTAATATTTAATTAATGATTAATATTTAATAATGAATAAGTCATGTTTAATAATTAATGATTATTGTTTATATTAAAATTTGATTATTAATGATAATAAGTAATATTTATAATTATTATAGAATGAGTAATACTTAACAATTAAAAATATTCATGCTCTAAAACAATTAAAAAAAATTATTCAACAACACCATGAAATAATTAATATTTAATACTTAGTAATTTGATTATTAATTTTTAATAAATACTATTAAGTAATTTGGTATCATTTAAACAAGTAATTATTATTTAATAACTAATATATAATTATTAACTATTATAAATTATCAGTAATTTTTATTTTTATTTAATAAGCTTTATATTAATAACTAATGTAATTATAGTTAAACTTTATCAATTACATCAAATAATTAATATTTGATAGTTAATATCGAATAATTAATAGTAAATATTTAATATTTAATATGCAATATCAAAGTTTGAAAAATAATTTATATTTAATAATTAATAGCTAGTAGTATTTTGTATGAAATAATTAATTTTTTATAATCATTAATTAATAATTACTACTAAACAATTTACTTAAATTTAAAAATTTAGACTAATGACTAATTATTAAATTTAGTCTTATGAAGTGATAACTAGTATTTAATAGTTTATTATATATTATGAATAATCAATAATTATTTTTAGTAATTAGTAAATCATATGTAACATTTATTAATTACATTAAATAATTAATAAATTAGTAATTAGTAATTAATATTTAATATTAAATACTCAATACTTAATTATTTGGAATTTAATATTTAATTAATAAGTAATATTGAATAATGAAAAAGTAATATTTAATTATAAATAAGTAATACTTAATATTTAATTTTCAGTAATTACTAATTAATGCTTTATATCAAATAAGTAATTATGAATAATTATAAAATAATTAAGAATAATATTAATATCGCTTATAATTAATAATTATATTCAATATTATTATTTCAAAATATAAAATTTTGAATTTAACAAATAAAATTTTCTATTTCGTGATTAATATATAATGAATACTATCGATTATATATTATAACAAATATTCATTATTTAGCAATTAATAATTAGTGTTGAATTATTAATAGTCAATATTCAATAATTAATGTTTGACATTTAATGTTCAATAAATAATGAATATTTAATAATCTATTTTGTTACTTAATCATGGTAACAGGACTGTTTTTCCTGGCGTCGCTTCTCTCCGCTTCTCTCTTTCATGTAATACTAGAACACGTTAAGTTTCCCAATTTTTTATTTTAAATTCCCTCTCCTTGCATGTGACTGGAAAACGTGTTCTACCCTTCTTCCTCCACTCTTAATTTTCTCCTCAATTTCATAACTGCTTCTCACCCAAACGAAAAAGAACTTGAGCTGTCCACTCTATTTACTGCTAAAACACCCAATTTCGTCCAAATATCCCAAGCGTAATCTGATTTTTCTTACTCACCTCGAATCCCTAATTTGTTCCTTCCCCAATTTCTTCAGCCGATGTCGTCTTCCCTGATTTCACGTAAGGCTATTCCTTTTTTTGTCTGCTTAAATTTCCACCACTAACGTTTCTACTTTTTTTGTGCTTTTTATCTTTGTTGTTCCTCACTGAACTCATCTGGAATTGAAGATTGTGGTCACCAACAAAGCAGATATAGGTATTTTTTATTTTGTATATTTACTGTCTACTTCAAATTTCACAGTTGAAAATACAACTCTAATTATTTAATATTACAGATTATTTAATTTTATTAAAATGTAGATTTTAGTTTTGTCTTATTATTACAATAATACTTTTGACGTAAGAAACGTATAACAAAACTACTATACAAAGCATATGAACCATCTTCTTCATTTCCAATAATTTGAAAGTTTTTAATTAGTTCAAAATTGTATTTTTAAGTACCATTAGCCATAAGTTCATGGTTCCTAGGAGAACATTATTGCATAACATACAAGTTTATTTGTTTCTGTGATACTTTTTACATTTGTGGTTACAGGATAGGTTCACAACATTATTGTTAAAAATATATTTGTTATTTGTTAACGGACATCTATAGGTTCCTTCTTGAATTTTGTTTGGCATTGCTTGGTTCTTAGTCACCTTAAAAGGACAATATTGATTTTATTTATCGTCAATGTTAAAGTTAGCAGTCATTCGTCATTGTTATATGTCTTACTAGGTCCTTAGTGGAGAATAAATTTGCTTTAACTTTGGGCGTGTAGTATGTACTTAGTATTAAAAAAAAGTTTAATGTACATGTGTATGTGCGCACTTGCAACTGTCTTCAAGTCAGTTCAATTACTATCATACCTGGTTGTGTTACTGTGTATATAGCTCTTATTTGCGCATGGTATTCCTTTATCTTTACGTGAATATCCTTTTGGAAGTACTACCACTAAATTTCCTATCATGCAAACTACAATTTGTTATCACTTATGCAAATCTATTTACCACTATGTGGCTACAATAAAGAGTATTAACTCCACATTCATACCTTTTTTCCTTTAGATGTATCATTCAGCTTTCATTACCCTCGGTCTTAGCAGTGAGATTTTCATTCAAATAGTTTGTTAATGTGAACTAGATGCAACTATGCATAAATTTGTTTCTATGCCAAGCCATACACCAGCATATGCCTACATAATAATATTGAAGTTTTGCTTGGTTAAGGCTGTTACTTTTATCTGCAAACGATTCCTGATGTTGATTACGATAAATTTGGATGCATATTTCTTCTCTAACTGTCTATATGTCACTGAATCTTTAAAATAAATTATATTTTGGTAGCATATATCGGCATGATATGTTACAGTCTGGTTTGACATATTATTTCTTGATCTTTTATACTGAAAGGCTTTTACGAATAGAGTGACAGTTATTATTTGACGCTTTGATTTTGGGATTATCTAAACAAATAACCTTCTGGAGCTTGCTTTGATGAGTAAACATATATATCACAAGTGTAAGCAAAAAAGTATTGTCTACATGTAATTTCATTGAACATGTTGTTATTTTGTTATAATCGTGCTCTAATATAGTCAATAACTAAGCCAAATTACAATGATGTTCATTTTGAGGTCAAATATGTGTATGAACAGTGTAGTTCTCAACAAGAACTTATAATACAAATTCTAATGCAGTCTCATACACTAAGTTTATATTTAGTGAAATTAGCAACCAATTTTTCTTTTGTCATGATCAGAAATATACATTGACCAATAAAACCATTGTCAGCTAAGAAATTAACCTGCTACTATTCAATCACTCCATTTACTGAATTTTGATTCATGCAGATACCTCCAGTTCGTTAATCTGTATGCTACTCCATTTACTGTCATTCCGGCAAAGTCATTGGTCAGTGATGGTAAAGTCATTTACATTGGCCAGTAAGTCAATTGTTGATTCACACAAATTCTTATTTATTTCTTAGCACATATTAATGACCTCTTAACATCACTAACTTAAAAATTGTAGGTATAAATCATAATATACTGTAGGAATGAACTGACCCAGTTATACATATGACAGGATACATAGGTAGGCAACATTTTTCTTTATTATGTTATTGTTATTGGTATTAGATAATTTAATAGTCCTTCTGGATGGCATTGGTTTGGGATTTAGTAATAATTTTCATGGATAGTATTGGTTTTCTATATAATTGCTTATTGTGATACATAGATTCATCCTTTGAACAATTTTTAAATATCATATTAATTTTTTTTACAACCTTAGTAACCAATGGCTACCAATATGATAACTAATAATGTGTAAAAAAAATACTCGTATTTAAAAATACTTAATTTTCTTATATTTCATTAGTATTACGAAATTAGAATTTCATGTTTAAGAAGTTGATGTATGAATGCATGTATATTTTTTATGGAAGCAGGCATAATAAACACAATGTAAATAACAAAGACAAATGGATAATATGAAAATTTTGAACAATGCAATGTACATTTGACAAGTAGTGAAATACATCTCTTCCTTTTGAGAAATACAATGTTGTTAATTAGTTGGGAATCTTAGGATCCATTCAAAGTTTGTACTTCTTTTTCTAAAAATCTAATCTTTTGTTTGTTCGCTTTTAATTTGCCTTAATATTTGGAAAGCTTCAAACTATTATGCACATGTGACGTATTAAAATCATATATAGATAAAAATTCATTGGTAGTACAACATGGTTGTCATTTAAATAGGGTAACAGAAGTGATATAATGTGAAATATTACATGAATTCAAACATACAAATAGTTGAATAAGTCTTAGCGAGGGATATTTATTTTAGCTAATATGTTACTGTAATAACCTATATTTTTTGTGTTCAACCCCACATACATAGAACACAATTATCTAGATATTACCTATTTTATGTTTCAAGTGGCTATATAAGTCTAATGGGAACTTTTCTATGCAACTTGTAGTTGAAGATTCTCACAAAATCACCTTTTAATAATTGGCGGTTCTCTTATGCTGCTGTTTTTATTGGCAGATCTCTAGCATTAAAAGTAGCATTAACAATATCATTGATCCATTATTGTGTATATGCTGTAAAATACCATTGTTATTTATTTGGTATACATGCTATACGTTTGGATCCAGTAATACCAAAAAAAAAAGTTAACTTGCCGTATTGGATGATTCAACATCTATTTGTTATGCCTTTTTAGTTCTTATAGATTTCTTGAAGGAATGCAATGTGCACATGCAGGGAAGAATTTGGGCGTACAATTCACGTGTAGAACTGGAAGGAGGTCTGCTTCCCTTTCTTCTCTTGAATTAAAGACACATTAACATTTTGAGTCATATCCTGGACTGATCTGTTTTAATAGTTTATTATCATGGACAGTGAACACAAATAATTTGTTTAGTAATTGAAATATTTACTTTGGAGTTACATTGTTCAATTTGTACTTGTCATCTAGTTTAATTTTAAATGATTATAAAATTACTTCAATAATCATCTGTTATGGCTATAAGTATCTGTATTATTGCTTATTTGTGGGTTTTTGCCTGTTCATAAGTACAGGTTTTTGCATCGGTTGTTACTAAAAAGTAGATGAAAAAGGATGTATTTTGCATCTATTTTTTTGTAACTATCGATGCAAAATGGTTATATTTCAAAGCACATAACCATCATGTTACATCGATGTATGCTAATAGCAGATACAAAATATTTCCCTTTTGCATCGGTTGGTAGTAAAACTAATGCAAAACATCACTTTTTGCATCGGTTAAACAACCAATGCAACAGGTTTATACTTGTTGCATCATCTGCATTTGTATCAGCTGTTGAACCGATGCAACATGGGGGTAAACAAGCGATGCAAATGACCTATTTTGTAGCAGTGATCTCCATTTCTTATTCACTCATCACTATTCTTCCACATCCATCAGTCCCTAACCGTAAACTAGTAAGAGAATAACTCCATAAGTATCAACCCCGAAGGCTGAAACCAACATCAGATCGAAACTCAGGAATCCATTCAACTTGACTAATCTGTAGTAAGTTTCTAATTTTCTTAACTACATTTCTTAATTTCTTATTAACAAAACTTCGCTCACGTAACTTTCAGATTCAATTCAATAATCCACTTCTTTTCCGGAAAACATTGATTATAATGATAGCGTTATAATACCCGCTTCCAAAATATTTAATTTTAAAATACAACTTTGATTCATTACTTTGAATAAATAAATAATAATTAATTGATTGATTAATTAACCTTGATTTAAAAATGGAAAGTAAATAGTAATTTCCTATATTCAACGTATAACTCTCCTTCGAATAATTTCTTTGATTGTCGTTCCGAACTTCGGAATAAATTCACCGTTCTAGGTTAACTCAATTTCTAAATTCACCTTTGAAGTTCCAAACATTTACCAATTTCGCTTTTATAACCATTTAAATCTGCAAAATGTTTGCTTTTAAATCATATTCACTTTAAAATGTGAATATTATTCCTTTACAGACAACTGGACTTGTTTTATCAAATAAAATCTTGATTTAAATAATAAATACCATCACAGGTTAAAATTCCATCAATCGAGTTGTTTTATAGAGTTGTTTTATAACTTCATACTTCATAAAGTCCACCTACAAGTTAGCTTCTTGTTAATTATATATCAAGTTTATAACTTAATCTCGATTATGTATTTGATTATAAATTATTGGGTAACCAAATATTAACTATCTTGTCAAATTCTGAATTATATAGTATATAGTTTCTAAAAATAAATTATTTTTGTTACATTCAATGCAGTCAGATTCTAATTATAAATCCTTATGGACTTATCTCAATTCTATTTACATTTCGAACATAGAAATAGATTTCATGGTTTTCTTTTGATACGATTTCCCTTTTCAAATTCATTCTTGAATTTATATTCCAATTATTTAATAATAATTGCTTCATCCCATTTATAAACATCGTTTAGAAATCAAACTACTTGTTTTTATAATAAAAACAAATTATTATATCTAACCCAATCAAAATTCAATTTCTATTTAAAAATAATTTTTTCCCTTTTCAAAACTCGAACTTTTTTCAATGTATTTCAAGGTCAATTCAAACATCCCAAACACATAATTATCAACCATAGATTGTTTGTCGCATCGTATGATGCAATATATGAAAAACAACAATATAATTGTTGAGGAATCCATCAACCTATTTCCCTGCATCAACAGATGTTAATCAACGTAAGTAACAACACTTTTATATTGATATGAAATATTATAAAAAATAGAATCAGTATTCAACTAACAACTTATATATATATATATATAACTATGTATATTAGTTCAACCAATTTATTAGCAATTCGTCCAAACAAACATCACACATCATTGAATCATCATTTATAAATTCTAAAATATGTTTAAAATATTATAAAAATGGACAGAGTTAGTGAGTTTACTCATCTTGGTCGTTTATCATAAAATAACGACAAACGTCAGTTGTTCAAGTGGAGCAATTTCTTTATGGAAATTTTTTGGTGCTTTGTTTAAGAAATTCCACCAAGAGGTAAATGTGTCCTTTATTTCCCTACCAAGATATATAATTTTACATCTAGATCGAACAATGGATGCTGGCAGCATTTCAAATGGTAGATGGGTTGAAAATAGACTTGGATATGGCATTATGCTCAAACTCGAAACTTAATTTTCACTATAGAAACGTATTTCAAGGAAAGGCACATAATCATGGGAGCTGACAGACATCAAAACATGGGAAGGAATGAAGGAGGAGATGCGATTTTGGGTTGCAATGGCAAGTGCTTTAAGCCATGTTGTACCTATATGTATCCTTCATGTTAAATGATGCTAAAATGCCTGAACAACGTACAATCTTTTTTATAGGTTATTTATACAATCTTTTTTTTTTCTTTTCCAGGGTAAGAAAACTACACCAGATTTTGGAAGAGTTGCAAGAATGACATATGAAGTCTTGGCTTGAAAGAGTTGTTGTGTGACCATTGTACCAACTATCCAGTCCAAAGGTCCATACATTTTTTTGTAGTGGTGAAGGGTTTATCCTGGCACCTTCACAGCTGGTAAACTTAGGACATAATCTTTATAATGCCCATACATTTTTTTGATATTCTTTGTTATTTTCTTTGGTTTCAGTTGTAAGATCTGAGCACATGGAAATCGATGATTGTGCCATATATATTTTATGGTTTGTGTGTATCTGTGTTGATGGCACGATTTATGCGTTTGCTAGTAATTATATAGATGATATGGATATGCTTTTTTTGTAATTAATCCTTTGGTTCTCATTAAAACGCAGAAGTCATACCATTGTGCTCAATTCTGAGTCCATGACATGTCTATATTTTGTTGTTGTTTTTTTACCTATCCCCTTGGGACATCTGTGACGGCCCGCCCCGCACCAACCGACATTTACTCCAAAGGTGCACTGTACACATGTCCAGTTAGCACGGAACGGGTCACCAGAAGAGAAAAAGGAAGAAGGAAATGAACATACAAAGAACCTGTAGAATGTCTCACAGCGCATAGAACAAAATATAATAATAACATACTTGACATAAAGCAGGAGAGACAATGCATAAGCTGAAAATCAGAACTAAACATCATAGCAGCGGAAATCCAAATACAGCTTATTACAACTTTCAAACTGTCTCAAAGCAAAGTAAGATAAATGAGGTACACTACTAATGCCCAAGTAGCGACCACCAACGACACAGGGAGATTGTGTGTATATATATATATATATATATATATATATAATACGTCGAAGCCTCCTGCCCGCCTCCGAATCAGCTACTCGCGCATCACCAGCTAACCTGTCTCTAGTCTGCTCGTGTGAGCACCCAGAGTAATAAGAGGAGACATAAAACTCTGGGTCAGACATAAAGCCTGGTATGAGCGATAAGCATCTAAAGTGAATAATAACAGGTAGACTAAAACATACCTGAACTTGGACCTGCAACCAAAGAGTTAGCACTACATACTGTACAACACTCTAAGGTATCATATCAAACAGTGTAAAGATACGGAGGTGGGGGAGGTGTGCATGTCATAATGATGGCAACAATCAAGCATAGCATCCATCCTCACATCTCTCACTCAGTGCGTAAAGCATACGATATTCACCACTTCGATCACCCAACATTCCTTGCTACGATCACTTTGCCCCCATGAAGTCATAAATGGCTTCGCTGCACTGATAACGTAGCCACTAATTCCTCGCTATGTCCACTTGCCCCATGGAGTTATTCACCCCATCTGCGCTGGCTTATAGCCTTACTAATCCTTACTATGTCCACTTGCCCCATGGAGTTATTCACCCCATCTGCGCTGCCTCATAGTCTTACTACGCATCACCTTGCCCCTCAGGTCATAATGACCCTACTGCACTGATAACGTAGTCTTGCTACCATCACTTTGCCCCTTAGGTCATAATGACCCTACTGCACTGATAAGTAGCCCATCATTCCTTTTTAGTGGTGAATCGAAGTTATGAACGTCGACAACTCCTTAGCACACGTCCCGCAGCAAAGTCCAACCATGAAGTGAACTCATTGGTTCCCAACTGGTTCCGAGATCCTGAGCTCTAACTTCCATTTGGACTACCTTTGCATCTCGGGTTATTGATCATCACCAGATCGGATCGGATCGTGGCTTTCAGATCGGATCGGTTCGGAGCCCAGCTTTCCTCGTCTGCACGGATCGGATCAAGTTACGCCATCAGCTCGTGGTCACCCATTCGGATCGGGTCGTGGTCACCCATTCGGATCGGGTCGGGGTTCCTCCTTCAAATCGATTCGTGCTTCCCCAAATGGTCGAGTCGGGTCGGGTGCACCTTCCCAGGTAGTCAGCTCGTGAACTTCTGAAGTGAATCGGTTCGTGCTCCTCCCTTCGGATCGTTGCGCCTCATCAAATCTGGATCGGATCGTGGAGAGGATTCGCGATTGGGGGTGGACATGCGGATCGCTGTCTTCGGATCGGATCGTGGTATATACCCACGATCGGTTCGGGTCGGGGAGTCCGATCCGATCCCACTTGCAACTTCCTGCAGTCCCTCCAGCGAGCAGTTTACGCCATTCGACGGCGTTTTCGACCATTCTAACTATTGAAATCAATCACAAAGCATTTCATACAATCATAGCAACATGCATAATCAACCACAAACATCAAAACATCAATATGATAGGTTAAATGGATCAAACATACCCAAAATCCCATATTTCCCCTTAAGCATGTTTAGGTGAAACTAATGATAGGATTAGCAAAACTTAACCAAATTAACCCAAATTCATATCAGAGGTCTAAAACATCATTCCGAATTTTATGAACATTTTTCCAGAATTCTATCATGTTTAAATTCGCTAATTAACACTAATCACTCCTAATTAGCCATAATTAGTGCAAAACTAAGCAAATCACTCACCTTAGCCACAAAATAAACTAAGATCTGAAATGATTCTCTGATTTGATGCGAATTTCAATACCAAACAGCAGCTCCTTTGTTGATTTGGTGAAGATCCTTCTTGATTAGGGGTTGCTAAGCCAAATCCTTAACCTAAAGGTGATTTGGAGGTGATTTAGAGGTTGGAGGCCATTTTTAGGGATCCTTGGTGATAAGTGGAGGCTAGAAAGCTGAAATGGAATGATTCTCCATCTCATTTCAGCCCTCCCATAACCCTAATCCCGAAATGGGTTATAGTCCTACTCACTAATCACCCGATTTGGCCCGGTTAAGCAGTTTTTCACCCTCCAAACCTTGTTTCAGCCATATCTCCCAAACGGTAAGTCCGTTTGGCTAATGTGACCACTCTACGGAAAGAGAAATCATCAAACGAATCAAATGGAAGTGGTTTCAGGTCAAAATTCCTTTCCAATCAAAAGTTATGGCCAAAACAGTACCAACTAGGGGCAAAATGGTCATTTAAAAATCAACAAAAATCATAAGCATGGGAAATGACTCTAATAGATGTTTCCCAAAGTTACATGACCATAGGACCCCGCATGGGAAAGAAATAAATACTCTACGATCCTATGACGTGTAGAATACGGGTCATTACACTCTTCCCCCCTTAAGAAATTTCGCCCCCGAAATTCCCTAATCCAACATACACAAGGGTTCCCGCATGCCTATCTATCATGAAGCAACAATCAAACATGCACAACAAGCTAAACAAGTCTATCCTAGCATGCGGAAAACTAAACCACAAAGTAAATCTTACCAGGCAAAGAGTTCTGGATAAGCCTTCCTAATGCTCTCCTCTGTCTCCCAAGTACAATCATTCTCGTTCTCGCCCCACTGAACCTTGACTAGCTTCACCGCCTTCCTCCGAAGTTGCTTCGTATCGTGCCCCACAATACGAATCGGCTTGCGGTTCCCAACCGCCTCGGGTTCTACTTCGAAGTCCTCTAACTGATCAGGTGAAATAGTCACATCTGAGTCGTGAACGAACTTCCTTAGTTGGGAAACATGAAATACATTATGAACTCCCGCCATCTTCTCTGGTAAGCCAACTCTATATGCCAAATTCCCGACTAATTCAAGGACAGGGAATGGGCCAACAAATCTTGGTGCTAACTTGCCTCTCCTGCCAAATCGAATCACGCTCTTCAACGGAGAGATCTTGACGAACACCAAGTCACCAACGGAGAATTTCAAGTCTCTTCTCCTCTTATCAGCATAGCTTTTCTGTCTATCTTGAGCAGCTTTCATTCGTTGCTGAATGATCTTGATCTTATCGGAAGTTTCTCTCACCACATCCGGTCCAAGCACGAACTTCTCGCCAGTCTCTATCCAACATGATGGTGAGTTGCACGGTCTTCCGTACAAAGCTTCATATGGGGCCATACCGATACTGGATTGGTAGCTATTATTATATGCAAACTCTACTAGATGCAAATGGTCATCCCATGATCCACCAAAATCCAATATACAAGCTCTCAAGAGATCTTCCAATATACGATTCACCCTCTCCGTCTGACCGTCGGTCTGAGGATGATATGCGGTACTGAGATGTAATCCTGACCCTAGAGCCTCTTGTAAGCTTTTCCAAAACCCACTAGTGAACAACGGGTCTCGGTCACTCACAATGCTTTTGGGTACTCCATGAAATCTCACTACCCACTTCATATACAATTGTGCCAACTTGGCTGCCGTTCTGGTCGATTTGACTGGTATAAATCTTGCGCTCTTAGTCAATCGATCCACAATTACCCAAATGCTATCATATCCCGATCTAGTCCTTGGTAGGCCATCGATGAAATCCATCGAGACTTGCTCCCATTTCCATTCGGGAATTTCTAATGGTTGCAACAACCCACTAGGCTTCTTTTGCTCGGCTTTAACTAGCTGGCAATTCATGCATTTGGATATAAACTTCCCAACGTCTCTTTTCATCCCTTCCCAGTAGTAAGTCTGTCTCATGCCTCGATACATCTTATTACCACCGGGATGTATAGTCAGTTTTGAGTGATGACATTCTCTAAGCACTTCATCTCTCAAACCATTCACGTTGGGCACAACTAGTCTTCCATTCTTTCGAAGCCATCCATCTCGATCAAGCCCATACACGTTCATCTCCTCATCAACTCCCATTTCTAACTTGGAGATGATTTCTAATAGGTTAGGATCGTATCTCTGGCTAGAACCAATCCGCTCTATCAAAGTGGGTCTGATCGTCAAACTAGCTAGCATAACTGGATCCAATTCGCACTTTGGTCTGAAATCAAACCCCGCGATATACTCCAGTTGCTTCCATTCAAGAAACATTGCCCCTAAGCTGGCATGTCTCCTACTCAAGGCATCGGCTACTGCATTACCTTTCCCAGGTGTATACGCGATATCAAAATCATACGAAGCCAAGAACTCTAACCATCTCTGCTGACGGAGATTCAGATCTTTCTGAGAGAAGAGATACTTCAACGATTTATGATCGGTAAACAACTCGAATCTTTCTCCCAAGAGATAGTGTCTCCACATCTTCAGCGCAAACACGATCACTGCCAATTCCAAATCATGGGTAGGATACTTCTTCTCATGCGGCTTTAGCTGTCGACTAGCATAAGCAACAACCCTACCTCCTTGCATCAATACTGCACCTAGTCCGGTACCACAAGCATCCGTGTATACCGTCATCTCTTCATTCCCTTTAGGAATGACTAACACTGGCGCACGCGTCAACCTCTCTTTTAGACTCTTGAAGGCATCCTCACACACTCCGTCCCAGACGAAGGACTGATTCTTCTTAGTCAACTGAGTCAACGGTGCTGCTATCTTGGAGAAGTCCTGGATAAACTTACGATAATATCCGGCTAATCCCAAGAAACTTCTTACATCTGTTGCATTCTTGGGTGTAGGCCAATCCTGTACCGTAGCCACCTTCGCAGGGTCCACGGCAATACCACTCTCTGAAACAACATGACCCAAGAATCTTACTTCCCTTCTTCAAAAATGACACTTAGAGAATTTCGCTTTCAATTGGTGTTTCCTCAACACCTCCATCACTATCCTCAAGTGCCCCTTGTGTTCCTCCTCTGTTCTTGAATAAACAAGGATATCATCCACGAACACAAGAACAAACTTATTCAACTGGTCTCTGAATACTCGATTCAAAAGATCCACAAAATAGGCTGGTGCATTGGTCAACCCAAATGGCATGACCAACCACTCATAAAATCCAGACGGCGTCCTAAATGCCGTTTTCGGAACACTCTCATCTGCTACTCGAAGCTGATGAAACCCTGTCGCGAGGTCCAACTGGGAGAACACTCTAGCTCCTTCCAGCTGATCAAACAAATCATCTATCCGCGGTAGAGGATACTTATTCTTCCTCGTCACCTTATTCAACTCGCGATAGTCCACACACAAACGAAGGGAACCATCTGCCTTAGTGGCAAACACAACTGGTGCTCCCCACTCGGAGACACTCCTTCTAATAAATCCCTTCTTCAAAAGATTGCTGACTTGCACCCCGAGCTCTTGCTGCTCCCTTGGTGCCATACGACGAAGTGGCATCACTATAGGTCTGGCATCTTTCACTAAATCAATACGGAACTCAATCTCTCGGTGTGGTGGAAGCCCGGTCACCTCCTCGAAGACGTCCGGATACTGGCCAACCACGGGCACATCTGACAACTCATCCTGCGGGATGTCGAGGGAATTTACAAAACTAGCCATAACCCCATCACTAGGTAGGCTACCAAACACTACCCTCCGCCCATCATCCGCCCTCACTGTCACCAAAAAGCCCTCACAGTCTACCACCACCCCGTATCTTTGGAGCCAGTCGACTCCCAATATAATGCCATACCCAGTAAAGCCCAAAACAAAGCAATCACATACAAACATACATCCATGACTCGATAAGACCAAATTCCTGCAAATAATACTAAGGCTAGTCGAACCACCAATCGGGTTCGTCACTATCAATGGTCTATCGACTATCTCGGGTTCCAGTCCCAACCTATCTACCAGGTCACTAGATATGAAGGAACGGGAAGCCCCAGTATCAAACAAAACTCGAACTGGTCTATCATAAATAGAAAGCATACCTTGAATAACGACATTCTTTCCTTTCTCCGCCGCAGTTGGGGCATTCGACGAAGAAGGAACAGAATCAATAGCATATGCTTTCACAATCTGCTTCTCCTTAAGAGGTTGCGGGCGCTTATCTTTCTGATGTCCCACTTGGCCACAGTTGTAGCACTTCCTTTCCACTGGCTTGGCCCGACATTCCTTAGCATAATGGCCTTTCTTTCCACAGCTGAAGCACTCAACATCCTTCTTGCTCTTTTTCTGGCCACCCTTAGATTGGTCCTGCTTCCTCTTATTCTGAGAATTATTCTTGCCTCCACCGCCTGCTTGCGGCTTTGGCCCTTCTGCAGATGCAGCCTCAGTCTTTGACTTAGGGTAAAGGCTCTCTGATCTCAAAGCTTTCCCCACGATCGATTCAAAAGTCTCATCGATGTGGTTAATGAGCCTCTCCCCCAAGTACCCATCCAAACCAGTAATGAACTTCTCATTCTTCTTCTCAGGAGTATCAATAAGAGACAGTCCATACTTCGACAAAGTGTCGAACTCAGCAATATAATCAGAAACTGCCCTCCCATTCTGCTTGTGTTCCAAGAACCTCTTGAACAACACTGACTTCTGGGCAGCTGGAATAAACTTCTCGCTAAAGCGAGCCTTGAACTGATCCCAAGTAACTTGGTCCTCTGGAGTAGCTGTTCTGATAGCATTCCACCAATTCATCGCTCGCCCTTGCAGCTGACGAGACGCTAGCCTTCTCTTCATCGCATCCTCGAGACCCAAGTCATCAAAGATACGGTCACAGCTATCCATCCAGTCTTGAACATCCATGGCCGACTCCGTTCCGTGGAACGGCTTCCCACCAAGGTTAATGTAATCCTTGCACAACTTGGCGAAATCGACCCTAGGCGCCTGCACTACTGGGCCAGCACCAACTCTGGGATTGGGAATTGCCCCTTGCACTTCTCTAAGCATGTCTCTCATGAGGTTAGTAAACATAGCCCTCATGTCAGCGGCATTCCCTTGGTTGGTCCCTCTACCAGCACCTCTCGTCTCTCGGCTCATCGTTAATCTGTAAAAAGGGAAACGATTAACGACCCCATAGTGGTGCTAGTGCAGTGCGACTTCATCTTCATACTACTAATAGTATATACATACATATCTTTGGAAAACCAAAGTAATCACAAATACGCGCCCTCATATACGTACTATCTCTCCCTAGTGTCTTTCCCTAGGTTAACTACGCAACCTAGAGCTCTGATACCAAATGTGACGGCCCGCCCCGCACCAACCGACATTTACTCCAAAGGTGCGCTGTACACATGTCCAGTTAGCACGGAACGGGTCGCCAGAAGAGAAAAAGGAAGAAGGAAATGAACATACAAAGAACCTGAAGAATGTCTCACAGCGCATAGAACAAAATATAATAATAACATACTTGACATAAAGCAGGAGAGACAATGCATAAGCTGAAAATCAGAACTAAACATCATAGCAGCGGAAATCCAAAATACAGCTTATTACAACTTTCAAACTGTCTCAAAGCAAAGTAAGATAAATGAGGTACACTACTAATGCCCAAGTAGCGACCACCAACGACACAGGGAGAATGTGTGTATATATATATATAATACGTGGAAGCCTCCTGCCCGCCTCCGAATCAGCTACTCGCGCATCACCAGCTAACCTGTCTCTAGTCTGCTCGTGTGAGCACCCAGAGTAATAAGAGGAGACATAAAACTCTGGGTCAGACATAAAGCCTGGTGTGAGCGATAAGCATCTAAAGTGAATAATAACAGGTAGACTAAAACATACCTGGACCTGGACCTGCAACCAAAGAGTTAGCACTACATACTGTACAACACTCTAAGGTATCATATCAAACAGTGTAAAGATACGGAGGTGGGGGAGGTGTGCATGTCATAATGATGGCAACAATCAAGCATAGCATCCATCCTCACATCTCTCACTCAGCGTAAAGCATACGATATTCACCACTTCGATCACCCAACATTCCTTGCTACGATCACTTTGCCCCATGAAGTCATAAATGGCTTCACTGCACTGATAACGTAGCCACTAATTCCTCGCTATGTCCACTTGCCCCATGGAGTTATTCACCCCATCTGCGCTGGCTCATAGCCTTACTAATCCTTACTATGTCCACTTGCCCCATGGAGTTATTCACCCCATCTGCGCTGGCTCATAGTCTTACTACGCATCACCTTGCCCCTCAGGTCATAATGACCCTACTGCACTGATAACGTAGTCTTGCTACCATCACTTTGCCCCTCAGGTCATAATGACCCTACTGCACTGATAAGTAGCCCATCATTCCTTTTTAGTGGTGAATCGAAGTTATGAACGTCGACAACTCCTTAGCACACGTCCCGCAACAAAGTCCAACCATGAAGTGAACTCATTGGTTCCCAACTGGTTCCGGGATCCTGAGCTCTAACTTCCATTTAGACTAACTTTGCATCTCGGGTTATTGATCATCACCAGATCGGATCGGATCGTGGCTTTCAGATCGGATCGGTTCGGAGCCCAGCTTTCCTCGTCTGCACGGATCGGATCAAGTTACGCCATCAGCTCGTGGTCACCCATTCGGATCGGGTCGGGGTTCCTCCTTCAAATCGGTTCGTGCTTCCCCAAATGGTCGAGTCGGGTCGGGTGCACCTTCCCAGGTAGTCAGCTCGTGAACTTCTGAAGTGAATCGGTTCGTGCTCCTCCCTTCGGATCGTTGCGCCTCATCAAATCTGGATCGGATCGTGGAGAGGATTCGCGATTGGGGGTGGACATGCGGATCGCTGTCTTCGGATCGGATCGTGGTATATACCCACGATCGGTTCGGGTCGGGGAGTCCGATCCGATCCCACTTGCAACTTCCTGCAGTCCCTCCAACGAGCAGTTTACGCCATTCGACGGCGTTTTCGACCATTCTAACTATTGAAATCAATCACAAAGCATTTCATACAGTCATAGCAACATGCATAATCAACCACAAACATCAAAACATCAATATGATAGGTTAAATGGATCAAACATACCGAAAATCCCATATTTCCCCTTAAGCATGTTTAGATGAAACTAATGATAGAATTAGCAAAACTTAACCAAATTAACCCAAATTCATATCAGAGATCTAAAACATCATTCCGAATTTTATGAACATTTTTCCAGAATTTTATCGTGTTTAAATTCGCTAATTAACACTAATCACTCCTAATTAGCCATAATTAGTGCAAAACTAAGCAAATCACTCACCTTAGCCACAAAATAAACTAAGATCTGAAATGATTCTCTGATTTGATGCGAATTTCAATACCAAACAGCAGCTCCTTTGTTGATTTGGTGAAGATCCTTCTTGATTAGGGGTTGCTAAGCCAAATCCTTAACCTAAAGGTGATTTGGAGATGATTTAGAGGTTGGAGGCCATTTTTAGGGATCCTTGGTGATAAGTGGAGGCTAGAAAACTGAAATGGAATGATTCTCCATCTCATTTCAGCCCTCCCATAACCTTAATCCCGAAATGGGTTATGGGCCTACTCACTAATCACCCGATTTGGCCCGGTTAAGCAGTTTTTCACCCTCCAAACCTTGTTTCAGCCATATCTCCCAAACGGTAAGTCCGTTTGGCTAATGTGACCACTCTACGGAAAGAGAAACCATCAAACGAATCAAATGGAAGTGGTTTCAGGTTAAAATTCCTTTCCAATCAAAAGTTATGGTCAAAACAGTACCAACTAGGGGCAAAATGGTCATTTAAAAATCAACAAAAATCATAAGCATGGGAAATGACTCTAATAGATGTTTCCCAAAGTTACATGACCATACGACCCCGCATGGGAAAGAAATAAATACTCTACGATCCTATGACGTGTAGAATACGGGTCATTACAACATCATTTTCAACAAAATTGTTAAATTTGAAAATGAAGTTTGTGACATGCATTAATTTTTTTGACAAGGACGTGAGCCTATTTTGTTTTAAATAGTGTTAATGGAACTGAAGAGAAAATTGACCATCGTTATATCAAGGTATTTCTTATAATTACAGCTCTTAATGCTTTTAAATATGTATGTTTTTCACTTCATTTCCCTTAAGTTGTAATAGTCAGGTGGTTATGCTTAAAATATCGGCCGACATGTTTTGATAATGATCATTCCCCTCCTGTTATTACTTATTAATCAAATTTGCTTTTGATGTTGCTTTAACTAATGTATTTCACCTTCATTCCATTAAGGTGTACGTAACAATCATGGTTTTGGACTATTTGTTTATTTACACATATTTTTGAATTCTCATGTCATTTTGAAATTATTTTAGGTAACTGTAATGATAATGCCACTAAAAGCGGGAAAAGTGTGAGCTTAGTCCATGTGCGCATGCTAGTCTAAGTGTGCATGTGTGACCGCGGAGTGCGTGAAGAAGTGTCGACATATGTATACACGGCTATTTGTGTTTCTCAAGATTTGTATCAGCTAGTAGGTTTCCATCTAATTGAAATACATATGTCCCATTTAGGCACTTTTGACTATTAAGTAAAACTAGTCCAACGCCGTGGCAAATTGGAATTTTGCCATAATCCAAAGCCGTGGCAGATTTGTAACAACCCAGAAATTCTGAGCCAATTTAAAATTTTTATTTTGGCAATTTTAATGAATTTTGAATATTTAAAATGAATTATTTTAAATATTAATGATGAAAAATTTACTTTGAATAGAATTAGAACGTATATATTTATTTGAATCGACGTTAGAATATAAATATTTTAATTATATAAGGAATGGAAAATGGCGCGGTAGTTCGATAATTCGATTTCAAATTTCAAATGAATGTACCGGTTGCAGAATAAACCGGATTTTAGAGAAACCAAAAATATTAGAATCCATTTGAGAATATCTTTCTAACGAATCTGGGAAATCAAAATTTCATAGCGGGAATCAAAAGTTACGTCCAGTTGAAAATTCAGAATAGTCGCTATGGAATTCTGGCCCTTAAAATGGAAATTTTGCAAACGACCTCAATTTTCGACGAAACCACTTTTGTTGGATCCGTGATGTCAAATTATTGCTAGATTCCAAAATTCATAATTTTCTGAATCAGTATGTGAGCGTGGCGAAGTTAAACGTGTTTTGACCAGTTTCAGTTGAATTGGGTCGACCAGAAAATGGCCATTTTTCAAACGGTCTCAGAATTTGACGAAATTAGTTTTGTTAGGACCATATCATTGATACGAAGCTAGAATAATTTTTCTGGAATTTTTAGAGACTGTATGTGGCCCCAGTAAATAAAAATGTGCGTTTAAATTGAATATATAAACATTTATATTTTGATTTAAGAGAAAACCTATCGTAACGGCCAAATTGGCTTATGCAGCATATCCCATTGTGTTCGAAATGGGGGTAATTAGCTAGGGATGACAGTCGTTGGGTCTCAAATGGGGTTTGAATGAAAAGTCAACCTTATGGAAATTAAAATAACTAATTAAATAATATATATATTATTCTCACCTACCTCTCCCTCATTCCCACTTCAGCCCGATCTAAAATTTCTCGATCCAAAATCCGCTCCACCACCAAATCGCTCCTCCGCCGATGTCGACCCTCCCCCCCCCCGGCGCTCCGCCTCCTCCCTCTTCCATCTCCTGCTCCTCTGCCACTTCTCCTCCTCCTCTCTGAAGCCGACCTCGCCCTAACCCCTATCCCACCTGTCGTCGCCCTTTCGTCCAAGTCCTCCCAACGCCTGAACCCCGTAGCACCCCTCCACCTCCTCCCTCCATTAGTCACCCTGACCTCGCCAGAGCAGTTTTCGACACCCCCTACTTCCGGTGAACCCTGACAGCCCCTCCCCACTCCAATAATTTCTAATGTAAGTTTTATTTTTATTTACATGAAACGCTGTGTTAAAACTGATTTTATTTAAATTATAAAACATAATTTTTAAATCTCAGTTTTGATTTTATTTGGTTATAGAAAAAGTTTTGATTCTGAGTAAGAAAAAGAAGTGTTTTTTTTAGTATGTAAAGTTACGATTTTTAATTTTATAAAAATGTGATTTTTATACACAATATACAACGATTAAAATTCGATTTTTATCTATGTTAAGTAGCAAAAAAATATGATTTTTTATATATAGAAGTTAGCGATAAAAAGATTATATTTTTATAAGTGAAAAGTTAGAATTTTTAAAAATAGAAAGACGAGATTTTTTTGAAATATATAAACATCATATTAAAAATGTGTTTTTAATATGAGCAGCGTGAAAAGGAAGGCGTAGAAATTTGGGGCAAATCCAATCGATCAGAAATTCAGGATAGATAATGAAGGAGTGGATCTCCAAGGTGAGAACTCCTTACTTTTATCTTAAATTTCTAGTTAATATATATACTAGGATGTAGACGGTGCTTAGCAGCACCCGTCGTCCACAGACCATGGACGGCTTGTATGCTTGTTTGTTTGATTTTGATGTGAAAAATTGAATGTGTGTTGTGGAATGAAATAAAATATTTATATAGTGAAATAAAATATTTATATAGTTAAAAACATAATTTTTAACGTGTATATAAAATAAAATAAAATATTTATAAACAAATCAGACGATTGGTTTATATACACATATTTGACTGATATTGATTGGGACGATAAATTTTACACATCGCCCAACTGCACAAATAAAATCTGTGTTTGATTGTTTGAAACCCCACACGGGTGTTGGGATGATATTTGGCGTACACTAATCCCAATTATTAAATTGTATGTCGATCGATTGGTCGACAGGCTGTGTAAGCGTTAATTATATATTTAATGCTTATGTAGTTGTGTGGTGCACTTTCGATGATGGTTGATTATTTATCGTTGTTATTATATACATGTGTTGTACGGAATCCATATAATTAACATTATATGGTAATTGATTGGGCCTCATTCCAATTGGGAAAATAAAGAATATTATGAAATAAAGATTCACGTGTTGACGGTACTCATTTGTTGAGATTAGTCATGTGGTGAAAGAAATATAGATTCATGTGTTGAATAGAATAAATATTCATTTGTTGAATAGAATAACGAAGTTATTGAAAAATATAAAGCCGTGTTGATTAGAGATGCGCTATTTTGACGCGAACGATATTTATATCGATTATATTCGTTTTTAAAATGAATTCGAATTGAATAGAATTGAAAATGAATTCGAATTGAATAGAATTGAAAATGAATTCGAATTGAATAGAATTGAAAATGAATTCGAATTGAATAGAATTGAAAATGAATTCGAGTTGAATAGAATTGAATAGAATTGAATTTGAATTGAATAAAACTGAAAATGAATTCGAATTGAATAGAATTGAAAATGAATTCGAATTGAATAGAATTGAAAATGAATTCGAATTGAATAAAATTGAAATTGAATTCGAATTGAATAAAATTGAAAATGAATTCGAATTCGAATTGAAATTGAATTCGAATTGAATAGAATTGAAAATGAATTCGAATAGAATAGAATTGAAAATGAATTCGAATTGAGTAGAATAGAAATTGAAATCGAATTGAAATCGATTTGAAATTGAAATGGAAGTTGAAATTGTTTTTGAAACGAATTTAAAACGATTTATAAAATTCATTTTTAAAAAGGAAATCGACGAGATATATAATATATATATATATATTATATAATGGCCTGAATAGAACGCGCCGCGGCAGTTCGCGAATTTCGACCACTGACTTCGAATGGATATTGCGGGAGATCCGACCGTCGGATTCTCCTAAAATAGGAACCGTTGGGTTTGTATCGAAAAGAGCTTTCCAATGAATATTAGAAATTTGAAATCTAACGGTTGGATTTGGAATTATGTCCAAATCAAATTTAGAAAAGGTCGCTGTAAGTGCAGTTCGGTGGCAGTTATTGAAAACCGACTGTACGGGCCTGGATAAAATCATTAAAAATATCTACAATTCATGTAAAATCATAAGAAATGATTTGGGGAAAACTGGGATGAAAAACTCCATATTTGAAAAGATAAAAATAGATTTTTATCGAAATGAACTAGTTTTGAACTAGAATTAAAATCAATTTATTTTTGAAATAAATAAATTGAATTTGAAATGGGTTTTAAATAACTAGAATTTCTAATATATTTAATTGGAACTGAATTAGAATTGATTTGTGGGTTTATCGTGAACGGTGTTTTAAGTAACACTTGTTCTTTAACCCGATAATAAATAGAATGTGATTTGGGTTTATTGTGAACTGTGCTTTGAATGACATTAGTTCTTTAACCCAGTAAAAGGAGTTTTAATGAATCGATAATTAGATTGAAATGTGGATTGATAATTTAAATTATCAAAATTTGGAAATGATCGAAAGGGGAGTATCACCAGTTTTACTCCTAGCGATAGTTAAATCTTTAATTAGATTTGAACGTGAAAGGGTAATTAAATTTACCGATAACACCGTGGTGTTAGTTATGGGGTAATAACAGTTTTGCTCCATGGGATGAATAAATTGGGATTGGGAAATAAAATAAATAATTAATTCGGTGTGGTTCGCTAATCCCGACTAGTTTGGAAAACCATAATATGGTTTGAAATGATATCCAAAGGAAGATTGAAGAATAAATTTTAAAGAATTTATCTTTGATAAAATTAATGGTCCCTAGGAGTGTGAATATTCTGAACTGGAATGAGGCGTATATTGTGTTTTATAGCACTTGTTGATTAAGATACGCGAGTTATTCAGAAAGTCCGGGTATAACCCATTCTGAATAACTGATTCAACGATGAGTCGAAGAGATTGAAGACGGTGCAAGACCGATGATCTTTACATCGAATGGATGGGTGCTACTGATGCTCACGATGGGAGTAGCTACCTTGATGAGGGCTAAAGTGGTAGCCATCCGGACGTACTTGGAGGTCGACGGATACGCGAGGAAAGTGCCTCTGGTTTCATTCAGACCTAGAACGGACTTGTAAATGGATGGTGTATCTGACATTGTATTCCTTTATATTTTATTCGTTGATCTCTGCTAAATATATATCTGTTTGGCGGCGGAGAATTTATTCTCTTGCTTAACGCCCTTCTCTGAGACATACGAGCTCAGAGGTTATATATTGGCAGAAATCAGTGGTACGATATGGATTGATAGTGTGGCATGCTGAGATGCAGTGATCTAGACTTTTGTTGAAAAGCAAAGTTTGGTGGATGATGATCAAAGCGCAGCTTTAATATAGCACGGCTTTGTGTATAGCGTTGATTCGCGAGCCTCACACCCCGGTATGGTGGTAAACTGATGGTTTGATCAGTATGCTTTTTAGTCGATGGGCACCTTAGTGGTGTCGTGGATTCGGTCGACCGAGATTGAGCTTAGTGCTCAGAGGGATAGGGTAAGCGGTGGTTTCTCTCGCCGAGACGTAAGGCGCAGTGATACTCGATTTCCCAAAAGTGTGGATGTGCATTACGGTGTTTTCTCTCGCTAAGACGTAAGTCGTTGTGGATGGCACTACGCGATCGATCTTTCGAATCAGGAGCCACCATGATGGAAATCCAATTTCCAAATATGACATTTTGCGGTTTTGATTGTCGAGCCTAGTATTGGCGACATGATATATGGTACCTATGCCGTCTATGATTGATATATTTATATTTGAAGTTGTTTTCTTCACTTATAGTAATAATATAAGATGAAATTTCACGTATCAAGCATATTTGGCTATTATAAGAGAAAACCCTATCCTCTGGCTTGCGTTGCATTGTGTGATGGGACCTGGGTCTTATAATAGCTTCATTGTTCTTTATTTAACATTGCGTTGTTTGTTTTATGCACTGGTTTTCTTGGGAGAAAACCCATTCCGTGTTATTCGGCGTGGTCCCTTGATTTACCTAACTTTAAAATAAAGATTTATAGCTGTTTTAGTTCTCACACCAGTCACATGACTGACCTGGAGTTTATTGTTTTAACCTAAACTCTGGGTGACCCTATTTCTACACGGGCAGCTAGTAGTTTTGGTTTTGCAAATTTATATTCACAGGATCCTGATTTACAGCTGGAACGATATCCGGAAAGCTCTGTATCCGTATATCTCTTCTAGTTGAGTTTTGTATTATTTCCGCTGCGATGTATTTAAATGTAATTTAAATCTCTGATATTTTCTGTGTAATATTTATTCATGCTTTGTATATTCTTGTATTCTGATGGAATTGTTGTAATAAGCAATGAAATGTTCTTCTGTTTGTGTTCTGATTTGTCGTGTTCTCGAAGCAATCCGGGCATTCCTTCATGGGGAAGTTTGGGTCGCCACATTTTGGTATCAGAGCTCAGGTTTACAAAGCTAGAGAACATGACACATTAGAACCATACGAAAGAATTCATCAGAAATTGGATTAGTAGTATCCAAAGAGAATGACTCGTTAGAGATAGGATCAGTAGTATCCTAGAACGAGTGTGAAGAGTATATTTTTCAAATGAAATCAATTTTGTTGTGAAAGTTAAATTCAAGTATAGGTATTTGAATATTTTATTTATATTGATTTGGACGGTCCAATATATAAAGATTTTGCATATACGCATCATGAACGTATATTTGAAGTTTTAATATACTGGATAGATATAGGATCACACTCTAGTCGCCCGGAGATGGTACTGATGATAGCACGTGCATCATCAGTATCTATGTTCGTGTTTCGAAGGAGTGATATCTATGTATTTCCATAAGACTGGTGTGAGAACCAAAACTTACATAGGATTATTTGTTGTGATTTGGCATCAAAAATATGATTTTTGACTATGTATTAGAGTTATGGTTTGAAATTCTAATCAACTAATTGATTGATGGTTGTGTTGTTTGTTTGATATTTTGAACCATTTAAGCCTAATTGAACCAAATATTGAAATGTATTGAAAAATGATTACAAACGCATGCATATACATGTACTTACATTGAACAGGTCATAGCAAGGAGGCTAGAGCAGAGAAATAAAATTGTTTGCCCGACAAATAGGTACATGTTTACCATAATTTACTGTTTTGTTTGGGTGATGATGATTTTATGAGCCGCTTGGCTTCTTCTTTTTCTTTTGGATTGAAGAAGGCCATGGGAGGCTATATGAAATATCCCGAAGTCCCCGGTGCAGGGGAGGTTATGGCGAAATTTTTCGGAAATTTTGGGTGCTAGCCAAATTTTTGAAAATTTGAAAAGTTCTTAGAAACTGAAAAATTGAAGAACTTAAGCCGTAACGAAAATAATGAAAGTTGAGTTGATTAGTTAAACAATTTTCAGCTTCGTTCCTTTTCGGGGACGAAAAGTTTTAAGTGGGGGAGATTGTAACAACCCGGAAATTCTGAGCCAATTTAAAATTTTTATTTTGGCAATTTTAATGAATTTTGAATATTTAAAATGAATTATTTTAAATAATAACGACGAAAAATTTATTTTGAATAAAATTAGAACGTATATATTTATTTGAATCGACGTTAGAATATAAATATTTTATTTTAATTATATAAGGAATTGAAAATGGCACGGTAGTTCGATAATTCGATTTCAAATTTCAAATGAATGTATCGGGTGCAAAATAAACCGGATTTTAGCGAAACCAAAAATATTAGAATCCATTTGAGAGTATCTTTCTAACGAATCCGGGAAATCAAAATTTCATAGCGGGAATCAAAAGTTACGTCCAGTTGAAAATTCAGAATAGACGCTATGGAATTCTAGCCCTTAAAAATGGAAATTTTGCAAATGACCTCGGTTTTCGACGAAACCACTTTTGTTGGATCCGTGATGTCAAATTATTGCTAGATTCCAAAATTCATAATTTTCTGAATCAGTATGTGAGCGTGGCGAAGTTAAACGTGTTTTGACCAGTTTCAGTTGAATTGGGTCGACCAGAAAATGACCATTTTTCAAACGGTCTCAGAATTTTACGAAATTAGTTTTGTTACGACCGTATCGTCGATACGAAGCTAGAAATAATTTTTCTGGAATTTTTAGAGACTGTATGTGGCCCCGGTAAATTAAAATGTTCATTTAAATTGAATATATAAACATTTATATTTTGATTTAAGAGAAAACCTATCGTAACGGCCGAATTGGCTTACGCAGCACATCCCATTGTGTTCGGAATGAGGGTAATTAGCTAGGGATGACATTCGTTGGGTCTCAATTGGGGTTCGAACGAAAAGTCAACCTTATGGATGTTAAAATAACTAATTAAATAATATATATATATATATATATATATATATTATTCTCACCTACCTCTCCCTCATTCCCACTTCAGCCCGATCTAAAATTTCTCGATCCAAAATCCGCTCTACCACCAAATCGCTCCTCTGCCGATGTCGATCCTCCCCCCCCCCCCCCCCCCCGCGTGCTCCGCCTCCTCCCTCTTCCATCTCCTGCTCCTCCGCCTATTCTCCTTCTCTCTGAAACCGACCTCGCCCTAACCCCTAGCCCTCCTACCGTCGCCCTCTCGTCCAAGCCCTCCCAACACCTGAACCCCGCAGCACCCCTCCACCTCCTCCCTCCGTTAGTCGCCCTGACCTTGCCAGAGCAACATCCGACACCCCTTACTTCCGGTGAACCCTGACAGCCCCTCCCCGTTCCAATAATTTCTACTGTAAGTGTTTATTTTTATTTACATGAAATGTTGTGTTAAAACTGATTTTATTTAAATTATAAAACATAATTTTTAAATCTCAGTTTTGATTTTATTTGGTTATAGAAAAAGTTTTGATTTTGAGTTAAAAAAAAGAAGTGTTTTTTAGTATGTAAAGTTACGATTTTTAATTTTATAAAAATGTGATTTTTATACACAATATACAACGATAAAAATTCGATTTTTATCTATGTTAAGTAGTAGAAAAAAATATGATTTTTTATATATAGAAGTTAGCGATAAAAAGATTATATTTTTATAAGTGAAAAGTTAGAATTTTTAAAAATAAAAAGACGAGATTTTTTGAAATATATATACATCATATTAAAAATGTCGTTTTTAATATGAGCAGCGTGAAAAGGAAGGCGTAGAAATTTGGGGCAAATCCAATCGATCAGAAATTCAGGATAGATAACGGAGGACTGGATCTCCAAGGTGAGAACTCCTCACTTTTATTTTAAATTTCTAGTTAATATATATACTAGGATGTAGACGGTGCTTAGCAGCACCCGACACCTGTCGTCCACAAACCATGGACGGCTTGTATGCTTGTTTGTTTGATTTTGATGTGAAAAATTGAATGTGTGTTGTGGAATGAAATAAAATATTTATATAGTGAAATAAAATATTTATATAGTTAAAAATATAATTTTTAACGTGTATATAAAATAAAATAAAATATTTATAAACAAATCAGACGATTGGTTTATATACACATATTTGACTGATATTGATTGGGACGATAAATTTTACACATCGCCAACGGCACAAATAAAATCTGTGTTTGATTGTTTGAAACCCCACATGGGTGTTGGGATGATATTTGGCGTACACTAATCCCAATTATTAAATTGTATGTCGATCTATTGGTCGACAGGCTGTGTAAGCGTTAATTATATATTTAATGCTTATGTAGTTATGTGGTGCACTTTGGATGATGGTTGATTATTTATCGTTGTTAATATATACATGTGTTGTATGGAATCCATATAATTAACATTATATGGTAATTGATTGGGCCTCATTCCAATTGGGAAAATAAAGAATATTATGAAATAAAGATTCACGTGTTGACGGTACTCATTTGTTGAGATTAGTCATGTGGTGAAAGAAATATATATTCATGTGTTGAATAGAATAAATATTCATTTGTTGAATAGAATAACGAAGTTATTGAAAAATATAAAGCCATGTTGATTAGAGATGCGCTATTTTGACACGAACGATATTTATATCGATTATATTCGTTTTTAAAATGTATTCGAATTGAATAGAATTGAAAATGAATTCGAATTGAATAGAATTGAAAATGAATTCGAATTGAATAGAATTGAAAATGAATTCAAATTGAATAGAATTGAAAATGAATTCGAATTGAATAGAATTGAAAATGAATCCGAATTGAATAGAATTGAAATTGAATTCGAATTGAATAAAATTGAAAATGAATTCAAATTGAATAAAATTGAAAATAAATTCGAATTGAATAGGATTGAAAATGAATTCGAATTGAATAAAATTGAAATTTAATTCGAATTGAATAAAATTGAAAATGAATTCGAATTCGAATAGAATTGAAATTGAATTCGAATTGAATAGGATTGAAAATGAATTCGAATTGAATAGAATTGAAAATGAATTCGAATTGAGTAGAATAGAAATTGAAATCGAATTGAAATTGATTTGAAATTAAAATGGAAGTTGAAATTGTTTTTGAAACGAATTTAAAACGATTTATAAAATTCGTTTTTAAAAAGGAAATCGACAAAATATATAATATATATATATATATTATATATAATGGCCTGAATAGAACGTGTCGCGCCGTGGTAGTTCGCGAATTTCGACCATTGACTTCGAGTGGATATTGCGGGAGATCCGACCGTCAGATTCTCCTAAAACCGGAACCGTTGGGTTCGTATCGAAAAGAGCTTTTTAATGAATATTAGAAATTTGAAATCTAATGGTTGGATTTGGAATTATGTCCAAATCAAATTTGGAAAAGGTTGTTGTAAGTGCATTTCGGTGGCAGTTATTGAAAACCGACTGTACGGGCCTGGATAAAATCATTAAAAATATCAACAATTTGTGTAAAATCATAAGAAATTATTTGGGGAAAACTGGGATGAAAAACTCCATATTTGAAAAGATAAAAATAGATTTTTATCGAAATGAACTAGTTTTGAACTAGAATTAAAATCAATTTATTTTTGAAATAAATAAATTGAATTTGAAATGGGTTTTAAATAACCAGAATTTCTAATATATTTAATTGGAATTGAATTAGAATTGATTCGTGGGTTTACCATGAACGGTGTTTTAAGTAACACTTGTTCTTTAACCCGATAATAAATAGAATGTGATTTGGGTTTATCGTGAACTGTGCTTTAAATGACATTAGTTCTTTAACCCAATAAAAGGAGTTTTAATGAATCGATAATTAGATTGAAATGTGGATTGATAATTTAAATTATCAAAATTTGGAAATGATCGAAAGGGGAGTATCGCCAGTTTTACTCCTAGCGATAGTTAAATCTTTAATTAGATTTGAACGTGAAAGGGTAATTAATTTTACCGATAACACCGTGGTGTTAGTTATGGGATAATAACAGTTTTGCTCCATGGGATGAATAGGTTGGGATTGGGAAATAAAATAAATAATTACTTCGGTGTGGTTCACTAATCCCGACTAGTTTGGAAAACCATAATATGGTTCGAAATGATATCCAAAGGAAGATTAAAGAACAAATTTAAAAGAATTTATCTTTGATAAAATTAATGGGAATCTTTCCCTAGGAGTGTGAATATTCTGAATTGGAATGAGGTGTATATTGTGTTTTATAGCACTTGTTGATTAAGATACGCGAGTTATTCAGAAAGTCCGGGTATAACCCATTCTGAATAACTGATTCGACGATGAGTCGAAGAGATTGAAGATGGTGCAAGACCGACGATCTTCACATCGAATGGATGGGTGCTACTGATGCTCACGATGGGAGTAGCTACCTTGAAGGGGGCTAAAGTGGTAGCCATCCGGACGTACTTGGAGGTCGACGGATACACGAGGAAAGTGCCTCCGGTTTCGTTCAGACCTAGAACGGACTTGTAAATAGATGGTGTGTTGGACATTAAATTCCTTTATATTATATTCGTTGATCTCTGCTAAATATATATCTGTTTGGCAGCGGAGAATTTATTCTCTTGCTTAACGCCCTTCTCTGAGACATACGAGCTCAGAGGTTATATATTGGCAGAAAATCAGTGGTACGATATGGATTGATAGTGTGGCATGCTGAGATGCAGTGATCCAGACTTTTGTTGAAAAGCAAAGTTTGGTGGATGATGATCAAAGTGCAGCTTTAATATAGCACGGCTTTGTGTATAGCGTTGATTCGCGATCCTCACACCCCGATATGGTGGTAAACTGATGTTTGATCAGTATGCTTTCTAGTGGATGGGCACCTTTAGTGGTGTCGTGGATTCGGTCGACCGAGATTGAGCTTAGTGCTCAGAGGGACAGGGTAAGCAGTGTTTTCTCTCGCCGAGACGTAAGCCGCAGTGATACTCGATTTCCCAAAAGTGCGGATGTGCGTTACGGTGTTTTCTCTCGTTGAGACGTAAGCCGTTGTGGATGGCACTATGCGATCGATCTTTCGAATCAGGAGCCACCATGATGGAAATCCAACTTCCAAATATGACATTTTGCGGTTTTGATTGTAGAGCCTAGTATTGGCGACATGATATATGGTACCCATGCCGTCTATGACTGATATCTTTATATTTGAAGTTGTTTTCTTCACTTATAGTAATAATATAAGATGAAATTTCACGTATCAAGCTTATTACGCTATTATAAGGGAAAACCCTATCCTCTGGCTTGCGTTGCATTGTGTGATGGGACCTAGGAGGCTGGGTCTTATAATAGCTTCATTATTCTTTATTTAGCATTGCGCTGTTTGTTTTATGCACTGGTATTCTTGGGAGGAAACACGTTCCGTGTTATACGGCGTGGTCCCTTGATTTACCTAACTTTAAAAACAAAGATTAATAACTGTTTTAGTTCTCACGCCATTCACATGACTGACCTGGAGTTTATTGTTTTAACCTAAACTCTGGGTGCCCCTATTTCCACACGGGCAGCTAGTAGTTTTGGTTTTGCAGATTTATATTCACAGGATCTTGATTTACAGCTGGAACGATATCTGGAAAGCTCTGTATCCGTAAATCTCTTCTAGTTGTGTTTTGTATTATTTCCGCTGCGATGTATTTAAATGTAATTTAAATCTCTGATATTTTCTGTGTAATATTTATTCATGCTCTGTATATTCTTGTATTCTGATGGAATTGTTGTAATAAGCAATCAAATGTTCTTCTGTTTGTGTTCTGATTTGTCGTGTTCTCGAAGCAATCCGGGCTTTCCTTCACGGGGAAGTTTGGGTCGCCACAAAATTCCTGTTCTGCCATGACTCAAAGTTGTAACAATTTGAAATCGTAATTTTTTTATATAATTTAGCCACGGCTTTGGACCGCAGAAAAATTCAAATGAGGAACTGCATATTAATCAAATCCCTCTACCTGTAGTTATGCCACGGTAACATTGTAAGTTTTCTATCTACAGATTTTTGAATAAATAAAGTACATTGGCAAAATAAAAACACTGCAATCAACATTTCATCCTTGAAGTTATGTAATACAACAATTTTCAGTCCATACATGTTGTCTCTTTTGTTCATAACTCAAAATAACAATATGTAGTTTTAAATAGCAACACAACAATATAATAATGGACATCTTCGAAAAGAATAAATATTCAGACAAATCAACCAGTGTTTTGCATGCCAGCTGCAATACTTTTCATTGTCAAAATGAGTGTATCATCATGCCCAGGTGCATATTCATTGGTTGGGTCATGCTTCACATACTAAGCTGATGGCTTGCTTGCAATAGAATACTCTCCTGCCATTAGGCCTTTGTTCTACTTTGAAATTAGGGTCCCAGATTTGCCTCAAAGTGTAAGCCTGGCACACATTTAGAGTTGTTATGTAGAGTCCCTGAGTTTCAATCTTTGTTTTAGGAAGGGATCGCCTTCTAGAAGATCTTTGTGACCTGCAACCTAAAAGTAGATATAAACTATGAAACTAGTTCATGATTATTTTAGCATGCATTCTTATAATCATAATAAATAACTTTTAGGTCCTTTACAATTTCATTTTATAAAATACATCCATATTGTGAGAAAAATAGATGTAATTCAGAGGGAATTTTGGTAACTTTACAAACATTAACATATTTTTCATAATATCACTTTACATAACTCAAAATCACGTTCAATGCGCGTTTTAGCGGTCGCTTTTAAATTTGGAAATGACAGGTGTAAAATAGAGAGAATTATAAGAAGTTAGAGATTTATAAAACAGTTTTCAAAAAAGTAGTGATGTAAAACAAATAAACTTTAGAAGAACGTATTCAATGCAAATTAGTCTTCCTAATACCATAACAATTTTAACAAAAATGATCTACTTATTTCATCTTTTACTATTATTTCACTTGGTTGCAAACCATCGTTCAATAGTGAAAAAACTGTAGTGATAAATCGGTTACAATTAAAAAATCACCGTATAGTGATTTACAAGTGCATAGGGATAAATCGATTACAATTAGAAAATCACTGTATAGTGATTTACAGTTGCAGTTTCCACCATAGATGGCAGAAAACCATCCATCGACGATAAATTGCCGCATTCATCAAATATTGTATTAAGAAGCAAGTATCATTATGATGGTATTATTTGCGGTTTTTGCATTAGGAAATAGTACCAGATTTTGATGGTGTTATTTCAAACATGGTATTGGTATGAAGAAAATATAATAGTGTCCTTGGTAGCACACAGTATTTAAAGCAAGCTGTGATGCATATGACATGAACTTCAATATCTACCCAGAAAGTGGGAACTAGGAAGATCCAACTTATCAACGCAGATTACAGATCAAGCAACAAGGCAATTATGTGTAGGTTTCAATATTAAGAGATAAATCAATAGCCTGAAGAAGAAGCACTACAACAAAAACACCATATTACAACTTTAATTTTACAACGGTGGTAAACACACTGTTGTAATAAATGGGTTTTTACAACGGTGGTAAAAGCACCGTTGTAATAAATGGTTTTTTACAACGGTGGTATAAACACCGTTGTAGCTACAACAAAAACACCATATTACAACTTTAATTTTACAACCGTGGTTAAAGCACCGTTGTAATAAATGTTTTTTTACAACTTTTTTCCAGAAAAGTTGTAATAAATTTATTTTTAACAACTGTGTTATTTTGACAGTTGTAATAAAAGCCTATCACAAATTTTATTTTTTGACTGTTGTAATATATGACTATATTTTAATATTAATTATTTTCATTAAATAATTTTTAATAATTAATATTTACAACTAATTAGTAATTAGTAATTAATAACCTATATATTAATATTAAATATTTAATTAAAAATACTTCAATAAATAAATAATTCGCGCTAATAATTAGTAATTGTCAACCAATTAGTAATTAATAATTAATAATCAATAAATACATATTAAATATTTAATTAAAAATACATCAATAAATAAATAATTCCTACTAATAATTACTAATTAACAACCAATTAGTAATTATTTAATAATAATCAATATATAAATATTAAATATTTAATTAAAAATAATTATTTATAACTACTTCATTATTAAGTACTAGTAATTAATTAGTAAGTAGTAACTAATGAGCGGTTAATAATCAATTAATAATCAATAAGTAAATAACAATTAATAAATATTTAATTTATAATTAATCATGACTATTAGTAGTAATTAATATTTAGTATATAATATTTTTTAATAAGTAATCGTTGTTGAAAGTTTTTCCAAAATCTTTTGTCAAATATGATCCCTACGGAGGGGGGGTCCAGGGGGGTGGCAACCACCCAAGGTGGGGGTGCGGGGCAACGCCCCCGCTAACGGGGTTCGACCTGCCCGGTCAGGTCGCGGGGGTCCAGGGGGCAGCGCCCCGTCCGAAACGGTACATTTTGTGTACTGTTGAATTTGAATCTTACTCAAAATTTAACAATAATCGTTAATTAAGTAACAATTGTAAGTTAAAAATCAGTAGTAAATAATAATAATAATTTATAATTAACTAAAATAATAATTGAAATTAATGATAAAAACATATATTAAATAAGTAATAGCTCGGCAATTGAACCTTAAAATCTAGTTAGTTTTTTTTTTGTCTTATGACAATTGAACCTTAAAATCGAAATGAATATTTAGATGACTTAACAAACGTGATCAAAATATGAAGTAAAATAAAATTGATAATTAATTCAAAATATGAAATTATTTCTATTACTAATTAATAATTAGTAATCAATGAATAAGTATTAACTGTTTAACTGACGATTGATGGTTAACAAATAATCATTAATAACAGCTGTTAAATAAAATTAGTTAATAGAAAGTGCTTAGAAGCTTTCCTTAGATTCAAAACTATTATTTTTGCTAATAATTACAGCGTTTCTTAGATACAAATAATGAAAGCAGCTCACGTGTTCTTGTGTTCCTTAAAACGAAAATTTAGGCGGGCAAATCGAAAATTTAGGCGGGCCAACTCTCCAGTACCGCACCCTAACTCAAAATAAGGTTTCATCCATCTTTCTCCGTCTTTCTTCGTCAATACCAATTAACGCGTTCTTTAATTCTACCATGGTGACTTGATTTTCGCCCCCTTCTTTCTCCGTCTCTACCAATTAACCAGATCCTCATCCAACTTCCTTCTCCACTTCCGGTCCTTACCCAGGCACCCGCCTCTGTACCGTGTTCCGTGCTCTCCGATGTCAACTCCAGCCACCGCTGCAGTCAAAGCAGCGTATTTGCTGTCCCTCCGCCTTTTGGGAAGCCACTGCATCACCTTCCCGAAGACCGCCTGAGCCATACCTCGTCACCAAATCGCCTGCTACCCAAAAACCCTCACCGCACCTGACTGTTTCCACCGCTACCTCTGTTAGCAACAGTCGTTGTGGGCCGACCAACATCTTAGCACTGCTCTGTCCACCAGCCGAACCCTGAAAATGAAAATAAGAAGGTTTGAGTTTTTATTTTGTTAATTTCTGGATGTTTAGTAGGATTTGTTTCATCTTTATTTTTGGTTAGGCTTGCTAATCGGTTCTGACGATCTTCGCCATCAGGTTTTTTTTAAAAATCTGGATTTAAAATCAAATTTAAGTTCGGCTATCTGGATCTTCGGCTATCTGGTCTATTTTGCAATTTGTTTGGGTAGAATTTACTTGTTTCTACTTATTTTCTCAATTCTATTTTATGCAACAACATATCAGGGAGAAATTTATGTTGAAATTAGGATTGATATTCAGATATTGTGGTATAATAAACAACCAGCATCGAGCTATGTAAAATTTGGAAAACATAAATTTCAACATAAATGCATCGGAAGAGCCAAAGTCTGAATTGAGAATGAATAAAGCAAGGAATTCAAGAAGTCATCGTATCAAATATAAGCTGAATGGCTATACGCTTTTTATTCTGACCATTATCTCCTTAATTCAGACTACTATATAAATAATATAATGGTCAGGTGATAACTCACCTTTATTTTCTCATCAGATCATTCACAAAGACAAGTTAAACGATGGAGGATAATAAACTCGGCATCAAAGTAGCAGAAAGCAACAATATTTCATACGTAATGGTAGAATCTCTAATCATCAACTCCTTATTTGTAGGAAACCTTTAAAAGGACCCATTTCTTAGGTAGCTATATTTCAACATAATAATATTTTTATGTTTGGTTACTTAACACACTGATCAATATTACTTGGTTTTAATTTGCAGTGTGAAAGCCATCATTTTGTGTGCTACGATTGCGCCATGAAAAATGCTAATTGCGCTTGTCATACCCCTTTATTTAAGTGTTCATTGATGGACACCATTGTTCAGTTCTCCGTCTTTCTGATGTGCAGGCTTGCTATATGCATTCGGAAGAAGAACTTAAGAGAGAATATCCTTGGGGATGACAACATTGTTAGCAGACAAACTCCTGAAAACGAGGTGAGTTTCCTCATTTTCCATCAATTATCAGGCTTCTGTAAATTTTATGCACTTTATTAACTTGGCTATATGTGCACATGTATAATTTGATTTGTCATTTCATTACTAATTGGATTTTCTGTTGGAAGTAGTCTGAATTTTGGGAGGCTAGTAACCAGCCTCTGGATTCATTGCCTGAGGATTTATGTGATGGTGCAAATAAAAGGTGAAATCAAATGCACTTCGATATACTCATTTTTTTTCGGAAACCACACTTTAGTAGTAGTTTGCAAAATTTGTTGATATATGGTGCTCATCGTGTGGGTGAGTTCCCTGCTCTTCTGGATCTTGGGTGAGTTTGTGTTCTGTTTGTTGGTTGATGTGTGGTCTTTGACGAGTTGTTTCGACTAGAGTGCTTGTGTAGTATTGGTCTTCGCTGTGTCATGCCCTGTTTTGGGTTTGGTTGGAGTTTTATCCTTCAATTGTGGTAGGTTATGGCTCCATTTAGTGATGCATTTTCAATGTTTTTAATTTCTTCTTTCCAAATAGACATTTGAAGCATTTTGTCTATGGTAGAATAGGCTGCATTTAGTGATGCATTTTTAATGCTATTTTGAATTTCAAATCTATTTTAGATTACAAATAATTTTGAGTGGAATTTCGTGGTATAATGATATGTTCTCCCTCTTCTTACCTAAGGATTGCGATGTTAAGAAGCGAATTTATGAAGATCAACCGTCCTATATTAACATGTGTAAAACTCTGCGATGGGTAACTGGATTGGATGCTGGAGCATAAAGACTCGGTGTGTGTCAGTGTGTATGTATATTTATATGAAAGTATGTATGTAACTGAGTGTATTGAGTGATCAATTTGTAGTGAGGAATGTATGTATTGTTATGACTGTATTATGTAAAAGTGAGTTGTACGATAGTGGATCAGAAAGTTGTACTAATTCAAATATTGAAATAAAATATTTAATTTATTATTTCAGTTAAGTTTAGTATCATTTTATTCAGTATAAATATTTATTTTTATATGAAATGTAATGTATAACGAAACAAAAATCGTATTGTTATAATTAATTGTTGCAGGAATTACTACAACGATGAAAAAAAGTTGTAATATGTACTACTACAACAGTGCAAAAATGTTGTAATATGTATTACTACAATGGTGGAAAAAAGTTGTAAAATATACATATTACAACGGTGTTGAAACAGTGTAAAAACGTTGTAAAAGATATGAGTCTATTACAACTTCTTAATACACGACGGTTTGCCCACCGTTGTAAAATGTATATTACAACTGTGTTCCACCGTTGTAATAGGGTCATTTTGTTGTAGTGAAGATTTTTGGTCTCCTCGTAGTTGGACCTCAAGTGCTCTCCAAAGGACAATAGTTCCTCAAAAACCAACAATTTATCATACAAAGAAGCAATGCCAGGGTCACCTTTGGCGAACACCATTTCAACTAAATCAGTTGTGACTCTAAAGAATGGACATTCGTTGTACATTTTCCTAAGCATGTGTAGATTTCTAACATCTATGTCGATTACTTGCTTGAATGCTACTCTAAATCCAAGCCATGGGAAGATGAAACCTAGTTTGGGTCCAGGCCAATATCCATGGGATTGCACGTAATGATTCGATACCACTGCTTGTCTTCCTCTTAGGTCTACTACCAATGTCCATCCTTTTGTATTCTAGCTCAGGTGTAGCCTACATGAATATGATGTAAATATTATCAGCACGCATTTAATGTAGTAGCACAGTATAGTCAAAAAATGAAATGCAACTCGGTATTTTGAAGCATAATTGATATGAAATCATAATGTATAATATGCGTTTCTTTAAACCAAAAGGTAGGTCAAGTAATGTAACGTCTGAGGTCTAGAGCTACAACTAGTTGTGATTTTGGATGGCTTTACAGCAAGTGCAATTTTAGTTCACATCTCTACTTTTCAGGAAATTATATTTCAAATTACAGTAGACTAACTTCCCGGTTTTGTGTTTTCGTTTATGTATCAATATTTCAATTTTGATTAAACAAATATTACACAACAAAATAATTATATAACTCATTGTAAATCAATGAAATTAAAAATCACAACTTAAATACTTCGCTAAATTGTGCTGCACATAGCCGTGAACACATATCCTGTTCATCAATCTATACTTTCAAATACTACATTCAAATATCTTGCTTGAATAACATGCTTCCTACTGTATATAACGTTGTTGTATACACAATTATATGATTTGTGTTTGATGATAACAACCAAATATATATTATTATAAATGTGTTTGTTATTGTACTATTTCATATATACATCACAGACATGAATATAATATTTATATTAAAATAAAATACAACCATACAGAAATTTAAATATTCACACAGTATTTTATTTAAATATAATATTTTATTTCATTATCAATCAGTACAAATTTTGTACTCCATTATTTGTACAACTCCGCATTTCATATCATATCAGATTTCATATACACAGCTCTTCACTACTGTTCACTCTGTCACTCATATACTGTTACATACTCTTCCAGTTGTACAAACATTGTTTCCTACATATACACACACTAAAACTCTGTCTTCTATCTTCTGTCTTGACAGCTCACAGTCAGTCCAGTCATCCTCTGCTTACCTGTCATATAAAGAAACACACACAGTATCTAGAACAGAAATAATATTCTAATTTCTAGCGAATATAATTTTTATTTTAAAATTTTATTTGCCTCAGAATTTCAATGTGTTTCTCATCATTTTTCATGACTTGATCTGATATGTATATATTTCTAGTACCCGCTGATCAGCCTCAACACACTACACCGGTTTGTTGATCAGAACTAGTTGATTCTGAAACGACCACAACATAGTGTAGCGGTGTGCTGATATATATTCGAATAGACACACATATATATACACACACATATATATATACACACATATATATATACACATGCATACGTGTATACATACATATATGTATACACATAGGTCAACAACATGTCTGCATGGTGCATTTCAAATAAATTTACTAGACACTGAGCAACAAGGCATGCATGACACAAATGCACATGGGGTCAACATGGTCAGTATTATTCTAGTATGACCAAGCAATTGCACAGGCTAGCCAAAGAAGTGACACAGCAACATCATTCATGCACAAGCAATATTCAATGTCAACATGTATTGTCGGAGCTAAAACAATATCAAATCCATATAGAAACAACAACAAATCAGTTCATGTTCAAGTAGTATTCAAAGAAAAAATGGTCGAGCCAGTGCAGCATGCACATGAAGTATGAATCAAATGGCAAGAAAGAAGTTCAAGTGGATCAATACTTGTGAATAGCAATGTCAATAATAAGACAACATGAAATAATGAACAAGTGAATGTGCTTAAGTATTGGAACAATAGCATGAATCAAGACAAAGTCAACATGTTCATTTCAGCAACTACAATGGTGATTAAGTATTCAAGACAAGCCAGTGTGTGAGTGTAAAATAAGTTGACATACATAAACAAATCTGCAAATGAAACAAATTCATGTACTCAAGCAGGCTCAGTATAGTAAAGCATCAACATATGGACAGAGCATTTTTGTCACTGGAATTTGGTACAGTAAGATATTATGGCGAAAGGAGCAAATCAGTGGAAAAGCATTATTGGGGCATAAAATCTTTTCAGATTTCAGCATTTACAGAAACATGTTGTAACGACCCGGAAAATCTGAACCAAATTAAAAATTTTAAATTGGCTAAAATAGTGGATTTTAAATATTTAAAATAAATATTTTAAATAATAGCAATGAAAACTGAGTTTGAATCGACAATTGAAAATGAATATAATTAATTCTAATTATAAACAAGGCCTGAAATGGCGCTGTAGTTTCAAAAATTGAATTCAAACTTTGTCGGACTGTACCGGGTGCAAAACAAAACGGATTTGAGTGAAACCAAAAATATTTAAATCTATTAGTGAATACCTTTCTAACGAATCTGAAAAATCGAAGTTTCATAGCGGAAAAAAAAAGTTATGGCCAAATGAATTTTCAGAAAGGTCGCTATGGAATTTATATAGCCCGTGAAATTGGCCATTTTGCATACGACCTCGGAATTCGACGAAACCACTTTTGTTGGATCCGGGATGTAAAGTTATTGCCAGGTTTCAAATTTCATAATTTTTGAAGCTAGTATGTGAGTGTGGCAAAAGAAAACGTGTTTTGGTCAATTACAGTTAAATTGGATCGACCAGAAATGGGCCTTTTTGCAACCGGTCTCAGAATTCGACGAAACTAGTTTTGTTGGGACCGTATCGTCAAAACATAGCCAGATTTATTTTTCTGGAATTTTTCGAATCGGTTTGTGGCCCTGGCAAATTGAAATGTACGTTTAAATCAAATATTGAATATTCTATATTTTAATTTGAAGGAAAACTGACAGAAACAGTCGAATAGGCCTACGAAATAGATCCCATTGTGTTCGGAATGGGGGTAAAATACTAGGGGCGACAGTCGTTGGGTTTGAATTGGTGTTCGTGTGTGAAAGAGGGTATTTTCGGATTTTTAAAAATATATAAATAAACAAAAAATCTCATTGGCCCTTTTATTATTCTCTCTCCCCCGACATCAGGAACGAACGGCGGCTATCGTTCATTGCTTCCCTCCTCTTTTTCTCCTAATTCTCTCCACGAAATCAAGTGCTCCAGTTAGGGTTTTTGTAGTACTCCTCCTCCTCGTCACATCCATACCAGTTTCGAACCCTATCGTGGACTGTCGGAGGCTGATCGAGCCCCTCTATCGTCGCCTTTCGTGATCAAAAATCTCCCTCAGGAGGCGCTCGAGTTGACAGCGGTGGGGATCCCCTGGCGCGAGTTTCGAAGCCCTACGTCGTGGCATCGGCCGATCATCCTCTAGTCGCTCGGATTTTGAGATAATCCCTAACCTAGTTTTGAACGAAACTGTGAAGGTACGACTGTTTTTATTTTTAACTATTTAATAGCAGTTTAAAGCGCTACCGTTTTTGTTTTCACTGTAAAAATCATATCTTTTTCGTTTCTTGACGAAATTCAGTTAAACAAGAGACAGTGGACTCGTGTGGACGTCTTCTACATTCTAGAAGAGACCGCATATTTTTCTGAGCCTTCTGCTATTTTTGGTGGAGTGGAACCCAATGTGAGATTTCTAATTTATAAACGATATGGAAAACAACGATGTATAAATTATATAGTCGATGTATGAATTATATTAGCGTTGTACACCTCATGTATAAGCGTTGTATAAGTTGTATGTTCGATGTATAAGTTATATATGCGTTGTAAAAATGGTATGTGCGTTGAAATGAATTGAAGTGAATCGAAATATATATATATACACTCCCCTCGTCCACAGATCATGGACGATATTTATTGTTTGTGATTGGTGTGAAAATTGGTTGATAGCGAATGGTTGATTAGAATTGTTTGTGGTTGAAATTGATTGGTTGTGGTTGAAAAATACCCATTGGTGATTGAAACAAAATTAGAATAGATTGTGGAAATGAAAATAAAACATGCCGCCTGCGTGCGAACTAGATGCATGAATCCCCATTGTCAAAAACCGCGAGGTTTTAAGGTAGAGTGAGGAGTCGTACTAGGGACGGTCCCAGTTTTAACAACCCTGCCGTTATGCTGCCGAAATTTTCAATAATATTCATGTGTTAGAATTATTTTCATGTGTTGAAACTATATTCCTGTGTTGAATAGAAATTCATGTGTTGAATAAAAATTCATGTGTTGGATGACATTCATGTTTTGAAATAAATTGTTTTATAATAAAAATCATATTTTTACCATCTATATGAACTTTATAAAGTCGTGTTTTGAAATAAATTGTTTTATAATAAAAATCATATTTTTACCATCTATATGAACTTTATAAAATAGTAGTTTTTGAAATAAATTGTTTGTTAGATAAAAATGTCATTTTTATCAAATATATAAAGTGGAAATCGTTTTAAAATGAAAGGAAGAATTATATTTATATATATTTATATAAATATAATTAAAATATAGTGAATAACGAGGCTGCAGTTTGTGTTTTGACACCGTGATTTCACACGATTAGTGCGGGAGATTCGACCATCGGATTTTCCCGAAACCACAACTGTTGGGTTCGCTTTGGAAATATCTTTCCAACGGCACCAACTTTGTAAAGATCCAACGGTTGGATGGTCTGGAATGTTTAATTCAAATCTGAAGAAAAACAGTGCCAGAATCGATTATATTTATATATATATATATAAATATAATTAAATTAAATCGAATAACGACGCTGCAGTTCGTATTTTGAAATTGTAACTTCAACCGATTAGTGCGGGAGATCCGACCGTCGGATTTTCCCCAAAACTGAAACCGTTGGATTCGTTTTGAAAAGATCTTTCTAATGATATAAATTTGGTGAAGATCCAACGGTCAGATTTTCAGATATGTGTAAATCAAATCTGGAGAAAAATAGCGCCACGGCCACGTTATGGCCTGAAGCGTCGTTTTAATGAATTGGCTATTTTTAAGTAAATAAAAATACCGATAAATCGTGATAAAATATTATAAACGATATGGAATGGAAATAAACTGAATTTGCTCGATTTATGTGATATTTGATGGTTGAATGTGTTTGGTGTGAAAATTACATTAAAGAACAAAATTGGTGTTGTCGAATAATTTAACCATTGGAATGAATTGATTTGAAATTCTAAATATACGTGAATTATTTGAAAAGGCCGAGTTAATTCTCATTTCAAATAATTGATTGACGAGTGAAGGTCGAAGATATGAAGACAGCGCAAGACCGATGATCTTCACGTCGAATGGAGGGGTGATACTGATGCTCATGATGGGAGTAGCTACCTTGACGGGGTTGAAGTAGTAGCCACCCGGACGTACTTGTTGATTGTACGGATATGCGAGGTATTGAGTGCCTCCGGTTTCGTTCAGACCCAGAACGAACGGGTAAATAGATTGGGTGTCTGACATTGGATTTTTTTTCTATGCTGATTGATCTCTATTAAATATATATCTGTTTGGCGGCGGAGAATTTATTCTCTTGCTTAACGCCCTTCTCTGAGACGTACGAGCCCAGAGGTTATATATCGATAGAAATCAGTCGCACAGGGTGAATTGCCTGTGTGGCACGCCTAAGTGATAGATGATCAAGGCTTCTGTTGAAAAGCAAAGTCTTGTGTTTGATGATCAAAGCACAGCCTGTGTGGCATAGCTTTGTGTATAACGTGAATTCGCGAGCCTCACACCCCGGGATGGACCAGAAACGGGAGAAGGATCCAGGGAGGACATGCGTTTCTTTCTAGCTAGGGTGGTGTCAGTGACCTACCAGCCCTGACATTTATATACTTTTCACCTGTGTGGTTGTTGCTGTTGCGAGGCGCCACGGATATATCGGTCGATCCGGGACCGATAGAGTCATTGGGCTCATTTATGCCCCGAAGGGCGGTAAAACGTAGTGTTCAGGCGTTTTAATCCACATCGGTGGACCGGCCCTGTGGCTCCTAAGGCTTGACTGAGTACTTTCCTAAGGCTTGGGCTAGAGAGTCTCGAATTCGGTGAGGACTATCTTTTGCCTCGGTTCAAGACGGAAATCCAATTTCCAAATACGACCTCGTGCGATTTTGATTGTATACCTATATATTGCGACATAGTGGTATGGGGCATTAATGCCGCCTATGATTGATAGTTATGATTGAAATTGTTTTTGAAACATATATACACTAGCAATAATATCAAATGATTTGTTTTGCTCGTATCAAGCATATTTTGGCCATTATAAGGTAAAACTCTATCCTCTAGTGTGTGTTGCAATGTGTGATGGGAACTGAGTCTTATAATGGCTTCATTTAAAAGATCTATTTGTTTTAAAGCACTGGCAATCCAATGGAGTAAACCCGTTCCGCGAAAATGGCGTGGTCCTGTGATTAGCCATATTTGAAAATGTGTTAAGTAGATTTCTCATACCAGTCCCATGACTGACTCGTAGTTTGTTTCACTTGCAAACTCGGGTGCCCCTTTTTCTACACGGGCAACCTTGTATTCAGGTTTTAGCAGGCTCTTTCTGGATAGCTGGAGCTGAAGATGGATTCTATCATTTATCTCTTTTTATGTTGTTCAGCTCCTGTTGTACATATTATGTTTTCTTTTCCGCGGTAGACATTTATTTATAGCTGAACTGTATTTTGTACTAAGTATGATCCTATATACTGTACAACTCCGATAATTATATTTATCCAGTGTATTCTATTGTACATTATCTGGTGTATTTATTTATTTCTGTTCCTTGTTATCTGTTTATGTGTTATATTCCAAAGATTACCCTTGCCACCGTCTTATCGGGAATGGGGTTGTCACAAACGTGGTATCAGAGCTTTGGTTAAGCTTAGTTCTAGAATATAACATATTAACAAACTCGTTAGAAATAGAACCAGTAGTGTTCTAGGACGAGTAACTCATTACAGATAGGATCAGTAATATCCTAGTATGAGCATAACAGAATGAAATACACTTCGATAAACACATTTACATACAAGTATATGTCTCTATGTTTCAAAATTACCTTTTCTGTTGGCCTAACACTTTGTCTGCTATTTGCAAACATAGAAAATGAGTGGCAGAAGCAGGAGAAATAATCCTATGGTTCAACAAATTAATGAGCCAGTTGTACTCCCTCAGCCAGGATCGGATATAGAAGCTCTATTGAAAAGATATCGAAATCTGGGAGGAGTACCATTCACCGGCAATGAATATATTATTCAAACTCAGGCTTGGATGAGTTCTGCTGAAAGAATTTTTGAAAGTTTCCAGCTGAGAGATGACCAGAAAAGATTAGTGGCATCTTGGGCACTCAAAGAAGGAGCTTTAATCTGGTGGGAAACAATTATTAAAGATAATCCAGAAGGTGATATCACCTGGGATATGTTCAAACAACTTTTCAATAAAAAATTTATTCCTCCAGAAGTAACTGAGCGGTTATGTGATGAATTCTACTATTTGATACAAGGAGATATGAATATCCCAGAATATCATAAGAAATTCAATGAACTTTCTCATTTCGCCCCTCATCTAATACAAGATCCAAAGAGGAAGAATCTGAGATTTATTAATGGTCTTCAAAGGAAATACCAAAATACTGTGATGGGCCATGTGAAGCTTCCTTTTTTTGAAATGATATACATGGCTTATCAGTATGAAGATCTTGATAGGCGAGGCCTTTTTGTCGACGAAGAGGAAGTCAGCACTAGCAGAAAAAGGAAATTCGAAACTGATAGCCTAGAAACTAGTGCATAGCCTGAGGCCAGTACGAAGTCCAAGTCCAAAAAGAAGCCTAAAGTCAATCGAAAGAAGGTTAAATTTGAGGAAGTGACAGTAACAACTGCCATATGCTCTAACAGCAATAAGCAAGGACATCTGTCGATAAGTTGCAAATCTTTGAAGAAACGAATAAAGGGGTGGTATCCCAATGAGAAGCAAGAGAAGTCTCATGGTTCAAGAGTATGCCATAAGTGTAACCAGACAGGTCATCTTGCTAGGAATTGCCTGCTATCCAGAAAATCTGAAGTAGTTCAGGTAAATGAAGTAGCAGAAGTTCCTGCATCCTCGTCTAGTCAAGAAAGGTCAGACGTTTTAGAAGGCACGCTTGCTGTCAAGAACATTCCAGTTAAAATACTGTTTGACACAGGCGCGTCGAGAAGCTTTATTGCAAAGAATGCAGTTAAGAAATTAGATTTGAAATTGAAAAAGCTCAAAGAACCCATCACTGTCCAAAATCCGGTTGGGGGTTCCCTCAATCTTAGTTGGGTTTGTGGGGTGCCTGTTTCCTTTTCTCATTATCGGTTTCCTTGTATCTCGATCGTCATGAATTTTACCGAATTCGATCTTATTTTAGGGTTGGATTGGTTAACCAAATACGAAGCTGAGGTTAAATGTGCAGAAAGGGTTGTCAAGGTTAAAACGAAGCTTACCAATATAGTAATTCCCTGTGAAGGCCCGAATTCTGATAGAAAAGACTTCTGGGCAGCATTAGATGTTTCTCCTGCTCAAATAGAACCTGTTCCTATCGTTCCGGAGAATATTCCTGTCGACATTGAAAATATTCCTATTGTTTATAACTATGCGGATGTGTTCGAAGAAGTTGTTAGCTTACCTCCGCAGAGAGAAATTGATTTCAGAATCTCTTTAGTTCCGAATGCAAGGCCAGTAGTTCACGCTATTCGAAGAATGACCTTGAAGGGAAAAGAAGAGTTAGACAATCAAACTAGACAGCTTGTATGGAAGGGTCTAATCAGGCCAAGCTTTTCTGATTGGGGGGCAGCAGTGGTATTTGTCCCGAAGTCAGACGGTACTCTCAGACTATGTGTAGATTATCGTGACTTGAACAAGCAGACATTGAAAAACAAATATCCACTGCCACGGATTGATGATTTGTTGGATCGATTGAACGGCGCACAAGTATTTTCACGAATGGACCTAGCTACAGGTTTCCATCAACTTCGTATTGCCAAAGAGTGTGTTCCTTTGACAGCATTCAGAGGTCCGGACTTATTCTACGAGTGGTTAGTAATGTCGTTCGGCTTATGTAACGCTCCAGCTTACTTCGTCGATCTGATGAACAGAGTATTCAGGGGAGTTTTGAATAAATTAGTTCTGGTTTTCATTGATGATATCCTAATCTTCTCTAAGTCAGAAAGCGAGCACGAAAAACATTTGGAACAAGTGTTAGAAATTCTCAGAAAGAATGTTTTAAAAGCAAAATTTTCCAAATGTGTATTCTGGCAAGAAGAAGTCAAATTCCTTGGCCACGTAGTGTCAAAGCAAGGAATTTCAGTGGATCCTAGTAAAATCACTGCTATTCAGAATTGGAAACAACCTCGTACACCCACAGAAGTCAGAAGTTTTCTCGGGTTAGCCAGTTATTATCGGAAATTCATTAAGGATTTTGCGTAGACATCTAGTTCCATGGCGAAACTGACTAAGAAACATTCGAGATTCAATTGGACTCCATAATGTGAGGAAGCTTTCCAAGAGCTGAAGCTGAAACTGACAACTGCTCCAGTGTTAACAATAATAGATGGCAATGAGGACTTGAAAGTCTGGACTGACGCTTCTAGAGAAGGCCTTGGCGCGGTGTTAATGCAAAGAGGTCAAGTGATTGCTTATGCTAGCCGTCAGCTGAAACCGCATGAGAAGAATTACGTTACTCATGATCTTGAGTTGTTAGCCATTGTATTTGCCTTGAAAATCTGGATGCACTACCTTTTAGGTGAGAAATTTGAACTGTATACAGACCATCAGTCATTGAAATATTTGTTCACCCAGAAGGATTTGAATCTGAGACAGCAGCGCTGGCTAGAATTTCTTGCGGCATACGATTTTGAGATTTTGTACACTCCAGGGAAAGCCAATGTTGTGGCAGATGCGCTGAGTAGAAAGAATGTAATAATCGCCAGCTTTATCGTTACGACTTCCTTGATTGATAAGATCTCCATTCTATAGAAAGATGATAATTTTGTTAAGGAGATGATCAAAAGAATTCAAAACGGCGATGCATCCAGTTTCCAAGTGGATAACGAGGGAATTCTTAGATTAAAAGGAAGGATTTGTGTTCCCGACGTCTCCGAGCTCAAAAGAGAAGTTCTTGATGAATTCCACAAGTCTAAGCTGAGTATCCACCCAGGGGTTAGCAAAATGTATAATGACCTCAAGCGAACTTTCTGGTGGAAGGCAATGAAAAGAGATATCTCTATATATGTTAGCCGGTGTCCCACCTGTCAGCAAGTCAAAAGCAACCAGCAGAAATTCGCTGGATTGTTGCAACCCCTAGGAGTACCAGGTGGGAAGTGGGAACAGATTTCTATCGATTTCATAGATGGTTTGCCCAGAACCAGAAAAGGAAATGACAGTATTTGGGTGATCGTGGATCGATTTACGAAGACCGCTCATTTCATACCTGTCAAATCGAATAGAAATGCTCAGAGTCTGGCGCAGGTATATTTCAAGGAAATTGTTAGACTGCACGGAGTTCCCATGAGCATCGTTAGTGATCGTGACCCGATTTTTGACAGTAAATTCTGGGAAGCATTCCAAGAAGAATTGGGGACGAAACTGAACTTGAGCACCGCATATCATCCTCAAACAGATGGTCAGACTGAGAGGGTGAATCGTATTCTTGAAGATTTATTGCGGGCTTGTATTCTTGATTTTGGCGGATCGTGGAAAGACCATTTGCATTTGGCCGAATTCTCATATAACAACAGTTACCAAGTGAGCCTGACAATGTCGCCATTCGAAGCATTGTATGGTAGACCATGCCGATCCCCAGCTTGTTGGGTTGAACCTGGTAACAGACTTGTATTGGGGCCGGATATGATTCGCGATGCTGCAGACAAAGTCGATTTCGTTAAGAGACGATTACTAGCCGCCCAAAGCCAACAAAAGGGCTATGCAGATAAGAGAAGAAGGGATATATCATTTGCTGTTGGAGACTATGTATATTTGAAAGTATCTCCGATGAGAGGAGTTATCCGGTTTGGTAAAACAGGGAAATTGGCGCCCAAATTCATTGGTCCGTTTCCTATTCTTGAATGGATTGGAACTCTCGCGTATAAGGTTCAGTTGCCGAATTGGTTGCCTGGAGTGCATGATGTATTTCACGTATCTCAACTGCGAAAGCACGTTCATGATCCAGACTTGATCGTGGAAGAAGCAGCGCAACAGGATATAGAAATCACTCCAGAATTGGCTGTGAGAAGAGAGCCGCTGAAGATCATTGGCAAAGAAACCAAAGAACTGAGGAACAAGAAGGTTCACCTAGTCAAAGTGCAATGGAGTGGAGATCCGCGAGATTGTACTTGGGAAACTGAGGAGAGCATTCAGAAAGCCTATCCTAGGTGTCGAGTGGATATCTCTGATTGACTCCGGTGCAAGGTATATTTACCATACTTTGCATTACCATTTAATTCTCTACTCTGTTGTTATTTCTTTCCATGGATGTGCACTTTTACTTCTATAGTCTGATTAATTTAAAAAAGAGTGTATGAATTAATTTGTCTGATTTTGAAAAGTTAAAACAAATTGCTTTTTGTTTGTGTTGTGGGATAGTAGATTTGATTAATTAAATTATTAAAACGATAGTTAATTTAATCAATAAGAGGATGAAAGGTAGAATTTATTCGATTAAACCACACATTGAACTGATTTAAAAATAAATAGAAATATATACATGTGTATTATATATGTTTGAACAGGTAAATGGATAGCTGTTGAGTAAAGAATTATTTGCGTGCCCGACGAATAGGTAAACCTAAATGAGTTGGATGCGAAATAATATTATATCAACTCCTGTGAATGCCATTGGATGCGAAGTGCTGGTTATTCTGTGTGTAATTAATAAATGTCGCTATAGGATAATAACAATTAATTTTGAACTACATTACATGGCATACTTCTGAAGATAGGCATACTTCATCATATACCACATAAGCATTTGGAGCTTGTGTGACGAGGTGGAAGATTTACCATACGAGCGAGAGGCTTGTATGGCGATGACTATATTTTACAGGTTGAATTGATGACTGATATGGACTATTTAAATTGTAACGATAAAATTGCCAGACTAATAAAAACCCCACATGGGTCCGGAGTTGACAATAATCATGTCTCTCTAGTTATTAGATACGGCACGTGGACTATTTATTTCCCACACGGGACGAGGTGACGAGGATTTATCCTCTGGAGCATTTAAAATACACACTACCTCAGGCTTTGACAGGGTGATGAGAATTTATTCTCTGGAGTTATTATCAATACACGCTCCCCTGTAAACACCAGAATATATCACTATAAATATGTGTATGCTTATTAGGATTTATTGGGTACCTAATACGGCCCAATAAATTTCCAAACCTCTCCCCGTGCAAAGGAGGTTATGGCTAAATTTTTCGAAAATTCCGGGTGTTAGCCAAATTTTTGAAGAATTTGAAAATTCTCAAAAACTGAAAAGTTGGAGAATGGAAGCCAGATCGAACGTAGAGTTGATTAATCAAACCACTTTCGACTTTGTTCCTTTTCGGGGACGAAAAGTTTTAAGTGGGGGAGATTGTAACGACCCGGAAAATCTGAACCAATTTAAAAATTTTAAATTGGCTAAAATATTGGATTTTAAATATTTAAAATAAATATTTTAAATAATAGCAATGAAAACTGAGTTTGAATCGACAATTGAAAACGAATATAATTAATTCTAATTATAAACAAGGCCTGAAATGGCGCTGCAGTTTCAAAATTTGAATTCTAACTTTGTCGGACTGTACCGGGTGCAAAACAAAACGGATTTGAGTGAAACCAAAAATATTTAAATCCGTTAGTGAATACCTTTCTAACGAATCTGAAAAATTGAAGTTTCATAGCGGAAAGCAAAAGTTATGGCCAAATGAATTTTCAGAAAGGTCGCTATGGAATTTATATAACCCGTGAAATTGTCCATTTTGCATACGACCTCGGAATTCGACGAAACCACTTTTGTTGGATCCGGGATGTAAAGTTATTGCTAGGTTTCAAATTTCATAATTTTTGAAGCTAGTATGTGAGCGTGGCAAAAGAAAACGTGTTTTGGTCAATTACAGTTAAATTGGATCGACCGGAAATGGGCCGTTTTGCAAACGGTCTCAGAATTTGACGAAACTAGTTTTGTTGGGACCGTATCGTCAAAACGTAGCCAGATTTATTTTTCTGGAATTTTTCGAGTCAGTTTGTGGCCCTGGCAAATTGAAATGTGCGTTTAAATCAAATATTGAATATTCTATATTTTAATTTGAAGGAAAACTGATAGAAACAGTCGAATGGGCCTACGAAACATATCCCATTGTGTTCGGAATGGGGGTAAAACGCTAGGGGCGACAGTCGTTGGGTTTGAATTGGTGTTCGTGTGTGAAAGAGGGTATTTTCGGATTTTTAAAAATATATAAATAAACAAAAAATCTCATTGGCCCTTTTATTATTCTCCCTCCCCCGACATCAAGAATGAACGGCGGCTATCGTTCGTCGCTTCCCTCCTCTTTTTCTCCTAATTCTCTCCACGAAATCAAGTGCTCCAGTTAGGGTTTTTGTAGTACTCCTCCTCGTCACATCCATACCAGTTTCGAACCCTATCGCGGACTGTCAAAGGCGGATCGAGCCCCTCTATCGTCGCCTTTCGTGATCAAAAATCTCCCTCAGGAGGCGCTCGAGTTGACTGCGGTGGGGACCCCCTAGCGTGGGTTTCGAAGCCCTACGTCGTGGCATCGGCCGATCATCCTCTAGTCGCTCGGATTTTGAGATAATCCCTAACCTAGTTTTGAACGAAACTGTGAAGGTACAACTGTTTTTATTTTTAACTATTTAATAGCAGTTTAAAGCGCTACCATTTTTGTTTTCACTGTAAAAATCATATCTTTTTTGTTTCTTGACGAAATTCAGTTAAACAAGAGACAGTGGACTCGTGTGGACGTCTTCTACATTCTAGAAGAGACCGCATATTTTTCTGAGCCTTCTGCTATTTTTGGTGGAGTGGAACCCAATGTGAGATTTCTAATTTATAAACGATATGGAAAACAACGATGTATAAATTATATAGTCGATGTATGAATTATATCAGCGTTGTACACCTCATGTATAAGCGTTGTATAAGTTGTATGTTCGATGTATAAGTTATATATGCATTGTAAAAATGGTATGTGCGTTGAAATGAATTGAAGTGAATCGAAATATATATATATATATACACACACACACACTCCCCTCGTCCACAGACCATGGACGATATTTATTGTTTGTGATTGGTGTGAAAATTGGTTGATAGCGAATGGTTGATTAGAATTGTTTGTGGTTGAAATTGATTGGTTGTGGTTGAAAAATACCCATTGGTGATTGAAACAAAATTAGAATAGATTGTGGAAATGAAAATAAAACATGCCGCCTGCGTGCGAACTAGATGCATGAATCCCCATTGTCAAAAACCGCGAGGTTTTAAGGTAGAGCGAGGAGCCGTACTTGGGACGGTCCCGGTTTTAACTACCCTGTCATTATGCTGCCGAAATTTTCAATAATATTCATGTGTTAGAATTATTTTCATGTGTTGAAACTAAATTCGTGTGTTGAATAGAAATTCATGTGTTGAATAAAAATTCATGTGTTGGATGACATTCATGTTTTGAAATGAAAGGAAGAACTATATTTATATATATTTATATAAACATAATTAAAATATAGTGAATAACGAGGCTGCAGTTCGTGTTTTGAAACCGTGATTTCACACGATTAGTGCGGGAGATCCGACCATCGGATTTTCCCGAAACCACAACCGTTGGGTTCGCCTTGGAAATATCTTTCCAACGGCACCAACTTTGTAAAGATCCAATGGTTGGATGGTCTGGAATGTTTAATTCAAACCTGAAGAAAAACAGTGCCAGAATCGATTATATTTATATATATATATAAATATAATTAAATTAAATCGAATAACGACGCTGCAGTTCGTATTTTAAAATCGTAACTTCAACCGATTAGTGCGGGAGATCCGACCGTCAGATTTTTCCCAAAACTGAAACCGTTGGATTTGTTTTGAAAAGATCGTTCTAATGATATAAACTTGGTGAAGATCCAACGGTCAGATTTTCAGATATGTGTAAATCAAATCTGGAGAAAAACAGCGCCACTGCCGCGTTATGGCCTGAAGCGTCGTTTTAATGAATTGGCTATTTTTAAATAAATAAAAATAGCAATAAATCGTGATAAAATATTATAAACGATATGGAATGGAAATAAACTGAATTTGCTTGATTTATGTGATATTTGATGGTTGAATGTGTTTGGTGTGAAAATTACATTAAAGAACAAAATTGGTGTTGTCGAATAATTTAACCATTGGAATGAATTGATTTGAAATTCTAAATATACGTGAATTATTTGAAAAGGCCGAGTTAATTCTCATTTCAAATAATTGATCGACGAGTGAAGGTCGAAGATATGAAGACGGTGCAAGACCAATGATCTTCACGTCGAATGGAGGGCTGCTACTGATGCTCATGATGGGAGTATCTACCTTGACGGGGTTGAAGTAGTAGCCACCCGGACGTACTTGTTGATTGTACGGATATGCGAGGTATTGAGTGCCTCTGGTTCCGTTCAGACCCAGAACGAACGTGTAAATGGACTGGGTGTCTGACATTGGATTTTGTTTTGTGTTGATTGATCTCTATTAAATATATATCTGTTTGGCGGCGGAGAATTTATTATCTTGCTTAACGCCCTTCTCTGAGACGTACGAGCCCAGAGGTTATATATCAATAGAAACCAGTCGCACGGGGTGAATTTCCTGTGTGGCACGCCTAAGTGATAGATGATCAAGGCTTCTATTGAAAAGCAAAGTCTTGTGGTTGATGATCAAAGCACAGCCTGTGTGGCATAGCTTTGTGTATAACGTGAATTAGCGAAATCACACCCCGGGATGGACCGGAAACGGGAGAAGGATCCAGAGAGGACATGCGTTTCTTTCTAGCTAGGGTGGTGTCAGTGACCTACCAGCCCTGACATTTATATACTTTTCACCTGTGTGGTTGTTGTTGTTGCAAGGCGCCTCGGATATATCGGTAGATCCGGGACCGATAGAGTCATTGGGCTCATTTACGCCCCAAAGGGCGGGGAAACTCAGTGTTCAGGCATTTTAATCCACATCGGTGGACCGGCCCTGTGGCTCCTAAGGCTTGACTGAGTACTTGCCTGAGGCTCGGGCTAGAGAGTCTCGAATTCGGTGAGGACTATCTTTTGCCTCGGTTCATGACGGAAATCCAATTTCCAAATACGACCTCGTGCGGTTTTGATTGTATACCTATATATTGCGACATAGTCGTATGGGGCATTAATGCCGCCTATGATTGATAGTTATGATTGAAATTGTTTTTGAAACATATATACACTAGCAATAATATCAAATGATTTGTTTTGCTCGTATCAAGCATATTTTGGCCATTATAAGGTAAAACTCTATCCTCTAGTGTGTGTTGCATTGTGTGATGGGAACTGTGTCTTATAATGGCTTCATTTTTATAAAAAGCATTGCGATGTTTAAAAGATCTATTTGTTTTAAAGCACTGGCAATCCAATGGAGTAAACCCGTTCCGCGAAAGTGGCGTGGTCCTGTGATTAGCCATATTTGAAAATGTGTTAGCTAGATTTCTCATACCAGTCCCATGACTGACTTGTAGTTTGTTTCACTTGCAAACTCGGGTGCCCCTTTTTCTACATGGGCAGCCTTGTATTCAGGTTTTAGCAGGCTCTTTCTGGATAGCTGGAGCTGAAGATGGATTCTATCATTTATCTGTTTTTATGCTGTTCAGCTCCTGTTGTACATATTATGTTTTCTTTTCCACAGTAGACATTTATGTATAGCTGAACTGTATTTTGTACTAAGTATGATCCTATATACTGTGCAACGCCGATGATTATATTTATCCAGTGTATTCTATTGTACATTATCTGGTGTATTTATTTATTTCTGTTCTACTGTTATCTGTTTATGTGTTATATTCCAAAGATTACCCTTGCCACCGTCTCATCGGGAATGGGGTTGTCACACATGTTATACAGGGTAAGTATGTCATGCAAGAATTGCAACAGCAAAAAAGAAGTGTAATATATGGTCTCTTAAATGGTCATATACACATAGGAGTTTGGAATAAAATTACATTAAGTAGTGGTGCAAACATGAACATGTTACTGCAGTTCTTGTGTACACTACATGGAGCATATAAAGGCTCAAGATTAGAATACAAGGTCAAGGCATTGCAAGGCAATCAAATATGCAGCCGTCACAAAAGAATGGTGTACACAGGCCAATCGCAAATGATTTTCCAAGATAAAAATGGACATAATGAAATGATATGCAGAAATTTAACAAGGAGGGAATTTGCAAATCAATCAACATTTAACAAAATAGTTTTCAGATTTGAATATCACGAAATCATTCCAGTTTTTGGACAGAAATACAAGTGGAATGTTTTTCAATGTTTCCAGAAATACACACATAAAATCATTTGGCACTCAAGTTTTATTGTTTCCAGTTTTGACAAAGCATTCAAGGAATTACGTTTGGCAAGAAACAATGAAAAATCAGCAATCGCTTATCCCCTACTTTAAGGAATATTTTTGGTTAATTATATTGGCAATCACGTCGAATCAACAACTCTAAATTGGGTGTTCATTACTATTATGAAATCGTTTTTGTCATTCAAGAGCATTCCAGAAATCATGCAATTCGAACAAGGCAACAGTAGGTCAAAATTATCAATCCAGTAATAAGGCCACGCAAAACTCAATCAAAGCCGAGGAAGTCGAGCATCCCAATCAAATCGAGCATCTCAAATTCAAATTTGTTTCAAAGCCGAGGTGATTAAATCAAAAGTGAAAACCGAACAAATCAGGGCCAAATCAGATCAAATCACACACGAGGAAATCAGAGTAACTAATAGGATTTAATTATCCTATCTAAACACAATTCATCACTGGCTTTTTAGGGATCGAAACCAAGCATTAAGATTTTAAGCAAAGTATTAAACAGAAAACTCACTTTTCTTCTAGGGTTTCGGTCGCCAGATATTCCCAAGTCGGTGAGCGAACAACGACGAGCAACATCCATCAATCATCAAAGATCGAAGATCCAAAAATCACGATTTGGGAGAGATCAAGAAAAACCCTAGTTTTGTGTAAAGCCGCCATTTTTATTTCTAGAGACAAATTGATCAGGTCAAAATAAGTGGTGCAACCAATTTACATATGGCCGACCAAGCTTAATGAAGGGTTGAAGGGAGTTGTTTGAATTCCTTTCTAAATACTAGGGTTTTATTTTTTATTTTTTTGTATTGTTTTATTTCATTTGTAAACCGTCTAAACAGTTCTAGAGTCTGTAAAATCTAGGGATTCAGTTAGGGGTTAACTGACAGTTGCTAGAGTATGTAAAATCTAGGTGGTTTCCTAGTTTCGTCTGTAAAACTAGGCAGTTTACTGGAGTCTTTAAAACTAGGGGAAAAGCTGGTCTAGGGGATATAGACCGTTCTAGGGTTTTGAGCGTAGGATTAGAATAGGAGCGAGGGGTTTGCGAGTTTACATGGTCTTGTAAGCGGGATCTGTTCTATTACCTAGTAGAAACCTTAGGAATGCAGCAGTAGGCAGGGTTTTGCCGAAGCTGGGTATCTCTGTGTGTTATTTACTTTATGCATTTTTATTTCTGTTATATTCTATGATCTATGATAAATTTAATATCCCATAAAATTTGAATAAATCCTATTCACCCCCCCCCTCTAGTGTTAATCTAGATCCAACATGTGGTATCAGAGCCTGGTAATTTCATTAATCCTAGAATCGGGGATCCTAGTTGTCAGTCCTCAGAGAGTTAGTCCAGGGATATTCCAATTATTTTCAATAGGATAGATTTTTTAATTTGGAGATCAAATTTCGAATTATATTTAAAATTTGTTAATTTTGAATGTTGGAATATTATTGAAAATTTGGGAGATATATTAGATAAGAGGAATAAAGTTTTAAATGCTCGTGTTATGCATATTATTTATTCTTTTCTTGGTAATGATCTATTAAAATTTATCTCTCATTGTTTAACTGTGCAAGATATCTGGAGAACTCTCGACATGCTGTATGGAAAATTTGACAACTGCTCAAAACCCTCAACTGTCAACTCAAATTCAGATTTATGCTTAACAGGTTTTACAAATGGTAATTCAGATGCATCTGTCGAAAGAGACTCGACAAATGATGAAACTAAAGATTTCTCATATGAAGATTTGGTTTATTTTTGTACTCAATTAACGAATGCTGTTGATAGTCTCAAATCGAAAAATAAAACTCCAAAATCTGAAAAACTTGAGTTGATCACTAAAATAATATTTGGAATTAAAACTTGAAAATATCATGAAAGTTTCAAACTCTGATTGTAAGAATTGTTTCAACTCGAAAAACAATTTAGCTCATCTAAATGAAAATATCCAAAAGCTTGAAAAGCAAATTATGACTTCAAAAGAAAAAGAAGATGAGCTATTTTGTATAAACAATACCTTGCGAAAAGAGTTGCAAACTTTTAAGATTTCAAATTCCAAATGTGAAATTGCTGAGAAACAAAAACATTTTGAGAATGAAATTTATGAGTCCAAGGCCAAAATTGAAAAGCTTGAAAACGAACTCTTGGTTTTGAAACAAAATGATGCTGAAAAGAGTAAGATCGCTACAAATCGTTGTTGGAATTTGATAAAAGAAAATAGTGATCTTAAATCTAAAATTCAATAGCCTTAATCAACATTGGGCAAATTTTCTGATGGAGAAAAATCTTTAAATATGTTGTTGAAAAACCAATTTTCTTCTGAAAATAAGCATGGTCTTGGTTTTGGGAAAAATGATGTTTCGGGAAAACGTAATTCAAATGATTTGAAAAATCCTTCAAACTGCTTTAAAAAGAATCAATTTGAAAATTTGAACTCTGATAATCTCAAAGGATTTTTGAATCATAAACATGATGTGAATTTGTTTTATAATAATCCATCTAAACGATCCTGGATCCTAAAAGGAAATAAAACAAACTTCATTAAATTCAAACAGATTTGGGTTCCAAAGGGTAAAAGGTAAATTCAGATGGATTATTATACAAACATGTTTGGGTACCGGAAGTCGTGAACACAATTCAGAGTGGTCTTACAAATTTTGTTAGACCACTCGATCCTTTAAATTATTAGATACCGGAGGAGGCCGAGGAACTGCATTGCTAAAGAAATACTGGATTCAAACAGCTTCGTGTCACCGAATCATTCACAGTTCCTTAAGCCACAACTGTTGAGTTAGAGATTCTTTTGCTTACATCATTTTCAGATATGATCTCTAAACTCACAATTTCCTTTGTATATTCTCTATTTTTTAATTTTTCTACTTCTTTTCTTATTCCCCTTCTTTTTTATTTTTCTGATCTGATTTGTCACTATCATATCATTGTAACTTCTTCTGAGCTTACTTCACTTCAAATTGCAAAATTCATGATCTACTGGAAATTCACTTTATTTTAATAGAACTCTGATGTTTTTAGTCATTTCCAGATCTTGAATTTAAGTTTGTAAATATCTGCAATTGTTTTGAAGTTTGTTTTCTGTTTTTTTGAATTCATTACAGTGTTGATGTATTCTTGTCATAACATGAACACTTTTGATATGAATTCTAAATTTTTGAAAATTTCACACACTTCTGCAGTTCTGAGTTTTTTCTAATCCATTTTAGAAAAGCTCGAAATATTATACTCTTTATAGCACTCTATTATTTATCAATTGATAATTTCATTATTTTTCAAATTGGCTTGGATATTTTGATTTGTCTTGAATCAGTGATACATCTTGAAATTTATCTTTATTCATGATCACTATGGTTGAAATTTGTTTGTTTGAAATCATATGAAAATCTTGATATTTTGAATAACACACACCTCTTAAATTTGAAATTATCAATCTTGTGTGACCGATTCATTATATCTCAAAACTTGACATTGATTCAAGTGATTTCAAATAAAAAAAATTAAAATTTTTTGGATCATGAATACCTCTCAAACTTGATGTAAATGATCTGAAATTTCCCTTATACTTATGAGAAATATCTTGAAAAATTCTTTTGAAAAATGGTCTTTGAAAATCACTGTTATTTCATGATTATTTGATTTGAATATATGTTTGTTTAAAATCATTTGAAATTATTGATTTATTGAATCTCACGCATATCTTGAATCTGAAATTTGTAATCTGGTGTGATTGACTTATTGAATCCTGATTTTTCACTTTTCCTCAAATGATTTAAAATAAACTAAACTTTATAATTTAGGATCATGGAATATATTTTGTGACCATCAAAAACATCTTCTGACAAGTTTGCTGTGTTATTGGTTTCTGTGCTGCTCTGATACTGCTTTTGAAAATGATCTTAGATAATTGCTTATTTTGATCTGTCTGCTGCTTTGATAAATATGCCAAATCTGTTGTTTTGTCTGCCTGGACTTTGCGCTTAAATTTCTTCTGTCTGAAATATCCTGGTTTGTCTCCTGGTTCTTGTTACAATCCTCATTAATAGAGACATCGATTGGTATCAAAAGTGCTAAATTTTTATATATATTTTTAATCCCTTATGCTCTGTATAAATCTTTTCAATTTCCTCTTGTAATTGATTTTCAATTTTGAAATTATTTATTGATTATTCATTAAGAAATTGAAATCAATATCCAAATTGAACTGTATTTATAATTCATCAAAATTATTATTAGATTTTGAAATTGTGATAAATTGTGACTATAGTATATTTCACAACAAGAGGAGATTTTATTTAGATTCTCATGATGGTTGAATAATCATTATATATCTTTGAATTGGCGATTATTCCATGACCTCCTTCTTTATCTACCATTATTCTGCCATCCATCGTACTTTTTATATTAATGTGGAGAGTTTAATATATTTTTAAAAAAACCATCCTGAATAAACAGTGAAAATATTTGTGATGGAATTGTGGCTATATTATTATTCAGAATTAGTGATAATTGAAAATTTTCAATGATCTCGGTACAGTTGATCATATTTCATAATATAATTAATTTAGAAATTTATTTCACAGTCCATTTCTATACCTACCACATTTCTATCATTCATATTGGTTTTATATACCGAGGAGTTTTTCTTTCGAAGCTGGAAACGAAAAATATTTAATTACTTCATAAGTGTGTCTCTAACCTCATTTAAAAACCCATGCTCAGGTCATGCATGGTTAAGAGATAACTTATAATTTAAGTTGCGGCTGATCTCATTTAAAAATCCAAGCTTTGGTTATGCGTGGTCAGTGTGCTCTTAAATAAAAATAAAATAAAAGGGAATAATGTACTATAAATTGAAATAAATCTGAAATTCCCCTTCGTGTATAAAAACCAGTCTATCAATCCATGTTCTAATCTGTGAAATGTGTTAATATTTTATAACGTATTATAATTTGTTGATTGATAGCGATTGGGATTTGAGATTATTTGATTTTGTCATTTAAGTTGAAATTATAATTATAGTCCAAATCCATCACCGTTTTTGTGCTCGATTTTATAAAATTACTTTGAAAATAATTGGAATATATGCTTTTTGTAACTCTCTCTATTATATATAAATTTCATCATAAATCCGTTATTCTCTACAATGTGAAATATGCCACTAGTTCTGAGAATATTATGATTTTTTTTTTGACTGATTGAGATTTATGATGACCATTCTTCCTTTTAAGCTGAAACTATATTTTTAGTCATTTTTCATCTATATTTTAAATTATGTATCCTTTTGATGATAACAAAAGGGGGAGAATCAGTTGAGATTTTGATTTATGATTGAATATTTATAAATATTTTAAATTTGGAAAATTCATTACTTTTCACTTCTATCATCACTCATGCACAGTTATAGGGGGAGTTTCTGTTGTAGGGGGGTGTAACGACCCAAATTTTTAGCCATTTAATTTTGAATATTTAAATTATTTTATTTGAATTATAAAATGGATTTTTATAAGGAATTAATTTATTAAAACGAAGTTTTAACATATAATTTATAATATAATGTAAATAGTTTATTTTACTGTATTTTTTAGATCGTAGCGCTTACTCGACATAAAGATATTCCTATTTTTGTCTGTAGCGGTCGTAAATGAATGAAATTTCTGCATAGTAGGGACCGTGATAACTTCAACAAATATATACGGATGAATGGCCCGTGCTTCGCACACGAACAATTATCGAAGTTGTAGCTACATTGAATATTGATTGGTTTGTATTATATTTCTACCTTCAATAGATAGGTGTCTATAACAGGTAAATTGTAATGAAGATATACATTCTTTGGTTTTCAAATGTACGAACTAATATAACTAACAATACCGAATTGCAAATAGAACGTTTGTTCATTTTTTTGGAACTTCAGCACATGACTTGGAATTCATTTACAACAAAAGATCTTAAACAAATAAAAAAAAGTAAGAAGAAGGGATTTTATCTTTCCCCGTACGTTTCAACAACAGCGTGATCTCCACGGTTTCAAAACCGTGAGTGTCAAGTAATTCAAAACCATGCTTTTCAAGGTATCTAATCTGTGCCTTGCAAGCTATTTCCTACCTTTAAATATTGGACTCTTTCGTTCTCCAGGAAGCCTCCTCATTTTACAGTAAATAAAACGCAATTATTAAATCAAGAAAAATCAAATAAAGTAGTGCATCTTTGGTCTATATAACCAGCCTATTTTTAATCCCTAAATCCCAATTCTGGTTCTCTCTTCTGTTCCTTCAGCAAATAAAACATAGTTTGATTCCTTCATAAATCAAGCAAAAATCAATACAAAACAAAACCTACCAATCTTTGATCTATCGCACTTCCTTTCCCCTCAGTTTCACGCTAATATGTATATCACTGGGATCGAAGAAAACAATCTTCGCACCGGTTACAGCAGGGTAAGCTAGGGCTTGTTGGGGCCGACGTTGGAGGCAATGAGAGGCAAGTCGGAGGGTGGCATGATGTTCAGGAGGTCTGGGACTAGGACTGGCCGAAGTTGATGAACTTTGGTGCAAGGGACTGTCGCACCTTTTCACGGTGTAGCAAGGTTCAACGCGAGGTCGGGATGGAAGAGGACTTATGTTGCTGTGTTGTTTCAAGGCAGAGATCGGTCTAAGAGAAGTAGCTCATTTTGGTAATACGGGGAAAGAAGGCTTTGATGAGTGGTTCACACGGGAGAAAAGATGAGTGAAGATATTAAAGGTTTAATCGGTAATTAATATTATAATGGCAGCGGAAAGGAAATTGGGATGTGGTGTTGTTAATGATAGATTCTGGTGTTAAACCCATTTGGTACTTCACTATAGCCTTAGCAAAATACTGGTGTTTTATTGGAAATAAAAAGAGGAGCGGTGATCACAAGAAGTCGTGGTGTCGGGATTTTGTAATTTGAGTAACTTCGAACGAAGAAGAGAGGCATGTGTGGCTTTTAGATCAAACTGAACGTGCTGTTGGGTTTTCATTTGCTTTCAACTTACATACATACATATATATATATATATATATATATATATATATATATATAAAGAGCTTGTTGAAGAATTTTAAAGGAGCCAGACCAGCTGGACTTCACGTGATTTTTCATAGATGGAAAAAATTGAAACAATTGGTTTGGAGTTAGGGATCGGTGGAGTATGGAGGTCTGGAGATTGGTCAATTTAGAGATAGTGAGGTTGTTGATTAGTTTGGTGATGTGGATGGTAAGACTTTATCAGTGAAGTCTTAGCTGCGACGAAGTATGATGACAGGTTGGTGGGGAGAAGATATGGTAATTGTCGTGTTGTCTCATGGCAGTAGCGATGAATGTTTTTGTGACGAGAGAAAGGGATAGGAGCTGAAGTTGCTGTCATGGGCGTTTGAGGAGCAGCAAGTTGAAATTTCGGAACGCAGGAGAAATCGGATGGTTATCGCTAAACTATGGTTAATATATAAATTAAGGTTAATTTAATTAATTATTATAATAGCTAATGATATCTAATGGTATAGGAACACGTAACAATTTTAATAATTTAATCCATGAACAGAAATTGGCGACGTCAGTTACGCTGAAATCATAACGACGAGATCTTCATTAAAAAACTAACGTGGCTGAGAATGCGACTCCTGGAATTTTGTGATAAAATCAAATACTTGATTGATTTCGAACAAAATAAAAGCAGAACCGTCAACTGCAAACAAGGTGAGTAAACTCACTCGTTTATATTTTAAAATTTATATTTATAATAATTTTATACCGGGTGATGGTTGTTTGGATGATTGGTTGATAAAATTGGTTGAATTGGTTGATATAGTCATATCATTGATCATTTAATAATTCTGTTCACCATGATATTTCATATTGATGTGAAAATAATATTATTGATGTTTATTAACATCTGTGGATGTAGGGAAATAGGTCGGAGGAATCCAACTGGATTCCTCAACATTTATATTATTGTGTTTGCATTGATTATGACATATGACACGATATATTAACTGTGATTGATCTTGTGTGTTTAAAGATCACTGGTCCTAGAATTTTGATATTTAAATATCGTAAATATTTTCGAATATAGGAAATTGAAATTTGAGATATAAAAAGGAACTATATTTTTCCAAAAATTGAAGTGTAATTTCCAATGGAGTTAAAAAGTAGAAACTTTTTTATTAAAACAAGAAGTTGATTTTAATCAGAATATAAATTAAGTGAATTATTTATCATTGGATAAATTGAAATATAAATTCAAATTTGAATTTGTATGAAAAGGTGGAAGTCAGTTTTGAAACCAATATTTGAAATAAGATTTAAACTTAGAAATTATTAAGGAATTGTTAAATGAGATTTTAAATGATTAAAATAAAAAGAAAAAGACTTATATGAAAAATTCTGAATAGAAGTTACAAACAAAATTTAGGTTTAAGGTGGTATTTATAAGTATGAAATCGAACTGTATATAATAGGGATATATTCATGATTAAAATGAATAATGGGTTAAAGCAAATATTTTGCAAATGAAATATCTATAAAGGAAATTTAGATTTGGAAATATGAATCCAAATTGGAAATTGAATGAAAAGGGAAATGGATGATCGTTTTAAAAGAAAACGTTGAGTTTTATTTCAAAATTTGGAATATAAAATAAAGTGTAGACTGGAATGGTTATAAAGAAATTGGATAATGATTTGGAAAGGATAAATTCAAATGTGGATTTGGATTTTGAATTAACCTGAAATAGTAGATGAATTCTGAAATTAGGAATATAGATTATTCGAGAGAGAGTTATTTATTGGAATTCGTTTATATCGAATTTAGGGAAGTAGTTATTTTACTTTCCGTTTTGAATCAAATCTATTTATTTATTTATTAATTAATTAATTGAATTAATAAGTACAAGTTATATTTTTATATACCAATTATTTTGGAAACAACGATTATAACGCTACTGTTATAAATCTAAACAGCGATTATAAGGCTACTGTTATCATAAATGTTTCGTAAATCTAAACAGTGATTTTAGCACTGTTGTTATAATAAATGTTTTGTAAATCTAAACAACGGTTTTAATGCTGCCGTTATGATAAATGTCTTATAAATCAAATATTTGGAAACAGCGATTATAACGCTACCATTATAATCAATATTTTTCCGTAAAGGAAGTGTATTGAACCCGAGAGTCATGTAAGCGATGTTTTGTTTGAAGTTGTAAGCTTTGACTATTTCAAAGTTGAGAATGTTGTTCAATTAAGGTTTGAGAGGTAATTATACCCCAACTTGATTGACTTCATGATTGATGGAGGAATGGTTAAGGTTTGATAGTAAAGATTGGTTAGCAATATGGTTAGTTAATAAATGGTAAATGGTTTGAGTTATAATAACGATGTTTTATAACATCGCATTAATTTAAAGGATTTTTAAACGTTTCCCCAAATAAAATGAGAGATATTTTCTACGCACATAAAATGAAATGAATTGATCAACGAGGAATTAAGAAATGGCATATGGAAATATTTTCCGATATTAATAATGTATATCTTCTGAATATAGAAAATAATGATTTGTGAATATTTAGAAATGTTTTCTAACTAGAATAAGAGATATTCTCTCGAATAAAGAAATTAGAATATTGGAAAAAAATTCCAAGAATCAACAGAGAAAATTGAGCTTTAAAAGAATACGAAAGATGGGAAATGGAAATGGTAATATAATAAGGAATTAATTTAAAAAGAGGTCAGTGTTGTTTGATAGTTGATCATTAGAATTTCCATTTGGATCATTGGTTGTATGGATGTTTTCTTTGATAGTTAAATCACCAGCTATCAAAAGTTTGATTTATTTTATACCTCCATTGTTAGTACAGAGAGACCGGGATCGGATTTAATATCTGAAAACCACTTTGTATGGGCATAAGCATTATGAATCAACTTATGATGAAGATAATTGAAGATGGAGTAAAGTGCAAGGGCCGTTCTACCAATCCTAGTTAGAAATTGCCCAAGATGGATTGATGGAATAGTGCCTTCGGTTTGTCCGGTCCTAGGACAACGTGTATGGACGAATGTTTGACGACGTGACATTCAAAGTAAATGGTGGCAAGATGTTCTTGAAAGAAAATTGTGACCTCAAGCCTCATCAACTGGGAAATGACATAAATCGGGCAGGCAGTATGGCCATGTGGGTCATTCCCATTAGGGGTATTATCACCTGATCTAGAGAAAATTCATTTGCTTCTTATTCTATTCGCTGATGTATGCTTACAGTAATGGTTGCTGATCACAACCGTTGGTGATAACATGCTCGATACACTCAAGTTAAATGAGTGATCAGCCATGTGTAGGCCGGGTTGCAAGACGTTCTTGTTGAACCCAGTGTATTCCCCTCAAGAGATACACTATCGGAAGGTGGTTCCATAACTTGTCATAGTCGGAATCCAATCTCCAATAAGCGCCCTGCGGTTTTTATTTTATTTTATATATGGAGCATGAGATGCAAGCGTTCCGCTAGATTCTATTTATTTGATGTAGACATAATTATAATATCACTGGATTTTATATCAAAAATATTTTTGGGTTATCATAAGGTAAAAACTATCCGTGTTTATGTGTGGATCGGTCTTATGATTATCATTTCTTCGAAAGGATTTTAAAAGTTAAACCAATGGTTGGAGTTTACTCACACCAGTCCTATGACTGACCCAGAGTTTATTTTATTTGTTTACCCTAAACTCTTGTGTGCCCATACTTGTACGGGCAGTCAAGTAGTCGGGATTTTATAGATTCACTTGGAGGAGTTTGAAGCTGGAGGCTTCAACAGTTAGCTATTGACTATCATATTTTTCCGCTGTGTACTACATTGTATTTGGAAATATGTGTTTATAACTGTTCCATGAATAACTGTTATGCTCTGATAATGGTATGTATATACAGTTACTGAATTGTATTTCAAAGTTTATGTTATCTAATATATTTTATTCACTCCGCTATGAGTTTGTGATCTTCGTTTTCTTCTATTCTAATATTTCTTTCTTTCTATTTCTCATCCTCTAACTTCTTTCTAATAATGATTCGTATTTTTGTGCAATTTGGGTCGGACGTGTGATGTTATTAGTCGACTCAAAGAGTACGGAAATTTGGGCTATTACAGTTGGTATCAGAGCTGAAGGTTGAGTAATAACCTTGGCTCTGTGGCGTAACTCAATTGAGATGGGGTTAGTAATACCCTAGATTGGGTTTGATTGCACATATATGAGCGCATATTTGTAGATTTGATATAAAATTGATTTATACTATGTTGGCTGGTTTGTTGAATAGTTTATGAATTCTGGTCGATACAAGATGTACAACTGTATTGATAGGTGTTTCTAAACTCTTGAACAAAGTAATTCGATACAGTATGGTTTTAAAATGGGTAGAAGAAATAATTTTACCCAAAAATTATTTTGATATAAAAGAAATAATTTTGAATTATTATAGTATATATGAATGCGTGGATTGTTATTAGAATCGAATGAAAATTGAAATGATCATATATACCCAAATATAATTTGTATATGGATAATGTATACATATAAGATAAACTGGAATTAAGTTCAAACCAGAAATTGGGAATTTAAATCCTGGATGGTTTAGAAAATATTTTTTGAAATATTTTAAAGTAATATAACAATACTTTAAAGTATTTTTGAGTAAGAATTGTTTAAATGGATTTTTAAAGGGATTAAGCACTGAAATCACTTCAGTGACGAGAAAATAACTCTGATCATGGATCGCGACATTATCAGTATTCATTTTCAAGTTTCTGAGCGATGGATTGCTACCATAGTAATTTGGGAATGAAAAATTTGTTTGAAAAGGACAAGATATTTTAGAGATTCAAATGTTTTGAATTGAGTTGATTATAAATATATGTATATAAATATATATGATTTCAAGCTAATTTGAAATAAAACCCGAGAATTTGAGTTCTGAAATTAAAATTTGACTTGTACTAATTGAAAAGATTGAAATGGTAAAAATGTATTAAATGAATTGAAATTTAACTTAAATAAAATTGGATTGGATAGAGATAAACCCAAATGAAATTAAATAGAGAAATGTTGAGATTTGAATTTTTAAAGCAAATTCGACTTATATATAAACAAGTTGAATATATATTGGATATTGTTGTTTGGAATTAAATTGTGAATGGAAATTGAAACTCAAACTGAGTAAGCGGATGGATTCCTGAAATAAAATCAAATTGAATTGGTAGAATGGAAATGAACTAATCAGGAAGTTAATTAGTGTATTAAAAATCAAAAGTTGAATTGATTTAGAAACTATTGGAAAATGATATACGTATGTTAAGCAGGGATTGAATGGAAAAAAGGTAGGAGATAGAATTATGCCCGACAAAAATGTACATGTTTACAATATTACTTGGGTTTGATGGTTTTATGACCCTATGGGACAAGCCGCTTGGCTTTGTGATTTTCTTTTAGATTAGAGAAGGCCTAGAAAGGCGAGTTATGGTTGTACTGATTGAGCCGTGCAAAGGAGATGCTAGTGAAATTTTTCGAAATTTTAAAGAGTTAGAAAAGTTTCAAGAAATTTTTGATAATTTAAAATCGAGTTGTTAATTGTAATTGAAATAGAAAAACCAGAATTGTTTAATAAAATTTCAAGTGGAATAATAAAATTGATAAATGGATTTAAAATCAATTGGAATGGGTGTGGATATGCAGAAGAGCATATGGATTGAAGGGTTATCCAAAAATGGTGGACAGATCATTTGGAAAGGATTATGAATGGTTGAGCATTGGTATGAGAATTCAAAGGTCGGGTAACAACTGGGTTATGAAGATATGGAATATAAGATTTCAACTAAGCAGGTTATGAGGAGTTAGAGTTATAGTAGTTTTACTACTTAGCAATTTCGAGGATGAAATTATTTTAAGTAGGAAGGAATGTAACGACCCGGATTTTTAGCCATTTAATTTTGAATATTTAAATTATTTTATTTGAATTATAAAATGGATTTTTATAAGGAATTAATTTATTAAAACGAAGTTTTAACATATAATTTAAATAGTTTATTTTATTATATTTCTGAGATCGTAGCGTTTACTCGACATAACGATATTCCTATTTTTGTCCATAGCGCTCGTAAATGAACGAAATTTCTACGTAGTCGGGACCGTGATAACTTCAACAAATATATACGGATGAATGGCCCGTGCTTCGCACATAAATGATTATCGGAGTTGTAGCTGCATTGAATATTGATTGGTTTGTATGATATTTCTACCTTTAATAGATAGGTGTCTATAATAGGTAAATTGTATTGAAGATATACATTCTTTGATTTTCAAATGTATGAACTAATATAACTAACAATACCAATTGTGCAAATAGAACGTTCGTTCATTTTTATGGAACTTTAGCACATGACTTGGAATTCATTTACAACAAAAGATCTTATACGGCATAAACAAACAAACAAATAGAAAAAAATAAGAAGAAGGGATTTTATCTTTCCCCGTACGTTTCAGCAACAGCGTGATCTCCACGGTTTCAAAACCGTGAGTGTCAAGTAATTCAAAATCGTGCTTTTCGAGGTATCCAATCCCGTGCCTAGCAAGTTATTTCCTACCTTTAAATATTGGACGCTTTCATTCTCTAGGAAACCTCTTCACTTTACAGTAAATAAAAAGCAAGTATTAAATCAAGAAAAATCAAATAAAGTAACGCATCTTTGGTCTATATAACTAGCCTATTTTTATTCCCTAAATCCCAATTCTGGTTCTCTCTTCTATTCCTTCAGCAAATAAAACATAGTTCGATTCCTTCATAAATCAAGCAAAAATCAATACAAAACAAAACCTACCAATCTTCGATCTATCACACTCCCTTTCCCCTCAGTTTCACGCTAATATGTATATCACTGGGATCGAAGAAAACAATCTTCGCACCGGTTATAGTAGGGTATGCTAGGGCTTGCTGGGGCAGACGTTGGAGGCAACGAGAGGCAAGTCAGAAGCGGCATGATGTTCAGGAGGTCTGGGCGTAGGACTGGACGAAATTGATGAACTTTGGTGCGAGGGACTGTCGTACCTTTTCACGGTGTAGCAAGGTTCAACGCAAGGTCGGGATGGAAGAGGACTTATTTTGTTGTGTTGTTTCAAGGTAGAGATCGGTCTAAGAGCAGCAGCTCGTTTTGATAATACGGGGAAAGAAGGCTTTGAAGCGTGGTTTAACAACCTGCACCTCCATTCACGCATGATATTGTCCCCAACTTAGCCACCGTATAGGTGTGGGGTTTTGTTCCTCAATAGGCCTCGACGTTAGTAAGAGATGGGATCTACTATATAAGTAACCACTTCACATAGGCTTTCACGATCTGGGACTTAGGGGTGTTACATTCTCCCCTCCAACAGAGCCCAACGTCCCCGTTGGCTCACAAACACCTCACCCAGAAGCTGTGGTCCACACAGGAGCCACAATTCCAGTTGGGTATTGGCTCTGATACCACTTTAACAACCCGCACCTCCGTTCACGCAAGATATTGTCCCCAACTTAGCCACCGTATAGGTGTGGGGTTTTGTTCCTCAAAAGGCCTCGGCGTTAGTAAGAGATGGGATCTACTATATAAGTACCCACTTCACATAGGCTTCCACGATACGGGACTTAGGGGTGTTACGTTCTCCCCTCCTACAATATCTTGCGGGAAACGGAGGATATACATTTTTAAATATACATTTTTAAATATATACCCTCAGAGGGTATATATTGATATTTAGTTATCATTACCCTCAGAGGATATATAGTAGTTAAACAACCCTATAAATGTGATTTCTTTTATAGCGATTCATTTAATTTTAAAATTAACGCAAATGGAGGATAGAGTTTTACCTTATAATGATAAAAAATGCTTGATACATAGAAAATAATGTTTTCAATATTATTGTTAGTGACTAATATGTTTTAAAAATACTTCAAAGTAAATGTATCAATCATAGACGACATAGCTACCATATACTATGTCGCCATATATAGGTTTACAATCAAGACCGTAATGTCGTATTGGAGGTTGGTTTCCATCATGAGTCAAGGCTAGGGACGATCTCCTAACCGATTCGAGATACTCTAGCAATGTCTTAGGATTCCCCGCTCTGAAACTTTGGATCCTACAGGGTCGGTCCACAAATAACGCTAGTGGATTAGTTATGCCTGAACACACGTTTCCCGATCCAATTGGACCTATAAATTGGCCATTGGCGACCAATAAAAATATCCGAGGCGCCTCATTCCATCAACCACATAAGTAAAATTTCCAGGCCTTGTAAAAACCCAAACACCACTTCTAGCTAGAAAGAAACGTGTGCACTCCCTGCGTTCCCTTGTCCCGTTGTTGACTCTACCGGGGTGGGAGGCTCGCGAGATAACATAATACACAAAGCTATGCCTAGATAGGCTATGCTTTGATCATCATCCACGAGGCTCTGCTTTTCAACAAAAGCCTCGATCAATTGCATCATGGCATGTCACATTGACAGTCCATACCACGCAATCGATAACTACCAAAATATAACCTTCGAGCTCGTGCTTCTCAAAGAAGGGTGTTTTAGCAAGAGAATAAATTCTCCGCCACCTTAGAAATATATTAATAGATATCAATTTAATTACACGGGTTGAAATTCAATGTCGGACGTGCATCCATTTACAAGTTCGTTCTGGGTCTGAACGAAACCGGAGTCACCTAGGTGCTCGCGTATCCGTACGATCGAAAAATACGTTTGGGCAACTACCACTTTAACCCTTTATTGGTAGCTAGTCAATGCCAGACATCAGTAGTTATCCTTTCTATGTGAAGATTGTCGATCTTCAATCGCCGTCTTTAAGATTGAGACGACCCGAATTCCCGTTCTCACGGAAACAAGGTTATCTTTGGAATATAACACAGAAACATATAATAGCAGAACAGAATTAAATAAATACACCAGAATGAACAACAAAATATACTGGATAAAAGTAATCATCAGAGTTACACAGTATACAGGATCTTACTTAGTACAAATACAGTTCAGCTATACATAAATGTCTACAGCGGAAATAAACAAAATATGTACAATAGGAGCTGAACAGCATAAAAAGAAATAAATGATAGAATCCATCTTCAGCTCCAGCTATCCAGAAAGAACCAGCTAAACCTGAATACAAGGCTGCCCGTGTAGAAAAAGGGGCACCCGAGTTTGAGAGTGAAACAAACTACGAGTCAGTCATGGGACTGGTATGAGAAATCTACTCAACACATATACAATTTGGCTAATCACAGGACCACGCCACTTTCGTGGAACGGGTTTTCTCCATTGGATTGCCAGTGCTTTAAAACAAATCTTTCTTTTAAACATCACTATGCTTTTTATAAGAATGAAGCCGTTATAAGACTCAGTTCCCATCACACAATGCAACGCAAACCGGAGGATAGAGTTTTTACCTTATAACGGCCAAAATATGCTTGATACGAATAAAACAAAGGCATTTGATATTATTGCTAGTGTTTATATGTTTTGAAAACAATTTCAAATCATAACTATCAATCATAGACGGCATGAGCGTCCCATGCCACTATGTCGCCAAATGTATATATATACAATCGAAACCGCATCGTCACGTATTTGGAAATTGGATTTCCGTCATGAACCAAGGCAAAAGATAGTCCTTACCGAATTCGAGACAATCTAGCCCATGTCTCAGGATCAGAGCTCGAGTGACCCTAGGAGCGACAGGGCCGGTCCACCGATGTGGATTAAAATTCCTGAACAATACTTTTCCCCGCCCTTTGGGGCGTAAACGAGCCAACGAATGACTCCATCGGACCCGGATCGTCCGATCAAACCGAGGCGCCTCGTAACAGCAACAACCACATAGGTGAAAAGTATATAAATGTCAGGGCTGGTAGGTCACTGACACCACCCTAGCTAGAAGGAAACGCATGTCCTCCCTGAGGTCCTTCCTCCCGTTTCTGGTTCATACCGGGGTGTGAGGCTCGCGATTTCACGTTATACACAAAGCTACGCCACACAGGCGGTGCTTTGATCATCACCACAAGACTTTGCTTTTCAACAGAAGCCCTGATCACTGCATCTTAGCATGCCACACAGGCAATTCACACCGTGCAACTGATGGCTATCAATCACACAGAACAAATTCCAATGTCGGACACACAGTCCATTTACAAGTCCGGTCTGGGTCTGAACGAAACCGGAGGCACTAAATACCTCGCAAACCCTTCGATCAACACGTACGTCTGAACGATCACCACTCATTATCCATATTTCGGGATGCCTCCCAATCAGGACCTCGGTTACCATCCAAACGAGGTGAAGATCTCCGGTCTTCGACCATCGTCTTCATCTTCGAATTTCAATCGTCGGTCGATTATTCGAAATGAGAATCAACTCGGCCTTTTCAAATAATTCACGTATATTTAGAATTTCAAATCGATTTATTTCAATGGTTAAATTATTCGACAACACCAATTGTGTTCTTTAATATAGTTTTCACACCAAACACATTCAACCATCAAACATCACATAAATCAAGCAAATTCAGTTTATTTCCATTCCATATCGCTTACGATATTTTATAACTATTTATCGCTATTTTTATTTATTTTAAAATAGCCATTTTATTCAAAACGACGCTTCGGGCCATAAGGCGGCCGTGGCGCTGTTTTTCTTCAGATTTGATTTACACATATCTGAAAATCTAACCGTTGGATCTTCACAAAATTTACATCATTAGAAAGGTCTTTTCAAAACGAATCCAACAGTTCCAGTTTCGGGAAAATCCGACGGTCGGATCTCCCGGTACAATCGTTTGAATTTTCGATTTCAAAATACGAACTGCAGCGTCGTTATTCGATTAAATATAATTTTATTTATATATATAAATAAATATAATCGTTTCTGGCGCTGTTTTTCTTCAGATTTGAATTAAACATTCCAGACAATCCAACCGTTGGATTTTTACAAGGTTGGTGCCGTTGGAAAGATTATTCCAAGGCGAACCCGACGGTTGAGGTTTCGGGAAAATCCAATGGTCGGATTTCCCGTACTAGTCGTTTGAAATCACGGTTTCGAAATACGAACTGCACGGCCTCGTTTCGTTTTAATTTTATTTATATTTATATAGTTATATAAATATAGTTCATTCAAGGATTTCTATATCGTTTTCACTTCAAAAAAATTTTCTAACACCTTAAATTTTGGAAAAATTTCGCCATAACCTCCCCTGCACCGGGAGCGTCGGGAAATCGCAAATAGCGTCCCGGTCCTTCTAATCTCAAAAAGAAAAAGAAGAAGCCAAGCGGCTAGCCAATAGGCTCAAAATCATCACCCAAACAAATCAGTAAATGTGTACCTATTTGTCGGGCACAAAATTTTATTCCTCTTCTCTAGCCCCTTTGCTATAACCTGTTCAAAGAATATTGCATGTACATATATATACAGTTCATATCATTTTTCATTTTCTATTCGATTTCATAATCGATTTCTATTTGGTTTAAAAACACCATTCATTCTAATGTTACATAAATAGGTGCAAATCATTTCATTAGTTAATTAATGAATATTTCAACTCATCTATGTTTATTTTGAACAAGTGGCTATTTTTAACACTTCGCATTTTAACGATTTTTGCATACAATAAAAATGTGATTTTTATTGTAAAACGATTCATTTCAAAACACTATTTTTCTATATAGTTCATATAGTCGATAAAAGGTGATTTTTATTATCAAACAATTTATTTCAAATTATGAATACCATTCAACACATGAATTTCTAAACAACGAATGAATATCAATTCAACACATGAATGTTTTCTATAGTTTTTATATATAGATAGAAATGTGATTTTTATTATCGAACTATTTATTTCAAAATATGAATACCATTCAACACATGAATTTCTAAACAACGAATGAATATCAATTCAACACATGAATGTTTTCTATAGTTTTTATATATAGATAGAAATGTGATTTTTATTATCGAACTATTTATTTCAAAATATGAATACCATTCAACACATGAATTTCTAAACAACGAATGAATATCAATTCAACACATGAATGTTTTCTATAGTTTTTAGATATCGATAAAAATGTGATTTTTATTATCGAACAATTTATTTCAAAATATGAATACCATTCAACACATGAATTTCTAAACAACGAATGAATATCAATTCAACACATGAATGTTTTCTATAGTTTTTAGATATCGATAAAAATGTGATTTTTATTATCGAACAATTTATTTCAAAATATGAATACCATTCAACACATGAATTTCTAAACAACGAATGAATATCAATTCAACACATGAATGTTTTCTATATAAGGAATAAATATAGTTTAAGCATATGAAAATAATTCAAACACACAAATATTATTCAAAATTTCGGCAGCATAACGGCAGGGTAGTTACACCGGCACCGTCCCTAGTACGGCTCCTCGCTCTACCTTAAAACCTCGCGGTTTTTGACAATGGGAATCATGCATCTAGTTCGCACGCAGGCGGCATGTATATATATTTCATTTCCACAAACTAATCCTATGTGGTTTCAACCAAATATTTCACAACCACCAATGGGTATTTTTCAACCACTATCAACCAATATCAATCACAACAATCCCAAACAATCATTCAATTTTCACCACAATTTCAACCAATAAATATCGTCCATGGTTTGTGGACGAGGGGGCGTATATATATATATATATATATATATATATATATATATATATATATATATATATATATATATTTATATATAGCAATTTATATATAGCTATTCACATTCAATTTCAACACATATATATATAATTTTTAAATCAGAAATCTCACCAATAGCTATCCAACTGCACGACACTTCACTTATAGAAATCTTCGCCTTTTTGTCGCTTTCGCCCGTATTCTCTACATATGTAAAAATAGAATTTTTACTATGCTATTCAATATATAAAAATCGAATTTTTACTTCGACTTTCAATCATATAAAAATATGATTTTTCAACATATAAAAATATGATTTTTACTTTTATAAAAATGCAATTTTTATCTTTATAAAAAAAATGCAGTTTTAATTTTTTTATTTCAAAAACAGGTTTTTATACTTTTTTTTAAAATTCAGTTTTATAACTTTAAGAAAATTCAGTTTTATTCTTTTAGAAAATGCAGTTTTATTCTTTAAGAAAATTCAGTTTTATTCTTTATAAAAATCAGTTCAGTTTTAAAATACTTTTAAAAAAATTCAGTTTTAAAGTTCTTTTATAAAAACAGTTTTACTTTTTTTTTATAAATGCAGTTTTAAACTTTTAAAAACAAAACAGTTTTAAACTTTTTTTTAGAAATTCAGTTTTGAACTTTTAAAAATTTCAGTTTTAAACTACTTTTAAAAAATTCAGTTTTTTTTTAAAAAGCAGTTTAAAAATCTAAAAAAAAAAACTCAGTTTTATTTCTTTTTCCTAAATTCTGTTTTTTAAAACTCTATAAACAAATCAGTATTATATATAAAATAAAAATAAAATAAATAAAAATAAAATAAAATTAAAAACTTACAGAGGAGCGGGGGGGTGTTTTCGCAGACGTCGGAGGCGGGGTTCTCGAGGGTGGCGTTGTGGCTGCGAACGGGGGAGGCGCTTCAAGGGGGAGGTGGCGGCGATGCTTCGATCGATGGAGGGGGCTTCGGGGCTCGAACGAGGAGGAAGGCGTCGATGTCTTCGAGGCTCGAACGGGAGGCAGGCGTCGATAGACTGGGAGGAGCGGTGGTGCGGTCGGCGGTGGGAGGTTGGTGGAGGCGTCGATTCCTAAGTTAGGTTTTCTCTCTTTTTTTTTTCCCTTTCGTTTTCTGATTTATTTCTGAATAATGAAGTCGGGGGGGGGCAATGAAGATAAAGGAGGAGGGGAGAAGAAATTAAAAATTATTATTTTTTTATTATTTTATTATTTAAATTTGCTAAAGGGTTGACTTTTACATACGACCTCGAAACGAGGCCCACCGCCTGTCGTCCATAGCGTTTTACCCCCATTCCGAACACAATGGGATATGTATCGCAAGCTGATTTGATCGTTACAATCAGTTTCCTTTTGAATTTACATTTAAATCACTATATTGAATTTTAAACGCACATTTCAAATTACCGGGGTCACATACTAACTAGAAAAATTCCAGAAAAATATTTTCTAGCTTCGTATTGACGATACGGTCCTAACAAAACTAGTTTCGTCAAATTCTGAGACCGTTTGAAAAATGGCCAATTTCCGGTCGATTAAAATCAACAGAAACTGGTCAAACGCGTTTTCTTTTGCCACGCTCACATATTGATTCGAAAAATTATGAAATTTGAAACCTAGCAATAACCTGACACTGCGGATCTAACAAAAGTGGTTTCGTCTAAATCCGAGGTCGTATGCAAAATGTCCATTTTTAAGGGCCTGAATTCCATAGCGACTATTCAGAATTTTCAACTGGACATATCTTTTGACTCCCGCTATCAAACTTCGATTGGTCAGATTCGTTAGAAAGATATTATCAATTTGATTCCATTATTTTTGGTTTCACTAAGATCCGGATTGTTTTGCACCCGGTATATTCAATTGAAGTTTGAAATCGAATTATCGAACTACCGCGCCATTTTCAATTCTATATATAATTATAATTAATTATATTCGTTTTCAAATGTCGATTCAAACTCAGTTTTCATTGCCATTATCTAAAATATTTATTTTAAATATTTAAAATCCATTATTTTAGCCAATTTAAAAATTTTAAATTGGTTCAGATTTTCTGGGTCGTTACAATCTCCCCCACTTAAAACTTTTCGTCCCCGAAAAGGAATAAAGTCGAAAGTGGTTTGATAAATCTACAATCACACAACACAACAACCAATCCAATTGTTTTTAACCTTTAAAAATATACTAATCAACTCCTATATTCTTTCATAAATCATTCAGAGTATAGAATAAATAGTGCACATCCATGAAAAGGAAATAACAACAGAATAGAGAATTGAATGGTAGTGCAAAGTAGGGTAAATGTACCTTGCACCGGAGTCAATCAGAGATATCTACTCGGCATCTAGGATAAGCTTTCTGAATGCTCTCCTCAGTTTCCCAAGTACAATCTCGCGGATCTCCACTCCATTGCACTTTGACTAAGTGAACCTTCTTGTTCCTCAGCTCTTTGGTTTCTTTGCCGATAATCTTTAGCGGCTCACGCCTCACAGCTAATTCTGGAGTAATTTCAATGTCCTGCTGAGCTGCTTCTTCCACGATCAAGTCTGGATCATGAACGTGCTTTCGAAGTTGAGATATATGAAATACATCATGCACTCCAGGCAACCAGTCTGGCAATTTAACTTTATATGCGAGAGTTCCAATCCGTTCCAGAATAGGAAACGGACCAATGAATTTAGGCGCTAACTTTCCAGTTTTACCGAACCTGATAACTCCTCTCATCGGCGATACTTTCAAATATACATAGTCGCCAACTTCGAAGGATATATCTCTTCTTCTTTTATCGGCATAGCTCTTTTGTCGGCTTTGAGCGGCGAGCAATCGTTTCTTAATAAAATCGACTTTGTCGGCAGCTTCTCGGATCATATCAGGACCCAACACAAGTCTATTTCCAGGCTCGACCCAACAAGCAGGAGATCGGCACGGTCTACCATACAATGCTTCGAATGGCGACATTGTCAGACTCGCCTGGTAGCTGTTGTTATAAGAGAACTCAGCCAAATGTAGATTGTCTTCCCATGATCCACCGAAATCTATAACACAAGCCCGCAATAGATCTTCTAGAATGCGATTCACCCTCTCAGTCTGACCGTCTGTCTGAGGATGATAAGCGGTGCTCAAGTTTAACTTTGTTCCTAGCTCGACTTGAAATGCTTCCCAGAATTTGCTAGTGAATATTGTATCTCTATCACTGACTATACTGAGCGGCACTCCATGTAGTCTAACTATTTCCCTGAAGTATATCTGCGCCAGACTCTGAGCAGTTCTATTTGATCTGACAGGTATAAAATGGGCGGTCTTCGTGAAACGATCTACGATCACCCAAATACTGTCATTTCCTTTTCTGGTTCTGGGCAAACCATCAATGAAATCCATAGAAATATGCTCCCACTTCCAACCAGGAACTTCCAGCGGTTGTAATAATCCAGCCAATTTCTGTTGGTCGCTTTTAACTAGCTGACAAGTAGGGCATCGACTAACATATATTGAGATGTCTCTTTTTAACGACTTCCACCAGAATGTGCGTTTGATGTCGTTATACATTTTATTCACGCCTGGATGGATACTGAGCTTAGATTTGTGGCATTCATCAAGCACTTCTCTTCTTAGTTCAGGAATTTCTGGAACGCAAATTCGTCCTTCTAACCTCAGAATCCCTTCGCTGTCTAACTGGAAATCCGAAGCATTGCCTTCACGAATTCGCTGACTTATTCCTTTGATAAATTGGTCGTCTTCTTGGAGAGCCGATATCTTATCAATCAACGAAGTCGCAATGATGAAACTGGCGATCATTTCATTCTTTCGGCTTAACGCATCAGCCACGACATTGGCTTTCCCTGGAGTATATATAATTTCAAAGTCATATGCTGCAAGAAACTCCAGCCAACGTTGCTGCCTCAGGTTTAAATCCTTCTGAGTGAACAGATACTTTAATGACTGATGATCGGTAAACAGTTCGAATCTCTCACCGAGAAGATAGTGTCTCCAGATTTTCAAAGAGAATATGATAGCCAATAACTCAAGATCATGAGTTACATAGTTCTTCTCGTGTGGCTTAAGTTGACGGCTAGCATAAGCAATTACTTGGCCTCTTTGCATTAACACTGCGCCGAGGCCCTCTCTGGAAGCATCAGTCCACACCTTTAAATCCTGGTTGCCATCTATAATGGTTAACACTGGAGCTGTAGTTAATCTCAACTTTAGCTCTTCGAAAGCCTCCTCACTTTCCTGAGTCCATTTGAACTTAGAATGCTTCTTTGTAAGCTTCGTTAAGTGACCAGATATCTTCGAAAAGTCTTTAACGAACTTCCGATAATAGCTAGCCAATCCGAGAAAACTGCGGACTTCAGTGGGGGTACTGGGCTGTTTCCAATTTTGAATAGCTGTGATTTTGCTTGGATCCACAGCGATTCCATCTTTCGATACGACATGGCCCAGAAATTTCACTTCATCTTGCCAGAATATACATTTGGAAAACTTGGCTTTTAATACATTCCGTCTGAGAATTTCTAACACTTGTTCCAGATGCTTTTCATGCTCGGCCTTTGATTTAGAGAAGATTAGAATATCATCAATAAAAACCAGAACAAATTTATTCAAAACCCCTCTGAACACTCTGTTCATCAGATCGACGAAGTAAGCTGGAGCGTTACATAAGCCGAACGGCATTACTAACCACTCGTAGAATAAGTCGGGGCCTCTGAACGCTGTCATTGGAACACACTCTTCGGCAATTCGAAGTTGATGGAAACCTGTAGCTAGGTCCATTCGTGAAAATACTTGTGCTCCATTTAATCGATCCAACAAATCATCTATTCGCGGCAATGGATATTTGTTCTTTATGGTCTGCTTGTTCAAATCACGATAATCCACACATAGACGTAGAGTACCGTCAGATTTTGGGACAAACACCACTGCTGCACCCCAATCAGAGAAACTAGGCCTGATCAGACCTTTCCATACTAGCTGTCTTGTTTGATTGTCTAATTCCTCCTTCTCTTTCAAGGACATTCTTCGAATAGCGTGAACTACTGGCCTTGCATTGGGAATTAAAGCAATCTTGAAATCTATTTCTCTCTGCGGAGGTAAGCGAACAACTTCCTCGAACACATCCGCATAATTCTTGACGACAGGAATATCTTTAGTGAGGTCAGGAATATTCTCAGTGATTTCAGGGATATTTTCTATTTGGGCTGGAGAAACATCGAGAGCTAACCAGAAATCTTTTCTATTTGAAGTCGGGCCTTCACATGGTATGGTTATATAATTCCCCGATTGGGCCTTTGCTTTAACCACTCTCTCGGCGCATTTAACTTCAGCTTCATATTTGGTTAGCCAATCCAATCCCAGAATAAGATCGAATTCATTAAAATTCATGATGATAGAGACAATGGGGAATTTATAGCAAGAAAAAGAGACGGGCACTGCACAAATCCAACTGAGATTGATGGAACCTCCCACTGGATTTTGGACAGTCATTGGCTCTTTGAGCTTCTTCAAATTCAAATCCAGTTTCTTGACTGCACTCTTTGCAATAAAGCTTCGCGACGCTCCTGTGTCAAACAGTACTTTAACTGGAATGTTTTTGACATTGAGCGTGCCTTCTAAAACATCAGACCTTTCCTGAGCAGACGAGGAGGCAGGTACTTCTACCACTTCATTTACATGTACTGCCTTAGGCTTTCTGAATAGCGGGCAGGCCTTTGAAAGATGACCGGACTGATGGCATTGACTGCACTTCCTATTCTCCTGGAACTTCTTACCGGATTTAGATCCACTCTTTGCTCGCTTTTTCGAGGGTTTGCAATTCCCCTGAAAATGCCCCGGCTTATGGCAGTTATTGCATATGGCAGTCGTTACTGGTTCTTTTTCGGATCTGGCCCTTTTTCGATTTACTTCGGGCTCCTTACCGACTTCAGACATTGAACTTGCCTCAGGAATATCAGTTTCCGAATCTTCTTTGTCACTACAACAAACTTCTTCTTCGTCTCGCAACATTCCTTTCTTATCTAGATCTTCATATTGATAAGCCATATAAATCATTTCTGAAAAAGGAAGCTTCACATGCCCCAATACTTTATTCTGGTATTTCCTTTGAAGTCCGTGAATAAATCTCATATTTTTCTTCTTCGGATTTTGAATTAGATGAGGGGCAAAGTGAGAAAGTTCATTGAATTTCTTATGATATTCGGGAATTGTCATATCACCTTGTATTAGATAAGAAAATTCGTCGCATAATCGCTCAGTTGCTTCAGGAGGAGTAAATCTTTCCAAGAAAACCACTTTGAATCTATCCCAGGTGATATCACCTTCTGGATTATCCTTAACAACAGAATCCCACCAAAACAAAGCTTCATCTTCAAGTGCCCAGGAGGCCAGTAATCTTTTCTGGTCATCCTTAAGCTTTAATGCTTCGAATATTTTCTCAACCGAACGAATCCAAGCTTGGGTTCTCATAATAGATTCTTCGCCCGAGAACGGCTTTCCACCCAGATTTCTATACTTCATGAATAGAGCTTCTATATTTGGGCTAGTATTACTTCTTCTGTTTCTGGCACTCATTTTCTAGTTCTTCTGCAAATAGCAGATCAAGTGTCAGGTCAACAGAAAAGATATTTCAAAATATAGAGACAAATACTTGAATGTAAATGTGTCTATCGAGGTGTTATTTCTTTCTGCTACTCATACTAGGATATTACTGATCCTATCTGTATGGAGTTACCCGTCCTAGAACACTACTGGTTCTATTTCTGACGAGTTCGTTCGAATGTTATATTCCAGAACTAAGCTTAACCAAAGCTCTGATACCACGATGAGACGACCCGAATTCCCGTTCTCACGGAAACAAGGTTATCTTTGGAATATAACACAGAAACATATAATAGCAGAACAGAATTAAATAAATACACTAGAATGAACAACAAAATATACTGGATAAAAGTAATCATCAGAGTTACACAGTATACAGGATCTTACTTAGTACAAATACAGTTCAGCTATACATAAATGTCTACAGCGGAAATAAACAAAATATGTACAATAGGAGCTGAACAGCATAAAAAGAAATAAATGATAGAATCCATCTTCAGCTCCAGCTATCCAGAAAGAACCAGCTAAACCTGAATACAAGGCTGCCCGTGTAGAAAAAGGGGCACCCGAGTTTGAGAGTGAAACAAACTACGAGTCAGTCATGGGACTGGTATGAGAAATCTACTCAACACATATACAATTTGGCTAATCACAGGACCACGCCACTTTCGTGGAACGGGTTTTCTCCATTGGATTGCCAGTGCTTTAAAACAAATCTTTCTTTTAAACATCGCTATGCTTTTTATAAGAATAAAGCCGTTATAAGACTCAGTTCCCATCACACAATGCAACGCAAACCGGAGGATAGAGTTTTTACCTTATAACGGCCAAAATATGCTTGATACGAATAAAACAAAGGCATTTGATATTATTGCTAGTGTTTATATGTTTTGAAAACAATTTCAAATCATAACTATCAATCATAGACGGCATGAGCGTCCCATGCCACTATGTCGCCAAATGTATATATATACAATCGAAACCGCATCGTCACGTATTTGGAAATTGGATTTCCGTCATGAACCAAGGCAAAAGATAGTCCTTACCGAATTCGAGACAATCTAGCCCATGTCTCAGGATCAGAGCTCGAGTGACCCTAGGAGCGACAGGGCCGGTCCACCGATGTGGATTAAAATTCCTGAACAATACGTTTCCCCGCCCTTTGGGGCGTAAACGAGCCAACGAATGACTCCATCGGACCCGGATCGTCCGATCAAACCGAGGCGCCTCGCAACAGCAACAACCACATAGGTGAAAAGTATATAAATGTCAGGGCTGGTAGGTCACTGACACCACCCTAGCTAGAAGGAAACGCATGTCCTCCCTGAGGTCCTTCCTCCCGTTTCTGGTTCATACCGGGGTGTGAGGCTCGCGATTTCACGTTATACACAAAGCTACGCCACACAGGCGGTGCTTTGATCATCACCACAAGACTTTGCTTTTCAACAGAAGTCCTGATCACTGCATCTTAGCATGCCACACAGGCAATTCACACCGTGCAACTGATGGCTATCAATCACACAGAACAAATTCCAATGTCGGACACACAGTCCATTTACAAGTCCGGTCTGGGTCTGAACGAAACCGGAGGCACTAAATACCTCGCAAACCCTTCGATCAACACGTACGTCTGAACGATCACCACTCATTATCCATATTTCGGGATGCCTCCCAATCAGGACCTCGGTTACCATCCAAACGAGGTGAAGATCTCCGGTCTTTGACCATCGTCTTCATCTTCGAATTTCAATCGTCGGTCGATTATTCGAAATGAGAATCAACTCGGCCTTTTCAAATAATTCACGTATATTTAGAATTTCAAATCGATTTATTTCAATGGTTAAATTATTCGACAACACCAATTGTGTTCTTTAATATAGTTTTCACACCAAACACATTCAACCATCAAACATCACATAAATCAAGCAAATTCAGTTTATTTCCATTCCATATCGCTTACGATATTTTATAACTATTTATCACTATTTTTATTTATTTTAAAATAGCCATTTTATTCAAAACGACGCTTCGGGCCATAAGGCGGCCGTGGCGCTGTTTTTCTTCAGATTTGATTTACACATATCTGAAAATCTAACCGTTGGATCTTCACAAAATTTACATCATTAGAATGGTCTTTTCAAAACGAATCCAACGGTTCCAGTTTCGGGAAAATCCGACGGTCGGATCTCCCGGTACAATCGTTTGAATTTTCGATTTCAAAATATGAACTGCAGCGTCGTTATTCGATTAAATATAATTTTATTTATATATATAAATAAATATAATCGTTTCTGGCGCTGTTTTTCTTCAGATTTGAATTAAACATTCCAGACAATCCAACCGTTGGATTTTTACAAGGTTGGTGCCGTTGGAAAGATTATTCCAAGGCGAACCCGACGGTTGAGGTTTCGGGAAAATCCAATGGTCGGATTTCCCGTACTAGTCGTTTGAAATCACGGTTTCGAAATACGAACTGCACGGCCTCGTTTCGTTTTAATTTTATTTATATTTATATAGTTATATAAATATAGTTCATTCAAGGATTTCTATATCGTTTTCACTTCAAAAAAAATTTCTAACACCTTAAATTTTGGAAAAATTTCGCCATAACCTCCCCTGCACCGGGAGCGTCGGGAAATCGCAAATAGCGTCCCGGTCCTTCTAATCTCAAAAAGAAAAAGAAGAAGCCAAGCGGCTAGCCAATAGGCTCAAAATCATCACCCAAACAAATCAGTAAATGTGTACCTATTTGTCGGGCACAAAATTTTATTCCTCTTCTCTAGCCCCTTTGCTATAACCTGTTCAAAGAATATTGCATGTACATATATATACAGTTCATATCATTTTTCATTTTCTATTCGATTTCATAATCGATTTCTATTTGGTTTAAAAACACCATTCATTCTAATGTTACATAAATAGGTGCAAATCATTTCATTAGTTAATTAATGAATATTTCAACTCATCTATGTTTATTTTGAACAAGTGGCTATTTTTAACACTTCGCATTTTAACGATTTTTGCATACAATAAAAATGTGATTTTTATTGTAAAACGATTCATTTCAAAACACTATTTTTCTATATAGTTCATATAGTCGATAAAAGGTGATTTTTATTATCAAACAATTTATTTCAAATTATGAATACCATTCAACACATGAATTTCTAAACAACGAATGAATATCAATTCAACACATGAATGTTTTCTATAGTTTTTATATATAGATAGAAATGTGATTTTTATTATCGAACTATTTATTTCAAAATATGAATACCATTCAACACATGAATTTCTAAACAACGAATGAATATCAATTCAACACATGAATGTTTTCTATAGTTTTTATATATAGATAGAAATGTGATTTTTATTATCGAACTATTTATTTCAAAATATGAATACCATTCAACACATGAATTTCTAAACAACGAATGAATATCAATTCAACACATGAATGTTTTCTATAGTTTTTAGATATCGATAAAAATGTGATTTTTATTATCGAACAATTTATTTCAAAATATGAATACCATTCAACACATGAATTTCTAAACAACGAATGAATATCAATTCAACACATGAATGTTTTCTATAGTTTTTAGATATCGATAAAAATGTGATTTTTATTATCGAACAATTTATTTCAAAATATGAATACCATTCAACACATGAATTTCTAAACAACGAATGAATATCAATTCAACACATGAATGTTTTCTATATAAGGAATAAATATAGTTTAAGCATATGAAAATAATTCAAACACACAAATATTATTCAAAATTTCGGCAGCATAACGGCAGGGTAGTTACACCGGCACCGTCCCTAGTACGGCTCCTCGCTCTACCTTAAAACCTCGCGGTTTTTGACAATGGGAATCATGCATCTAGTTCGCACGCAGGCGGCATGTATATATATTTCATTTCCACAAACTAATCCTATGTGGTTTCAACCAAATATTTCACAACCACCAATGGGTATTTTTCAACCACTATCAACCAATATCAATCACAACAATCCCAAACAATCATTCAATTTTCACCACAATTTCAACCAATAAATATCGTCCATGGTTTGTGGACGAGGGGGCGTATATATATATATATATATATATATATATATATATATATATTTATATATAGCAATTTATATATAGCTATTCACATTCAATTTCAACACATATATATATAATTTTTAAATCAGAAATCTCACCAATAGCTATCCAACTGCACGACACTTCACTTATAGAAATCTTCGCCTTTTTGTCGCTTTCGCCCGTATTCTCTACATATGTAAAAATAGAATTTTTACTATGCTATTCAATATATAAAAATCGAATTTTTACTTCGACTTTCAATCATATAAAAATATGATTTTTCAACATATAAAAATATGATTTTTACTTTTATAAAAATGCAATTTTTATCTTTTTAAAAAAAATGCAGTTTTTATTTTTTTATTTCAAAAACAGGTTTTTATACTTTTTTTTAAAATTCAGTTTTATAACTTTAAGAAAATTCAGTTTTATTCTTTTAGAAAATGCAGTTTTATTCTTTAAGAAAATTCAGTTTTATTCTTTATAAAAATCAGTTCAGTTTTAAAATACTTTTAAAAAAATTCAGTTTTAAAGTTCTTTTATAAAAACAGTTTTACTTTTTTTTTATAAATGCAGTTTTAAACTTTTAAAAACAAAACAGTTTTAAACTTTTTTTTAGAAATTCAGTTTTGAACTTTTAAAAATTTCAGTTTTAAACTACTTTTAAAAAATTCAGTTTTTTTTTAAAAAGCAGTTTAAAAATCTAAAAAAAAAACTCAGTTTTATTTCTTTTTCCTAAATTCTGTTTTTTAAAACTCTATAAACAAATCAGTATTATATATAAAATAAAAATAAAATAAATAAAAATAAAATAAAATTAAAAACTTACAGAGGAGCGGGGGGGTGTTTTCGCAGACGTCGGAGGCGGGGTTCTCGAGGGTGGCGTTGTGGCTGCGAACGGGGGAGGCGCTTCAAGGGGGAGGTGGCGGCGATGCTTCGATCGATGGAGGGGGCTTCGGGGCTCGAACGAGGAGGAAGGCGTCGATGTCTTCGAGGCTCGAACGGGAGGCAGGCGTCGATAGACTGGGAGGAGCGGTGGTGCGGTCGGCGGTGGGAGGTTGGTGGAGGCGTCGATTCCTAAGTTAGGTTTTCTCTTCTTTTTTTTCCCTTTCGTTTTCTGATTTATTTCTGAATAATGAAGTCGGCGGGGGGGCCAATGAAGATAAAGGAGGAGGGGAGAAGAAATTAAAAATTATTATTTTTTTATTATTTTATTATTTAAATTTGCTAAAGGGTTGACTTTTACATACGACCTCGAAACGAGGCCCACCGCCTGTCGTCCATAGCGTTTTACCCCCATTCCGAACACAATGGGATATGTATCGCAAGCTGATTTGATCGTTACAATCAGTTTCCTTTTAAATTTACATTTAAATCACTATATTGAATTTTAAACGCACATTTCAAATTACCGGGGTCACATACTAACTAGAAAAATTCCAGAAAAATATTTTCTAGCTTCGTATTGACGATACGGTCCTAACAAAACTAGTTTCGTCAAATTCTGAGACCGTTTGAAAAATGGCCAATTTCCGGTCGATTAAAATCAACAGAAACTGGTCAAACGCGTTTTCTTTTGCCACGCTCACATATTGATTCGAAAAATTATGAAATTTGAAACCTAGCAATAACCTGACACTGCGGATCTAACAAAAGTGGTTTCGTCTAAATCCGAGGTCGTATGCAAAATGTCCATTTTTAAGGGCCTGAATTCCATAGCGACTATTCAGAATTTTCAACTGGACATATCTTTTGACTCCCGCTATCAAACTTCGATTGGTCAGATTCGTTAGAAAGATATTATCAATTTGATTCCATTATTTTTGGTTTCACTAAGATCCGGATTGTTTTGCACCCGGTATATTCAATTAAAGTTTGAAATCGAATTATCGAACTACCGCGCCATTTTCAATTCTATATATAATTATAATTAATTATATTCGTTTTCAAATGTCGATTCAAACTCAGTTTTCATTGCCATTATCTAAAATATTTATTTTAAATATTTAAAATCCATTATTTTAGCCAATTTAAAAATTTTAAATTGGTTCAGATTTTCTGGGTCGTTACAATGATCTTCAATTTTAATCGTCGTGTGACCATTTGAAATGAGATCTTATCTCGGTCTTTTCAAATGATCTCGCATATATAAATATTTTTAAAAGCACTTCATATCGTTAGTGATATTTAATAATGATTAATCGCTATTTTTATTTATATAAAAATAGCCAAATTTATTTAACGATGCTTCGGGTCGATGGGCGGCCCTAGCTTTGTTTTTACCAAAACTTGATTTGCGCATATCTTTAAATCTAACCGTTGAATTTTAACAAAATTCATATAATTGTAAAGATCTTCCCAAAACGGTCCTAACGGTTCCGGTTTTGGGAAAATTCGACGGTCGGATCTTACAGTATAATCGTTTGAAGTTACGATTGTCGAAACGCGAACTACCGCCCGCGATTCGTTTTAATTTTAATTTATATATATACATATATATATACATATATATATATATATATGGGAGCGTCTATTTTGACACAAATTGATGACACAAATGGTGACACAAAAGATCTGCACCATTGGATCTTTTTGTTTTTACATGGAAAGTTGGAATTCAGGGGGCAATCCAATGGTGAGAATTCATTATGTCACCAATTGTGTCAAAATATACTTTCCATATATATATATATATATATATATATATATATATATATATATATATATATATAAATCAATGGCGGTTTCAACTACTTTTCAAACCATCACATGAAAGCCAAATACGGTCTACATTCACATTAGAAATTTATATATGATTTTCATAATTCTTCTAACATGACAAAATAATGATTTGGAATAAATCATGTTTTTAATGACCAATTATTTCCAATGGTAATTAAATTACATTAGAGACATATTTTCCTAATGTTCACTATTTATGTTGAAAACAAATGATAAAAACAACATGATTTTTATTTCCACTATTTTTATTGCATCTAAATATATGATTAAAAAATTATATTTTAAATCTATTATTTTTATTGTCTCTAATTTAAAGGTAAAAATGATACCTTTAATCCTATTCTTTTATTTACATTTAAAATGTAAATAAGGTAAATTCCAATTTAAAAGAAAAAAATGCAACCTTTAATCCATGTTTATTTGCATCAAAGAATGCAAATAAAAATGCAACTTTCATTCTAATGTTTTGCTTGCATTCAAAAATTTGCAAACAAAAATGCAATTTTAATTTAATGTTTTGTTTGCATCTAAAATTGCAAACAAAAAGGCAAGTTTAATTCTAATGTTTTGTAACAAAAATGCAACTTTAGTTCTAATGTTTTGTTTGCATCTAAAATTGCAAACAAAAATAGAACTTTATTTCTAATGTTTTGTTTGCATCTAAAATTGCAAAAAAAAAAAAAATGCAACTTTAATTCTAATGTTTTGTTTGCATCTAAAATTGCAAACAAAAATGCAACTTTTCAAATAATGTTTTTAATTTGTATCTAAAATACAAATAAAAATATAACCTTTTTAAAACTATGTTTTATTTGCATCAAGGAATGCAAGTAAAAATTCAACTTACAATTTCAACATTTTATTTGTATTAAAGAATGCAAATAAAAGTCTAACTTTTTATTTCAATGTTTATTAGCATCAAAGAATGCAAATAAAAGTGTAACCTTTTATTTCAATGTTTATTTGCATCAAAGAATGCAAATAAAAGTATAACTTTTTATTTCAATGTTTATTTGCATCAAAGAATGCAAATAAAAGAATAACTTTTTATTTCAATGTTTATTTGCATCAAAGAATGCAAATAAAAGAATAACCTTTTATTTTAATGTTTATTTGCATCAAAGAATGCAAATAAAAGAATAACTTTTTATTTCAATGTTTATTTGCATCAAAGAATGCAAATAAAAGTATAACCTTTTATTTCAGTGTTTATTTGCATCAAAAAATGCAAATAAAAGAATAACCTTTTATTTCAATGTTTATTTGCATCAAAGAATGCAAATAAAAGAATAATCTTTTATTTCAATGTATTGACAACTCTATTTCAACACAATTATATAATCTAAAAATGATATATTTTCAATTGTATTGACAACTCTATTTCAATACAATTATATAATCTAAAAATGATATATTTTCAATTGTATTGACAACTCTATTTCAATACAATTATATAATCTAAAAATGATATATTTTCAATTATATTGACAACTCTATTTCAATACAATTATATTTTCCAAAAAAATGAAATATTTTCCATTGTATTGACAACTCTATTTCAATACAATAATATAAGAAAGTGGTATTTTTAATTAAATTGACAAACTAATTCAATTCAACAAAAATGACCAAAATGCTATTTTTAATTGAATTAACAAATCAACTCAATGAAAATGACAACATAATATTTATATAGAATTGACAAACTAATTCAGTTCAATTAAAATTGACAAAATAAAATTTTATATTGAATTGACAAACTAATGCAATTAAAAATGACAAAAATAATATTTTATATTGAATTGACAAACTAATTCAATTTAATAAAAAAATGATAACATAATATTTTAACTAACACATACAGATCTATAATTTAATGAACAGATCTATGTTTATACATCACAAACAGACAGATCAATCATCCAAAATTTCATCACAAAGCAGATCTAAATCCAATATATACAATCATTGCATAGTAAGTAAAATTATTAAATTGATTAATTGTTAAAAAACAGAAATCTCACAGTCAGGTTATTCTGCTTTGTTCAGAACTGCAAATTTGTCCAAAATTCAAACAGCTCGGAATCGCTCCTTTTCAGTCTTGAGTTGTAATTCTCGTCTCCACGATCGCACAGGATCTGAAATCGTTAATTTTCGATGTCGTATGAATTAATTATGACTTGGTTAAGATTTATAAAAATTTAAATTAGATTATTAAAATAATTAAAAGGGTTTTACCCTTCTTCCTTCTTTATTCAGTCTAAGGCCATGTGCTTTTCCCTTTGATTCAAAACTTTGGATCCAATATTCGATCAATACGTGAAGCGATTTGCAGATCAGCCGGTGGGACGTCGGAGAGCTAGGGGAGGCGCACAGGAGGGGCCCACCTGGGTGAAGCTCGATTGAGCCTAGGGGATGCGTGGCGCTGTGTACAGTGTTCCTTCAGGGCGTTATATCTCGGTGTCCGTGCCTCCTAGCGATGATCCAACCCTATAGAAATGAGAAGGATAAAAATCTCTACAAAAGAGTCTAAAGGAAGAGGGGGTTTTGGTGAGTGGATCGGTGGAAATTAGTGGTAGAAGTCTGGAACAAATTTGGCCATAGATGTTAAGGGGGCGACGGCTTAAGTAGAGGTTAGGGTTTGAAGAAGATGAGGAGTATTTTTATATTATTTTAATGTTAATTTTGCAAATAAATCCATAAATCTTAAACCAATCCGATTTCAGTCCAACAGGAGTTGACCCTACCCAATAGCACCCGTTCCAGATCCAATGGACTAGGTTTCGTCAGCCCAAACGATTGTCTATGGCCTAAAATCTTTAATTTAATATTTAAACAATTTAATAAATTAAAAATCGTATATTTAAATCCACCGAGGCCACATACGAACTCAGAAAAATCCATAAAAATTATTTTTGGCTTTGTTTTGACGATACAATCCAAATAAAATTAATTTCGTTGAATTCTGAGACTGTTCGAAAAATGGCCATTTTCAAGTCGATCAGATTTGGCTGAAATTGACAAAACACATTTTCATTTTCCACGCTCACATATTAATTCCGAAAATTCAGGAAAATTAAACTTAGCAGTAATTTGACATTCCGGATTAAACAAAAGTGGTTTCGTCTAAAACAGAGGTCGTTTGAAAAATGGCCTTTTAAACGGGCTATCAATTATACCATAGCAACCATTCTGCTTTTGATTCCCACTGTGAAATTTTGATTTTTCGGATTTGTTGGAAAGATATTTTCAAACAGATTTAGATATTTTTGGTTTCACTAAAATTCGTTTAATTTTGAATCCGGTACATTCGGTCAAATTACAGGTTTGATTTTCCAAACTACCGTACTATTTCTAATTCCTTTAGAAATCAAAATGAATATATTTGTTCTAACTTCGATTAAAATAAATTTTTAATCATTATTATTTAAAGTAAATTATTTTAACTATTCAAAATTCACTAAAATAGCCAAAATAAAATTTTTAAATTGGTTCGGTGTAATGACCCAAAATTCCGGTCCAATTTGAGCTGACCAAAAACACAAGTCCAACCCCAAATTAAACTGAAAATCAGGAAATTAATAGAAAGAAAATAGAGAGTGAGAATAGATAAGATAGAAACTTAGAATAGAAGAAGAAGAAGAAGAACACAATATCAGAGTAACACGAATCTCACAACGGAACGAATAAATATATTTCATAACATAACTTTGAAATACAAATATGTACTTGAATATACATATCATTATCAAAGTACAGCACTTACAACACAGCGGAAATAACTATAGCTATATGATCATGAAGCCTCCTGCTCCAAGCTCTTCCAGTATACCTGTAAATCCTGACTACTTGACTGCCCGTACAAATTTAGGCACCCAAGAGTTTAGGGAAACAAACAAATAAACTCCGGGTCAGTCATGGGAGTGGTATGAGTAAAACAGTTTAAAACAGTACAAGCAGGTAAATGATATCTCATAAGACCATGTCGTATAACGGAATGGGATTTTCCCTTATGAGAATCCAAATTATCTTTATATCAAAAACCTTTGATATTATAATAATGCCTATCAACCACAATATAATAATCATCTAGCAGAAACGCTTTCATCTCATGTTCTATATACATAGTATACAATCAAAACCGCAAGCACGTATTGGGTAATGGATTTCCAACTATGACAAGGTATGGAACCACCTTTCGCTAGTGTACCTCTAGAGAGGAATACACTGGGTTCAACAAGAACATCTTGCAACCCGGCCACACATGACCGACCACTCATTTCGCTTGAGTGTATCGAATGTATATCACCAACGGTTGGGATCAGCAACTGTTTCCCGAATGGGACAGCATCAAAAATAGATTTTTAGAAGTAAATGAAACTCTAGATCAGGTGATTATACACCCTACTTTGGTGCGACTGACTTAGCCATGCTACCTGCCCGATTTCTATCATTTACCGGATGTGAGGCTAGAAGCTACGCTTTATCATCACACCAGATTCACTTTGAATGCCACATCGTCAAATCCATCAAATCAACGATTGACGTCCTCAACCATACATTATGTGTTAGCTAAAGAAGTTTCCTTCTCCGCTTCCACTCTTGGTACGGTTGGAGAAATCAATATACGTGATCGTCTGGAAATACTCTGTCAGACATCCGTCCATACAAGTCATTCAGGAACAGGATGAACCGAAGGCACTATTCTGTAACAGGATAGCCCTTGCATAACTCCGTCTTCAATTTCCTTTGGCATATATGATTCGCAACGCTTATGACAATACAGAGTGGTTCTTTGGATAATACTCCAACCGGTCTCTCCATATTAACAACGTTAAAATGGTCAAAACTTCGATAGTCTGTGATTTAACTATCGAAGAAAAACAGGTGTGCAAACAACGATATTATTTCCAAATGGAAATTTATATCGATCAAACATCATTCAACATTTATCTCTTTATTTCATTAATTTACTTATCTCCTGTTTCCCTATATTCAATATTTCTTATTTTCTAAATTTGGAAAATATACGTTATTAACAATGGAAAACATTTCCATTTCTTGTTTTCTTTATTAGAAAACATTTCTGGTTTCTTATTTGGAAAAACATTTCCAAAGCTTCTTCATCTGATCGCGATGCCAACTCAAACCATTTCCTTTAATTACTAAATTCACTTAACCATCCTTTACTATCGAACCTTAACCATTCCTTAGTTAAAAATGAAGTCAATCAAGTTGGGGTAATACTACCTCTCAGACCTTAACTGAACAACGTTTCTAAACTTGAAATAGACAAAGTTCACCCTTCTAATTCTTTAATAAGCTTCCTTACGTAACTCTCTTTCAAATCTTTTCTATTCGATAATTCTTTCCTTCGATAAGGTATATTCGATAACTCTATTCAATTTATTCTATTCACTTAACTCTTTTGATTTAACTCTAACTCTATTCACTTAACTCCTATCGAATAAACTATATTCGATAACTCTTTTAATTCTATTTGAATAAACTATATATTCGATTAACTCCTTTTACTCTATTCGAATAAACTATATTCGATTAACTCCTTTATTCTATTTGAATAAACTATATATTCGATTAACTCCTTTATTCTATTCGAATAAACTATATTCGATTAACTCCTTTATTCTATTTGAATAAACTATATTCGATTAACTCCTTTTACTTTATTCGAATCACTAATATTCGATTACTCTATTTAACTTCTATTCGAATAACTAATATTAGATTAACTCCTTTTACTTAATTCGAATCACTAATATTTGATTAACTCAATTGATTCTATTCGAATAAACTATTCATTTATAAAGGTTTACTTTTAGTAACGGTTCTTCACTTTACAAATGATTTCCTTTTTAGTAACGTTTTCCTTTTTACAACGGTTTCCTTTTTATAACATCCTATTCGGTTATAAACAAATTTCATTTTTTATAACTCTACTTATTTACTAAATATTTCCTTTTTAATTCTATTTGTAAATGGTTTTACAAATATCTCCTTTTTGATTCCATTTGTAAAGGTTTTACAAATATTCCTCTTTCGATTTCATTTGTAAAGGTTTTACAAATATTTCTCTTTCTAATCTTTTTGCAAATGGTTTACAAACATTTCTCTTTCTAATCTATTTGCAAATGGTTTTACACTATTTCCTTTTCAATCCTATTTGTAAATGGTTTACAAATATTTCCTTGTATATCTTTATTTATTCTACTCTAGTTATTTCCTTTTTTCTATTCTATTCGTTTTATCAACATTTTTCCCTTTTATAAAACTCTATTCGTTTTATAAACATTTCCCCTTTTATTTACTTTCGAAATATTTCCTTTTATAAAATCTATTGATTTTATAAAATCTCTTTATTTCAATATACATTGAAATATTTCTTTTTACATCCCAGTGTCTTTTATGATATTTAAAATATCGAATAACAAGGATCAATATCATTCCAACACACATAATCCATAACAGATTATATAACACATCATATATGTAACACCCCGTGAATTTTAAGCTTAACAAATTAAAGTATAATTAATTATAAATGATGAAATCAAGGGAAATGGGTTACGCCATTGCGTTCGTCTCGAAATTCTGCTTGAGATAGAGTCCAAGTTTGCGTAAAACGGATATCGTATGAAGAAGATATGGACGAACGAAGTTGGGCAGAAAAACCAGAAAACGGGTCAAAATGCACTGGCGCACTTGGGAAGTGCGCCAGAACAAAGTTGAACTAGCGCATTTGGGAAGTGCGCCAGTACATTTTTAGCCTGACGCACCTGCCAAGTGCGCCCAGGTCAAAATGACCTGCTGGTCAGGTCCTGGCTGGCCTGATCAGGGCCTGGTCGAATTCTGAGGCTTGGCTGAGTCACTAGGGCTTACATGTCACTTTCTGATTGGCTTCTCTTGAGATGGATGGTCTGGATTCACTCTAGCTTCATCGACGGCTCTAATTAGATTGAAATTCTATAAATACAACTCAAGTCTAACCCTAAATTCACACAAATAATAGAATACAAAAGCCGCCATGCTGCTGGAAAGGAACTAGGAATGGCCGCCAATTAGAAAGCCTAGAGACAAGCCAACACTAAAGCTCAGAGACGAATCAAATTAAGAAGAAGATAAAAGTTTAATCAAAATTAATCAACGCAATGTTAGTCTACCCAAAGAAGCGCATCTCAATTTCAGAATTCAGAATCCAGAATTCAAGATTCTGCATTTGTTGTAAGTATAGTGACCTTTCATAATATGAATAAAAACTGTGATGGGATTCGATGTAAATGAAAATAGAATTATGTTGTTATATTGCATAAATTCTATGTATGGTAATGATTCTGTCATGACTTGTGTATTGATATTTGTGGCATTAATTGATTGATGAAAACCTATTGGATATTTGTATATGAAAGTGATAGCAATAGCAAGTTGTGGCAAAAACTAGAAATCTGATTCCTTTATGTACATGTCGATGGCATGGATTATATATATAATCCCTTAGTCTAAGTTAGAATTTATGTAAACATGTTATAGACCTTTTATGCCTACATGACCCAAAACCTATGATATCATTCTTATGTTTATTTGCGAGTATGATTGGATCTATGTTTATTTGCAAGTATGATTGGATCTATGTTTATTTGCAAGTATCGTTTGGGTTTCATAAACTATGCAAGTTCATGTTTGTTTGCAAGTACAATTGGATCTATGTTAAGTATCGTTTGGGTTTCATAAACTATGCAAGTTCATGTTGAAATAGGCTATGTGATTAAATGTTGTAATTGGACCTTTTGATGAATATACATCATGCTAGTTTTGTGTTTGACATTATGCCAAGTTCAACATGTTTAAACACAAGTTTGTATAAATCAAAACTATGCCATTTCATATGTCACCTACTTAGTTATCCTTTGATTTGAATGCAAGATCACATGACCCATCATTTATGTTAGTATCGTTAAATTGCAAGTTCATGCGCCACACACCCTTATATGCTGTAAAATATTACATGTTAAGGATTTTCCCCTTTTTCTCACGTTTAATAAAGTTGGGCTGAATTGTGTTGAGCCCAGCATTTGTTATAATGTTGCGAACGTTGCAAATGGGGGTAATAACGTTGGGTGTAAAACATGAAAAATATATGTTGGCATGTTTGGCACATGCCAACGACAATGACATTTGAGCGGTATGAATTAATATACCCAAAAATAAAAGATATGATATTTACATATATAATTAAGAAGTAATAAAACATGTAAATTTAGAAAACACGATATGCTTAACCCGAGGTCGGATTGAGTTGTGATGTAAACCTGCCCGGACCCGCCCGGCTGTCCAGTAGTCACAACAATACCTATCCAATGTGGGTGGTTAAGCATTGAGCCCAATAAGGACCCGAGGTTAGACTGAGCTACGGTGTAAACCTGCCCGGAACCGACCGGCACATCCAGTAACCGTAGCAATACCTTGTAATAACCAGCAAATCTGGGCCAATTTAAAAATTTTATTTTGGCAATTTTAGTGAATTTAGACTATTTAAAATGAATTATTTTAAATAATATCGGCGAGAAATTTATTTTGAATAGAATTCAACCGTATATATTATATAGATCGTCGTTAGAATATAAATATTTATTTTAAATTATACAAGGAATTGAAAATGGCGCGGTAGTTCGATAATTCGATTTCAAAATTCAAATGAATGAACCGGATGCAAAATAAACCGGATTTTAGTGAAACCAAAAATATTCGAATCTATTTGATAATATCTTTCCAACGAATCCGAAAAATCAAAATTTCATAGCGGGAATCAAAAGATATGTCCTATTGAAAATTTGGAATACTCGCTATGGAATCTCGGCCTTTAAAAATAGCCATTTTGCAAACGACCTCAGATTTCGACGAAACCACTTTTTTGGATCCGCGATGTAAAGTTATTACTAGGTTTCAAATTTCATAATTTTCCGATTCAATATGTGAGCGTGGCAAAGGAAAACACGTTTGACCAGTTTTAGTTGATTTTAATCGACTGGAAAATGGCCATTTTTCAAATGGTCTCAGAATTTGATGAAACTAGTTTTGTTAGGACCGTATCGTCAATACAAAGCTAGAAAATATTTTTTTGGAATTTTTCGAGTTAGTATGTGGCCCCGGTAAATTGAAATGTGCGTTTAAACTGAATATATATATATATATATATTAACATCTAACGAAAGCTGATCGAAACGGCTGAACTGGCTTACGATACATATCCCATTGTGTTCAGAATGGAGGTAATTAGCTAGGGGCGACAGTCATTGGGTCTCGTTTGGGGATCGAACGAAGAAGTTATTTTTTGGAAGAAAAAAATATTATTAAAATAAATATATATATATATATATATTACTATTACCCTCATCTCTCCCTCTCTCTCTTACTTTTCTAATTCGTTCAGAAGAATAAAAAAAACCATTCCCTCCAATCCTTGAACCCGCCGCCCCTACTGGCGCATCGTCAGCGTCGCCGCTGAGCAGGCGCCAGCCACCAGACCCCCTCCCCCACTCCAATGCCTCCTCCTTCTCTTTCCCTCCGATTCTGAAACCCCAACCCCCAAACCTACGCTCTGATACACCAATGGAGACCACCGCCGCCTGAGGTCCTGACCGCACCACAACCCCTCCGCCTGTATGGCCACCGCCAGCGCCACCAAGGCCTCCTCCAACCCTGCACTCCCCTCAGCGTCTTAACCCCCTCTTCTTCAGTCGATGGCAGCGAAACCCACCCATTTTTTTAGCCTGTAAGTTTTATTTTGTTTTATTTATTTAATGTCATTAAAAATATGGTTTTTTTTATGTGATTTTAAATCAGTTTTATATAATAACATGAATTAAAAATCAGATTTTTATGATAGGTAAAGTTTAGATTTCTAATTATAAAAGAATTAGATTTTCAATTAAGAAAAGATGCGATTTTTACAATAGAAAAGATGCGATTTTTAAAATGGAAACGATTCGATTTTTATAAAAGAAAAGGATTTTTATATAGAAAGAATAAAAATATAATTTTTATAATATAGAAAGGTTAAAAATATAATTTTTATACTAGTGGCATATTAAAAATATGATCTTTATATAATAGAAGATATAAAAATACTATTTTTATATAAGTAGTGTATTGAAAATAGAATTTCTATATAATAGAGAATATAAAAATATTATCTTTATATATGTAGCGAAATAAAATTCTGATTTTTATTATATATATATAGTGAAGTAAAAATGAGATTTTTATAGCGATGAAATAAAAATTCAATCTTTATATATGAAGTAGAAATATAAAAATATAATTTTTATTTGAACAGCGTGAAAAGGACTGCATTGGAATTTCAAACCGGTTCAGCAGTTCAAAAGCAAAGCACGGCGGAGTGGAACCCTCTATGAGAACTTCTCACCTTTTAATTTGATTTTCTAGTTGAAACATATACTAGGATGCAGACGGTGTTTAGTAGCACCCGACACCCATCGTCCACAGACCATGGACGGCTTGTATGCTTGTTTGTTTGATTTTGATTTGTAGTTGATTGTGTGATGTGAAATGAAATGAAATATTTTATAGTGGAAAATATTTTATAGTTAAAAATATAATTTTTAACGTGTATATAAAATAAATATTTATAAACGAATCGGACGATTTATTTATATACACACATTTGACTGATATTGATTGGGACGATAAATTTTACACATCGCCCAACTGCACAAATAAAATCTGTGTTTGATTGTTTGAAACCCCACACGGGTATTGGGATGATATTTGAAGTACACTAATCTCGATTGTTTAGTTGTATGTCGATCGATTGATTGACAGACTGTTATAAGCGTTGAATATTTATATTTGATGCTTATACAGTGTAGAATGCACTTTGGATGATGGTTGATTGTTCATCGTTGTTATTGTATACATGTGTTGTAGAAAATCCATATAATTAACATTATACGGTAATTGATTGGGCCTCGTTCCATATTTGAAAAAGAAATATTTGAAATAAAAATATTTGAAATAGAAATATTTGAAATAGAATATTTGGAAATAGAAATATATGAAGCCGTGTTGATTAGATTGACGCCATTTTGACGTGAACGATATTTATATCGATTTTATTCATTTTATAATGAATATCAAAAGTGATTTCAAAATCTGATATTTTGAAAAGAATTGAAATTCGAACTGAAACAAAGTAGAAATGAATTCGAATTGAATAGAAAGGAATTCGAATTGAAATTGAATTGAATTGAAAACGAACTGAAATTGAAATAAAAATTGATTTGAATTGAAATCAATTTGAAATGAATTTAAAACGAATTTATCAGGAGAAATTCAATTTTTATTTGAATTTGAAATGAAGTGGAAATCGTTTTGAAAACGAATTTAAAAACGATTTATAAAATACGTTTTAAAAAGGTAATCGACGAAGTATATATTATATATATAATATAATGGCCTGAATAGAACGCGCCGCGCCGCGACAGTTCGCGAATTTCGACCATTGACTTCGAATGGATATTGCGGGAGATCCGACCGTCGGATTCACCTAAAACCGGAACCGTTGGGTTCGTATCGAAAAGAGCTTTCTAACGAATATTAGAAATAAGAAATCTAACGGTTGGATTTGGAATTATGTCCAAATCAAATTTGTAAAAGGTCGTTGTAAGTGCAGTTCGATGGCCGTTGATGGAAATCGACTGTACGGGCCTTGATAAAATTATTAAAAATAGTAATAATTTGTGTAAAATCATAAGAAATGATTTAGAAAGAATTGGGATGAAAAACTCCATATTTTTAAAGATAAAAATAGATTTTTATCGAAATGAACTAGTTTTGAACTAAAATTATAATTCATTTATTTTTGAAATAAATAAAGTGAATTTGAAATGGTTTTGAAATATAACCAAAATTTCCAATAATTGAATTGGGAGGGATTTGAATCGAAATTGTCTTTGGATTATTTCGATGTTGGATTTCGTGATTATACAGATGTTGTTATGGAAATTTGAAAGATATATATTTTTATCGTTATTTCCAATACGACATTTGTTAGTCGTAGAATTTGATATTGAATATAAGCCGATATATTTTCTATTCAGAGCCTTGTATTTAATATCAAATGTGATTTGGGTTTGTCGTGAATGGTGTCTTCATTAACACTGTTCTTAAGCCCAGTTGAGAAAAGATTAAATCTTTTTATTTGGATTTAATGAAGTGTACCAATTAAATAATATTTAATTGGAATTGAATTGGTATTGATTTTTGAGTTTATCGTGAATAGTGTTTTATATAACACTTGTTCTTTAACCCGATAATTAATGAAATGTGATTTTGGGTTGTCGTGAACGGTATCTTCAATAATACTGTTCTTAGACCTAAAGGAGTTAAGAAAATCAGAAACTAACTGGAGATTAGTTAAGTTGAATGGTTTCAGAGGTATTGATCTGATGTTGGTTTTGGCCTTCGGGGTTAATACTTAGGGAATTGCTCACTTGCTAATTTACGATTAGGGATTGATTGAAATGTGTTGTGATTTTGGGTTTATCGTGAACCGTGTTTTAAATGACACTGATTCTTTAACCCAATCACAGATTAAAACTAAGTGGAGTTTTAATGAATCTTTAATTAGATTGAAATGATCGAGAATGGAGTATCACCAGTTTTGCTCCAGGCGATAGTTAAATCTTTAATTAGATTTGAACGTGAAATGGTAATTGAATTTACCGATAACACCGTGGTGTTAGATATGAAGTATTTCTAGTTTTACTTCATGGGATGAATAGGTTGGGATTGGGGAATTAAAACAAATGATTACTTCGGTAAGGTTCGTTAATCCCGACTAGTTGAATCGAAATTCAAAAGAAGATTAAAGAATAAATTCAAGGAATTTATCTTTGATAAAATTAATGGGAACCTTTCCCTATGAATGTGAAATTTAGAAACTAACTATCGGTTAGCTAAGCAGAATGGTTTTCTGGATATTGATCTGATGTTGGTTTCGGCCTTCGGGGTTAATATTTGGGGAATTATTCTCTTGATTAATTTACGGTTAGTGACTGATGAATTGGAATGAGGCGTTTGTTGTGTTTGTGTAACACTTATTTAAAATATACGCGAGTGATTCAGGAACACCGGGTTTATCCCTTTCTGAATAACTGATACGACGATAAGTCAAAGATGAAGACGGTGGTTGAAGACCGGAGGTCTTCACGTCATTTGGATAATTACTGATGATCTTGATTGGGATGTACACACAAGAAGATGGAAACAGTTGGTGATCGTCCACACGGAGTTTGACTTATGTGGTTGTTGCTATTGCGAGGCGCCTCGGTTTGATCGGACGATCCGGGTCCGATGGAGTCACTTGTTGGCTCATTTGCGCCCCATAGGGCGGGGAGACGTATTGTTCAGGCATAATATCCACTCCGTGTGGACCGGCCCTGACGATCCATGGGGCAGTTGCGGCTGTTCCTGAGACATGGTAGGCTAGATTGTCTCGAATCGGTAGAGGACGATCCCTGGCCTCGGTTCATAGATGGAAATCCAATTTCCAAATACGTGACATTTGCGGTTTTATTTGTAAACCTATATATGGCGACATAGTGGCATGGGACGCTCATGTCGCCTATGATTGATACTTATGATTTGAAGTTGTTTTATACACTATGTACTTATAATAGTATCAAATGATTTGTTTTAAACGTGTCAAGCATTCTTGGCTATTATAAGGTAAAAACCCTATCCTCCGGCTTGCGTTGCATTTTGTGATGGGACCTGGGTCTTATAATAGCTTCATTTTTCTTTATTTAGCATTGCGCTGTTTGTTTTATGCACTGGTATTCTTGGGAGGAAACACGTTCCGTGTTATACGGCGTGGTCCCTTGATTTACCTAACTTTAAAAATAAAGATTAATAACTGTTTTAGTTCTCACACCAGTCACATGACTGACCTGGAGTTTATTGTTTTAACCTAACCTCTGGGTGCCCTTATTTTGACACGGGCAGCTAGTAGTTTTGGTTTTGCAGATTTATATTCACAGGATCCTGATTTACAGCTGGAATGATATCCGGAAAGCTTTGTATCCGTATAACTCCTTAAGTTGTGTATTGTATTATTTTCCGCTACTATGTAATTTATTGTAATCTCTGATATTTCCGTGTAATATTTATTCATTTATACTCTGTATATTCTTGTATCTGATGGAATTGTTGTAATAAACAATGAAATGTTCTTCCGTCTGCGTTCTATTTGTCGTGTTCTTGAAACAATCAGGCGTTTCGAATGGTCTGGGTCGGTCTAGCGACTGATTCGGATCGAGCGAAATTCCTTTTCGTTACATACCTGTCTAATGTGAGTGGTCTGGTGCTCCTAAAAGGCTAAGGACAGATGGTAGGGTTAAGTCAACTATAACACTTAACCAAGTTCAACATGTTAACAAGAATTAATGGGTGGGGTTAGGTAAATACAGACACTTAACCACTTAACATGTTTGACTAGAAAATCCTCGTAACGAGGGACCCGTTTCAGCAGTAACCCAAGTTAGGTATCAATGGTACCCTGAAACTAGGCAGGGTGGGGCACGATTACTGGGCTGATTGTAAGCAGTCAAACGACGGCGGTGGGTGCACAGTGCAGGTCTAACGGGGTGCGGGCGTGCACACACTCCGGAGCAGACAACCAGGGCACTGGGGACACCAGTAGTATAACCTATGCCTTCTAGAATTTGTTTCGGGGCCGCCACCATGGGTCTTGATACACCCCATGGTGGGATCAGCATAGGTATCTACAATTCTTGGGGGCCGTATGACACATGTTAACATGAGTAGGAGCCAATCTTTTAATAAGAATGGGGATCACTTCACCCTCACCATGGGGTGCCAGTCAGAATAAACTCAAGTAGATGCAGAGATATAGTATGGGTGCGATAGTACATTCAACACTTCCCTAGCTTGTGACACCATCCTATTTTCAGTATATATCTGTCATGCCCTTTTCTTATTCACATACTGAAGAGTTACTAGATTTACTCAGGCTTTATGTCTGACCCTATTTTCTTTTCGTTCCCCCCCCCCCCCCAGGTCCACAGGGAGGAAACAGCTCAGCTCAGTCAGGCTCTGTACAAGCTCCAAGAATGTAGATGTATGATTTGGATCTCTTTTGCTCGGATAATGGCTTTGGATATCACTTTGGGGATTTTTGTCACTTTATTTATGCTTTATGCTTCTTTAATAATCAAGACAGTTATGAGGTTGTAATGATGGAAGTATTTTGAGACAATTATGGAATGTTATGTTTTGAACACGTATTAATGAAATAAAAAGTCTGTTTGGATTCCGCTGTTTAAAATATGTGTATTTATATCTGTCTTGAGTTTATCTGTGGCTTTTACTTATAAACCTCCACCAAAATTAAGGCATTCACTTTGTGAGTGACCTTAATGGAGGTGGGGTGTTTCAATATATCACAATATATGAAAAACAGTAAAATAAATGTTGAGTAATCCAGTCGGATTCCTCCAACCTGTTTCCCTGCATCCACAGATGTTACACAATGAAATCAACATCACTTTCAGTTCCATATGATATATTCTGTTAAACAGAATCAATATAGAAATTCAACTAACTGACTAGCAGTTCAATCAAACAGTCAACACACAGTCAATCAGCCAATATTTAACAGTTCTAAAAATACAACATGAAATTATAAACTGTTCAGAGTTAGTGAGATTTACTCACATTTGCAGTTCATCGTTAAAGAACGATAAACTGTTATTTGATTTGAATCAAACAATTTATTTCGCCATAAATTCAAACGAACTCAAATCCACTTCCAGTCAGATTCATTGGGTAGTGTCCGTCCATACGATCCCAACGTGACTGACCGTTCGAAATTCTGATGATATACGATAAAGTTATTCAATTAACAAGTGCCTATACTATTTAAATTAAATTATACCTAACTATATATTCAATATTGGGCTTAAATAAATGACTGAGGCCCATACCAATTTCTTTGAACCCAGGCCCGAACGGATATCCTTCTTCCCCAAAAACTGAAGCCGTCGGCTTCGTCCACAATCCCTCCATCATTTTCGATTCTTCCATCTCAAACCATCCTCCCGTCTCTCCATGGATTTACAAACAGAAACCATCATCACACTCTCCTCCACGTTCTTCACATCCTCCACCCAAAAATGCAAAACCCGAACTCCCAACTGAGATCGCGTCGAACCACTCTGTACGTGCTGCTACAGCAAGCAAGATCGACATCAATATGTGTAGATTCCCACAAAATTTGGCCAATGCACTCCATTCGATCTCTAGAACTCAAAAACAACAACCAACTCTCGAATTGATGCACACATTCATCGAATTTCTAAACCCTAAGCCCACGGTGAAGGCATGACATCGAACTGTACCACGTTCGAAACCAACAAAATTTCTATCAGGGTGAAGAGATTTCAAAAAGGAGGCTACCGAAACCTGCTTGAACAGTTTAGAGAATTTATTCGAATTGTTTGAGATTTTACAAAGAGCGAAACAAATTTCCTGAAGATGAAAAGTTACGGCGGAAAATGTTTTGACCTAAGAAACTGATTTTAGATTTAGGAAGATTTTTAAGGGTTATTTATAGGGTATTTTTATTATTTTAATATTTATTATTATATTCAATTTTAAGCATCTGCTATTTGTACTGGTCCTTAAAAATTCCTACGACCACATACGATACCCAAAAATCACGAAACTGGACATGCAGCTACTGTCTGACATTACGGTCCCAACAAAACTGGTTTCGTCGAATTCCGACTTCGTATGCTCACACAGTGTATTTTTAACTGTCAAAATACTGACTGTTTTCCACTCTAAAAATCCGTACGACCACACAGTGACTCTGAAAATCACGAAACTGGAAATCTAACAACTATTTGACATTGCGGATCCAACAAATTTAGTTTCGTTGAATTCCGACTTCGTTTGCAAAAGTGGTTATTTTTAAAGCTCTGGATGACCCATTTAAATATATAAATATATTTAAATATAATTAAATTTAATATTAAAAATTAAATATTATCGTATATATATTCACTATCCAGAGAAAGCCAGCTAAACCTAAATACAAGGCTGCCCGTGTAGAAAAAGGGGCACCCGAGTTTGAAAGTGAAACAAACTACGAGTCACTCATGGGACTGGTATGAGAAATCTACTCAACACATTTAAAATATGGCCAATCACAGGACCACGCCACTTTCGTGGAACGGGTTTACTCCATTGGATTGCCAGTGCTTTAAAACAAATCATTCTTTGAAACATCGTAATGCTTTTTATAAAAATGAAGCCATTATAAGACTCAATTCCCATCACACAATGCAACGCAAACCGGAGGATAGAGTTTTTACCTTATAATGGCCAAAATATGCTTGATATGAATAAAACAAAAGCATTTGATATTATTACTATTGTTTGTATATTTCAAAAGCGATTTCAAATCATAAGTATCAATCATAGACGGCATTAATGCCCCATACCACTATGTCGCCATATATAGGTATACAATCAAAACCGCACGATGTCGTATTTGGAAATTGGATTTCCATCATGAACCAAGGCAAAAGATAGTCCTTATCGACTTCGAGACTCTCTAGCCCGAGCCTCAGGGTCAGAGCGCATCGACCCTTGGATCGTCAGGGCCGGTCCACCGATGTGGATTAAAATTCCTGAACACTGCGTTTCCCCGCCCTTTGGGGCGTAAATGAGCCAACGAATGACTCCATCGGACCCGGATCGTCCGATATAACCGAGGCGCCTCGCAATAGTAACAACCACATAAGTCAAACTCGTTAGGGCGTGTAAAACCACTGACGCCACTTCTAACTAGAAAGAAACGCATGCCCTCCCTGAGGTCCTGCTCCCGTTTCTGGTTCATACCGGGGTGTGAGGCTCACGATTTCACGTTATACACAAAGCCACGCCACACAGGCGGTGCTTAGATCATCAATCACAAGACTTTGCTTTTCAACAGAAGCCCTGATCACTGCATCTTAGCATGCAACACCGGCAATTCACACCATGTAACTGATGGTTATCAATCGCACAGAATGTATTCCAATGTTAGACACACGGTCCATTTGCAAGTCCGTTCTGGGTCTGAACGAAACCGGAGGCACTAAATACCTCGCATATCCATCAATTCCCACATACGTCTGGACGATCACCACTCATTATCCATATTTCGGGATGCCTCCCAATCAGGACCTCAGTTACCATCCAAACGAGGTGAAGATCGGTCTTCAACCCCCGTCTTCATCTTCGACTTCTTATCGTCGATTCAGTTATTCAGAATGGGATAAACCCAGTCTTTCTAAGCAACTCGCGTATATAATAAACAAGTGCAACACTAACATACATACACATCATTTCAATTCATTAGTCACTAACCGTCAATCAGTAAGAGAACGATTTCCCAAATATTAACCCTGAAGGCCGAAACCAACATCAGATCAACACCCAGGAAACCATTCGACTTAGCCAACCTTCAGTTAGTTTCTAAATTTCACATCCATATCGTTTATAATATTTTATAACGTTTATCGCTATTTTTATTTATTTTAAAATAGCCAATTTATTCAAAACAACGCTTCGGGCCATAACGCGGCCGTGGCGCTGTTTTTCTTCAGATTTGATTTACACATATCTGAAAATCTAACCGTTAGATCTTCACAAAATTTACATCATTAGAAAGACCTTTTCAAAACAAATCTAATGGTTCCAGTTTCGGGAAATTCCGACGGTTCGATCTCCCGGTATAATCGTTTGAAGTTTCGATTTCAAAATACGAACTGAAGCGTCGTTATTCGATTATATATAATTATATATATATAAAAATATAATCGATTCTGGCGCTGTTATTCTTCAGATTTGAATTAAACATTCCAGACAATCCAACCGTTGGATTTTTACAAAGTCGGTGCCGTTGGAAAGATATTTCCAAAGCGAACCCAACGGTTGCGATTTCGGGAAAATCCGATGGTCGGATCTCCCGCACTAATCGTTTGAAATCTCGATTTCAAAATACGAACTGCAGCGTCGTTATTCGATATATTTCAATTCTATTTATATATATATATATATATATATATATCGATTCTTCGATTTCAAAACTATATGATTTTCATACATTTGATAAAAATGATGTTTTTATCTAACTGTCTTCTATTTCAACACTTTACTATTTTTAACAATTCATGTATATAATAAAAGTGTGATTTTTAATGTAAAACAATTTATTTCAAAACTCGACTATTTTATATAGTTAATATAGGTGATAAAAATAGGATTTTTATTATAAAACAATTTATTTCAAAACAAGATGATTTTATATAGTTCATATCGATGATAAAAATAGGATTTTTATTATAAAACAATTTCTTTCAAAATATGAATACCAGTCAACACATGAATTTCAATTCAACGAATGAATTTCGATTCAACACATGAAGGTTTTCTATAGTTTATATAAATAGATAAAAAGGTGATTTTTATATTTAAAACACGAACACCATTCAACACATGAATTTCAATTCAACGAATGAATTTCGATTCAACACATGAAGGTTTTCTATAGTTTATATAAATAGATAAAAAGGTGATTTTTATATTTAAAACACGAATACCATTCAACACATGAATTTCAATTCAACGAATGAATTTCGATTCAACACATGAAGGTTTTCTATAGTTTATATAAATAGATAAAAAGGTGATTTTTATATTTAAAACACGAATACCATTCAACACATGAATTTCAATTCAACGAATGAATTTTGATTCAACACATGAAGGTTTTCTATAGTTTATATAAATAGATAAAAAGGTGATTTTTATATTTAAAACATGAATACCATTCAACACATGAATTTCAATTCAACGAATGAATTTTGATTCAACACATGAAGGTTTTCTGTAGTTTATATAAATAGATAAAAAGGTGATTTTTATTGCAAAACAATTTATTTCAAAACATGAATGTCATTCAATAAAGGGATTTCTATTCAACACACGAATATAGTTTCAACCCATGAAAATAATTCTAATATATGAATATTATTCAAAATTTCGGCAGCATAACAGCAGGGTAGTTAAAACCAGGACCGTCCCTAGTACGGCTCCTCGCTCTACCTTAAAGCCTCGCAGCTTTTGACAATGGTGAATCATGCATCTAGTTCGCACGCAGGCGGCATGTATATATATTTTTTTAATTTCCACAAACTAATCCTATGTGGTTTCAACCAAATATTTCTCAACCACAAACGGGTATTTTTCAACCATAATCAATCAATTCCAACCACAAACAATTTCAATCAACCATTCGCTATCAATCAATTTTCACACCAATCACAACCAATAAATATCGTCCATGGTTTGTGGACGAGGGGCGTATATGTATATATATATATATATAGCATTTCACTTCTATTTCAACACATATATAATTTTTACAATGCATATACAACTTATACATCGAACGTACAACTTATACAACGCTTATACAAGAGGTGTACAACGCTTATATAACTCATACATCGATTATATAATTTATACATCATCGTTTTCCATATCGTTTATAATTTAGAAATCTCACATTGGGTTCCACTCCACCAAAAATAGCAGAAGGCTCAGAAAAATATGCGGTCTCTTCTAGAATGTAGAAGACGTCCACACGAGTCCACTGTCTCTTGTTTCGCTGAATTTCGTAAAGAAACGAAAAAGATATGATTTTTACAAGTTTGCAACGGTTTAAAAGTGTTAAAACAGATTAAATAATCAAAGCCGATTACCTCAGCAAATCGTTCGAAACTAGGGTTGTAATTTTCTCCCAATCCGTGAAGCTAGAGGACGATCGGCCTTCGCAGCGTCGAAGGGCTAGGAGAGAGCTTACCGCGCGTGGGGGAGTGGGCCAGCTCGATGGGCCCTACTGTTCGTGGAGGCGGCGGAAAGTCTGGATCTTCCTGGGCTCGAAACTCGAGGTACGGTGAACGATAGGGGGTGGGGTTGCTATGGATTTGAAGCTGGGATCGAGGGCTCCAAAAGCTTCAACTGGCGGGGGCGCTGAAACGTCATAGATCGATCGGAAATTGGCTGGGAAGCGGGGGAGGAGTTTCGTCGTCGACTTCGAGGGTATCGGGGAAGAAGCGGGGAGAGAGAAAAAGTGAGGGCCAATCATATTTTTTTATTTTATTTATATATTTTTAAATTTCGAAAATACCCTCTTTCTCTCACGAACCCCAATCCAGACCCAACGACTGTCGTCCCTAGCGTTTTACCCCCATTCCGAACACAATGGGATATGTTTCGTAGACCCAGTCGACTGTTTCAGTCAGTTTTCATTCAATTTAAAATATATAACATTTAATATTCGATTTGAACGTACATTTCAATTTGCCAGGGCCACAAACTGATTCTAAAAATTCCCGAAAAATAAATCTAGCTATGTTTTGACGATACGGTCCCAACAAAACTAGTTTCGTCGAATTGTGAGACCGTTTGAAAAATGGCCCATTTCCGGTCGATCCAATTTAACTATAATTGACCAAAACACATTTTCCTTTGCCACGCTTACATACTAGCTTCAAAAATTATGAAATTTGAAACTTAGCAATAGTTTAACATCCCGGATCCAACAAAATTGGTTTCGTCGAATTCCGATGTCGTTTGCAAAATGGTCATTTTCACGGGCTATATAAACTCCATAACGACCTTTCTGAAAATTCATTTGGCCATAACTTTTGCTTTCCTCTATGAAACTTCGATTTTTCAGATTCGTTAGAAAGGTATTCACTAACAGATTTAAATATTTTTGGTTTCACTCAAATCCGTTTTGTTTTGCACCCGGTACAGTCAGTCAAAGTTTGAATTCAAATTTTGAAACTACCGCGCCAAAATATGCTTGATACGTGAATTAGCATTTGGAGCTTGTGTGACGAGGTGGAAGATTTACCATACGAGCGAGAGGCTTGTATGGCGATGACTATATATATATATTAAAATATATATAAATTCCACAGCGATTTTTTTGAATTTTAAACTGGACATATCTTTCAACTTCTAATGTGAAATCTCAGTTTCTTACATCCGTTAGAAAGATATCGTCAAACAGATTCAAATATTTCTTGTTTCGTTCAATTTCGACTTATAATGAATTCTGTATATTCATTTGAAATTCGAAATCGAATTTTCGAACTACCGTGCCATTTCAGGCCTGAATTATAATTAAAATAAATTTATTCGTTTTAACTTCGTCGAAAATAAATTTTCCGTCGTTATTATTTAAAATAATTCATTTTAAATATTCAAAATTCATTAAAATAGCCAATTTAAAATTTTTAAATTGGCCCAGAATTTCCGGGTTGTTACAATCTCCCCCGCTTAAAACTTTTCGTCCCCGAAAAGGAACGAAGCCAAAAGTCGTTTAACTAATCAACTCAACTTCTAATATTTTGACTACGGCTTAAGTTCTTCAACTTTTCAGTTTCTAAGAACTTTTCAAATTTTTCAAAAATTTGGCTAACACCCTAAATTTCTGAAAAATTTCGCCATAACCTCCCCTGCACCGGGAGCACCGGGAAAATCCCGAAATTGCCATATAGGCCCTCTGATCTCAAAAAGAAAAAGAAAAAGCCAATCGGCTCATAAAATCATCATCACCTAAGAAATACAATAAACTTGTACCTATTTGTCGGGCAAACAATTTTATTCCTCTTCTCTAGCCTCCTTGCAATGACTTGTTCACACACACACATATATATATATATATGTACATGTATGCATTTTCAACAATTTCCAATTCATCAGTCACTAACCTTAAATTAACCAGAGAATAATTCCCCAAATATTAACCCCGAAGGCCGAAACCAACATCAGATCAATATCCAGGAAACCGTTCTGCTTAGCTAACCTAAAGTTAGTTTCTAAATTTTGATTTGATTTGGTTAAATTTACCATTCGTTCACATGTTGGTTTCAATAATTTTATTAGTTATACTAATAATCACACAACACAACCATCAATTAATTAGTTTGTTAAATTTTCAAATATATAATTTTATATAATCAAAAATCAAATTTTCTAAGACCGAATTATATATATAATCCCAAATACGTTATTTATAAACATATAACACTCAACTCGTTCTGGGGCATTACTAACCCCATCTCTAATGAGTCACTCATTCTAGAATGCTACTGATTCTATCTCTAATGAGGATTCTTCAATAGGATATTACTAATCCAATCTCTGATGAGTCTTTTGTTCAGATCTAACGAGTTGTACCCCAAAGATTTGAGTTAACCAAAGCTCTGATACCAGCTGTAACAACACGGATTTCGCCCGGACCTAATCGATCGCTAAATCGACCAAGACCGTTCGAATCCCGTATACGCTAACTCTAGGTATACAACACATCAGAACAAATAACAGAAGACTTTTATAAACATCATAATAATGTTACATCAGAGTACAGAATATCAGAGTATATCGAAATATAATACATAGCGGAAGATAAATTTACATAAATGTAATACAATGCGCAGCGGAAATATAAACTACACAGCAGAAGACTGTAAATGCCTGGACACAGCTTAAAGCTTCAATCTTGAATCCTGCTCAATACATCTGCAAAATAAAACTACTCGACTGCCCGTGTGGAAAATAGGGGCACCCGAGTTCGCAAGGGAAAAGCAAACTACAGGTCAGTCATGGGACTGGTGTGAGAAACTCTAAACAGTTAAAATTAACTCATTTAATAATATGGCATATCACGGGACCACGCCGCTAACGCGGAACGGGTTTACCACCATGAATGCCAGTGTATAAACAACAATCAATATAGATATATGGATCTACTATGCATCAATCAACATGCAATATCCCAATCTACCCAGTTAGATTAATCACTACACTTAGATTTTCCAAATCCAATTCAATTTACAGAAATTATTCCTTTGGATTTTATTCTCGATTTCTTATTTCAAATCATTTGAAATACATATCTAACTTTCTATATAAAAGTAGATTTCACTTCGGGATCTCAAATCAAATCGTTTGGAAATATGAATTCCAAAACATAACAATGCATACAAACAAGTATGCAACCAAATATCGTGCTCCCCATCGACAAGGCAAAGGGTACGCACCTCGCAACTCGATATATAAATGTTCACCTACCTCACATAGGATTAGGCTACACCGACGATGCACCTACCCCACATAGGGGTAGGCTACACCGACCTCTCACCCATACTTTTAGTCTCAGGGTCACCCGACTCTTTAGCCACATACTAAATCATTTCATATCCCGAAGTAGGGAAAATCATTTCACAACATAATAATCACAAGTACTTTCAAAATATAGTACTTCACATCAGTAATTCACACATATGATCAGTCACTATTAATCACATAACCTTTGAGCTCGTACGTCTCAAAGAAGGGTGTTAAGCAAGTGAATAAATTCTCCGCCACCAAACAGATACATCATTAATAGCAACTAATCGAATATGCGATGAACCACAATGTAACATATAATACATTTCTAAATCATTTTAGAAATCATCGGGATCTGGGCCTCGAAATCCTTTCTGTTTTATAAAACATTTTTATAAAACATTCCCGGTCCAAAATCGGGAATACATTTCTTTTCACTTAAGAAAAATATCATTTCACAATCATTCATTAAATTTGAAATGAACACAACATCACTAAACACCTTATCGTCAAATCGTGAAGTGTTTCACAAGGCGTTAGCACACAGATATTTTCAACCCAACCCAATGCTAAATGTAAAAGCATATTATGCTCATAAACTGGTCGAGCACAATCCAAACAATCAATCAATCAAATTTGACATTAAATATAAGGTTTTGAATAGAGATAGTATCGACTTATATTCAACGTCAAATCCTGAAACCAACAGATATCATATCGGGAATAACGATATCGATATCTTCCAAATTCCCATCACGATATCTGTATAATCACGGAATCCAATATTGAAAATATACAAAGATAATTTCAATTCAAATCCATTCCAATTCATATATTGGAAATTCTGGTTATTTTCAAAACCATTTCAAATCCACTTTATTTATTTTAAAAATAAATAGAATTATAATTCTAGTTCAAAACTAATTCATTTCGATAAAAATCTATTTTTATCTTTTCAAATATGGGATTTTTCAACCCAATTTTTACCAAATCATTTCTTGTGATTTTACATTAATTATTGATATTTTTAATAATTTTATCAAGGCCCGTATAGTCGATTTCCATCAACGGCAATCGAGCTGCACTTACAGCGACCTTTTCCAAATTTTATTTGGACATAATTCCAAATCCATCCGTTAGATTTCAAATTTCTCATATTCCTTGGAAAGCTCTTTTCGATACGAACCCAACGGTTCCGGTTTCAGGAGAATCCGACGGTCGGATCTCTCGTAATGTTCGTTCGAAGTCAATGGTCGAAATTCGTGAATTACCGCGGCGCGGTGCGTTCTATTCAGGCCATTATATCATATATATAATATATAATATATATTTCGTCGATTTCCCTTTTAAAACGTATTTTATAAATCGTTTTAAATTCGTTTTCAAAACGATTTCAACTTCATATTCAATTTCTAATCAAAATTGAATATTCCATATATACGACAATTTTATACAGTGTATATATATGTTAAAAATTTTATTTTTAACAATCTAGTCATTTTCACATTTCATATATATAATATATCGTTTTCATTTCATATATACATCATTATTTTCACTTTCAATATATACGATATTTTCACTTTTCAATATATACGATATTTTCACTTTTCATATACATGTTATTTCACTTTTCATATATATATATATATATATATTTCACTTCGCTATATATATAAATTTCACTTCGCTATATATATAAATTTCACTTCTATATATATAAATATTTCACTTCTCTATATATATGAATTTCACTTCGCTATATATATATATATTTCACTTCTCTATATATATGAATTTCACTTCACATCACGATCAATTTTCACACAGAATACAACCAAACAAACAAGTCGTCCATGGTCTGTGGACGACGGGGAGCAGTTCATATATGCAGTTACAAAATAAATAACTGTACAGAAAATTTAAAGTGAGAGAATTCTCACATTGGGATCCACTCCGTCAGTTTTATCTGAATTTCTGTTCTGTTTCGATTTGAAATTGCCTGAAATTCTGACGTGCTCTGTTTTGGACACGGTCAGTTTTGTCGCGAAGCTCTCGTTGAGATGAGTTCAACGCTTCTAAAATCTTCGAATTTCGTTCTCGTATGAAGGAGATATGACAAATTATACATTGATGGCCTAACTGAATTAATTATAATCAACTAAATTAATTAATTTCCCCTTTACCCCTTAATCTCATTTCCACGTCAGCTAAACTCCTCACTCTCTCCTTGAAACCCGTCGTTCGAAGAAACCTGGAACCCATTCTCTTCAAAATAAAAACCACCGCGTCGTCGCCAAATCAGGCCATCGGCCATCGATCTGACCCTCACCATCGCGCGCCTTGGCTCCCTCCACCATCGCCAGTGACGGCTCGACCTCTGATGCACCCATCAGCCCGGGAATCTCCAGCGAACTCGATGGCTTTCCACCCAAAAATCACCAAGGATACTTTACGTTAATCACTGAAACTAGTATTGATTTGTAGAGGGAGAAGAGCTCTGCAAAATTATCTGAAGGACTGAGGTGTAATTTTATGTGTGGAGGGAGATCGGGGGATTTCTTTCTAGAACGATTTCACGCATTGTTTTCCCCTGGCGGCTAGGGTTATGAACGATGGGGTGGGGGGTTTTATATAAATTTTTATTATTATTTAATTCAATTAAATTCAAAAAGGTGAATTTCACATTCGAACTGCAAATCGAACCCAACGACAATCGCCCCTAGCTAAATACCCTCATTCCAAACACAATGGGATATGTTTCGTAAGCTGATTCGATCGTTTCGATCAGTTTTCGTCAAAATCAAAATATAAATCTATATATTGAATTTGAATGCACATTTCAATTTACCGAGGCCACACACAGTCTCTAAAAATTCCCGAAAAATTATTTCTAGCTTCGTATTGACGATACGGTCCTAAAAAAACTAGTTTCGTCGAATTCTGAGACCGTTTGAAAAATGGCCCTTTTCTGGTCGATCCAATTTAACAGAAATCGACTAAACACATTTTCCTTTGCCACGCTCACATACTAGCTTCAAAAATTATGAAATCTGAAACGTAGCAATAATTTGAGATCCCGGATCCAACAAAAGTGGTTTCATCGAATTCTGAGGTCGTTTGCAAAATGGCTATTTTCAAGGCCTTTATATATATTAAAATATATATAAATTCCACAGCGATTTTTCTGAATTTTAAACTGGACATATCTTTCAACTTCTAATGTGAAATCTCAGTTTCTTACATCCGTTAGAAAGATATCGTCAAACAGATTCAAATATTTCTTGTTTCGTTCAATTCCGACTTATAATGAATTCTGTATATTCATTTGAAATTCGAAATTGAATTTTCGAACTACCGCGCCATTTCAAACCTGAATTATAATTAAAATAAATTTATTCGTTTTAACTTCGTCGAAAATAAATTTTCCGTCGTTATTATTTAAAATAATTCATTTTAAATATTCAAAATTCATTAAAATAGCCAATTTAAAAATTTTAAATTGGCCCAGAATTTCCGGGTTGTTACAACCATACAGTCTAGAATATTCTTATATGAATTTCTAACTTGATATTCACTTCTGGGTCAACCCGATATTTGATTTATTTTGAAATTCCTTTTTAAAATATAAATAATTCTTTTATAAATTATAAAGGAATTCCACAGCGACTTTTCTGAAATTTGATTTAGACGTGAATCAAAATCTACACGACGAAATCCCGATTTTTCTCTTCCACTAGAAAGATATACTCCACCAGCTCCACACGTTTCTTGTTTCACAGAAATCCGGCTTAAAATGAATCATGTACATTCAGTTGAAGTTCGAATCGCCAATTTACGAACTACAACGCCATTTCGAGCTTGATTTTAATTATATTATAACTCTACGTTCAAACTGTCGTTTATATAATATATTCGTTATTATAATTCAATCCTAAGCTGAATTAAATATCACAGATGATCCAGTTCACACCATATCGTCATTTCAGCCAATTCTTATTATTTCAGAATTAAATATATTATTTAATTTATTCTTTTAATTAAATATTCATCATTATTTAATTCTACGACCATTTAATTCACTAAACCACCATTTCAATAATTTAATAAATTAATTATAATACCTCTGCCAATGCGGGTCATTACATTCTTCCCCACTTAAAATAATTTCGTCCTCGAAATTGCTAAGGTAGAGAATGACTCTATCAACTGGTTAGAACATATTTGTTCACTTCCTAACTTCAGTTTCAACTGAACCAATTTAATTTCAATTAAATTATTAATTAATTCTTATCAACGAAAATTTTCAAAAATCCTGAAAATTTTCTAACTCCTTAACTCTTCGAAAAATTTCGCCAGCACCTCCTTTGTACTGGTCAATAGGTCAAACTCCAACTCGCCTCTCTGGGCCATCTCCATCCTAAAAGAAAATCAAACGGCCAAGCGGCTTGCCAATTCGGCTCATCAAAATCTCATACCATATGAAATATAAACTTGTACCTTTTTGTCGGGCATATCATTATATCACTTCCACCTGTTATCAATTCAGTGGGTACAAGGGTCATCCCAATCAAATTCCAATCTGCTTCCATCCACGACACAACCATTTGCTTATATCCAAGCCAAATATCATTTCAACTCGAGTTTCTTCTCGATTCCCAACTCTTAACTTGATTATCACATTACACTTCGAATTTTGAATCTCACAATCCAGTTTGTCTTGATATCATTCTAAATCAATCTCAATTACCACTTTACTGGCTTTACTTTAATTCAAATTTGCTTTCACAAATTTCTGTTAAATTTGTTTTTAATTCAAACGGTCTTTCCCTGGGAGTTTTAAACAGTTTACTCTTTTCAAAAATCAAATTTTCCTTTTGAACATGTCACTGAGCCCTTAATTAATATTCCATTAGTTAAATCACTTCTCTAATTCTTTATCAATATTTGTTAACCAAATATTTTCAATAACCATATTGGCCTTTTATGTTATTTGGAAAACATTTCCGAATATCGCCTTCCTTTATTTTCTAAACTGCAGAAAATATATGCTATTTATAATTGGAAAATATTCCAATTACTTATCTCTTTTTCGATCTCGTTTATTTCTATACTTTGGAAATATTCTTTATTATATTTCCAAGCTTACACTTATTTGGGTTAAAACGGATGTTGTGTAAAACATCGTTACGACAACCCAAATACTATATTCAACTAACTCTTATTCAACATTGATCTTCGAGCCTGAAATCTTACTATTTATTTGTTAATAATGAAATCAATCAAGTTGGGGTATAACTACCTCTCAGACCTTGACTGAATAACATTTATAACGTCAAAACAGATATGACTACTTACTCGAATAATCAATACCATACAACTACTTATTCACTTTTAAACACGTATACGCTCCCTCTTTCTATTTTTACTAGATTTTATTCTTAGTCTTCCTTTTTGATTTTACTATTCTATTTCTAAGTTCGTTTCCTTATCGACTTCTATGTATATATATATATCGATACGTTGATTTCTAACTATCAAATTATCTTAAAAATATTCTAACTCCTTAAATTCCCGGAAAAATTTGCCATAACCTCCTTTGTACCAAGAGCATCGGGATATTTCAAATAGCCTCCCATGGGCCTCACCAATCCAAAAGAAAAAGCCAAGCGGCTAGCCGATATGGCGCATAAAATCTCATATATGAATTAAATACATACCTTTTCGTCGAGCATTCTATTTATATACCTTCATACTTTATCCATACCTATCTCATGTATATTTATACCTGCTCAATCTATTTTAACTATGCCTGATCGTTTTAACTCAATTCGTTAATTAATTTGTTAATTAACTCTTTAGTCTATTTCACTTTTATATTTGAACATGACATATTCAAATATATTTTAACTTGCTTATTAACTAATTTGAATCCAAATTTCAAATTTAAGTTCTATATTCGATTTCGAATATCCATTAACAAATCCAATCCACCTTTCAAAGTTCAACTTCAAATTCAAACTCGATTAACTAATTCCTCTTCGACTTAGTTAATTCTATTCAATTTCTATTCAAATTTTATATCACTTCTATTATTCAAATCTAAATATCAAATTCTATAGTTCAAATTCTATATATTCAAATTCTATAGTTTAAATTCCATTTGAATTCTATATTCATATTCCATTTGAATTTCTATATTCAAAATCCATTTCACTTTCGATATTCAAATCCTATATTTGAATTCCTTTATATTTTCTATATTCAAATCCTATATTTGAATTTCATTTGAATTCTATATTCAAATTCCATTTGAATTTCTATATTCAAACTCTATTTCAATTCCATTGAATTTCATATATTCAAACTCCCTTTGAATTTCAATATTCAATTCTATTTGAATTCTCTTTATTCAAATTCTATATTCAATTCTATTTGAATTCTCTTTATTCAAATTCTATATTCAATTCTATTTTAATTCTCTTTATTCAAATTCTATATTATAAATCCCATTTTGAAATTCAACACAACTTGTCTTCCCCAGAACAAATTCAAAACAGTGTCTCTGGTAGTAATTTGTCACTTACAACTCGAAAATGAATATTGATGATGCAGCTGTCATCATCAGAATCTATTTTCCAGCGATCAAAGTGAGTTCAATACTATAAAACCATTTCTAAATATTTCCACTTTGAAATTCATTTCAAAATATAATTCACACTGCTTGTAAAACAATTTAAAATCTCCTAGGATCTTAAATTTTCCTTACTTTTAATCCAAATACATTTACAAACACTTATCCAATTTTCCAAAATTTTAATTCAATTTCTGGCTTAAATTTCAGAGTTAGCTCATCTGATTTCATGTATTTCACTTATATGAATTCTGATTGGTATTTACATAACCATTTAATTTATAATCTTACTTGATCATAATAACAACCAATATATCCATTATATTATAATTTTGATATATATATATATCTTCTCTATATCAAGATATACCTTGGGTAAACTTATTTTAATTTACCCTTTTTTCAAAACATATCGTGCCGACCCAACGTATTCGAGTGTTTAGTAACTCCTACCGATACAGTGGATCAAACTGATCGACCATAAACCATAAACAACTCAACCAATAAATCACCACAATATAAAACAATTTTTATATCAATAACAAAAACGTTCACTCGTATATATACACTCAAACTCAATCTAGAGTATTACTAACCCTATCTCTACCGAGTCACGCCACAAAGCCAAGTTAATCAATTAACCTTCTACTCTAACACCAACTGTAATGACCCAAAATTCCGGTCCAATTTGAGCTGACCAAAAACACAAGTCCAACCCCAAATTAAACCGAAAATCAGGAAATTAATAGAAAGAAAATAGAGGGTGAGAATAGATAAGATATAAACTTAGAATAGAAGAAGAAGAAGAAGAAGAAGAAGAAGAACACAATATCAGAGTAACACGAATCTCACAGCGAAACGAATAAATATATTTCATAACATAACTTTGAAATACAAATCTGTACTTGAATATACATATCATTATCAAAGTACAGCACTTACAACACAGCGGATAGCTATATGATCCTGAAGCCTCCTGCTCCAAGCTCTTCCAGTATATCTGTAAATCCTGACTACTTGACTGCCCATACAAATTTAGGCACCCAAGAGTTTAGGGAAACAAACAAATAAACTCCGTGTCAGTTATGGGAGTGGTATGAGTAAAACAGTTTAAAACAGTTCAAGCAGGTAAATGATATCTCATAAGACCACGCCGTATAATGGAACGGGTTTTTCTCTTATGAGAATCCAAATTATCTTTATATCAAAAACCTTTGATATTATAATAATGTCTATCAACCACAATATAATAATCATCTAGCAGAAAAGCTTTCATCTCACGTTCTACATACATACTATTCAATCAAAACCGCAAGCACGTATTGGGTAATGGATTTCCTACTATGACAAGGTATGGAACCACCTTTTGCTAGTGTACCTCTAGAGAGGAATACACTGGGTTCAACAAGAACTTCTTGCAACCCGGCCACACATGACTGACCACTCATTTCGCTTGAGTGTATCGAATGTATATCACCAACGGTTGGGATCAGCAACCGTTTCCCGAATGGGACAGCATCAACAATAGATTTTTAGAAGTAAATGAAATTCTAGATCAGGTGATTATACACCCTACTTCGGTGCGACCGACTAAGCCATGTTGCGTGCCCGATTTCTGTCATTTACCGCATGTGAGGCTAGAAGCTACGCTTTATCATCACACCAGATTCACTTTGAATGCCACATCATCAAATCCATCAAATCACCGATTGACGTCCTCAACCATACATTATGTGTTAGCTAAAGAAGTTTCCTTCTCCGCTTCCACTCTTGGTACGGTTGGAGAAATCAATACACGTGATCGTTTGGAAATACTCTGGCAGACATCAGTCCATACAAGTCATCCAGGAACAGGATGAACCGAAGGCACTTTTCTGTAAACAGGATAGCCCTTGCATAACTCCGTCTTCAATTTCCTTTGGCATATATGATTCGCAACGCTTATGCCAATACAGAGTGGTTCTTTGGATAATAATCCAACCGGTCTCTCCATATTAACAACGTTAAAATGGTCAAAACTTCGATAGTCTGTGATTTAACTATCGAAGAAAAACAGGTGTGCAAATAACGATATTATTTCCAAATGGAAATTTATATCGATCAAACATCATTCAACATTTATCTCTTTATTTCATTAATTTACTTATCTCCTATTTCCCTATATTCAATATTTCTTATTTTCTAAATTTGGAAAATATACGTTATTAACAATGGAAAACATTTCCATTTCTTGATTTCTTTATTAGAAAACATTTTTGGCTTCTTATTTGGAAAAACATTTCCAAATTTTCTTCATTGGACTTAGACAGATGTTTAAACAAACCATCGCGATGCCAACTCAAACCATTTCCTTTAATTACTAAGTTCACTTAACCATCCTTTACTATCGAACCATAACCTTTCCTTAGTTAAAAATGAAGTCAATCAAGTTGGGGGTAATACTACCTCTCAGACCTTAACTGAACAATGTTTCTAACCTTGAAATAGACAAAGTTCACCCTTCTAATTCTTTAACAAACTTCCTTACGTAACTCTCTTTCAAATCTTTTCTATTCGATAATTCTTTCCTTCGATAAGGTATATTCGATAACTCTATTCAATTTATTCTATTCACTTAACTCTTTTGATTTAACTCTAACTCTATTCACTTAACTCCTATCGAATAAACTATATTCGATAACTCTTTTAATTCTATTTGAACAAACTATATATTCGATTAACTCCTTTTACTCTATTCGAATAAACTATATTCGATTAACTCCTTTATTCTATTTAAATAAACTATATATTCCATTAACTCCTTTATTCTATTCGAATAAACTATATTCGATTAACTTCTTTATTCTATTTGAATAAACTATATTTGATTAACTCCTTTTACTTTATTCGAATCACTAATATTCGATTACTCTATTTAACTTCTATTCGAATAACTAATATTCGATTAACTCCTTTTACTTTATTCAAATCACTAATATTCGATTAACTCAATTGATTCTATTCGAATAAACTATTCATTTATAAAGATTTACTTTTAGTAACGCTTCTTCACTTTACAAATGATTTCCTTTTTAGTAACGTTTTCCTCTTTACAACGGTTTCCTTTTTATAACATCCTATTCGGTTATAAACAAATTTCCTTTTTTATAACTCTACTTATTTTCTAAATATTTCCTTTTTAATTCTATTTGTAAATGGTTTTATAAATATCTCCTTTTTGATTCCATTTGTAAAGGTTTTACAAATATTCCTCTTTCGATTTCATTTGTAAAGGTTTTACAAATATTTCTCTTTCTAATCTATTTGCAAATGGTTTACAAACATTTCTCTTTCTAATCTATTTGCAAATGGTTTTACACTATTTCCTTTCCAATCCTATTTGTAAATGGTTTACAAATATTTCCTTGTATATCTTTATTTATTCTACTCTAGTTATTTCCTTTTTTCTATTCTATTCGTTTTATCAACATTTTTCCCTTTTATAAAACTCTATTCGTTTTATAAACATTTCCCCTTTTATTTACTTTCGAAATATTTCCTTTTATAAAATCTATTGATTTTATAAAATCCCTTTATTTCAATATACATTGAAATAATTCTTTTTACATCCCAGGGTCTTTTATGATATTTAAAATATCGAATAACAAGGATCAATATCATTCCAACACACATAATCCATAACAGATTATAAAACACATCATATATCATAATATATGAAAAACAGTAAAATAAATGTTGAGGAATCCAGTCGGATTCCTCCAACCTGTTTCCCTGCATCCACAGATGTTACACAATGAAATCAACATCACTTTCAGTTCCATATGATATATTCTGTTAAACAGAATCAATATAGAAATTCAACTAACTGACTAGCAGTTCAATCAAACAGTCAACACACAGTCAATCAGCCAATATTTAACAGTTCTAAAAATACAACATGAAATTATAAACTGTTCAAAGTTAGTGAGATTTACTCACATTTGCAGTTCATCGTTAAAGAACGATAAACTGTTATTTGATTTGAATCAAACAATTTATTTCGCCATAAATTCAAACGAGCTCAAATCCACTTTCAGTTAGCTTCATTGGGTAGTGTCCGTCCATACGATCCCAACGTGACTGACCGTTCGAAATTCTGATGATATACGATAAAGTTATTCAATTAACAAGCGCCTATACTATTTAAATTAAATTATACCTTACGATATATTCAATATTGGGCTTAAATAAATGACTGAGGCCCATACCCATTTCTTTGAACCCAGGCCCGAACGGATATCCTTCTTCCCCAAAAACTGAAGCCGTCAGCTTCATCCACAATCCCTCCTCCATTTTCGATTCTTCCATCTCAAACCATCCTCCCGTCTCTCCACGGATTTACAAACAGAAACCATCATCACACTCTCCTCCACGTTCTTCACATCCTTCACCCAAAAATGCAAAACTCGAACTCCCAACTGAGATCGCGTCGAACCACTCTGTGCGTGCTGCTACAGCAAGCAAGATCGACATCAATATGTGTGGATTCCCACAAAATTTGGCCAAGGCACTCCATTCGATCTCTAGAACTCAAAAACAATACCAACTCTCGAATTGATGCACACATTCATCGAATTTCTAAACCCTAAGCCCACGGTGAAGGCATGACATCGAACTGTACCACGTTCGAAACCAACAAAATTTGTATCAGGGTGAAGAGATTTCAAAAAGGAGGCTACCAAAACCTGCTTGAACAATTTAGAGAATTTATTCGAATTGTTTGAGATTTTACAAAGATCGAAACAAATTTCCTGAAGATGAAAAGTTACAGCGGAAAATGTTTTGACCTAAGAAACTAATTTTAGGTTTAGGAAGATTTTTAAGGGTTATTTATAGGGTATTTTTATTATTTTAAAATTTATTATTATATTCAATTTTAAGCATCTGCTATTTGTACTGGTCCTTAAAAATTCCTGCGACCACATACGATACCCAAAAATCACGAAACTGGACATGCAGCTACTGTCTGACATTACGGTCCCAATGAAACTGGTTTCGTCGAATTCCGACTTCGTATGCTCACACAATGTATTTTTAACTGTCAAAATACTGACTGTTTTCCACTCTAAAAATCCGTACGACCACACAGTGACTCTAAAAATCACGAAACTAGAAATCTAACAACTATTTGACATTGCGGATCCAACAAAGTTAGTTTCGTCGAATTCCGACTTCGTTTGCAAAAGTGGCTATTTTTTAAAGCTCTGGATGACCCATTTAAATATATAAATATATTTAAATATAATTAACTTTAATATTAAAAATTAAATATTATCGTATATATATTCATAGTGGCATACCATATAGTCTAGAATATTCCTATATGAATTTCTAACTTGATATTCACTTCTGGGTCAACCCGATATTCGATTTATTTCGAAATTCCTTTTTAAAATATAAATAATTCTTTTCTAAATTATAAAGGAATTCCACAGCGACTTTTCTGAAATTTGATTTGGACGTGAATCAAAATCCACACGATGAAATCACGATTTTTCTCTTCCACTAGAAAGATATACTCCACCAGCTCCACACGTTTCTTGTTTCACAGAAATCCCGGCTTAAAATGAATCATGTACATTCAGTTGAAGTTCGAATCGCCAATTTACAAACTGCCGCGCCATTTCGATCTCGATTTTAATTATATTATAACTCTACGTTCAAACTATCGTTTATGTAATATATTCGTTATTCTAATTCAATCCTAAGCTGAATTAAATATCACAGATGATCCAGTTCACACCATATCGTCATTTCAGCCAATTCTGATTATTTCAGAATTAAATATGTTATTTAATTTATTATTTTAATTAAATATTCATCATTATTTAATACTACGACCATTTAATTCACTAAACCACCATTTCAATAATTTAATAAATTAATTATAATACCTCTGCCAATGCGGGTCATTACATTCGGATTTTCTGGGTTGTTACAATCTTCCCCACTCAAAAGGTTTTCGTCCCCGAAAAGGAAATAATAGTAAAGTAAGAAACAAAATGGAAAATGAAAGGTATTATAATTGTACCTCAATATAAGAGTCACTCGGAGATATCCACTTTGCACTTGGGATAGGCATGTTTGATGCTATCCTTAGTCTCCCACGTACAGTCTCTAGGATCCGCGCTCCACTGTACTTTGACTAAGTGGATCCTCTTGTTTCTCAGCACTTTGGTTTCCTTGCCCACAATCTTCACTGGCTCCCTTCTCACTTTTAGGGCCGGGAAATCTCCAAATCTCGTTGTGCTGCTTCCTCCACAACTAAATCTGGATCATGAATATGCTTCCGGAGTTGGGACACATGAAATATATTGTGGACCCCTGGCAACCAGTTAGGCAGCTGCACTCTATAGGCGAGAGTTCCAATTCTTTCGAGAATAGGAAATGGACCAATAAATCTCGGCGCCAATTTCCCTGTCTTCCCAAATCGGACTACACCTCTCAGTGGGGAAACCTTCAAGTATACAAGATCACCAACAGAGAATTCTAAATCCCTTCTTCGAGCGTCTACATAGCTCTTCTGTCGGCTTTGGGCAGCAAGAAATCACTTAATAAAATCAACCTTTTCATATGCTTCGCGGTTCATGTCCGGACCCAAAACCAATCGATTTTCGGGTCCCACCCAACATGCGGGAGATCTGCATGGCCTGCCATATAATGCTTCAAATGGTGACATCTGTAGGCTTGCTTGATAGTTGTTATTATAAGAAAATTCGACCAAGTGCAAATGATCTTCCCATAACCCACCAAAATCTAGGATGCATGCTCGCAGCAAGTCCTCCAATATACGGTTCACCCTCCCAGTCTGGCCATATGCCTGAGGGTGGTAAGCAGTGCTCATATTCAGCTTAGTCCCTAGCTCTTCTTGGAAAGCTTCCCAGAACTTGCTAGCAAATATCGGATCGCGGTCACTGACAATGCTGCTGGGAACTCCATGTAGTCTGACAATCTCTCTGAAATAAAGTTGTGCCAAACTGCGAGCTATTCTATTGGATTTAACATGAATGAAATGGGCAGTCTTTGTGAGGCGATCTACAATCACCCATATACCGTCATTGCCTTTCCTAGTCCGGGCAAGCCATCAATAAAGTCCATATAAATTTCGTCCCATTTCCAACTTAGAACCCCTAGCTGTTGCAATAGATCTGCTAGCTTTTGCTGGTCGCTTTTGGCTTGCTGGCAGGTGGGACATCTAGAAACATATATAGAGATGTCTGTCTTCATAGATCTCCACCAAAAAGTACGCTTCAGATCATGGTACATTTTGCTCACACCCGGATGAATGCTAAGCTTAGACTTGTGACATTTGTCCATTACTTCCTTTCTGAGCTCAGGAAGATTCGGAACACAAATTCAGCCCAATAGCCTCAGAACTCCTTTGTCATCAATCTGAAAACTCATGGATTCGCCTTCCCTAACTCTTTTGATGATTCTCTGAATAAATTCATCATTCTTCTAAACAGCAGAGATCTTATCGATCAAGGTAGGATAATAATGAGATTAGCAAGGATAAGGTTGGTGTTGGTCATATTCTTTCTGCTAAGAGCATCTGCTACTACATTGGCTTTCCCTGGAGTATATAAGATGTCCAGGTCGTAGGGTGCAAGGAATTCAACCCAACGCTATTGCCTCAAGTTCAAATCTCTTTAGGTGAATAGATACTTTAAGGATTTGTGGTTAGTATACAACTCAAATTTCTCACCCAAGAGATTGTGTGACCATATCTTTAAAGCAAATACGATGGCCATTAGATCAAGGCCATGAGTGGCATAATTCTTCTCAGGTGGTTTTAGTTCATGGCTAGCATATGCGACAACTTTGTCTCTTTGCATTAGCACTGCACCAATACCTTAAATAGAGAAAAGAATAACATGTTAAAATAAGATTTGATACTAGAAAAATGTCATTTCTGACATGTTTATTTAGATGAAAAGGATAACCTTCTCTAGAAGCGTCTGTCCAAACTTTCAGATCCTGATTGCCATCAATAATGGTCAACACAGGAGCAGTGATCAATTTCTGTTTCAGCTCTTGGAAAGCTGCCTCACATTCAGGTGTCCAATTAAACTTTGTATGCTTCTTAGTCAGCTTCGTCAATGGATAGGATAATCTTGGGAAATCCTTAACGAATTTCCGATAATAACTAGCCAGACCCGAGAAACTTCTTACTTCAGTGGGTGTGGTAGGCTGCTTCCAGTCTTTGATGGCCGAGATCTTTCCTGGATCTACTAAGATGCCTTCCTTAGGTACAACATGGCCAAGGAATTTCACCTCTTCTTGCCAAAATATGCACTTGGAGAATTTGGCTTTCAGCACATTTCTACGCAAAATCTCCAAGACTTTTTTCAGATGCTTTTCGTGTTCGGCAGTGAACTTGGAGAAGATTATAATATCATCGATGAACACCAGCACGAAATTATTTAGAACATCGCGGAAGACTTTATTCATCAAATTAACGAAGTATGTTGGAGCACTGCATAAACCGAAGGTCATTACTAACCATTCATAAAATAAATCTGGTCCTCTGAAGGCTGTCAAAGGCACACATTCTTCGGCAATGCATAGTTGGTGGAAACCTGTAGCTAGGTCCATCCTGGAGAATACTCGTGCTCCATTCAACTGCTGTAGCATATCATCAATGCAAGACAGCGGGCATTTATTTTTCAGAGTCTGCTTATTTAGATCACGATAGTCCACACATAACCTGAGGGTACCGTCTGACTTTGGGACGAAAACCACTGCTGCACCCCCAGCTCGAGAAGCTAGGCCTGATCAGACCCTTCCACAAAAGCTACTTTGTTTGATTGCTCAGCTCCTCCTTTTCTTTCAGTGACATCCTCCGAATAGGGTGTACAACTGGCCTTGCATTAGGAACTAAGTCAATTCTGAAATTGATTTCTCTGCGCGGAGGTAAGCTGTCAACTTCTTCAAACACATCCGCATAGTCTATAACGATAGGAATATCCTCAATAGAAGCGGGAGTGACTTCTAGAGAAGACCAGAATTCTTTCCTATCTGTGGTTGAGCTATGGCATGGAATAGCAATAATGTCTCCAAAATTTGTTTTGATTCTAACTACTCTTTCAGCATAAAGTAACTCAGTCTCAAATTTCGTTAGCTAGTCCATTCCAAGTATGATATCATACGCGGAAAAATTCATGATGATCAGATTAAAAGGAAATTAGAAGTAGGAGTAAGAAACAGGCACTCTATAGTATTGATCAAGAACAAGCGAACCTCCTATTAGACTGTGGGTTCTAATTAGTTCTTTGAGTTTTCTGGGTTTCAATTTAAGCTTTTTAATCATGTCAACAGATATGAAACTTCTAGATGCACCCGTGTCAAACAAAACGGTAATAGGAATATTCTTAATATTAAGAGTATCTCCTAAAACATCAGGTTTACCTGCTTCGGAAGAAGCTGGTACAGCTGCTCCGTCATAGACATGTGCCACCTGAGAACTCTTCAGTAGCGGGCAGTTAGGCTTGATGTGGCCCCTCTAGTGGCAACTATAGCACTCCCTCCTATCCTGAGAATTTTGGCTGGGACCTGAATCATTCCTCTTTGGTCTCTTGGGAGCTCGGCATTCATAGTCGAAGTACCCCATTTTCTGACAGTTGAAGCATTTCACATTTGATTTATCTCTTTTTTTTCTTCCCTTGGGGCTTGGTGGTAGAAGAGCTGCCCGCCTCAGGTTTCTTGTCCGGCTCCTTCTTCTTGTTGTTGGCTTGATTCTTGTCTCATTCCAGTTGAGAACCCTTCTAATCAATCTCTTCATATCTACAGGCCATCTTGATCACCTTAGCAAACAGGCGCTCGATGTGTGCAGTCACCCTGTTATGATACCTCCTCACCAGACCATTGATAAACCTCTTATTTTTCTGCAGCTGGTCTTGGACTAATTCAGAGGCATATCTAGAAAGCTCATCAAATTTCTTAACATACTCTGCAATAGTCATACTCCCTTGTTGGAGGTGGGCGAACTCATCGTGAAGGCACTCAACTTCGTGGGGTGGAATGAACTTCTCATTGAATAGCTCTTTGAATTTCTCCCAAGTCACATCAGCTTCATTACTCCCAACCATAGTTGTTTTCCACCAAATCTGGGCCTGGTCCTTCATAAACCAAGTTGCCATAAATCGCTTTCTGTGGTCCTCGAGCTCTAGTCCTCCCAAGATCTTTTCCATTGCCTTCATCCATGCTTGCGCTTCCATCACCGTCTCTTGGCCTGTATAATGCACTCCTCCTAGATTCATTAATTTCTTCACCACTTTGTCAAGATCAAAAGCACATGGAGGTGGTGGTGGCATCTCAACTTCTGGAGTAGTCTCTCTCCGATCAACCGGAGTCTCCTCTCTTGCGGGCCCTCTTGCTCCCACCTCTACCACGGGCTCTCGTACATGCTCTGGTACTCATTCCTTAGTTAGTTCTGTACCATCAAGGAAAGAGTCAGACTAACAGAAATGATAATTTTCAAAGGAAAGATTAAAAGTAGAGACATATGATAAGATGATAATGACGTAATGACTTATTAATATGTGCTATTCTGTTGTGCTCATTCTAGGACATTACTAATCCTATCTCTAATGAGCTACACGTCTTAGAATACTACTGATTCTATCTAGACGAATTGTTCTAAAAATGTTATACTCCATAGCTAAGGTTAACCTTTAGCTCTGATACCCATGCATAGTTCAATTTTCAGAACAGTCATTGTAGAATTTTTATACATATTTTAGTATGTATTTAAAATTAAACAAATAATCGTTGTATACATTTTCAATATTATTGTTAGCGATTCCTTTAATTTTTGTTGTCATAGTTAAACCATAAAAATGTATATCCTCTATTGAATTAGAAATGATAACTAAATAAATTAACGCAAATATTTTTGTCGTTTTATTGATATTTTTATTATAAATAAAAATTTATATTGGCCCTTTGATTTACGGACATTTTTATTGATATTTTTATTATAAATTTATCATTTTCGGCTCTACTATATTTTTTATTACTCTCGTTATAAAAAATCCATGTAATGACCCGAAAATCCCCTTGCGGGAAATCGTCGGTTCACTAACTTTGCACGTACAACAGATCAGAACAAATACGGAAGACGTTTATGAACATTATAATAATGTTACATCAGAGTACAGAATATATCAGAGTACATCGAAATATAATATAGCAGAAGATTAATTTACAGTAAATGTAATACAATGCAGCGGAAGACCATCATTGCTCTGGACACAGCTTTAAGCTTCGATCCAGAATCCTACTCAATATATCTGCAAAATAAGCTACTCGACTGCCCATGTGGAAAAGAGGGGACCCGAGTTTGCAAAGTGAAACAAACTACGGGTCAGTCATAGGACTGGTGTGAGAAATCTTTACTTAACTTATCTAATAAGAAGGCTAATCATAGGACCACGCCGCTAATGCGGAATGGGTTTACTCCATTGGATTGCCAGTGCATGAAATATAGTAAATAGTCAAATAACGCAATGCTTTTTAGAAAAATGAAACCATTATAAGGCTCAAGTCCCATCACATAATGCAACGCAAACCGGAGGATAGCGTTTTACCTTATAATGGTCAAAAATGCTTGATACTATAAAAATGGATTTGATATTATTATTAGTGTATATATGTTTTAAAAACATTTCAATTATAATGTATTAATCATAGACGGCATAGTACCCCATCCTATTATGTCGCCATACTAGTTCTAAAATCAAAACCGATGATGTCATATTGTGTAACACCCCGTGTTTTCTGTAAACATTAAAGTAACGAATTAAAGAATAAATGATTACAAATGTGAGAATTAAGGGAAATGGGTTACGCCACTGCATTCATCTTGGAATTCTGCTTGAGATAGAGTCCGAGTTTGCATCAATCGGACTCCGTATGAAGGAGTTATGACCTTCAGAAGATTCAAGTATTTAAATAAACAGCTCAGATTGAAGTTTAGAAAAATCAAATTTCAAAATCAGAAACGGGCTGGGCGGGAATTTTCCCGCCCAAGGCCAGGTCGACTAGGGGGTCGACCTCCCCCCATACAGGTCGACCAGGGGTCAACCTGGGTGTCGACCTGGAGGTCGACCTACCACTCTGGTCAGATCTAAAACCTGACGTGTTTCTTTGTGTGACGATTTGCTATGCCATTAGGGCTTGTGTGGCAAGTTCTGGTTGGTTCTATTAGGTTTGAATGGCCTTGATTTGCACTAGGTTGATCTGACGGCTCCTATTAAATCAAACTTCTATATAAGCAATCTATATAAAAGCAACCTAAATCTAAACCCTAAGTCACACAAAAAAATATTCCTAAGACCATCATGCTGTCAGTACTCAACCTAGAGTAGCCGCAATTCTCCTTCAACTAGAAGCAAGTTAGGAATACAAATTAAATCTAATTCAGCTAAGAGAATTCAACGTCTACAACAAAGGAGAGCTATTCAATTTCAGAATACAGCTCCCAGAACACAATACTAGTCTCCTTTTTGTAAGTCCAGTTATCAATTAGACCTAAATGATATTAGAATCATGACTAAATAACTGGATGTAGAACAACGCTTAATGCAAATTTATGCCTATTCTTTTTGTTAAAACTGAATTGACTAAGACTATGACTCTTATCATGTTAAGTTTGTGACCATGTTGTATGTAATTTGATGATAAATGTTAAATGCTTGGAAATGAATCCATATATTGTATAATTTGGCAATGACATATATGTTGTATAATTTAGTAATGACATATTATGTTGTATACTTTGGCGATGACATAATAAAGTGGCGATGACATATTATGTTGTATAATTTGGCAATGGTATATCATGTTGTGTAAATTGGCGATGACATACCATGTTGTATAATTTGGCGATGACGTTTCATGTTGTATGATTTGGCAACGACACCTATATGTTGTATATCAATTTGGGAATTTTGCTAAGTTTATGCAAGTTCAACCATGATCACATATATGACCAAAACTACATGCTAATATGATTAGGTTCATGTTAAATTTGATCCAACTAATTTGCAAGTTCGCAACTACATGCCTAATTTTAAGTTTATGCAGTTCTATGTAAAACCCCTATTTCATGATTCATGTTGAGTAGATCTAAATTTGCAATTTCATAATTAAATGTATATTGTTCTATGCCAAATTCATATGATACATGTGTAGTTAGATCCATATTTTTATGATGTTGGAATTATTACATGTTCCTCTTTTTCCCCTTTTGTGTATAAGCTAGCCTATGTATCGAACCTAACATTTTATGTGATTTATGCGAACGTTTAACGGGGGTAACATTGGGGAAAAACATGTAATTACATATAATTGACATATTTGGCTCATAAACATGTAAATGTTTTATGGCATAAAGTGGTATAAATTTTTATACCTAAAATTATGAACTTGATTTAAAGGGAAAGTGGGGCTTGACTTGAATGACAATAATTTACATAAAAAAATAAAGAGGTAAATATGTAAATTTAGAAAAGACGAATATGCCTAACACGAGGTTAGACCGAGTTACGGTGTAAGACTGCCCGGAACCGCCGAGCACATCCAGCAACCTAACAATATATATCTAATATGGGAGGTTAGTGCATCGAGCCCAAAAGAACCCGAGGTTAGACTGAGTTACGGTGTAAAACTGCCCGGACCCGATAGGTACATCCAGTAACCGCAACAATACCTGTCTAATGTGAGTGGTTGGTGCTTTAATGAATGAATTAAAGCTAAGTCAGGAATGGTAGGGTTAAGTTAATTAAGGCAACACTTAACCAATACAACATGTTAACTAAACTGATGGGTGGGGTTAGGTTAACTTGGACACTTAACCAATTTAACATGTTGATTAGGAAACCCTAGTAACAGGGACCCATTTAAGCAGTAACCCACATAGATGTATCATGGTACCCTGAACTAGGCAGGGTGGAGCATGATTACTGGGTTGATTATAAGCGGTCAAAACAACGGCAGTTGGTGCGTCGGTGTAGGTTCCGACGGAGTACGGACGTGCACGTACTCCGGTGTGGAAAAAGCAGGCACTAGGCATCAGTAGTTATACACTGTGCATCTTGAATCGTGTCGGGTTGCCACCATAGGATTTGCTGCACCCCGTGGTGGGACCAGCACAGGTATCTACAATCAAGTGGGGCCGTATGACACAAGTAGTAAATGCGTGCGAGTAGGAGCCGATCGATAAAAAGGGATCACTGGGTTTGAACTCATGATGATGGTTGAAATATCTAGTAAGTGCAGAGAATATGGATATGAGTGCGATAGTATGATTAGTTTATCTTGCCTTATCCTATGTTACCTTATTTCCTTGTTATTATCCTGTCTCCAGCTTATTCAAGTCATGGTTCTCTTATCAGTTTACATACTGAATAATCACTGGACTTACCAGACTTATGTTTGACCCATTTTTCTTTTGCTCTCTTTTCTTCCATTCCCCCCCTCAGGTACCCAGGGAGGGAATAGCTCATCTTAATTTGGACTGTTCATCTTTCCAAGCTTGAAGACTCTGTGATGTATAGCTTGAACCTCTTATCTTTGGCTATGGCTTTGGACACACTACTACTTGGGGATTTTTGCAGTTTTATTGTGTTTTATGCTCCTTTATGTTATAATTAAGACAGAGATTTTGATGTAACGATTTGGAAGTTGTTTTGAGACAGTTTGCTATAATGTTTTTGTTATGAACTGCATATGAAATAAGTTTAGTTTTTTTCCGCTGCTTATATATGTCTGTCTTGTGAATTATCTGTGTCTTTTACCTATAATGCTCCACCAAAGTTAAGGCATTCCCTTTGTGAGTGACCTTAACGGAGGTGGGGTGTTTCACTTGGTATCAGAGCAAAGGTTTACCAGATCAGATAAAAATTTTGAAAACTGTTTTTCAAAAAGAAGTTTAAAGAAGCACTTTTCAAGAAAAAGTGTTTTATTTTAAAAAGGCATAATCCCCTAAAAGCCATATGCATTATCTTTCTATCCTTTGTTTTGAATCTTTCCTTTTTCGTTTCAGCATGTCTGGGGATCTTAACCTTCCAGAGGGTGTGCCGGTACCTAGCTGGTTCAGAAGGTACCTAGAGGCTAGGGCTAATGTCGCAGGCCCAGCAGACGTTCCTCCGCCCCCAGCTGCAGCAGTTCCTCCTCCTCCTCCGCGTGCAAATGCTTTCTCAAAATATGTAGGGACTTTCGAGCCATGGGTGGAAAGAACTTCAATGGAAATGAATCCTTCGTGGAAGCAAGAAACTGGCTCAAAGAAACTGAGGATCTGTTTGATATCTTCGAAGTGGATGATAGACAGAAGATACAGTTGGTCGTATGGTTGCTCAAAGATGAAGCTTCCTATTGGTGGGAAGTTACTAACGCTGAAAGACCAACTGAAACTTGGATGGATTTCAGAATGAGGTTTGAAATGAAATTCCTCTCATAAGCTGAACGAAGCCTACAAATGGAGAAGTTCTTAGCTCTCAAACAGGGGAGTATGTCAGTCAAGGAATACGTTAGCCAATTCAACCAGCTGGCTAGGTTCGGGTTGGAGTTAGTGAACAATCCACCTAAGAAGGCTCTCTGTTTTGTTAAAGGATTGAATGAGCCACTGCACAGTGTAGCTATGTCCCATATACCTATGGGTGCAACTTATGAGAGACTGGTGGACATGGCACTGTTACAAGAAGATAAGGTTAGCAAGAAAGAGACAAAGGTGGAAGTACTTCAAGATAATAAAGTGGAAGGATCACAGAGAAAGAAGACAGATTTCAAGAACGACGAGAAGAACAATAAACCCCGTGACAAGAGGAAATGTAATTTTTGTGGCATTCCTGGACATCTGGTTAAGGACTGCAGAAAGAAGAAGAGGAAGATGGGTGGTTGTTTCCATTGCGGCGAGACGGGACACATGGCTGGGCACATGGCTAAGGACTGCCCAAGAAAGCAAGGGCAAGGGCAGAGAGATGGATCTACTTCTAGAGGGCAGGTTCACGCTCTCATGACACCTCCATAAGAACGAGGAAGAAATGTTTCTGTTGAGAGTTTAGTTTATCTTTTTGATCATCCTGTTCGTACACTCTTTGATTCTGGCGCATCGCACTCTTTTATATCTACTGCTTTAGTTGAATCTCTGCACCTAGACACCAGTTTAGTAGAGGATCCCTTGGTTGTTTCAGATCCAATTGGGGGCTCAACTTACTTGTCAATGATTTGTTTGGATTTGGAAATTTCTATACTAAGTGTTGGGTTTAGATGTAATGCCTATGTTTTGGGCTTCACGGGCTATAGGTTGATTCTAGGCATGGATTGGCTATCCAGTAATAGCGCCATCCTCAATTGTAAAAAGAGAGTAGTTAGACTCATGACTCTCCTCGGTAAAACTCTCGAAATATCTTGTAATCACATGAACTCTGTTATGCTTAGTTATCTAGAATCTCTTGATGCGTATGTTGAGAACTTGCATTCTGCTAGAGTAGTCCGTGAATACTCGGATGTGTTTAAAGAGGTGAAGGGCTTACCTCCGAAGCAGGAGATAGACTTCCGCGTATACCTCATTGATAATGCAAAACCCGTTGCTTTACCCATTAGACACATGGCTCCAAGGAAGAGGAAAGAACTCAGCAAGCAAGTTAAAGAGTTGCTTGAGAAGGGGTTTATAAGGCGGAGTATTTCTGAATGGGGTTATTTGCAACCAAAGCGGATGGTTCACTTCGCCTATGCATTGATTATAGGGAGTTAAACAAGCTGACCAAGAAGAATAGGCACCCACTTCCGAGAAAAGGCGACTTGTTCAATCAGCTTGTAAGTGCATCGGTTTTCTCCCAACTAGATCTAGCTACCGGGTTTCATCAGCTAAGAGTGGCTGAAGACAGTATTTATAAAACCGCATTCAGAACCCCAGATGGTTTCTTCGAGTGGCTTGTCATGCCTTTCGGCTTGAGAAACGCATCCGCTTATTTCGTTGACTTAATGAGCAGGGTGTTCAGGGAGTTCCTTAATAAGTTTATGGTGGTCTTCGTAGATGACATTTTGATTTTCTCAAAGAGTGAGGAAGAGCATGCTCAGCATTTAAAAGAAGTCATGGATACTCTTCGAGCACATCAGTTGAAAGCCAAATTCTCCAAATTCCACTTCTGGAGAGAGGAAGTAAGATTTCTTGGACGTGTGGTATCCAAGGAAAGGTTAGTTGTGGACCCCGCAAAAGTAGTTGCGGTACATGATTGGAGGGTTCCACGGAATGCGACCGAGGTCCGGAGCTTCCTCGGGCTAGCGGGCTTTTACCGAAAGTTCATCAAAGACTTTGCGAAAATCTCAGCTCTGCTTACAAGGTTGACGAAGAAGAATCTAACTTTCAATTGGTATTTGGATTGCGATGTCGCTTTCCAGCGATTAAAGAGGGCTCTAACAACAGCCCCAGTTCTAACATTGCTGGATGGGAGCAAGATGTTTACCGTACACATGGATGCATGCGGTACGGGACTAGGTGTTGTTTTAATGCAAGAGGGGAAAGTAGTAGCTTATGGAGACAATTGAAAGTACATGAGAAAAACTACCCAACCCACGATCTAGAGTTGGCCGCCATCGTCTTTACGCTTAAGTCTTGGCGCCATTATCTCCTAGGTGAGAAGTTTGAATTGTATACTTACCATAAATCGTACATTTTCTCGCAGAAAGATCATAACTTGAGGCAATAAAGGTGGATGGAGTTATTGGCATCCTACGATTTCGAGATTTCCTATACCCCTGGCAAGGGCAATGTAGTAGCAGATGTCTTGAGTAGAAAGAAGCTAACCTTAAGCCCTTTCTTTATAGAAAGGCAGAGCTTGGAATACATAGCCAACTTTGACTTTAGACCCTCCATCGATCGTGTCACTGGTTTGTTAGCATCGCTATAAGTGCGGCCTACTCTTTTGGACTCAATAGGAACCGCGCAACGTGAAGACCCTCAGCTAGTTGATGTGATGGATAAGCTAATTAGGGGTGAGACTTCTAGTCACCTCAATAGATACTGCATCGATGATAAGGGTTGGTTGAGGCAGGATGGAAGGCTATGCATCCCACAAGCAAGGGATTTGGTGAAGAAGGTTCTCGAAGAGGCACATCATTCTAAGTTGACCATACACCTAGGTGGAGACAAGATGTATAAAAACGTAAAAAGGGTTTCTTTTGGAATGGCATGAAGAGGGATGTAGCTGAATTCGTCTCTAAGTGCTTAATATGCTAGCAAGTCAAGGAGGAGCAAAAGAAACCTGGTGGTTTGCTTTATCCTCTAGAGGTCCCACAGTGGAAATGGGATAGCATTTCAATGGACTTTATTGATGGGCTGCCTAGGTCAAAAAGGGGCAATACCAGTATTTGGATAATAGTGGACAGGCTCACAAAAAGCGCTCATTTTATACCCGTTAAAAGTAGAAGGATTGCCTCATCTTTAGCATCCATTTATCTTAAAGAGATAGTTCGACTCCATGGGATACCCTCCAGCATTGTGAGTGACCGAGATCCTATCTTTACGTGCGAGTTTTGGAAGAGCTTGCAAGAGGCTGTAGGCACACAGCTATGCTTGAGCATGGCCTATCACCCTCAAACCGATGGTCAGACGGAAAGGGTGAACAGAGTATTAGATGAACTCTTGAGATTATGCATTCTTGACTTTGGAGGAACATGGGAGGAGCATCTTCCTTTGGTGGAGTTTGCCTACAACAATAGCTAACAAGCCACCAAAGGCATGGCACCCTTCGAAGCTTTATATGGAAGACCATGCCGATCACCAACTTGTTGGTGGGAGTCTACAGACAAGCTCATACTTGGACCAGATATAATTAGAGAAACTTCAGAGAAAGTGGACTTGATATGACTAAGAATGAAGATTGCCCAAGATAGACATAAGTCCTACGCAAGTAAAAGAAGGACCGACCTTGAGTTTGAGGTTGGAGACAGAGTTTTCCTTAAAGTATCTCTTTTGAGGAACGTCGTTCGCTTTGGATCCGCAGGAAAGTTGGCATCAAGATTTGTAGGGCTGTTTCCTATCATTGAAAAGATTGGAAAGATGGCTTACAGAATAGAGCTACCCGAAAGATTGGCTGGAGTTCATAATGTCTTTCATGTTTCTCACCTACGAAAGTGCTTACATGAGTCTGCGGAAGTGGTGGAACCAAGCATGTTAGAGGAAGTAGAAGAAGAACGAGAGGCGACTGCGAGAAGAGTTTCAACTCATATCTTGGTACAGAAGTCAAAAAGCTACGCAACCGCGAAGTCAAACTTGTTAAAGTTCAATGGAGTGACGCTGAGGAAGACGTGACTTAGCAGACTGAGGCCAAGATACGCGCAGCCTACGCTTTTCTTTTTTAGGGTACATCTTTGGTCTCTTTTTCCTTAAGTTTTTTTCATGCTTGTATCTATCTTTTTCCTCAGTATTATTCTTGATCCTTAGGTGCAAACCAATGGATGTAAACATGTATTTGAAACATGTTATGATTGATGGTTGCAAGTGGTTGCAAGTGATTGCTAGTGGTTGCTCGTGGATGCATATACACACACATTAGTTGTTAGATCGGCTTAGTCACTTTCATATTGCATATGCATATATGTATTTGTATATGATTGAAAGTTGATGTGTTATCATGTGGATGTTGCATTTGTATGAATGAATGTGCACTCATGTAGAAAGTATGATTAGGGATGATTGCATACATAATGGACTCATGGCACCGACATGACTTGCATTAAGGAGGTCAACTGAATCAGTAGACCGCCTGATTTTGCATTAGATAAGGACATGTACACACACTATGCATATGATCATGAAGCATTAGAAGTCTTTTTAAGGACAATGGACGCCTGTGGATGATGGATGAGTAGATGGACGATTGGATGGTAGGATATATGTTCTCCTTGACTCGAAGATTTCGGGGACGAAATCCTTTAAGGAGGGGAGAATGTAACACCCCGTGTTTTCTGTAAACATTAAAGTAACGAATTAAGAATAAATAATTACAAATGTGAGAATTAAGGGAAACGGGTTAAGCTATTGCGTTGATCTCAGAATTCTGCTTGAGATAGAGTCCGAGTTTACGTAAATCGAACTCCGTATGAAGGAGTTATGACCTTAAGAAGAGTCAAGAATTTAAATAAACAGCTTAGATTAAAGTTCAGAAAATTCAAAATTCAAAATCAGAAGCGGAAGCGGGCAGCGCGGGAATTTTCCCGCCCAAGGCCAGGTCGACCAGGAGGTCGACCAGGGGGTCGACCTCCCCCCATACAGGTCGACAAAGGGTTCGACCTGGTTGTCGACCTGGGGATCGACCTCCCCCTCGGGTTAGATCTGAAACCTGACGTGTTTCTTTGTGTGACGATTTGCTATGTCATTAGGGCTTGTGTGGCAAGTTCTGGTTGGTTCTCTTAGGTTTGAATGGCCTTGATTTGCCCTAGGTTGATCTGACGGCTCCTATTAAATCAAACTTCTACATAAGCAACCTAAATTTAAACCCTAAGCCACACAAAAAATATTCCTAAGACCGTCATGCTGTCAGTACTCAACCTAGAGTAGCCGCCATTCTCCTTCAACTAGAAAGCAAGTTAGGATTACAAATCAAATCTAATTCAACTAAGAGAATTCAATGTCTACAACAAAGGAGAGCTATTCAATTTCATAATACAGATCCCAGAACACAAGACTAGTCTCCTTTTTGTAAGTCCAGTTATCATTTAGACCTAAATGATATTAGAATCGTGACTAAATAACTGGATGTAGAACAATGCCTAATGCAAATTTATGCCTATCCTTTTTGTTAAAACTGAATTGATTAAGACTATGACTCTTATCATGTTAAGTTTGTGACCATGTTGTATGTAATTTGATGATAAATGTTTAATGCTTGGAAATGAATCCATATGTTGTATAATTTGGCAATGACATATATGTTGTGTAATTTAGCGATGACATATTACGTTGTATACATTGGCGATGACATAATAAAGTGGCGATGACATATTATGTTGTATAATTTGGCAATGGCATATCATGTTGTGTAAATTGGCGATGACATACCATGTTGTATAATTTGGCGATGACATTTCATGTTGTATGATTTGGTAATGACACCTATATGTTGTATGTCAATTTGGTAATTTTGTTATGTTTATGCAAGTTCAACCATGATCACATATATGACCAAAACTACATGCTAATATGATTAGGTTCATGTTAAATTTGATCCAACTAATTTTGCAAGTTCGCAACTACATGCCTAATTATAAGTTTATATAGTTCTATGTAAAACCCCTATTTCATGATTCATGTTGAGTAGATCTAAATTTGCAAGTTCATAATTAAATGTATATTGTTCTATGCCAAATCATATGATACATGTGTAGTTAAATCAATATTTTTATGATGTTGGAATTATTACATGTTCCTCTTTTTCCCCTTTTGTGTATAAGTTAGGCTATGTATCGAGCCTAACATTTTATGTGATTTATGCGAACATTTAACGGGGGTAACGTTGGGGAAAAACATGAAATTACATATAATTGACATATTTGGCTCATAAACATGTAAATGTTTTATGGCATAAAGTGGTATAAGTTTTTATACCTAAAATTATGAACTTGATTTAAAGGGAAAGTGGGGCTTGACTTGAATGAAAATAATTTACATATAAATATAAAGAGGTAAATATGTAAATTTAGAAAAGACGAATATGCCTAACCCGAGGTTATATTGAGTTATGATGTAAAACTGCCTGGAACCGCCCGGCACATCTAGCAACTGTAACAATATATATCTAATGTGGGAGGTAAGTGCATCGAGCCCAAAAGAACCCGAGGTTAGACTGAGTTACGGTGTAAAACTACCCGTACCTGACAGGCACATCCGGTAACCGCAACAATACCTGTCTAATGTGAGTGGTTGGTGCTTTAATGAATGAATTAAAGCTAAGTCAGGAATGGTAGGGTTAAGTTAATTAAGGCAACACTTAACCAATACAACATGTTAACTAAACTGATGGGTGGGGTTAGGTTAACTTGGACACTTAACCAATTTAACATGTTGATTAGGAAACCCTAGTAACGGAGACCCATTTCAGCAGTAACCCACATAGATTTATCATGGTACCCTGAACTAGGCAGGGTGGGGCATGATTACTGGGCTGATTATAAGCGGTCATAACAACGGCGGTTGGTGCGTCAGTGTAGGTTCCGATGGAGTACGGGCGTGCATGTACTCCGGAGTGGAAAAAGCAGGCACTAGGCATCAATAGTTATACACTGTGCATCTTGAATCGTATCGGGTTGCCACCATAGGATTTGATACACCCCGTGGTGGGACCAGCACAGATATCTACAATCGGGCGGGGCCATATGACACAAGTAGTAAATGCATGCGAGTAGGAGCCGATCGATAAAAAAGGATCACTGGGTTTGAATTCATGATGATGGTTGAAATATCTAGTAGGTATAGAGAATATGGATATGAGTGTGGTAGTATGATTAGTTTGTCTTGCCTTATCCTATGTTACCTTATTTCCTTATTATTGTCCTGTGTCCAACTTATTCAAGTCATGGTTCTCTTATCAGTTTACATGCTGAATAATCACTGGACTTACCAGACTTATGTCTGACTGTGATGACCCGTAACTTCCCCGATAAGGAAAGCCCGGATTACCTTGAGAACAACACATTACATAACGTAGACGGAAGAACATTTCATTGCTATTACAACAATTCCATCAGATACAAGAATATATAGAGTATAAATGAATACTATACATTCGATAAATATCAGAGATTACATTAAATTACATAGCAGCGGAAAAACAATAGAAAACACAACTGAAAGTAATACACGGATACAGAGCTTTCCAAGCATCGTTCCAGCTGTAAATCAGGATCCTGTGAATATAAATCTGCAAAACCAAAACAACTAGCTGCCCGTGTCGAAAATAAGGGCACCCAGAGTTTAGGTTAAAACAATAAGCTCCAGGTCAGTCATGTGACTGGTGTGAGAACTAAAACAGTTATTTAAAACTTTACTTTAAAAGAGAGTAATTCAAGGGACCACGCCGTATAACACGGAACGGGTTTCCTCCCAAGAATACCAATGCATAGAATAAACAACGCAATGCTTTTTCGAAAAATGAAGCTATTATAAGACTCAGGTCCCATCACACAACGCAACGCAAGCCGGAGGATAGGGTTTTCCCTTATAATAGCCAAACATGCTTGGTACGTTTAAAAACAAATCATTTGATACTATTATAGTATGAAGTGTCAAAACAACTTCAATCATAAATATCAATCATAGACGACATAGTATCCCATGCTACTATGTCGCCATACTAGGCTCTACAAATAAAACTGAAACATCACGTATTGGAAATTGGATTTCCGTCATGAGTCGAGGCAAGGGGCAAGCTCCTCTCCGCTTTGAGACACTCTAGCAAATGTCCCAGGACTACACACTTTGGGCAACCGTTGGATCTTCAGGGCCGGTCCTCTCTTATGTTTGAGGATTAATTATTCCTGAACACACGTTTCCCGGTCCTTACAGACCTAAAATCGAGGCGCCTCATCCAAAAACCACATAGGTGAAAAGTATATAAATGTCAGGGCTGGTAAGTCACTGACACCACCAAAGCTAGAAAGAAACGTCGTGCTCTCCCCGCAGTCACTATCCCGTTTTTGACTCATACCGAGGTGTGAGGCTCGCGAATTCACGTTATACACAAAGCTGCCACGTAGGCAGTGGTTTGATCATCAACCACAAGACTTTTCTTTTCAACAGAAGCCTTGATCAATTGCCACTTAGGCGTGCCACACAGGCAATTCATGACAGGCGGCTGATGTCCATCGATATACAACCCCTGAGCTCGTACGTCCCAGAGAATGGCGTTAAGCAAAAGAATAAATTCTCCGCCGCCAAACAGATGTATATTTAATAGAGATCAATCAACATAGAATAAAATCCAATGTCAGACACACAGTCCATTTACAAGTTCGTTCTGGGTCTGAACGAAACCGGAGGCACTTTCCTCGCATATCCATCGATCTCCAAGTACGTCTGGACGACCACCAACTGATTCCCTCATCTTGGGTGTACAGCCCTATCAAGATCATTAGTAATCACCCAAATGATGTGAAGACTTCTGGTCTTCAATCACCGTCTTCATCTTCGACATATCATCGAATCAGTTTTTCAGAATGGGTGTAAACCTGGCCTTTCCGAACAACCCGCGTATATTATAACAAATGTTACACAAACAAAACATACGCCTCATTCCAATTCACTAGTCACTAACCGTAAATCATTAAGAGAGCAATTTCCCCAAATATTAACCCCCAAGGCCGAGACCAACATCAGATCAATACCCAGGAAACCATTATTCTTAACTAACCTACAGCTAGTTTCTAAATTTCATATTCTTAAGGAAAGGTTCCCATTAATTTTATCAAAGATAAATTCTTTAAAATTTGTTCTTTAATCTTCCATTGGATGTCATATCAAACCAAATTATGGTTTTTCAAACTAGTCGAGATTAGCGAACCACACCGAAGTAATTATTTATTTTATTTCCCAATCCCAACCTATTCATCCCATGAAGCAAAACTGATAATACTCCATTTCTAACACCATGGTGTTATCGGTAAATTTAATTACTATTTCACGTTCAAATCTAATTAAAGATTTAACTATCGCTTGGAGTAAAACTGGTGATACTCCATTCTCGCTCATTTTCCAAATTTGATAATTTAAATTATCAATTCAAATTTCAATCTAATTGCAGATTCATTAAAACTCCTTTTACTGGGTTAAAGAACTAATGTCATTTAAAACACAGTTCACGATAAACCCAAATCACATTCTATTTATCATCGGGTTAAAGAACAAGTGTTATTTAAAACACCGTTCACGATAAACCCACAATTCAGTTCTAATTCAATTCCAATCAAATATATTAGAAATTCCGATTATTTAAAACCCCTTTTTAATCCAATTTATATATTTAAAAATAATTGGGTTTTAAATTTAGTTCAAAACTATTTCATTTCGATAAAAATCCATTTTTATATTTAAAAATGTGGGATTTTTCATCCCAGTTCTTCACAAATCATCTCTTATGATTTTACACAAATTATTACTATTTTTAATAATTTTATCAAGGCCCGTACAGTCGATTTCCATCAACGGCCATCGAACTTCACTTACAGCGACCATTTCTGAAATTGATTTGGACATATCTCCAAATCCAACCGTTAGATTTCAAATTTCTAATATTCTTAGAAAGCTCTTTTTGATACGAACCCAACGGTTCCGGTTTTAGGAGAATCTGACGGTCGGATCTCCCGTAATGTCCGTTCGAAATCAATGGTCGAAATTCACGAACTGCCGCGGCGCTGCGCGTTCTATTCAGGCCATTATATTATATATATAATATATATTTCGTCGATTTCTATTTAAAACGAATTTTATAAATAGTTTTAAATTCGTTTCAAAAACATTTCAACTTCCATTTCCGATTCAAATCAAAATTGAATTTTTCCTTATAAATTCGTTTTAAATTCATTTCAATTTAATTCAAAATTTCGATTCAATTTGAATTCATTTCAAATCGATTTTTATTCTATCTGAATCCGTTTTCAATTCCATTCGAATTTGTTTTATATTCAATTCAATTCGAATTCGTTATATATTCAATTCAATTCGAATTCGTTACATATTCAATTCGAATTCGTTTTATATTCAATTCAATTCGAAATCGTTATATATTCAATTCAATTTGAATTTGTTTTATATTCAATTCAATTCTAAAAACGAATATAATCGATATAAATATTGTTCGCGTCAAAATAGCTCCTCTCTAATCAACACGGCTTTATATATTTCAATAATTCCATTATTCTATTCAACAAATGAATATTTATCCTATTCAATACATGAATCTATATTTTTGTCAACACATGACTAATCTCAACGAATGAGTACTGTCCACGTGTGACTATTTTTTTATTTAATATATTTTATAAAATTTATGGTATCTATCGTTTGATTTCAAATCAGACTCTAACCGTAAATTAGTAAGAGAACGATTCCCTGAATATTAACCCCGAAGGCCGAAACCAACATCAGATCAATATCCAGGAGACCACTCATCTTGTCTATTTTCCAGTTAGTTTCTAATTTTATATATGATAAAGATGTAAATTTTATTGTTAAAATATTTCGTTCAACACATGACTAATCTCAACGGATGAGTAACCTTTATTTATAATGTTCTTTATTTTCCCAATTGGAATGAGGCTCAATCAATCACCATATAAAGTTAATTATATGGATTCCATACAACACATGTATATAATAGCAACGATAAATAATCAATCATCGTCCAAAGTGCACTACTCTGTATAAGCATCAAATATAGATATCAAACGCTTATAACAGTCTGTCAATCCATCGATCGACATACAACCAATTATTGGGATTAGTGTATGTCGTATATTATCCCAATACCCGTGTGGGGTTTCAAATCAACAAACACATATTTTATTTGTGAAGTTGGGCGATGTGTAAAATTTATCGTCCCAATCAATGTCCTTCAAATAGGTGTACATAAACAAACCGTCTGGTTTGTAAATGAATATTTATTTATTCACATTCACGTTAAAAATTATATTTTTAACGATAATTAATTTATTCAACCATCTACATTTTATTATCGATTTCACATCAACATCACAAACAAATTTCACAACACATCAAACAAGCATACAAGCCGTCCATGGTCTGTGGACGACGGTGTCGGGTGCTACTAAACACCGTCTGCATCCTAGTATATATTTATAAAAGTGGAAAAGAAATTTAAAGTGAGAAGTTCTCACTGAGGGTTCCACTCCGCCGTGCTTTGCTTTTGAACTGCTGAACCATCTGGATCGGTTGAAATTCCAATTCAGTCCTTTTCCCGCTATTTATAATAAAAAATTATATTTTTATCACTTCCTTCTAATAAATAAAAATCATATTTTTATTTCTTCTTCATATATATTTTCGACACTTCATTCTATATAAAAATTATATTTTTATATTTCACATATGATAAAAACATATTTTTATTATTTTTATAATATAAAAATCATATCTTTCCTACTTCAAAAATATAATCTTTTCGCTATATCATTATAAAAATCATTTCTTTATCGCTTCTATAAATTAAAAATCGAATTTTTATTCTTTCTAAAATATAAAAATCATATTTTTATCTTCACTTCCTATATATAAAAATCGAATTTTTCCTTATAAAAATACATACTTTTAACTTGTAAAAATTCATACTTTCTCCTTATAAAAATTCATACTTCCTCCTAAACAAAGAAATCGTATTCCTTCTATAATTATATATATAAAAATTGAAAAGAATATTAAATAATAAATTAAAAACTCACGGTTTTCTACGTTGAACTGAAGGGGGGGCTGTCTGCTGCGAACTGTTGTAGGGGAGGAGGTCGCGTGCGTGCTGGTGGGCTAGGGGAGCAGGCGGAGGTGGCCTTCAGGCGGTGGTGGGGCCCGTTGTCGACGGTTTCAGGTATTGGGAGGGGCGCGTTGGTTTAGAGGAGAGAGGGAGAAAGCGGAAGGAGGAGAAGAGGGGGGGTCGGAGTTCGAGGAGGCGGTGGACTGTGGAGGCGGTCAGGGTGTGGTTTGGACGGGTTTCACATTCGATTTTGGAGGGGCTTTAGAGGAGAGGGGTTGCGAGAGGAGGGAGGAGGGGCTTAGGGGAGGGCGCGCCACCATCCAAGGTCGGAGGGGGTGGGATCGCCGCTAGGCGCGGTGGAGCTCCAAGGGGGTAGCGGGTTTCCTTTTTTTTTTCTTAGATCGGGAAGTGAACGGTAGGGGAGGGAGATAAAAGAAATTTATATTTTATTTATTATTTTAATTTTAATTCCAACTAGGTTGACTTTTCGTTCGAACTCCGATTCACACCCAACGACTGTTGCCCCTAGAGTTTTACCCCCATTCCGAACACAATGGGATATGTGTCGTAGGCTGATTCGATCAGTTTTCGTCAAAATCAACATATAACTCTATATATTGAATTTGAATGTGCATTTCAATTTACCGGGGTCACATACAAACTTGAAAAATTCCAGAAAAATATTTTCTAGCTTCGTATTGCCGATACGGTCCTAACAAAACTAATTTCGTCGAATTCTGAGACTGTTCGAAAAATGGTCATTTCCCAGTCGATTAAAATCAACTAAAACTGGTCAAACGTGTTTTCCTTTGCTACGCTCACATATTGATTCGAAAAATTACGAAATTTGAAACCTAGCAATAATTTGACATCGCGAATCCAACAAAAGTGGTTTCGTCGAAATCCGAAGTCGTTTGCAAAACGGCTATTTTCAAGGGCCGAAATTCCATAGCGACTATTCTAAAATTTCAACTGGGCATGTCTTTTGATTCCCACTATGAAATTTCAATTATTCAGATTCGTTGGAAAGATATTCCCAATTATATCCTATTATTTTTGGTTTCGCTAAAATCCGGTTTATTTTGAACCCGGTACATTCATTTGAAGTTTGAAATTGAATTATCGAACTACCACGCCATTTTCAATTCCTTTTATAATTATATATAATTATTTATATTCTAACGACGACGTATATAAATATATACTTTCTAATTCTATTCAAATTAAATTTCTCGTCGATATCATTTAAAATAATTCATTTTAAATTATCAAAATTCGCTAAAATTGCCAAAATAAAAATTTTAAACTGGCTCGCATTTCCGGGTTGTTACAATCTCCCCCACTTAAAACTTTTCGTTCCAAAAAGGAACGAAGCCGAAAGTTGTTTAACTAATCAACTCAACCTCCAGTATTTTCTTTACGGCTTAAGTTCTTCAACTTTTCAGTTTCTAAGAACTTTTCAAAATTTTCAAAAATTTGGATAACACCCTAAATTTTCGAAAAATTTCGCCATAACCTCCCCTGCACCGGGAGCACGGGGAAAATCCCGGAATTGCCATACAGGCCTTCTGATCTCAAAAAGAAAAAGAAAAAGCCAATCAGCTCATAAAATCATCATCACCCAAACAAAACAGTAAATTATGGTAAATATGTACCTATTTGTCGGGCAAACAATTTTATTTCTCTGCTCTAGCCTCCATGCTATGACCTGTTCGATGTAAGCACATGTATATGCAAGCAAATGTGACCAATTTTCAATACAATTCAATATTTGGTACAATTAGGCATAAATGGTTCAAAATTATTAAACAAATAAATAAACAACACAACCATCAATCAATTAGTTGATTATCGTTTCAAATTCATAATTTTGATACATATACAGAAAATCATGTTTTTGATACCAAATCACAACAATAAACCTAATCTAGTTTTGGTTCTCACACCAGTCTAATGGAAATATATATAGATATCACACCTTCGAAACATGAACATAAGTTCAGATGATGATCGATCAATCATCCGAACCATCTCCGGGTGTCTAGAATGTGATTCTATATCTATCCAGTATACTAAAACTTCGAATATACGTTCATGATGCGTATATGCAAAATCTTTATATACTGGATTATCCAAATTCAAAATAAATAAATATTCAAATACGTTTAAAACGATTTAAATTTTCAAAACAAAGTTCGTTTTCATTTGAAAAATATACTCTTCACACTCGTTCTAGGATACTACTGATCCCATCTCTAACGAGTTATCCTAATTGGATATTACTAATCCAATATCTGATGAATTCTTTCGTTCGGTTATAATGTGTCTTGTTCTCGAGCTCTGTAAACCAAAGCTATGATACCAACTGTGATGACCCGTAACTTCCCCGGTAAGGAAAGCCCGGATTACCTTGAGAACAACACATTATAGAACGCAGACGGAAGAACATTTCATTGCTATTACAACAATTCCATCAGATACAAGGATATACAGAGTATAAATGAATACTATACATTCGATAAATATCAGAGATTACAATAAATTACATAGCAGCGGAAAAACAATAGAAAACACAACTGAAAGTAATACACGGATACAGAGCTTTCCGAGCATCGTTCCAGCTGTAAATCAGGATCCTGTGAATATAAATCTGCAAAACCAAAACTACTAGCTGCCCGTGTCGAAAATAAGGGCACCCAGAGTTTAGGTTAAAACAATAAACTCCAGGTCAGTCATGTGACTGGTGTGAGAACTAAAACAGTTATTTAAAACTTTACTTTAAAAGAGAGTAATTCAAGGGACCACGCCGTATAACACGGAACGGGTTTCCTCCCAAGAATACCAGTGCATAGAATAAACAACGCAATGCTTTTTCGAAAAATGAAGCTATTATAAGACCCAGGTCCCATCACACAATGCAACGCAAGCCGGAGGATAGGGGTTTTCCCTTATAATAGCCAAACATGCTTGGTACGTTTAAAAACAAATCATTTGATACTACTATAGTATGAAGTGTCAAAACAACTTCAATCATAAATATCAATCATAGACGGCAGAGTATCCCATGCTACTATGTCGCCATACTAGGCTCTACAAATAAAACTGAAACATCATGTATTGGAAATTGGATTTCCGTCATGAGTCGAGGCAAGGGGCAAGCTCTTCTCCACTTCGAGATACTCTAGCAAATGTCCCAGGACTACACACTCTGGGCAACCCTTGGATCTTCAGGGCTGGTCCTCTCTTACGTTTGAGGATTAATTATTCCTGAACACACGTTTCCCGGTCCTTACAGACCTAAAATCGAGGCGCCTCATCCAACAATCACATAGGTGAAAAGTATATAAATGTCAGGGCTGGTAAGTCACTGACACCACCAAAGCTAGAAAGAAACGTCGTGCTCTCCCCGCAGTCACTATCCCGTTTTTGACTCATACCGAGGTGTGAGGCTCGCGAATTCACGTTATACACAAAGCTGCCACGTAGGCCGTGCTTTGATCATCAACCACAAGACTTTTCTTTTCAACAGAAGCCTTGATCAACTGCCACTTAGGCGTGCCACACACGCAATTCATGCCATGCGACTGATGTCCATCGATATACAACCCCTGAGCTCGTACGTCTCAGAGAAGGGCGTTAAGTAAAAGAATAAATTCTCCGCCGCCAAACAGATGTATATTTAATAGAGATCAATCAACATTGAATAAAATCCAATGTCAGACACACATTCCATTTACAAGTTCGTTCTGGGTCTGAACGAAACCGGAGGCACTTTCCTCGCATATCCATCGATCTCCAAGTACGTCTGGACGACCACCAACTGATTCCCTCATCTTGGGTGTACAGCCCAATCAAGATCATCAGTAATCACCCAAACGATGTGAAGACTTCTGGTCTTCAATCACCGTCTTCATCTTCGACATATCGTCGAATCAGTTATTCATAATGGGTGTAAACCCGGCCTTTCCGAACAACCCCCATATATTAAAACAAATGTTACACAAACACAACATACGCCTCATTCCAATTCATTAGTCACTAACCGTAAATCATTAAGAGAGCAATTTCCCCAAATATTAGCCCCGAAGGCCGAAACCAACATCAGATCAATACCCAGGAAACCATTCTTCTTAACTAACCTACAGCTAGTTTCTAAATTTCATATTCTTAGGGAAAGGTTCCCATTAATTTTATCAAAGATAAATTCTTTAAAATTTATTCTTTAATCTTCCATTGGATGCCATATCAAACCAAATTATGGTTTTTCAAACTAGTCGAGATTAGCGAACCACACCGAAGTAATTATTTATTTTATTTCCCAATCCCAACCTATTCATCCCATGAAGCAAAACTGGTAATACTCCATTTCTAACACCATGGTGTTATCGGTAAATTTAATTACAAATTCACGTTCATATCTAATTAAAGATTTAACTAACGCTTGGAGCAAAACTGGTGATACTCCATTCTCGCTCATTTTCCAAATTTGATAATTTAAATTATCAATTATCAATTCACATTTCAATCTAATTGCAGATTCATTAAAACTCCTTTTACTGGGATAAAGAACTAATGTCATTTAAAACACAGTTCACGATAAACCCAAATCACATTCTATTTATCATCGGGTTAAAGAACAAGTGTTATTTAAAACACCGTTCACGATAAACCCACAATTCAGTTCTAATTCAATTCCAATCAAATATATTAGAAATTCCGATTATTTAAAACCCCTTTTTAATCCAATTTATATATTTAAAAATAATTGGGTTTTAAATTTAGTTCAAAACTAGTTCATTTCGATAAAAATCCATTTTTATCTTTACAAATGTGGGATTTTTCATCCCGGTTCTTCACAAATCATCTGTTATGATTTTACACAAATTATTACTATTTTTAATAATTTTATCAAGGCCCGTACAGTCGATTTCCATCAACGGCCATCGAACTTCACTTACAGCGACCTTTTCTGAAATTGATTTGGACATATCTCCAAATCCAACCGTTAGATTTCAAATTTCTAATATTCATTAGAAAGCTCTTTTCGATACGAACCCAACGGTTCCGGTTTTAGGAGAATCCGACGGTCGAATCTCCCGTAATGTCCGTTCAAAATCAATGGTCGATATTCACGAACTACCGCGGCGCGGCGCATTCTATTCAGGCCATTATATTATATATATAATATATATTTCGTCGATTTCTATTTAAAATGAATTTTATAAATAGTTTTAAATTCGTTTCAAAAACATTTCAACTTCCATTTCCAATTCAAATCAAAATTGAATTTTTCCTTATAAATTCGTTTTAAATTCATTTCAATTTAATTCAAATTTTGATTCAATTTGAATTCATTTCAAATCGATTTTTATCCTATCTGAATTCGTTTTCAATTCCATTCGAATTCGTTTTATATTCAATTCAATTCGAATTCATTATATATTCAATTCAATTCGAATTCGTTATATATTCAATTCAATTCGAATTCGTTTTATATTCAATTCAATTCGAATTCGTTATATATTCAATTCAATTCGAATTTGTTTTATATTCAATTCAATTCTAAAAACGAATATAATCGATATAAATATCATTCGCGTCAAAATAGCGCCTCTCTAATCAACACGGCTTTATATATTTCAATAATTCCGTTATTCTATTCAACAAATGAATATTTATCCTATTCAATACATGAATCTATATTTTTGTCAACACATGACTAATCTCAACGAATGAGTACTGTCCACGTGTGACTATTTTTGTTATTTAATATATTTTATAAAATTTATGGTATCTATCGTTTGATTTCAAATCAGACTCCAACCGTAAATTAGTAAGAGAACGATTCCCTGAATATTAACCCCGAAGGCCGAAACCAACATCAGATCAATATCCAGGAGACCACTCATCTTATCTATTTTCCAGTTAGTTTTTAATTTTATATATGATAAAGATGTAAATTTTATTGTTAAAATATTTCGTTCAACACATGACTAATCTCAACGGATGAGTACTATCAACACATGAACCTTTATTTTATAATGTTCTTTATTTTCCCAATTGGAATGAGGCCCAATCAATCACCATATAAAGTTAATTATATGGATTCCATACAACACATGTATATAATAGCAACGATAAATAATCAATCATCATCCAAAGTGCACTACTCTGTATAAGCATCAAATATAGATATCTAACGCTTATAACAGTCTGTCAATCCATCGATGGACATACAACCAATTATTGGGATTAGTGTATGTCGTATATTTTCCCAATACCCGTGTGGGGTTTCAAATCAACAAACACAGATTTTATTTGTGAAGTTGGGCGATGTGTAAAATTTATCGTCCCAATCAATGTCCTTCAAATAGGTGTACATAAACAAACCGTCCGGTTTGTAAATGAATATTTATTTATTCACATTCACGTTAAAAATTATATTTTTAACGATAATTAATTTATTCAACCATCTACATTTTATTATCGATTTCACATCAACATCACAAACAAATTTCACAACACATCAAACAAGCATACAAGCCGTCCATGGTCTGTGGATGACGGTGTCGGGTGCTACTAAACACCGTCTGCATCCTAGTATATATTTATATAACTAGAAAAGAAATTTAAAGTGAGAAGTTCTCACAGAGGGTTCCACTACGCCGTGCTTTGCTTTTGAACTGATGAACCGTCTGGATCGGTTGAAATTCCAATCCAGTCCTTTTCCCGCTGTTTATAATAAAAATTATATTTTTATCACTTCCTTCTAATAAATAAAAATCATATTTTTATTTCTTCTTCATATATATTTTCGACACTTCATTCTATATAAAAAAAAATATTTTTATATTTCACATATGATAAAAACATATTTTTATTATTTTTATAATATAAAAATCATATCATTCCTACTTCAAAAATATAATCTTTTCGCTATATCATTATAAAAATCATTTCTTTATCGCTTCTATAAATTAAAAATCGAATTTTTATTCTTTCTAAAATATAAAAATCATATTTTTATCTTCACTTCCTATTTATTAAAATCGAATTTTTCCTTATAAAAATACAGACTTTTAAATTGTAAAAATTCATACTTTCTCCTTATAAAAATTCATACTTCCTCCTAAACAAAGAAATCTTATTCCTTCTATAATTATATATATAAAAATTGAAAAGAATATTAAATAATAAATTAAAAACTCACGGTTTTCTACGTTGAACTGAAGGGGGGCTGTCTGCTGCGAACTATTGAGGGGGAGGAGGTCGCGTGCGTGCTGGTGGGCCAGGAGAGTAGGCGGAGGTGGCCTTTAGGCGGTGGTGGGGCCCGTTGGCGACGGTTTCAGGTATTGGGAGGGGCGCGTTGGTTTAGAGGAGACAGGGAGAGAGCGGAAGGAGGAGAAGGGGGGTCAGAGTTCGAGGAGGCGGTGGACTGTGGAGGCGGTCAAGGTGTGGTTTGGACGGGTTTCACATTCGATTTTGGAGGGGCTTTAGAGGAGAGGGGTTGCGAGAGGAGGGAGGAGGGGCTTAGGGGAGGGCGTGCCACCATCCAAGGTCGGAGGAGGTGGGATCGCCGCTCGGCTCGGTGGAGCTCCAAGGGGGTAGCGGGTTTCCTTTTTTTTCTTAGATCTGGAAGTGAACGGTAGGGGAGGGAGATAAAAGAAAATTATATTTTATTTATTTATTATTTTAATTTTAATTCCAACTAGGTTGACTTTTCATTCGAACTCCGATTCACACCCAACGACTGTCGCCTCTAGCGTTTTACCCCCATTCTGAACACAATGGGATATGTGTCGTAGGCTGATTTGATCGTTCCGATCAGTTTTCGTCAAAATCAACATATAACTCTATATATTGAATTTGAACGCGCATTTCAATTTACCGGGGTCACATACTAACTTGAAAAATTCCAGAAAAATATTTTCTAGCTTCGTATTGCCGATACGGTCCTAACAAAACTAATTTCGTCGAATTCTGAGACTGTTCGAAAAATGGCCATTTTCCAGTCGATTAAAATCAACTGAAACTGGTCAAACGCGTTTTCCTTTGCCACGCTCACATATTGATTCGAAAAATTATGAAATTTGAAACCTAGCAATAATTTGACATCGCAGATCCAACAAAATTGGTTTCGTCGAAATCTGAAGTCGTTTGCAAAACGGCTATTTTCAAGGGCCGAAATTCCATAGCGACTATTCTAAAATTTCAACTGGGCATATCTTTTGATTCCCGCTATGAAATTTCAATTATTCGGATTTGTTGGAAAGATATTCCCAATTAGATCCTATTATTTTTGGTTTCGCTAAAATCCGGTTTATTTTGAACCTGGTACATTCATTTGAAGTTTGAAATCGAATTATCGAACTACCGCGCCATTTTCAATTCCTTTTATAATTATATATAATTATTTATATTCTAACGACGACGTATATAAATATATACGTTCTAATTCTATTCAAATTAAATTTCTCGTCGATATCATTTAAAATAATTCATTTTAAATAATCAAAATTCGCTAAAATTGCCAAAATATAAAATTTAAACTGGCTTGCATTTCCGGGTTGTTACACTGACCCATTTTTCTTTTGCTCTCTTTTCTTCCGTTTCCCCCTCCCCCCTCCCTCAGGTACCCAGGGAGGGAATAGCTCAGCTTAATTTGGACCGTTCATCATTCCAAGCTTGAAGACTCTGTGATGTATAGTTGGAACCTCTTACCTTTGGCTATGGCTTTGGACACACTACTACTTGGGGATTTATGCAGTTTTATTGTGTTTTATGCTCCTTTATGTTATAATCAAGACTGAGATTTTGATGTAATGATTTGGAAGTTGTTTTGAGACAGTTTGTTGTAATGTTTTTGTTATGAAATACGTATGAAATAAATTTAGTTTTTTTCCGCTGCTTATATATGTCCGTCTTGTAAATTATCTGTGTCTTTTACCTATAATGCTCCACCAAAGTTAAGGCATTCCCTTTATGAGTGACCTTAACGGAGGTGGGGCGTTTCATATTGGAAGTTGTATTTCCATCAAGAGTCAAGGCTAGGAACGATCTCCTTACCGATTCGAGACACTCTAGCAATGTCTCAGGATCCGCCGCAGTGAACCCTTGGATACAACAGGGCCGGTCCACAAATAACGCTAGTGGATTGGCAATTCCTGAACACATGCTTCCCGGTCCTATTGAACCTATAATATGTCCATTGGCAACCAAATAAAAATCCAAGGCCTCGAAATCCATCATCCACATAAGTAAAAAATGTCAGGTCTTGTAAAACACTGACACCACTTCTAGCTAAAAAGAAACGTGTGCACTCTTTGCGTTCCCTTGCTCCGTTTCTGACTCTTATCGGGGTGTGAGGCTCGCGAGGTCACGCTATACACAAAGCTATGCCGAAATGGCTATGCTTTGATCATTTGCATCTTGGTGTGCCCCATTGACAATCCACGTTATGCGATCGATAACTACCAATATATAACCTCTGAGCTTGTGCGTCTCAGAGAAGCGTGTTAAGCAAGAGAATAAATTCTCCTCCCCCACAGATATATATTAAATAGAAATCAGTTTAATTACATGGAGTGAAATCCAATGTCGGACACACATCCATTTACAAGTCCGTTCTGGGTATGAACGAAACCGGAGACACCTTATACCGCCTTCCGTATGTCCAATACGGAAGCGAGGTGCTCGCGTATCCGGACAATCAACAAGTACATCCAGAAAAACAACCACTATTAACCCTTTACTGGGAGTGACCCAATGCCAGGCATCAGTAGTCGTCCATTCGATGTGAAGATCGCCGATCTTCAATCACCGTCTTCAATATCTTCGACTTTTAATCGTTGTAGTAATTATTCAGAATGGGTTAAACCCGGACTTTAAATCTTCTTTTTAAAGATTCATTATAACTCCCATTCGGGTTTAATATCAAAAATCATTACTTTATGATTATTCCAATTTAAGAAATAAATCTTGTCTTTAACTTGGTTAAAGAATCAATGTCATTTAAAAACATTGTTCACGATAAACCCAAAATCATCTTCCATTAAATATGGAATTTTCACAGAAATCAAATCAATATATATAATCGATATAAATTTCTGTATCAGACCACTAATATAAATAGAACAGCGGCAAAGCCTTTTAAATTCCATATATAGTAACAGTCTTCTTTTACAGACGCCTATCTCGATTATTATCAAATCGAATTTCTATTCAATTCCAATTTAATATATTAAATTGGAAAACTTGACTTTGGAAAATATCTTTTTAAATCTTCAATAAAATGATTTATAAATTTCAAATTATATTTTCACTGTTAATTAGGTTAAAGAACAAATGTCGTTTAAAACACAGTTCACAATAAACCCAATTCACATATCATTTTATTCCAACTACTAAATATAATTTTGAAACACTAATAATCTTGGTTAAAAGATTTATTCTTTCATATGGGGTTTAAGAATAGTGTTATTTAAGACACCATCCACGACAACCCAAAATCTAATTTATTTATTTCAATATCTTTTAAAAATATTCTTTATTTAAAAGAAATTCTTTGTTTAAAATATTCTTTATATAAAAGATATTCTGAATTGGAAAGCGACTCAATCATTTACCATATAACTTCGGTCATATGGATTTCATACGTCGTATGTAAATGGCAATAATTGATAAATAATCATCAAATCATCCATTCAACATCCAGAGTGAAGTTCACAACTGTGTGAGCATTAAAGTGAGATAATAATGCTCATCACAGCCTGTCAATCTATCGATTGACATACAAATAAATATTGGGACTAGTGTACATCAATTATCATCCCAATACATGTGTGGGGTTTTTAGCCAACAACAGTTTATATAAATAAATAATTGGTTAATGAATTTAACCAATTCTAATACTGCTAACATGTTGATGATGATGATGAACAAAACATGATATTTTATTCCTAATTTCGAACTAAATAATTTTTTTCAATATCATTTGTATACCATTTGTAAACACTTTATTTATATGACATTATTGCGGATGACAAATAAAAGAAATAATATCATTTGTATATTTTTTCAATATATAATCTAACACTTAAAAATGTTTATTTTAAATTGCATACAAATTCTATTGTATGCATTAACATATAAAGATGTCACTTTAACTCACCTATACATTCTAATGTATATTTTAACCAATAATATGATTCTTATAATTGAATATAAATTCTAATGTAAGTTTGCAAATAAAAATGATTTTATATTTGCATATAAATTCTATTGTATGTTATGCAAATAAAATGGTTATTATATTTACATATAAATTCTATTTCAACAAAATGTATAAGAAGTGATTCATCCATTTTGCTGACAATTCTATTTTACCAAAATGAATATTTTTTGTTTATAACACAAACCTATTTAACAAAATATTATTTGTGTTTAACTGTTTTATTTAACCCAAAAATGTGATTTTTGTGTTATTTCAAATCTAATTAACAAAATTGTAGTTTTTTTGTTTTTCAACCATCATATTTAACAAAATGTAACTTTTGTTTCAACTATTGTATTTTTGACAAAACAAATATTTTGGTTCACCTAAGCTATTTGTCCAAAAATATTCATTTGACCAAAAAGGTGTATTTTGATTCAACTAGTCTATCTTGACAAAAGTATATATTTTAACAAAAATATATGGTTTGCTTTAACTAATCTATTTTGACAAAAATGGATATTTTGACAAAAGGTATATTTTGATTTAACTAATCTTTTTCAATAAAACATTAAAAATAATGACTTTGTTCTGTTGACAAATTTATTTCAACAAAACAATAAGAATGATAATTGTGTTTTGTCGACAATTACAATTCAACAAAACAAATGAAAGTAACATATTTGTTTTGTCAAATCTAATGCGACGAAAATGGTAATGTTTATTTTAACCATTATAGTTTGACAAAAATGACCAATTTGTTCTGACTATAATAATTTTGACAAAAATGACAAATCGGATTTTAACTTTGGTAATTTGACAAAAGCGACAAAATAGATTTCAACTATTATAAATTGATAATGGTGGCAAATTGGGTTTAACTATTTCAATTTGATAAAAATGAATGTTTTTGTTTCATTCTTTTTAAGTGACAAAAATGAATATTTTGTCTCATTTCTTTTAAAATGACAAAAGTGAATATATTTGTCTGAATCTTTTAAAATGATAAAATTGAATAATTTTGTCTCATTCTATTTAAAAGATAAAAATGTATCTTTTTGTTTAATCATTTTTAATGAACTAAAAATTCCTCATTCTTTCTAATGAAAAAATATGCATCTTTTTCTTTTATTGCAACAAAATGACATATGAAACTTATCTTTCTATTTATTCTTTTAATTTAAACTAAGATGACACTAAAAATATATCTTTTTAATTCTAATCTTTTATTACAACCTATAATGACAATAAAAACATTTTATTTAATTTAACAAAGTTACAACAAAGATGAATTCTTTTTATCATAATCTTTTTAGTTTCTCTAATTTAAAAGTAAAAATGATACTTTTAATCCTATTCTTTTATTTGCATCTAAAATGTAAATAAAATGTAACTTCTTAAAACTATGCTTTTATTTGCATATAAAATGTAAATAAAAATGTAACTTTTTAAACTATGTTTTTGTTCACGTATCTTCATGCTTTATTTGCATCAAAGAATGCAACTTTTAATTTCATGTTTTATTTGCATCAAAGAATGCAACTTTTAATTTCATGTTTTATTTGCATCAAATAATGCAACTTTTAATTTCATGTTTTATTTTCATCAAAGAATGCAACTTTTAATTTCATGTTTTATCACCAATGTTATTTTATTTTATGTAACATGTTTTATTCTAATGACATTTCTAATATAATGACATTTTTATTCTAATGACATTTTGTTTCACAATTCTAATTCAATAAAAATGACGAATCATATTTTGTTGATCTAATTCAACAAAATGACAAATTATATTTTGTTAATCCTAGTTCAAATAAATGGCAAATCATATTTTGTCAATCTAATTCAAATAAATGACAAATCAGATTTTGTTGATCTAATTCAACATAAAAATGATGACAAATTATATTATGTTGATCTAATTCAAATAAATGACATATTTATTTCTAATATAACATATCTAAAATAAATGTAACTTTATTTCTTGCATATGGTTCCAACCAAATGTCATATTTGATTTACAAAATATATTTCTAACAAAAATGTTATTCTTATTAACATAACATTTTTCTAATTAAAAATGAAAATTTTATATTAACAAGAACAGATAATTCATAGATCGTCACAATCCACCATCAATCAGTCAATCTAAATACAACGCATATCTGTGTTTCATATGGCGCATATATATTTAACATCACAATCACGATCTATAAATAAATAAATATGTTTATTTTAAAATGTTAAAACTAAGAAATCTCACATCAATTGTCTGAATTTTCAAAGTGCTCCATTTAAGATCTGGTATGTACCATATCGTAGAGTTCCTCAGCATGATTTTAAGCTTCTGAATTTGATTCTGTGTCTGTTTGAACAAATTATGGTTGTTTAAACATTTAAATAGTTAAACACATAATTAAGTTAATTAATTAACTAAATTGCTAATGCCCTTAGACCTTTCTCTCCTGTTCGTTTCTGTATTACAGCATCGAAGAAACCAAAAGTCGTCGTCGTTGACTCAAATCGCATGCAACCAGAGGGGGCCGGAGCAAAATCAGACGCCACCACGAGGTCGGCCTTGGCCACCTCCTTCACCGCCATAGAAGGCATCCAGCTCGAGTTCACCATTTGGCCGCAGCATGCACCCAAAACCGCCAACATCATCACCAAAATTCGGGCCATCTTCTCCATTAAATTAGATCATAGCCATATATCGCGAAGAGCCCATCGTCCTCTACAATATCCTTTTGGAGATTTTGAATTTCACTGATTGTTTAAGAAGAAAAGTGGGATTAAAATTCTGAGGAGCGTGGCCATTGATTTCAAAAAGGAGGCGGGTGGCTCTATTCGGGTATTAGGGTTTCGTGTACAATACAGTATACGATGGTATTTTTATTTAATTTTAATTCGTTTATTTACAAAAAAAAACCGTTACTCCTTAATAACACCAATTCCAACCCAACGAGAGTTGTTCCTAGGCAAATACCCCCGTTCTGGACACAATGGAATAGGTTTTGTAACCCAATTCAATTGTTTCGATAGGTTTTTCTTTAAATATAAAACATTTAATTATTAAATTTGATCTTACATTTAAATTTATCGGCGCCACATACGGACTCTAAAAATTCCAGAAAAAATATTTCTAGTTATGTTTTGACGATACGGTTCTAACAAGACTAGTTTCGTTGAATTCCGAGACCGTTTGAAAAACGGCCATTTTCTGGTCGATCGAAATTGACTGTAAGTGACAAAACACATTTTCTTTTGCCACGCTCACATATCAACTCTAAAAATTATGAAAATTGAAACATAGCAATAATTTGACATTCCGGTTCCAACAAAAGTGGTTTCGTCGAAAACGGAGGTCGTTTGAAAATTGGTTATTTTTAGTGTTAAAATATATATATATATTCTACAGCAACTATTCTGAATTTTAAACTGGGCATAATTTTTTATTCCCGCTATGAAATTTCGATTTTTCGAATTCGTTGGAAAGATATTTTTAAATAGATTCCAATAATTTTGGTTTCACTAAAATCCGATATATTTTGCATCCTGTACAGTCCGTCAAAGTTCAAATTCAAATTTTCAAACCACCGTGCCAGTTCTAACTCCTATTATAATTAAATAAAATTATTCATTTTAACTTCAATTTAAATAAATTTTTCATCGTTATTATTTAAAATAAATTATTTCAACTATTAAAATTCCATTAAAATTTCTAAAATAAAAAATTTAAATTGGTTCATAATTTGCGGGTTGTTACACGTGGTTCACACGGGAGAAAAGATGAGTGAAGAGATTAAAGGTTTAATCGGTAATTAATATTATAATGGCAGTGGAAAGGAAACTGGGGTGTGGTGTTGTTAATGATAGAGTCCGATGTTAAACCCATTTGGAACTTTGTTGTAGCCTTAGCAAAATACTGGTGTTTTATTGGAAATAAAGGGAGGAGCAGTGATCACAAGAAGTCGCGTTGTCGGGCTTTTGTAATTTGAGTAACTAAGAACGAAGAAGAGAGGCGTGTGGATTTTAGATCAAATGCAACGTGCTGTTGGGTTTTCATTTGCTTCCGACTTATATATATATATATACATATATATATATATATATATATATATATATATAAAGAGCTTGTTGAAGAATTTTAAAGGAGACAGACCAGCTGGACTTCACATGATTTTTCATAGATGGAAAAAATTGAAACAATTGGTCTGGAGTTAGGGATCGGTGGAGTATGGAGGTCTGGAGGTTGGTCAATTTGGAGATAGTGGGGTTGTTGATTAGTTTGATGTGTTGATGGTAAGACTTTATCAGTGAAGTCTTAGCTGCGACGAAGTATGATGACAGGTTGGTGGGGAGAAGATATGGTAATTGTCGTGTTGTCTCATGGCAGTAGCGGTGAATGTTTTTGTGACGAGAGAAAGGGGATAGGAGTTGAAGTTGTTGTCATGGGCATGTGAGGAGCAGCAAGTTGAAATTTTGGAACGCAGGGGAAATGGGATGGTTACCGCTAAACTATGGTTAATTTATAAATTAAGGTTAATTTAATTAATTATTATAATAGCTAATTATATTTAATGGTATAGGAACACTTAACAATTTTATTAATTTCATCTATGAACAGAACTTGGCGACGTCAGTTACGCTGAAATCGTAATGACAAGATCTTCATTGAAAAACTAACGTGGCTGAGAATGCGGCTCCTGGAATTTTGTGATAAAATCAAATACTTGTTTGATTTTGAACAAAATAAAAGCAGAACCGTCAACTGCAAACAAGGTGAGTAAACTCACTCGTTTATATTTTAAAATTTATATTTATAGTAATTTTATACCGGGTGATGGTTGTTTGGATGATCGGTTGATAAAATTGGTTGAATTGGTTGATATAGTCATACCATTGATCGTTTAATAATTTTGTTCACCATGATATTTCATATTGATGTGACAATAATATTATTGATGTTTATTAACATCTGTGGATGCAGGGAAACAGGTCGGAGGAATCCAACTGGATTCCTCAACATTTATATTATTGGGTTTGCATTGATTGTGACATAAGACATGATATATTAACTATGATTGATCTTGTGTGTTTAAAGATCACTGGCCCTAGAATTCTGGTATTTAAATACCGTAAATATTTTCGAATATAGGAAATTGAAATTTGAGATATAAAAAGGAAATATATTTTTCCAAAAATTGAAGTGTAATTTCGAATGGATTTAAAAAGTAGAAACCTGTTTTCTTAAAACAAGAAGTTGATTTTAATCGGAAAATAAATTAAGTGAATTATTTATCATTGGATAAACTGAAATATAAATTTTAATTTGAATTTATATGAAAAGGTGGAAGTCGATTTTGAAACCAATATTTGAAATAAGATTTAAACTTAGAAATTATTAAGGAATTGTTAAATGAGATTTTAAATGATTAAAATAAAAAGAAAATAGACTTATATGAAAAATTTAGAATAGAAGTTACAAACAAAATTTAGGTTTAAGGTAGTATTTATAAGTATGAAATCGAATAGTATATAATAGGAATAGATTCACGATTAAATGAATAATGGCTTAAAGCAAATATTTTGCAAATGAAATATCTATAAAGGAATTTAGATTTGGAAATATGAATCCAAATTGGAAATTGAATGAAAAGGGAAATGGATGATCGTTTTAAAAGAAAATGATGAGTTTTATTTCAAAATTTGGAATATAAAATAAAGTTAGACTGGAATGGTTATAAAGGAATTGGATAATGATTTGGAAAGGATAAATTCAAATGTGGATTTGGATTTTGAATTAACCTGAAATAGTAGATAAATTCCGAAATTAGGAATATAAATCGAATATAGATTATTCGAGAAAGAGTCATTTATTGGAATTTGATTATATTGAATTTAGGGAAGTAGTTATTTATACTTTCCGTTTTGAATCAAATCTTTTATTTATTTATTTATTTATTTATTTATTTATTTATTTATTTATTTATTTATTTACTTATTAATTGAATTAATAAGTAAAAGTTATATTTTTATATACCAATTATTTGGAAACAACGATTATAACGCGATTGTTATAAATCTAAACAGCGATTATAAGGCTACTGTTATCATAAATGTTTCGTAAATCTAAACAGTGATTTTAGCGCTGTCGTTATAATAAATGTTTTGTAAATCTAAACAGTGGTTTTAACGCTGCCGTTATGATAAATATCTTATAAATCAAATATTTGGAAACATAACGCTAACGTTATAATCAATACTTTTCCGTAAAGGAAGTGGATTTTTAGATTGAACCCGAGAGTCGCGTAAGCGATGTTTTGTTTGAAGTTGTGTGCTTTGACTATTTCAAAGTTGAGAATGTTCAATTAAGGTCTAAGAGGTAATTATACCCCAACTTGATTGACTTCATGATTGATGGAGGAATGGTTAAGGTTCGGTAGTGAAGATTGGTTAGCAATATAGTTAGTTAGTAAATGGTAAATGGTTTGAGTTATAATAACGATGTTTTATAACATTGCATTAATTTAAAGGATTTTTAAATGTTTCCCCAAATAAAATGAGAGATATTTTCTATGCACAGAAAATGAAATGAATTGATCAACGAGGAATTAAGAAATGGAATATGGAAATATTTTCCGATATTACTAACGTATATCTTCTAAATATAGAAAATAAGGATTTGTGAATATTTAGAAATGTTTTCTAACTAGAATAAGAGATATTTTCTCCAATAAAGAAATTAAAATATTTGAATTTTTTTCCAAGAATCAACAGAGAAAATTGAGCTTTAAAAGAATACGAAAGATGGGAAATGGGAATTGGAAATGATAATATAATAAGGAATTAATTTAAAAAGAGGCCAGTGTTGTTTGATGGTTGATCATTAGAATTTCCATTTGGAAATAGGATCATTGGTTGTATGGATGTTTTCTTTGATAGTTAAATCACCGGCTATCAAAAGTTTGATTTATTTTATACCTCCGTTGTCAGTACAGAGAGACCGGGATCTGATTTAATATCTAAAAACCACTCCATATGGGCATAAGCGTTACGAATAAACTTATGATGAAAATAATTGAAGACGGAGTAAAGTGCAAGGGTCGTTCTACCAATCCTAGGTAGAAATTGCCCAAGATGGATTGATGGAATAGTGCCTTCGGTTTGTTCGGTCCCAGGACAACGTGTATGGACGAATGTTTGACGACGTGACATTCAAAGTAAATGGTGGCAAGATGTTCTCGAAAGAAAATCGTGACCTCAAGCCTCATCAAACGGGAAATGATAGAAATCGGGCAGGCAGCATGGCCATGTGGGTCATTCCCATTAGGGGTATTATCACCTGATCTAGAGAAAATTCATTTTCTTCTTATTCTATTCGCTGCTATATGCTTTCAGTAACGGTTGCTGATCACAACCGTTGGTGATAATATGCTTGATACACTCAAGTTAAATGAGTGGTCAGCCATGTGTGGGCCGGGTTGCAAGATGTTCTTGTTGAACCCAGTGTATTCCCCTCTAGAGATACATTATCGGAAGGTGGTTCCATACCTTGTCATAGTCGGAATCCAATCTCCAATAAGCGCCCTGCGGTTTTTTTTATTTTATATTATATATGGAGCATGAGATGCAAGCGTTCTGCTAGATTCTATTTATTTGATGTAGATATTATTATAATATCACTGGATTTGATATCAAAAATATTTTTGGGTTATCATAAGGCAAAAACCATCCGTGTTTATGTGTGGATCGGTCTTATGATTATCATTTCTTTCGAAAGGATTTTAAAAAGTTAAACCAATGGTTGGAGTTTACTCACATTAGTCCCATGACTGACCCAGAGTTTATTTTATTTGTTTTCCCTAAACTCTTGGGTGCCCATATTTGTACGGGCAGTCAAGTAGTCGGGATTTTACAGGTTCACTTGGAGGAGTTTGAAGCTAGAGGCTTCACCAGTTAGCTATTTACTATCATATTTTTCCGCTATGTACTACATCATATATGGAAATAGGTGTTTACAATTGCTCCAGGAATAGCTATTGTGCTCTGATAATGGTATGTATATACAGTTACTAAATTGTATTTCAAAGTTTATGTTATCTATTATATTTTATTCGTTCCGCTGTGAGTATGTGATTTTCATTTTCTTCTATTTTAATATTTCTTTCTTTCTATTTCTCATCCTCTAACTTCTTTCTAATAATTATTCGTATTTCTGTGCAATTTAGGTCGGACGTGTGATGTTATTAGTTGACTCAAAGAGTATGGAAATTCGAGCTATTACAGGGGAGCAAACAAATAGGGGGAGTTCAATATTCACAGTCAAACACACTTAATATATTCAAAATCTTAATATTTGTTTGTCATCATCAAAAGGGGGAGATTGTTGTATACACAATTTTATGATTTGTGTTTGATGATAACACCAAATATATATTATTATAAATGTGTTGGTTATTGTACTGTTTCACATATACATCACAGACATGAATATAATGTTTATATTTAAATAAAATACGACCATACAGAAATTTAAATATGCACACAATATTTTATTTAAATATAATATTTTATTTCAATATCAATCAGTACAAATTTTATACTCTATTATTTGTACAACTCTGTATTTCATTTCATATCATATCAGATTTCGTATACACGGCTCCTCACAACAGTTCACTCTATCACTCATATACTGTTACATACTCTTTCAGTTGTACAAACATTGTTTCTTACATATACACACACTGACACTGTCTTCTATCTTCTGTCTTGACAGCTCACAGCTAGTCCAGTCATCCTCTGCTTACCTGTCATATACAGAAACACGCACAGTACCTAGAACAGAAATAATATTCTAATTTCTAGCGAATATAATTTTTATTTTAAAAATTTATTTGCCTCAGAATTTTGGTGTATTTCTCATCATTTTTCATGACTTGATCTGATATGTATATATTTCTAGTACCCACTGATCAGCCTCAACACACTACACTGGTTTGCTGATCAGAACCAGTTGATTCTGAACAGCCACAACACAGTGTAGCGGTCTGCTGATATATATTCGAATAGACACGTATACACACACATATATATACACACATACGTGTATATATACATATATGTATACATGCAGGTCAACAACATGTCTGCATGGTGCATTTAAAATAAATTTACAAGACAGTGAGCAACTAAGGCATGCATGACACAAACGCACATGGGGTCAACATGGTCAGTATTATTCTAGTATGACCAAGAAATTGCATAGGCTAGCCAAAGAAGTGACAAATCAACATGATTCATGCACAAGCAATGTTCAATGTCAGCATGTATTGTTGGAGTTAAAACAGTATCAAATCCATATGGCAACAATAACAAATCAGTTCAGGTTCAAGCAGTATTCAAAGATAAAATGGTCGAGCCAGTGCAGCATGCACATGAAGCATGAATCACATGACAGGAAAGAAGTTCAAGTGGATCTACACATGTGAATAGCAATGTCAACAATGAGACAGCATGAAACAATGAACAAATGCATGTGCTTCAAGTATTGGAACAATAGCATGAATCAAGAAAAGTCAACATGTTCATTTCAGCAACTGCAATGGTGATCAAGTATTCAAGACAAGCCAGTGTGTGTGTAAAATAAGTTGATATACATACCCAAATCTGCAAGTGAAACAAATTCATGTACTCAAGCAGGCTCAGTATAGTAAAGCATCAACATATGGACAGAGCATTTTTGTCACTGGAATTTGGTATAGTAAGATACTATGGCGAAAGGAACAAATCAGTGGAAAAAGAATTATTGGGGAATAAAATCTTTTCAGATTTCAGCATTTACAGAAACATGTTATACAGGGTAAGTATGTCATGCAAGAATTGCAACAACAAAGAAGAAGTGTAGTATTTTTTTTGAAGGAAAAGGTAGTGAATCAACATGATTCACGCCTAATATATATTAGCATCCATAAAGTAGCATAAAGTAGCAGTACGTGTATGTACAACATATATACAGCCAAAAAAACAGGCCATCGCTACAACCCAGCGACAATATACAGCCTGACAAAAAGAAACTAAGCATCATAATTTACATTACACAGCATAATACATAACAGCAAAAGAAAAAGCCAGTGAAAATCCCCATCAAGTGTGTGGACCAGTAATGCATCGCATCCGCTTGCGCACACGGTCAGCAATGCTTTCAATCTGCTCCTTGCGCTCCATACCTGCCCAGTCATAGACAAAATTGAGAATAGAATAAATAATACTGTTAGGGGCTTTCAGTTTGTGGTTAAATTTTCTGGAATTGCGTTCATGCCAAAGCAACCAAATGTAAGCAAAGTTCAACAAAGCAAAAAGAAAACTATCATGAGAAGCATGCAAGGTCAGGTAAATGTTGTGCCAAAAATCAAATTGGTCAGCAATGAAGTCGCTCCAGTGCAAATCAAGGCAAAGCGCAACCAAAAATTTTGTCCAAATGTAAAAAGCAAAGTCACAAGCCAAAAAGAGATGATGATAGTCCTCGTCGTCGCAACCACAAAATACACAGCCACCCGTAACGTACACGCCTCTCTGACGAATTCTGCTAACCGTGTTCAATCTACCATGTATCACAATCCACATGTGAATTTTAACTTTGTCAGGGACTTTGAACCGCCACATATGTTCGAACCCCAGCCTCCTAATCCCAGCAAAGTTGAACAACTTGTAAATGCTTCGAACGCTAAACAGCTTTCTTTCTCCTTCCAACATCCAAATAAACTCATCCCTCTCATTAGTTAAAGTTACCCCTTCAAGCAAAACAAACAAGCTGCATAACTGAGTCAAAGCATTACCGGCCACCAGCCTCGAAAAAGACAATCTCCATTTGCAGCCTGCTGCTTCATTATCATACATCTCTCTAACAGTGAAATTTTTGTTGCGTGCAATACAGAAAAGCTCAGGAAACTCCGCACAGAAAGGGACATTAGTTAGCCAGTTGTCTAACCAAAATGATGTGTTGTGTCTATTCTTCACCACAATCTTGGTACCCAGCTTCATCCATTGTGCATGAGCCATAACATTGCGCCATATACACATAGCAGTATGGAATAAAATTACATTAAGTAGTGGTGCAAACATGAACATGTTACTGCAGTTCTCGTGTACACTGCATGAAGCATATAAAGGCTAAAGACAAGAATACAAGGTCGAGGCATTGCAAGGCAATCATAGATACAGCCGTCACAAAAGAATGGTGTACACAGGCCAAACGCAAATGATTTTCCAAGATAAAAATGGACATAAAGAAATAATATGCAGAAAATTAGCAAGGAGGAAATTTGCAAATCAATCAACATTTAACAAAACAGTTTTCAAACTTGAATATCACGAAATCATTCCTGTTTTTGGACATAAATACAAGTGGCAAGTTTTTCAATGTTTCCATATGTAACGTCCTAGAAATTTGCAATCTTTGGTCATCGACATAAAACCCACGTCGATTATCCAAACATCGAAAATACCTGTAGTTAATGAAAGAAATTAGAGGGTGAGAATAGATAAGATAGAAACTTAGAATAGAAGAAGAAGAAGAAGAAGAACATAGAACATCAGAGTAAACACGAATCTCACAGCGGAACGAATAAATATATTTCATAACATAACTTTGAAGTAAAACAGTATCTGTATACAATACCATTATTATAGTATAGCACTTACAACACAGTGGAAATAACCATAGCTGTATAATCCTGAAGCCTCCTGCTTCAGCTATTCAAGTATTTGTAAATCCCGACTACCTGACTGCCCTTACAAAATTGGGCACCCAAGAGTTTAGGGAAAACAAAACAAAATAAACTCTGGGTCAGTCATATGACTGGTGTGAGTAAACTCAAATCATTTGATTTAACTTTCAAAATCCTTTTGAAACAAAGGATAATCATAAGACCGATCCACACATAAACATAGATGGCTTTTACCTTACGATAACCCAAAATATTTCTAAAATGATACTTGTCTGATATTATAATAATGTCAAGATCAGGTAAATAGAAATCTAGCAGAAACGCTTGCATCTAACGTTCTACATATATAGTATACAATCAAAACGCGAGCTCTTATTTGGGGAAAGGATTCTAACTATGACAAGGTATGGATCCACCTTCCGCTCAGTGTACTCTTGAAGCGATACACCGGAGTTCAATAAGAACATCTTGCAACTCGGTCACACATGACCGACCATTCATTTCTCTTGAATGTATCGAATATATTGCCACCCCTCGGTTAGTATTCCAACATAACCGTTCCCGGGAGATACAAAATTAAAAGAAGTGCAAATATGAATATTCTCTAGATGGTGACAATATACCCTAATTGGGTGTGGCCCACTTAGCCATGCTGCCTGCCCGATTTCTATCATTTCCCAGTTGATGAGGCTCGAGGTCAAAATGTATCTTTTAACATATCACTCCTCCAATTACTTCGAATGTCACATCGCCATACCCGCAAAATCACAAATTGATTTCCTCAAAAATATCATGGGTATAAAGCTAAGAGAAACGAATTCCTTCGCCACCAACGTAAATACGTTTGAAACGATCAACTTACGTCTACCAGATATACTCTGTCAGACATTCGTCCATTCAAGTTGTTCTGGGACTGGACAAACCGAAGGCACTATTCAGTACATCCATCTTAGGCAATCTCTACCTAAGATTTATACAATAGCCCTTGCACTTTACTCCGTCTTCAATATATTCAGCATACTTGGTTTGCAACGCTTATGCCAATACGGAGTGGTTCTTCGGATGATGATCCAACCGGTCCCTCCATATTAACAATGTAAAAATTGTCAAAACTTTGATATTCGGTGATTTAACTATCAAATGAAAACACGTGTGCAAACAACAATCTTATTTCCAATTGGAATTTCTATTGATCAATCATCATATATATATATTCATATTTCCTTATTTCCTATATTCCGAAAATATATGTTATGAACATTGGAAAACATTCCCATTGCTTATTTACTTATCACTATTCTGCCACATCTATCAGTCTCTGACTGTAAACTAGTATGAGAACAATTCCCTAAGTATCAATCCCTAAGGTCAAAACCAACATCAGATAGACACTTAGAAACCATTCAACTTAGCTAATCTCCGGTCAGTTTCTAATTTAGCTTAACTCCATTTCTTAGTTCCATATAAATAAAACATTCCATTTTCTATGTTTAGAAAATATCTCTGATTCTATATTTGGAAAATGTTTCCAAAACTCATTTATATGGATTTCAAACTAACGTTGTATAAAACATCATTACGACCGCTCCATCCATAAATCGCTTATTACTTAACTGTATTTCTAACTAACTCTCGCCCTCGAACCTCAACTATTTCTTAGTTAAATTGCAGCACCCCGCAATTTTAAATATTAAAGTTAATAAATTAAATAATACTTAATTTCAAATGTGAGAACTAAGGGAAACAGGTTGCGCCATTGCGTTCGTCTCGGAATTCTGCTTGAGATAGAGTCCGAGTTTGTGTGAATTGGACTTCGTATGAAGAAGTTATGGCCTTCCGAAGTTTCAGAAATTAATTAAATTAAAAACAGCTCAGGATTCAGGAATTCAAATATATATATATATATATATATATATATATATATATATATATATATATATATAACAGGGACCAGGTCGACCAGGGGGTCGACCCTAGTGTCGACCTCCCCCTATACAGGTCGACCTTCGCGTCGACCTAGGGGTCGATCTGACACCCCCCTCGCCCCTCCCCCCCTAGCCCGAGGCAGATCTAAAAGATGATGATTTTGTGACTCAGTGCTGAGTCATTAGGGTTGAGGTGTCATTCTATCTTGACTGGATGGTCTTGATTGATTCTAGGTTAATCCGACGGCTATTAATTAACTAATTTTCTATAAAAACACCCTAAACCCCTAAACCTAATCGCATAAATTCGTATCAAGAGCCGCCATGCTGTCAATGGAGAAACTAGAGTAGCTGTCATACACTTTCAATCCTAAAGCAAGATAGAGGACTGAATCAAAAATCAAATCAAATCAAATCTAAATAACAACTAAGTCTACATCAAAGGCGAGCAAATCAATTTCAGAATACAGATTCCAGAAAGAGAAGACTATTCTTTTTTATTGTGAGTATGATAGCTTTCACAAGATAACTCGTTAATTTAATTATGATAAGATATAAGTGGGATCATAAGAATATGATTTTGAATCATGTGATGTAAATTATATGTATGTTTGTGGTGTTGAATCATATGTTAGTTCTTATGTGAATTTTATGCAAGTTGGATCATATGTTAGTTCTTATGTGAATCCTATGCAAGTTGAATCATATATCTTATGCAAGTTTGTGGTGATTGGATCATATATACTCGTATGAATCTTATGTAAGTTTAGGTTGTTAAAATATATGTAAAACATGTATATTCATATGCTAGTTTATGTGACATTAATCTATATGTTTAGATCCATATGCAAGTTCATACCTTTATCTTTAGATCCATAAGCAAGATTATATCCTTATGTTTAGATCTATATGCAACATTTCATCTTTATGTTTAGATCCATATGCAAGTTCACACCTTTATGCTTAGAACCATATGCAAGTTCACACCTTTATGTTTGGATCTATAACAATACATAAGTTATGCAAGTTTATGTCCATCACCTATGCTAGTTTTGTATCATATGTTAGTTTGAATGAAATTCATATGCAAGTTATTGGCTATGTAATCTTATGTCATGATCCTTAGATCTATTTTATGTGTTATGTGATGTTGTTTTCCTTTTTCTGAGTTAGACTATTTGCGAGTCTAACATATGTCATATGAAAACGTACGAATAGCGTGGGGATGATGGGATAATATTGAATATGCATAAAATATTGTTAATTAGCATAAATGGCCTTAAAAGGGCATATAATTAATTTAAGACATTAATTGGCATAGTTGGTATTTATGGATATAATTTTAACAGACAATTATGGACATAAATAAATTTGGAATTTATTTACAAATTTGAATAGGGATATTAATCCAATTTGGGGATAAATAAAGATGTGTAATAATAAACCGCCTAAGACACGAGGTTAGACTCTTTTGTGATGTAAGACTGCCCGGACCCCCCCCCCCCTCCCCCGGGAAATCCAGCAGCCACAAATGCCAGTCTAATGTGAGAGGTCAAAGGCACGAATTAAATGCGTAATAGTTGTAAAGACACGAGGTTAGGCTCTTTTGCGGTATAAGACTGGCCAGACCCGCCGGACAAATCCAGCAACCGCAAATGCCAGTCTAATGTGGGAGGTCTTTACAAGGTTACGGTTCTAATGAATTAAGTAACACTAAGCCAGATAAACATGTGGTGGGACATGGGTGGGGTTAAGTGGGTGCCTTGGGTGGCATGTGAAATTAAGTGGGTGCCTTGGGTGGCATGTGAAATACGATTAGGTGCCTTAATAATTAATTAATGCTGATTAAGGACAAATATGAATGACAAACAGAAGTTTGGTTGAGTGAGTGATTCTCTGAGTAACGATCTGATGTTGATCTCGATCTTCGGGGTTGGTACTTAGGGAGTTATTCTCTTAACCAACGTATCTGTGAACTAAGAAGTACCTAATCATAAACTAAGTAAAATTTGATAAGTGGGAAGGTTTAAGACTAGCTTAACCAATAATTTGATAAGTGGGGAAGGTTAAGACCAGCTTAACCAATAATATACATATATATATATATATATTAATCTGATAAGTGGACAGGGTTAAGACAAACTTAACCAATAATAATATATTGATCGGATAAGCGGGTAGGGTTAAGACAAGCTTAACCAATAATACATGTTGATTTGTTAAGTGGATAACATGGGGGACATGTGGGATATAATTATAAACACTTAACCAAATTGAAAACATGTAATAAGACATGAATAAGAAGGGGTTAAGTGGGGAATCTTAGTGGGGACAAAGCATAGGTGGAAAGCTTTTGTGGAGACCCTTTTCAAACCAGTAACCCATTTAGTATCTTTGTGAGCTCGACCCAAGTCGAGGACGGGACATGCTTACTGGGTTTGATTGTAAGAGGTCAAAACGGGTTAGCAGTGGCAATGCAAGTCCAACGGGGTCATGTGCGTGCGTGGGCCTGGGCTGGTAGGTAACACGTTGTTGCATCGTGTAGATATAAGCCATGCATCTTTAGTGGTATCGGGTTGCCACTTTGGGGAGTGATACACCCCACTATGGGACTAGCACGGGTATCTACGAGTTAGGGAGCCGATCAAATGGGGAAGGTAGTGGGTACAACTAGCGGAGATAGGAGCAGACGGCATCTATGAAGACTGCTTGGAGTATAACTACCATATTATGAATAAACATTGCAATTAGAATAGGGAGGGTAGGGGGCACAACTAGCGGAGATAGGGGCAGACGGCACATATGAAGACAGCTAGGAGTACATGAAACTACCATTAATATTATTATGTTCGGTGGGCGGGATCAACTTTTAGGGTGACTAGTAATGGTGCGGTGAAATTAGCATTGGTGCAGTATAGTAATTATCCTATAGTGATTAGGAACGAGCTTAACGCCAGAATATTCCTCTTATTTACTTTGTCATGACCACTGGTTTTGATGGTCATATCTTATCTTACCAGTTTATGCCTTATCCTAGTTACTTTAATAATTATATTGTTAAAGTTATTTTACTCGCCAGACTTTATGTCTTACCCCCCTTGTTTTCGCCTCTTTTCTTCCTTCCCCCTCCCTTCCCCCCCCCCCCCCCTCGATATTCTCAGGGTGGGACTAGTACTAGTGGAGCTTGATCTTGGATCTCTTTCTCTCTCTTTTTGAAGTGCTTGGATTGCTAAAAGTAAAGTTTAGCTCATCTCTTTTATGGATACCTGTGTTGGGGTTTATGCTTTTTATTTTATGTACTCTGAAACAATTTATCAAGATGGATATTAAATGTACCTGGTTTATGAAGTTGTTGTAATCAAACTATTTCTCCGCGGTAATAAAAGTAGTTTTAAAATTTTCAAGTACCATTATTTATATCTGTCTTGTTATATTCTGTTCTATACACTAAATACGCTCCATGGAAGTTAATGCATTCCCTTTGTGAGTGACATTAATGGATATGGGGTGTTACACGTGGTATCAGAGCTGAAGGTTACCAGACCAGATATGAATTTTGAAAAATTATTTTTCAAAAATAATTTTATAATGAAATACTTTTCAAAAGTATGTTTTAAGGAAAGTATTTCCAAGAGAAAAGTTTATTTTAAAAACATAACCCCCAAGAGCCATATATCTTTCCTTCGATTCTCTGTTTTGAATCTCTTCCTCTTTCCTTTTTTAATTTCTTCCTCCACACATATAGATGCTTTTTCTAAGATATGTAAGAACTTCCGTACGATGGGTGGAAACCCACTTCATGGGAATGGGACGTCTGTCAAAACTAGGAGGAAGTGGAGGACTTGTTGGTACCTTTAGGATAGACGACGGGAGGAAGGTGCAATTGGCTGCTTGGTTAATGAAAGACGAAGCCTCGTTTTGGTGGGAGGTCACGAATGGAGAGCGTCCGGTGGAGACATGGATGGATTTCAAGCGTAGGTTCGAAATGAAGTTTCTCTTACGAGCAGAAGAGAAATTATATATAGAAAGATTCTTGGCATTGAAGCAAGGGAATTTATCAGTAAAGGAGTACGTCAACAAGTTCAATCAGTTGGCGAGATTTGGCTTGGAATTGGTAAACACACCTGAGAGGAAGGCCCTAAGGTTCGTTAAATGTTTGAATGAGCCACTACATGGGTTAGCTATGACGCACATTCCTATGGGGGCTACCTTTGAGAAATTGGTTGACATAGCGCTTATGCATGAGGAAGGGAAAGGTGCTAATGCTAATAAGGCACCGGAGAAGAAAGGGGACCAAAAGAGACCACAACAGCAAAACAAGAAAGGCGGGAAGAACAATAATGGCCAAGGAAAGAAGAAGTGATTTAATTGGGGGACACCAGGCCATCTAAGTAAAGACTATAGGAAAAAGAAGAAGATTGGTTGTTTCCACTGTGGAGAGGCAGGTCATCTAGTTAAGGACTGCCCAAGGAAATAGGGGCAAGGGAAAAGAACCTCTGGAGGGCAGCTTCAGGCTCTCATGGCACTAGGGCAGGCGAGAGGGAAGATTCAGGCTCTCATGGCACCAAGACAGGAGAGAGGTAGAAACATTTCCGTTGAAAGTTTAGTTTTTCTGTTTGATCATCTTGTTCGTACTCTGTTTGACTCTGGCACTTCACACTCATTTGTATTTGCTTTGTTAGTTGAAACAATGCAGCTAAATACTAGTCTAGTTACGGATCCCATATTAGTCTCAAATCCTATTGGTGGTTCGGCTCATCTTTCTATGATTTGTCGGGATTTGAGAGTGTCTATCTTAGGCGTTGTGTTTGAATGCAACGCCTTCGTTCTTGGCTTCATGGGTTACGGCTTGATTCTAGGTATGGATTGGCTAACTAGATACGGGGCCATCCTAAATTGTGAAAGAAAGGTAGTTAGATTGTTGACTCGTTGTGGAAAGACCCTGGATATTTCTTGTGACCCTAGAGGTCCAGTAATGCTTAGCTACCTAGAATCCCTTGACGCATCCAATGATGATTTGGAATCTGTTTATGCGGTCCGTGAATATTGTGACGTCTTCGATGAGGTTCGAGGTTTACCCCCAAGGCGTGAGATAGACTTTCGAATATACTTAGTAGATAATCCGAAGCCAGTTGCATTACCAGTGCACCACATGGCTCCGAGAGAGAGAAGAGAACTCAGTAAGCAAGTGAAAGAGTTGCCTGAGAAGAGGTTCATAAGAAGAAGTATTTCGGAGTGGGGTGCTCCAGTCGTTTTTGCTGCCAAAGTTGATGGTTCACTTAGATTGTGTGTGGACTATAGAGAGCTGAATAAGCTAACAAAGAAGAACAGACGCCCGTTACCGGGGATAGACGATTTATTCGATCAGTTGGTGGTGCTTCAGTTTTCTCGCAACTGGATTTGGCTACAGGGTTTCATCAGCTAAGGGTGGCTGAAGATAACATAGATAAGACTGCATTTAGAACTCCTGACAGTTTCTTCAAGTGGCTCGTCATGCCTTTTGGTTTGACGAATGCACCCACATACTTTGTTGACTTAATGAATAGGGTGTTTAGGGAGTTTCTGAACAAGTTTGTGGTAGTCTTTGTAGACGATATTTTGGTTTTCTGTAAAAATGAAGAAGAGCATGCCCTACATCTTAGGTAAGTCTTAGAGACCCTATGAGCTCATCAACTTAAAGCTAAGTTCTCCAAGTGCCATTTTTGGAGAAAAGAAGTGAGGTTCTTAGGACACGTGGTCTCTAAGGAAGGGATAGCTGTGGATCCCGCTAAGGTAGTTGCAATCCAAGATTGGAAAACTCCTAAGAACGCAACAGAAGTAAGAAGCTTTTTAGGGTTGGTTGGTTACTATAGGAAGTTCATTAAGGACTTCGCGAAGATATCAGCCCCTCTCACTCGATTAACGAAAAAGAACTTGACTTTTACTTGGGACGTTGACTGTGATGATGCTTTCCAAAGTCTAAAGAGGGCTTTGACGGCAGCTCCAGTTTTAGTTTTGCCAGACAGGAGTAAGCCATTCACTGTATATACTGGTGCTTGCGGGATAGGGTTTGGAGCAGTTTTCGATGCAAGAGGAAAATGGGATATGCAAAAGGCGGTAAGTACGAGCATCGCTTATCATCCACAGACAGGTGGACAGATAAAAAGGGGGTGAATAGAATCCTTGAAGATCTTTTGAGGTTATGTATCCTAGATTTTGGAGGGATATGAGAAGAGGCAACGAGCTTAGTGGTGTTCACAACGTGTTTTACGTGTCTCATTTGCGGAAGTGTTACAAGATACCGCGGAAGTAGTGGAGTCGAACATGCTTAGAGAAGTGGAAGTAGAGTAAAAAGCCACGATTAGATGAGCTCCTACATGTATCCTTAGGTCGGAGGTATAAAGGCTACGCAACAAAGAGGTTAAGTTGCTCAAAGTGCAATGGGGAGATGATCAAAGAGACGCGACTTGGGAGATGGAAGACAAGATGCGTACGCTGTACCCTTTCCTTTTTGAGGGTATGTTTTATTTTCTCCCTTTTCTACTGTTTTGTTGATACTTGTCCTATCTTTTAGTATTATCTTTGCGATGACATCTTCGATCTTTAGTTAGGAAGAACCCTATGGTTGCAAACATGTGTTTGAGACATGTTATGTTTGATGGATGCAAATGGATGCAAGTGGTTGCTAGTGGTTGCTCGTGGATGCATGTACACATGCCTTAGACACTAGATCGGCTCAATCACCTTCATGTTGCATATAAATGTGTGTGCATATTTAAATTAATGGATGTATAATGGTTGTGTTATCATATGGATGCTGCATTTTAATGAATGGTTGTGCACACATGTAGAAATAATATGTATCGATAGGATTCTTTCGCATGCATAATGGACGCATAGCACTATCATGATTTGCATTAAGGAGGTCAACTGAATAAGTAGACCACCTGATTTTGCATTAGATAAGGAACATATACACACACTTCTTGCATATGTTCATACAGCATTAGAAATCTTGTAAGGACAATGGATGTCTGTGTTTAATGGTTGAGTAGATGGATGATTGGATGTTAGGATATGCATTCTCCTTAACTTGGAGATTTCGGGGCCGAAATCCTTTAAGGAGGGGAGAATGCAACACCCCGTAATTTTAAATATTAAAGTTAACAAATTAAATAATATTTAATTTCAAATGTGGGAATTAAGGGAAACGGGTTGCGCCATAGCGTTAGTCTTGGAATTCTGCTTGAGATAGAGTATGAGTTTGTGTGAATTGGACTTCGTATGAAAAAGTTATGGCCTTCCGAAGTTTCAGAAATTAATTAAATTAAAAACAGCTCATGATTCAGGAATTCAAAAAAAAATTAACAGGGACCAGGTCGACCAGGGGTCGACCTCCCCCTATACAGGTCGACCTTAGTGTCGACCTGGGGGTCGACCTGCCCACCCCCCACCCCCCTCCCCCCTCCCTCCCGGGCAGATCTGAAAGATGACAATTTTATGACTCAGTGCTGAGTCATTAGGGCTGAGGTGTCATTCTATCTTGACTGGATGGTCTTGATTGATTCTAGGTTAATCCAACAGCTATTAATTAACTAATCTTCTATAAAAACACCCTAAACCCCTAACCCTAATCACACAGATTCATATCAAGAGCCGCCATGCCGTCAATGGAGAACCTAGAGTAGCCGTCATACACTTTAAACCTAAAAGCAAGATACAGGCCTGAATCAAAAATCAAATCAAATCTAAATAACAACTAAGTCTACGTCAAACGCGAGCAAATCAACTTCAGAATACAGTTCTAGAAAGACAAGACTATTCTTTTTGATTGTGAGTATGATAGCTTTCACAAGATAATTTGTTAATTTAATTATGATAAGATATAAGTGGGATCATAAGAATATGATTTTGAATCATGTGATGTAAATTATATGTATGTTTGTGGTGTTGAATCATATGTTAGTTCTTATGTGAATTTTATGCAAGTTGGATCATATGTTAGTTCTTATGTGAATCCTATGCAAGTTGAATCATATATCTTATGCAAGTTTGTGGTGATTGGATCATATATTCTCATATGAATCTTATGCAAGTTTAGGTGGTTAAAATATATGTAAAACATGTATATGCATATGCTAGTTTATGTGACATTAATCTATATGTTTAGATCCATATGCAAGTTCATACCTTTATGTTTAGATCCATAAGCAAGATTATATCCTTCTGTTTAGATCTATATGCAAGATTTCATCTTTATGTTTAGATCCATATGCAAGTTCACACCTTTATGTTTAGATCCATATGCAAGTTCACACTTTTATGTAACAATACATAAGTTATGCAAGTTTATGTCCATCGCCTATGCTAGTTTTGTATCATATGCTAGTTTGAATGAAATTCATATGCAAGTTATTGGCTATGTAATCTTATGTCATTGATCCTTAGATCTATTTTATGTGTTATGTGATGTTGTTTTTCTTTTATGAGTTAGACTATTTGCGAGTCTAACATATGTCATACGAAAACGTACGAATAGCGTGGGGATGATGGGACAATATTAAATATGCATAAAATATTGTGAATTGGCATAAATGGCCTTAAAAGGCATATAATTAATTTAAGACATTAATTGGCATAATTGGTATTTATGGACATAATTTTAAGAGACAATTATGGACATAAAAAAATTTGGAATTTATTTACAAATTTGAATAGAGATATTAATCCAATTTGGAGATAAATAAAGATGTGTAATAATAAACCGCCTAAGACAAGAGGTTAGACTCTTTTGTGGTGTAAGACTGCCCGGACCCACCTGGCAAATCCAGCAGCCACAAATGCCAGTCTAATGTGAGAGGTCAAAGGCACGAATTAAATGCATAACAGTTGTAAATACACGAGGTTAGGCTCGTTTGCGGTATAAGACTGCCCAGACTCGCCCGGCAAATCCAGAACCGCAAATGCCAGTCTAATGTGGGAGGTCTTTACAAGGTTACGGTTCTAATGAAATAAGTAACACTTAGCCAGATAAACATGTGGTGGGACATGGGTGGGGTTAAGTGGGTGCCTTGGATGGCATATGAAATTACGTGGGTGCCTTGGGTGGCATGTGAAATACGATTAGGTGCCTTAATAATTAATTAATGTTGATTAAGGACAAATATGAATGACAAACGGAAGTTTGGTTGAGTGAGTGATTCTCTGAGTAACGATCTGATGTTGATCTCGATCTTCGGGGTTGGTACTTAGGGAGTTATTCTCTTAACCAATGTATCTGTGAACTAAGAAGTACCTAATCATAAACTAAGTAAAATTTGATAAGTGGGAAGGGTTAAGACCGGCTTAACCAATAATTTGATAAGTGGGAAGGGTTAAGACCAGCTTAACTAATAATATATATGTATATTAATCTATTAAGTGGATAGGGTTAAGACAAACTTAACCAATAATAATATATTGATCGGATAAGCGGGTAGGGTTAAGACAAGCTTAACCAATAACACATGTTGATTTGTTAAGTGTATAACATGGGGGGCATGTGGGATATAATTATAAACACTTAACCAAGTTGAAAACATGTAAGAAGACATGAATAAGAAGGGGTTAAGTGGGGAATCTTAGTGGGGACCAAGCATAGGTGGAAAGCTTGTGTGGGGACCCTTTTCAAACCAGTAACCCATTTAGTGTCTTTGTGAGCTCGACCCAAGTCGAGGACGGGACACGCTTACTGGGTTTGATTGTAAGAGGTCAAAACGGGTTAGCGGTGGCAACGCAAGTCCAACGAGGTCATGTGCATGCGTGGGCCCGGGCTGGTAGGTAACACGTTGTTGCATCGTGTAGATATAAGTTGTGCATCTTTAGTGGTATCGGGTTGCCACTTTGGGGAGTGATACACCCCACCGTGGGACCAGCACGGGTATCTATGAGTTAGGGAGCCGATCGAATGGGGAAGGTAGTGGGTACAACTAGCGGAGATAGGAGCAGACGGCATCTATGATGACAGCTAGGAGTATAACTACCATATTATGAATAAACATTGCAATTAGAATAGGGAGGGTAAGGGGTACAACTAGCGGAGATAGGGGCAGACGGCACCTATGAAGACAGCTAGGAGTACATGAAACTACCATTAATATTATTTTGTTCAGTGGGTGGGATCAACTTTTAGGGTGACTAGTAATGGTGTGGTGAAATTAGCATTGGTGCAGTATAGTAATTATCCTATAGTGATTAGGAATGAGCTTAACGCCAGAATATTCCTCTTATTTGCTTTGTCATGACCACTGGTTTCATGGTCATATCTTATCTTACCAGTTTATGCCTTATCCTAGTTACTTTAATAATTATTTTGTTAAAGTTATTATATCGCCAGACTTTATGTCTGACCCCCCTTGTTTTCGCCTCTTTTCTTCCCCCCCCCCCCCACCCCAGGTTCTCAGGGTGGGACTAGTACTAGTGGAGCTTGATCTTGGATCTCTTTCTCTCTCTTTTTGAAGTGCTTGGATTGCTGAAAGTAAAGTTCAGCTCATCTCTTTTATGGCTACTTGTATTGGGGTTTATGTTTTTTATTTTATGTACTCTGAAACAATTTATCAAGATGGATATTAAGTGTACCTGGTTTATGAAGTTGTTGTAATCAAACTATTTCTCCGCTGCAACAAAAGTTGTTTTAAAATTTTCAAGTACCATTATTTATATCTGTCTTGTTATATTCTGTTCTATACACTAAATACGCTCCATGGAAGTTAATGCATTCCCTTTGTGAGTGACATTAATGGATGTGAGGTGTTACATAAATATGGAAGTCAATCAAGTTGGGGTATAATTACCTCTCAGACCTTAACTGAACAACGTTCTTAACCTTGCAATAGACAAGGCTCACCGCTCCAATTTCTACAATCATTTGCTTATGCAAATTCTCGAATTCAGATTATGAATCCACTTCTTTTATGAAAACATTTATTTTAATGCTAACGTTATAAACCCTACTTTTGAAATATCGAACTTAGAAATCTAACTTAAATTCTTATTTGAATAAATAAGCCAACAACTAATTATTTATAAATAAACAAATCTTGATTAAAAACCGGAAAGTAAATACTACTTTCTCGAATTCAATATAATCGAATTCGACGTATAACTCTCTTTCGAGTAATCTCTGTTCGATTAACTCCTTCGAATAACTAATATTCGATTATCTCACTTCGAATAACTTATATTCGATTATCTCACTTCGAATAACTTATATTCGATTATCGCACTTCGAATAACTTATATTCGATAATTCTATTCGAATAACTGTATTTGATTACTCCTTTCTTCGAATAACTATATTCGATTAACTCCTTTCGAATAAGTTATTCGATATATTCACTTTCGAATAAGTAATATTTGATTAACTACTTTCGAATAAACTTTATTCGATTAACTCCTTTTAACTCTATTCGAGTAACTAATATTCAATAACACCTTTTAACTCTTTTTGAATAACTAATATTCGATTAACTCTATTTAATTAACTCTATCGATTAACTCTAACTGATTGACTCTAACTGGTTAACTCTAACTGATTAACTCTAACTGGTTAACTCTAACCGGTTAACTCTAACCGGTTAACTCTAACCGGTTAACTCTAACTGGTTAACTCTAACTGATTAACTCTAACCGGTTAACTCTAACTGGTTAACTCTAATCAATTAACTCTAACTCTAATCGATCAATTCTAACTCTAATAGATTAACTATAACTCTAATCGATTAATTCTAACTCTAATCGATTTATTCTAACTCTAATCGATTAACTCCTTTGATTTAACTCTACATTCATATTCAGTTTCTAATATCGATGTTGAAATCGATTCTTACTTCTCTATATAAGTCCTGACTTATATATTATATTTATTCAATGATAAACATTTTATTTAATTTATAAAATATTATTTATAAATTTATCTTCTCCCCTTATCTGTTAAAATAGATTTCTATTTAAAATCTACTTTAAATTCATATTCTGTTATACCCGTGTGCGAAGCACGGGTCTAAACTTTCCTTAGTGTAAAATTCTCTTTTTATACACTTCTTTCATTTTTCAAGTATTTCCTTTTATAATCTATTTATCTTCTAAATAAATATTTCCTTTATAATTCTATTTATTTTCTAATTAAATATTCCTTTATAATTCTATTTATTTTCTAATTAAATATTCCTTTTACATTTGTTTTACAAATATTTTCCTTTATATTTGTTTTACAAATATTTTCCTTTTTAACTCATTGATTTTATAATTATTTCCTTTTATAAAATCATTTTCCTTTTATATATAAAATCCATTGATTTTATATAAATAATTTATTTTCAAAATATACTTTAAAAATCCCCTTTTACATTTCAGTATTTCTCACGGTATTTAAAATACCGAATAACAGTGATCGATATCATTCAAACACACATAATCCACAACAGATTATATATCACATCATATATTGCAATATATGAACAGAACAGTATTATAAATATTGAGGAATCTAGTTGGATCCCTCCAACCTGTTTCCCTGCATCACAGACGTTAAACAATATAATTAACATTAAGTTTATTTCACTATGAAATATTCTGATATACAGAATCAATATTTGATTGACTATATATATATATAACTATATCGATAGTTTTAACCAATCACTTAGCAGTTCAACCAAACAGTCAACACACAAAATTAACCATCATCTATCAGTTCTAAAAATACGTTATAAAATTATAACTTTCAGAGTTGGTGAGTTTTACTCACATTGGACGATCATCGTTAATAACGATAACCATTGCTTGATTCAGACGGACAATTTATTTCGCTATAAATTGTAACGAGTTCCAATTCACTTTCAGTCAGTCCCATTGCGTAGCCACCGTCCATACGATCCCATCGGATCTTGTTTCGTCAAATTCGGATGAAGCATGACAAAGATATTATTTTTACAAGTTCTAATACCTTATTTAAATTAAATTAACTGAAATATCTTTTGTTTCGGGCCTCACCATCCATCCCGGCCCAATATTCCCTTTCTACCCAATCGGAATAATGTCCTTCTCTTCCAAATTAAAACACGCTGAAGCTCCTCCCTTCGAACTAGTGTCAACCCATTTCCCTCACACCTTGTCCATCCACCTCCGATGCGTCCTTTCATGACCAACACACGCCTCCAAGTACGGCTTCACCTGGTTCTTCACATCCGCACGCTAAAGACACACCCACCCACTTGAACACACGGTCCACAACGAATGTAACCATTTACCATTTTTAAACAACAGTGCCACTCCTTTCCCTTACCACGTTGTTCTTCCCAAAAATCAGACTTGCCGCTCCAGACCACTTATCACGCCATTAACCGAAAATTGGAAGGCCTTGTCCCCCTTTAACTCACCACCGAATCGGACCAAACCTCCACCATTTAACTCCCCTTCGCGAAGACTCCTCCCCCGTCACCAAGTTAAACAACTCGACAACACTTTCACCAATGCGATGAACATCCCAGTGCGTTGGTCCTGTACATTAAGCGTCAACATTCGGCACCAAGTTCCCCAAAAAATTCACCACAAACTCAACTCTCTACCACAAACACACATACGCACTTGAATTCGTGATTTAATGCTCCAATCCACTCAAAATTCGAACCCTAGTTATTATATAACTGACGCTACAAATGTTTTGAACTCCAGAAAGCACAGCCGCACCTCAAACAACATACCCCAGATCGAAGATTAACCCACAACGATTTCGAATATATATACAGTTTAATTTACAGATTTGGATTTGAATTTATAAGAATTTAAGAAGAAGAAGTTCTTGCGTTTTATTTTTGGTTTTGAAAAGAATCAATGGCGCAAAAATCATTGACCAGAGAGCTGATTTTTCTAGGTTAGAAAATCTTTAAGGGGTATTTATAAGTAAATTATAATATTTTTATATTGATTATTTAATTCACTTTTAAGCAAACGTTACTTCTATTTGGCTTCTAAAAATCCATACGATCACATACGATACCCAAAAATCATGGAAATGGGCATACACCTAGAGTTTGACATTACGGACCCAACGAAACTGGTTTCGTTGAATTCCGACTTCGTTTGCTAACACATCGTATTTTAAACTGTCAAAATATCGACTGTTTTTCACATTAAAAATCCGTACGGCCACATACTGACTCAAAAAATCACGAAAATTGAAATCTAGAAATAATTTAATATTGCAGATCCAACAAAATTAGTTTCGTCGAAAACGGAGGTCGTTTGCAAAACTGGTTATTTTTAAAGCTCTAAATAACCCATTTAAATATATAAATATATTTAAAAATAATTAAATTAAATATTTATAAAAAAATATTATCGTATATATTCACAATAGAATATCATACGGCTTCAATTGGATTTATAACTCGATATTCCAAATCCAGAGTTACATCGATATTCGATTTATATTTAAAATCCATTTCAAAATATAAATAAATCGATATAAATTATAAAGGAATTCCATAGCGACTTTTCTAAAATTTGATTTGGACATAAATCAAAATCTACACGACGAAATCCTGATTTTTCTCTTCCATTAGAAAAATATACTTCACCAGCTCCGAACGTTTCTTGTTTCACAGAAATTCGATTTAAAACAGACCCTGTATATTCAGTTGAAGTTCAAATCGCCAAATAGCGAACTGCAGCGCCATTTCGAGCTCGATTATAATTATATTATAATTATACGTTCAAACTTCATTTGAATAATATATTCGTTATTTGAATACAGTTCCAAACTGAATTATATATATTTTAAATTGTCCAGTTCACATCATATCGTCAATTCACTATTTCCGACTATTTCAGAAATAAATATATTATTCTATTATTTATATTAATTAAATATTCACTATTATTTAATTAAGCAAACGTTTAATTCTCTAAATCACTATTTAAACAATTAAATAGATTTATTATTATATCGCTGAAAATACGGGTCGTTACACTAGAAATACACGTATAAAATCAATTGGCACTCAAGTTTTGTTGTTTCCAGTTTTGACAAAGCATTCATGGATTACATTTGGCAACAAACAACAGAAAATCGGCAATTGCTTATCCACTGCTTTAAGGAATATTTTTGGCTAATTATGTTGGCAATCATGTTGAATCAACAATTCTAAATTGGATGTTTATTACTGAAATGAAATCATTTTTGTCATTCAAGAGCATTCTAGAAATCATGCAATTCGAACAGGGCAACAGTAGGTCAAAATTATCAGTCCAGTAATAAGGCCATGCAAAACCCAATCAAAGCCGAGGAAGTCGAGCATCTCAATCAAATCGAGCATTTCAAATTCAAATTCGTTTCAAAGCCGAAGTGATTAAATCAAAAGTGGAAACCAAACAAAAATCAGGGCCAAATCAGATCAAATCACACACGAGGAAATCAGAGTAACAAATAGGATTTAATTGTCCTATTTAAACATAATTCATCACTGGCTTTTTAGGGAGCAGAAAACTCACTTTTCTTCTAGGGTTTCGGTCGCCAGATATTCCCAAGTCAGAGAGCGAACAATGACGAGCAACATCCATCAATCATAAGAGATCGAAGATCCAGAAATCATGATTTGGGAGAGATCAAGAAAAACTCTATTTTTGTGTAAAGCCACCATTTTTATTTCCAGAGATAAAGTGATCGGGTCAAAATAAGTGGTGCAACCAATTTACATATGGCTGGCCAAGCTTAGTGAAGTGTTGAAGGGAGTTGTTTAAATTCCTTTTTAAATACTAGGGTTTTATTTTTTTATTTTTGTGTATTGTTTTATTTCATTTGTAAACCGTCTAAATAGTTCTAGAGTCTGTAAAATCTAGGGATTCAGTTAGGGGTTAACTGACAGTTGCTAGAGTCTATAAAATCTAGGTGGTTTCCTAGTTTCATCTGTAAAACTAGGCAGTTTACTAGAGTCTGTAAAACTAAGGGAAAATCTGGTCTAGGGGATATAGACAAGTCTAGGGTTTTGAGCGTAGGATTAGAATAGGAGCGAGGGGTACGCGAGTTTACATGGTCTTGTAAGCGGGATCTGTTCTATTACCTAGTAGAAACCTTAGGAATGCAGCAGTAGGTAGGGTTTTGCCGAAGCTGGGTATCTCTGTGTGTTATTTACTTTCTGCATTTCTATATCTGCTATATTTTGTGATCTGTTATAAACTTAATATCCCGTAAAATTTGAATAAACCCTATTAAGGGTCCCCCTCTTCTGGGGTTAAGCTAGACCCAATGCCTCCTACCATCTCACACGCACTCTTAGAGGCATCAACCATGTTATCCTTGGGGTCAAAGTCAACTAGATTATCTACTTCAGTAATATATGGTTTACCAACTTCAGACCATTTCCATGCTACTCACCATTAATTACATGCATCATCTTCACTGTCCATACCAAAAAAAAATCCCCTATATCCGAAATTCTCTATCCACCTATCTCCAACCATTCAAAGCCCCATGAATTCCACTTTTTTGCAATTAAGCTCTCTTTCTCTTTCTGACTTAATTGCAAAAGGATGAAAAACAAGAGGTCTGATTGGTTAGGAACAGAGAGATAGGAAAATTTAGGTACAGAGGCTTTGCTCTCTGTCCAAACTAGTCCATTCTTCAAAGTGCACAGCCACGTTACTAACACATTTCAGTAAATAATTTATTTTCCCTTAATCTGAAGCACTATACATTATTACTGAATTTTCACAAAACCAAACATTTTTCCAAACATGTTTATCTCCTTAACGTTACTAAGTTGCTTATTCCTTTTTACCCCTTCATATTCAATAACCATATCAGTAGCCAAATTTCTTTCAACATACAGCTCATATTTCATTCCTTAGTCCTTCATAATCCATTAATGAAACTCTATGGTTACTACATAACAAAAAGTGCACGAAACGTATCACATGTACCTAAAGGCTAGAACAATTGCAATCGAGAATGATAAATATGCACAACGGATGATCATATAATCTGGTGAGCAAATACTGAAAGCCACCTCATCAATTTTCAAGGCCACCTCAACCTATATTAATATATATTTTTCTCTGGATCCATCATTTCAGATGTTTGATAATCATGGTATTTTTTCCCTGGATCCATCATTTGAAATTATGAATTTCTGGATCATGGTAGAATGGATAGTTGTTCAATAAACTATTAACTTTTAATTAATTTTACACAAGCTTCAAATATATGAACGTTCATAGGAAAAAGTCGAATGATATGTACCGCAAAGTTAATCTCTAAAAGAAACATAACAAAAAAAATAAGTTCATATATCACACACTATTATGAATTGGACATCATAAAATACATGGACTACATACTGAGAAAAATGCATTGGCCATCATCAGTTTTACAAGTTTTCCCTTTTCAACAACGTGTACTGTATCTTGTTGGTTTTTTAACTCAGTGCAACTTGCAGTCTTCCAACTTAATTGCATACAAAAACGTATTTTCATGGTACGCAATTGCAATGTCTCATAATAATATCATACTATTATGCCACATGATTCATCTTACTCCATATATATTGCTAAGTAAAAGGTGGTAACACTCTATACACTTATGTTTGCTCTTGCGTCTTTTAATTTAATACATTGATTTATAATTAAAACTTCTGTTTGATCCCGTTGGAAATATTCAACTTATTAGGGCCACATATGATAATGTATTGGCTATCTTATGACTAAGTCCAAATACATGATCTAATTTGAAATAAATATCTAAGGACTTTTAGGGTTAATTATCATGTAATATAATAATGTGTGGATAACGGAGTGATAATTTCGGTTTGTTGAAGGGTCGAACTAAAAATATCACACTACTATATATATAGGATTATGGTCCTCGAATCACATAAATTATCAGAGTGTTATCTTACCTCTTCTATAAAGACATATTTATAGATCTGAGCTTGTGTCAATTTGGAAGATCAAAACTCAACTTAATTCTACGTATAAGCAAACACCAATGAATTCTGGTATGACTTCCGCTGATCTCTTTGATCTTATTCAGTTTATTCTCAATTGAATCGGTATGGTTATATTCAGATCCGTAATTATATTCTAACAAGTGGTATCGGAGCCAACCATTATTGATCCTATTGGGAAAATTTTATTTTTTTGTTTGATCATATCTATATATGATGAGTTTTGTAGTTTGATACATGTTGTTTTGCCATTTCAGAACAAAGGTTGGATTGTGTTTTCAATTCATACGGTTTATATGTTACGTTTCATTTTGAAACTGGTTGAGTTTATTAACTGCTGCAATTTAAAAAAGAAGTTTTTTTTATTCAGTGCAACGATTTGGTCTAATATGTATTATCTTAATAATATAACCTGCATGTAATTTAAGGACATGACTAGATTCCCATTAAAATTTGTTGTAATATGTTATCCCATTTTTTATACTATTTTTTGTGATATCATGGCTAGTATGCAATTTTCGGATCCTATTCTATTTTTTTTAGTATTAAATGCTTGTGTTAGTCCTATAATATGGGGATGGATTCAGTTTGCTTTCAAGATTTCAATTCATGTAGTTCTGTTCACAGTAGCTTCCGTGCTTACTGTTGTTTCCAGCATGTATATTATATTATTAACAAAATAGTCTGTAATGTTACCTTCCATGATAACATTTTTTTGGATTCATGCATTACAAGTTTATAAACTCCCTGGCAAGTACCATCGTTGTTTTATATTGAGGTTTAACATTGCATGGAGCACCATGATGGAATCATTGTTTTTAAATTATTATGGTTATGAAGCATATAATTGTTAGGATTGCCTCGCATGTTCTTAAGGAGGAATGATGGTTTGGATACAATAGTCCTACATCACGGAATATATTGAAGGAATTGTGTACAAATATGAGCTGGTAGGCACATAACATGAGGGATTCCTTTTGTTATATGGGAGTTGTGCGCTAGCTCATATGCATGCAAAGAAGGGGGCTCTGTTCCAACCGTCGTTACATAACAGTGGTATTAGAGCCGAAGGTTCGAACTGGGCCATGCGAGCAGGGCAGTGCTCTCGAAAGATACTCATAGGATGTGAGTCAAGGGGGAGATTGTTAGGATTGCCTCGCATGTTCTTAAGGAGGAATGATGGTTTGGATACAATAGTCTCACATCACGGAATATATTGAAGTAATTGTGTACAAATATGAGCTGGTAGGCACGTAACATCAGGGGTTCCTTTTGTTATATTGGAGTTGTGTTCCAGCTTATATGCGTGCAAGGCAAGGGGGCTTTGTTCCAACCGTCCTTACATAATAATGATGACCGCACATTATTTTATTTTTTATTTTGGCATGTTTTAGTTAAGTGAGCATTTTTTTGGGATCTTAAAACTGGAAAGTTGCACCAGTTGTTTACCTATTCAACAGCCGTCGGTGTATTATTACTTCTGATGTCATATATTATAATACTATATTATTTGTTTTGACCTAGTCTTGAACGAGTTCTTTGCATTAAGTTTCGATAGCTCTACTGAGAGAATCTCATGTTATCAGGCTTTAAAAAAAATTATACCATGTGTACTGTTTGGAGCAATTATTGCTCAATGTATAGATGTAAGACATTATACATTACCATGCTTATCACATGTAGTCAATACTATAACACCATGCTTTGCATATTTATATCATTTGATTCTGACTACGGTACTACTGTTTACAGTCTATATTTTTAGTTATCTTATTTTTAAAGTTGTACCACTGCTAGATCTTTTGTACTGTTTGACCGTTACTTAGATCTGTAAGTTTCTATCAGTTTAATTACCTTTGTATCTGTATTTCTTGAATTTATTTTTCGATGGATTCAAGAAAATACATGAGCTAAGATAATATGCAAATAAATTCAAATACATATTTTGGTGTCTCTTTACAGCTGAAAATATTTTACATTAGTAGTGAACTAACTGAAATAATATGTTGCCAAAGCAACCTCTTTTATTTTGGTGGTTCATGAAAATGTTTGATATTTGTGTGTAGTTATTCATGCGAATATTAGTCAGACCAAAGGAAGGCTAATGTTTGGTCGAATCACTTACACATGTGTGATGATAAATACGTGACAATTATAAGGATTTAAGAGTGAATAATTATTCGACTCAAAGGAAGGTTGTTGTTTCACTTTTATTTATTGTCAGTATTTGATCATTGCAACAAGGGTATCACTTGCAATTAATATTATTGTCCAAAGACTTGATATTAATGCTATATTAGATATCTTGAAAAGAGAAATACCAATTATTTGAATTTACTATTGTTGATTTATAATGTAAGCATACTTAATTGATTCTTTTGTTGATTACAGTTAATATGACTATGGTATTCGCCAATCTTAACAATATTCCTATTCTAAGTGAAACAAACTTCAAGGATTGGAAAGAGAACATATTGCTTATTCTTGGTTGCATGGATCTTGACCTTGCACTTAGGATGGACGCACCCACCCCTCTTACGGATGAAAGTTCTTCTGATGCTATAAAGAACTTTGAGAGGTGGGATCATTCAAACTGCATGAGTCTAATGATCATAAAACGCGGCATTCCGGAGGCATTTAGGGGTGCATTGTCCTAAAAAGATAACTAATGCCAAATAGTTCCTTACTAAGATTGAAAAACATTTTGCCCAAAACGATAAGGCGGAGACAAGCACGCTTTTGCAATGCTTGATTTCCGTGAGGTATCAAAGCAAAGGAAACATAAGGGAGTACATAATGGAAATGTCTAATGTTGCTTCAAAACTTAAGGCACTTAAGCTTGAACTTTCAGATGATTTGCTCGTGCATTTGGTATTGATATCTCTTCCTTCACAGTATAACCAGTTCAAGATCAGTTATAACTGTCAGAAGGAGAAATGGACTCTTAATGAGCTCATTTCATACTGTGTACAAGAAGAAGAGAGGTTGAAGCATGATAAGACTGAAAGTGCTCATTTGGCCTATACCCCTAAGGGAAAAGACAAAAAGAGAAAGAAGGATAATGAAGTTGCTAAGGGTTCGACAGAAAAGAAACAACAAAAGGAAACTGATGGTTGTTTCTTTTGTAAAAAGGCTGGACATTTAAAGAAAGATTGTACCAAATATCACGCTTGCGTGTCAAGAATATGTCATTTGCTTTGGTCTGTTTTGAAGTAAATTTAGCTACAGTACCTAAAAACACTTGGTGGATAGATTCTGGTGTCTCTACTCACATAAGTATTTCTATGCAGGGTTGCCTGAGCTACCAAAATCCAACTGATGTTGAAAGATACATCTATGTAGGTGATGGAAAATCGGTTCAAGTGCAGGCTATTGGGCATTTTAAGTTATTATTAGGAACTCATCTTTATTTGGATTTATTTGATACTTTTGTAATACCGTCATTTAGACGGAATTTGGTATCTATTTCTAAATTAGACAAATCTGGTTATTCTTGTTCATTTGGGAATGGTATTTTTAATTTATCAATAAATTCAGCTCTTGTTGGAACTGGTTTTCTTAATGTCTGTGATAACTTATAGATGCTTTATGTTAATACATCTTATAATGAAGCCTTGTATGTGGAATTACATGGTACTAAAAGGAAAGCTAATAAAGAAAATTCAGCTGTATTATGGCATAAGCGCTTAGGTCATATATCTAAAGCTAGAATTCGAAGGCTTATGTCAGATGGCATTTTGCAATCCATTGTCTTTTCAGACTTTGATGTCTATATAGAGTATATCAAAGGAAAATAGACCAAACATAAGAAAATTGGTGCCAATAGAGCAACCGACGTCTTAGAATTGATACATACAGACATTTGTAGGCCATTTCATGAGACAACATGGAATGGTCATCAATATTTTATCACATTCATAGATGACTATTCAAGATATGGCTACCTATATCTTATACATGATAAATCGAAATCCTTGGACATCTTCAAGAAATTTAAATTAGAGGTTGAGAACCAACTCAACAAAAGAATAAAAACCGTCAGATTTGACCATGGCGGTGAATATAACGGTAAATCTGATGGATCGGGTGAACGATGTCAAGGACCGTTTGCCCACTTCCTAGAGGAATGCAGAATAGTCCCGCAATACACTATCTAGGTTCACCTAGCATGAATGGTGTTGCTGAGAGACAAAACTGAACCCTTAAAGACATGGTAAGGAGTACGATTTGTCATTCTACCTTACCAAAATCACTCTGGAGAGAGGCATTAAACAAAGCAGTTTATATCCTTAATAGGGTACCCATTAAAGCAGCTGTCAAAATACCTTACGAGCTTTGGACAAGCAAACAGCCCACTCTAAAGCATTTTCATGTTTGGGGATGTCCAGCTGAGGCTAGGCCTTATAGGCCCAATGAAAGAAAATTGGACTCTAAAACAGTGAGAAGCTACTTTATTGGTTATTTTGAGCAATCTAGGAGCTATAAATTTTTTGATCCCACACTAAGGAATTTTTTTGAGATGGGAACTGCAAAAATTTTTGAGGATGTAGATTTCGGGGGAGAAATAAAGTAAGGAACATTGCTTTTAAGGAGAAATCATCATTTGTGATATCCACTAAAGTTACTTCTTCATATGATATGACGGTTATCATGCCTGTCATTTATCAAGAAGTAAATATGGAACCTCAACAAGACAATGTTGAAGACAATCCCTTTCAAGTTGAGGACAATGTTCTACAAAAACAAACTCAACAACCTCGATAAGAATTACCATAAAGAAGTTCCACCAGAGATAGAAGAAGTGCCATTCTGGATAATTATGTGGTAGTTCTTCAAGAATTAGAGGATCATAATGGATTAGTGGAAGATGATCCTATCAACTTACACCAAGCCATGCAAGATATTAATTCTCAAAAGTGGATTGATGCTATGAATGTAGAGTATAAATCCATGCAAGACAATAAAGTTTGGTACCTTGTCCCTTTGCCTAAAGGTGCAAAAACCATCGGCTGTAAAAGGATATTTAAAATCAAAAGGGATGCAAAAGGAAAAGTGGAAAGGTGTATGGCACGCCTTGTAGCAAAAGGTTTTACTCAAAAGGAAGGCATCGATTTTAAAGATACTTTCTCTCCGGTTTCATCGAAAGACTCTTTTAGAATTATTTTGGCGCTTGTTGCACATTTTGACCTTGAGTTACATCAAATGGATGTTAAAATGGCTTTTCTCAATGGAGACATTGAGGACACAATTTATATGGTGCAACCAGAAAACTTTGTGGTCGAAGATCTAAAGAATATGGTTTGCAAATTAAAGAAATCCATTTATGGACTCAAACAGGCATCTCGTCAGTGGTACTAAAAATTTCATAATGTAGTTACCTCATTTGGTTTCGAGGCGAACATCTGTCTGTATCACAAGTTCTGTGGGAGTAAATTTGCATTCTTGATTTTATATTTTGATGACATATTACTTGCCAACAATAACTTACATGCATTGCATGAAACAAAGAGATTTTTTTCAAATAACCGTGAAATGAAAGATCCTTGTGAA